>OY783211.1:16876602-18126602 GCA_963678705.1 Panorpa germanica | reverse complement strand
TATCGGTGGTCAATATTTATTGATATCTGATATAAATAAAGGAAGTATGCTTCCTCTTTGTCGGCACGGTTTGGTTTTTGGGGATTTGTAAATCACAAAATATTGCAATTGAAATTTTGATTTCATTATAATTATCGCTAATACTTCTATTGTTGTGGTACCGACAAAAATAATTTGAACTTGCAGTAATTTCTATAAGTATTTGCAATGATTAAGAAACAATTTCTTTTATTGTACTCCCACATCACAATTATTAACTAAAAGGAGCTCTATATACTTTCACTAAATAAAAAGTTACAATGAGTTTCTATTTTCTTTTTTCATTTTTTCCCTGGCTAAGGAATCGGGCTTTTAATCGACGACACATCCAATTCGATACTCTTTTCTATAAATAGAAATTGCGAGTTCAGATTTTATTGTGCAAATCGTTTCAATAATTAAATTTTCTCCTTTTTAAAACAAAAAAGCATCTTCCTTCTGATATAGAAATGTAACAAATGATTAGCTTGTAGTACGCTAGCATGTTGAATCCTTAAATGAACCTTAGAATTAGTTGATAGCAAACAGACTACAATGATAATTTAACGCTGCTAAGTTTGATTCAAAAAAGGTTTACCTCAAAGTTAAATATACTTTATTTGTGGTGACTCGTTTAAAAAACGTTATCACTGGTGAATTCTATTAGCCCGGAACAGAAAATAAATTTAAACTTTAAACTAAATAGGAACTGAACCATCGCATGCTCTAGGCAAGGACATTATGACAAAGCTGGCCTATTATTATTAGTTATAACCAAGCTAAGTAGCTAATGACACTTATTATCCTCCCACACGATTCTACAGCATCCACGTAAGCTGTAGCTATTCAACAACAGCTACAACAGCCAGCCCCTGGGGTTACAAGTTAAGTATAGATTTAATTGTCTTGTTTCAATATCAGTGTGCGGGCTGCATTCAGTTCAAGATCCGGATCAATGAGTGGTAATCGTTCAATTGTATTGCCGCAACACCTCGCTAGCGCTGCCAGTTTATTAAGGAATGTGTATATTAAATATAATTGCGTTAAAAACAAATATAAATAATATAAACATGGCTTTGTTTACTACCCCCCACTCTGATCCTCAAGTGCATTGTTTGGAGAGTTAGTCAAGTCGGTTTATAACGCATATTTGGATTAATTAAGTAGTGCTTTTAAAATGCTTCTTACGTAAGATCGCTGTAAATTGTAAACTAGGATAACCCACAATGACCTCATTTTGTAACTTTTTAACGACACCCGTTAATAAAAGTAGATTATTCAATTTATTGCATTTAACATTCTTAGAATTATTAACCAAACTGATATTCTATATAATTATTGCCAAAAACTTCACCAGCTTTAAAAAAAGAGCAATCTAAACTATAACAAAGCAGAGCTCCTATGGGTTTTTTCGAAAAAAGGTATACATACGATAGTTTAATTTTGTATTTATTACTTAAACCTATAGATCCATTAAGTTGACTTGATTAAACATGATTAAATTTGTTATTCTGACGTCGAGGAAGTTGATAACAAGCACTCGAATGTTAGATCGTGAGGTAAAGAAACCAGTTCATAACTTGTTGGATTCAGTTTGGTTTCGTCCAAGGGATTTAATTCTATATACAAGAATTTGACGTGAAGATATATCTCTGCTGTTTTTAAATTTGGCTATTCCTCATCTTAGATCGGCGCAAAAAACGTGCGCTTGGACCCACCTTAATAATTGTCTTTAAATTCCTAATATTTAGAATAAGGGCGCCTTTAAACCAGGTTGTATTTAGGGCCCTCCAAATGCTTCCACTGTGTTAGACTACTACTCTGAAATCTAAAGCTTCGATTTATAAAAGACTTGCAGCTGAGTAAATAAAGAATTCAATTTGGCGTTTGAATAAGAAAAGAAGATCACTTGGCAATTGCTCTATTACTATTACAATCGCTTCAAACTTAGAAAATCGTTTAAATAGCAACATAATTATTATTTAAACAAATTTGACTGCACTTGGTAGCTGTGAGATATTGTTCTCGTGCCAAGAGGTATGAGAGGATAATAATTCAAATAGCACTCCTGTCCCGTCTGACGGGTGACCTGGTCCACCGTCACCGTCACCGTCACAGCCTCCGCCGACGTTGAAATACCTGTCAATGTGTGACACTCGACACTCGACAAGACTCAATAACCGAGATAGAGCGCAGCGCAGCTACTTAGGCGTGGACCTAATGAACCATTAAGCAGATATTGTCTCTCGTTAAGTAGAATAATTAAATATAAACAATTATTTTATTACACAATGCAATAATAAAATATAAAGCACGAACATAAACAATGTTGAATTGTATTGTTATGTTGGTAGAGAGGCCGTTGTTAATTGTTGGCTAACACGTGTTCGGTTAAGCCTAGATGCACACTTCTTTAAGTGGTCTTCTCCTTGTTACATTTAGATAGAGATACAGCCATTTATAATACGAAGATAGTGGTAACAATTTTGGATCAAGTGAGCACCCAAGTTTAGGTATAATCAGAGCAAATGCGAAGCTTAAGGCAACTAACCTTTATAGGCTCGTTAAAACTGATGAGGAGATGATGTATTTTTTACCAAATTAGACCATAATACGATCATAATTTTTGTACCATAATAAGAATGTTATTAAATGTATATCCATCTGTTATTAGTACTGTGTTGATTTCTTGAGCTTTGAGTCTATAGAATTTTAGGAAAAGAATGTCTCTACATTTTTTGAGGTAAAGTCTTTGAAAAGTTGGATGAATTCTTCACAAAATTAGCCGACTCCTGCAGGTGATAGCCGCCCCTGAATACAACAGAAAATTAATGTCAGTATTTCATAACTGTTACGATCATTTTAATAAATATATCATTGGTTGCATAACAGCACGAATCCAATTAGACTTTTCGTTGTAATTAGGTCACTTTAAGTATCATACGAAAGTGATTAACATAAATATATGTCATGAATTAAATACGATCATATTCTATTCTATTCTATTAAACACACCTATATTTACAATGATTCTCACTTCGCGCGGTCGCCCAGTTACCCGGTTGTACATGGTACGCCACTTTACGCTTCACGACTAAAAAACAGAACTAATAGACTAAGAGCCAGTAAATATATTCCTCGTGATGACTTCACCAAAGAAATTTAGTGCCTTTCAATTTTTTTCAGACGAAGGTCTCTACGAAATCCTTTTGGTTCTTGTAACTTATGAATGATAATATCATGATTTAAATTTTGTTGAATAGAGCGTTTACGTCCATATTTAAAATTGTGTGTTCTCACCAGTGGCGGCTGCTGGCTACGAGAACTGATAGTGCACTTTACTAGCTTATAGAGAATTATGACTTAAAGTTGCAATAAAATGAATTTTTCTTATTATTTATTTTATTTTTTATATATTCAATCAATCCGCCGGCTCATGTCATGTTATTTCAGCAAGCCCCGGTAATCTTTAATCTCGTGTGGCGCATTTTCAACGCCAGATTCTTCATATAGTTTGCACTGAGTATCCTCCTCTGTCTCACGCGCTACGCGATGTATAATTTAGTTTAATTAATTCGGCATAGAAATTATGTTGATTCCTTGCAACTAAGTATAAAGCCAGTATGTAATTGGGGTATTATATGATATTTTGTGATTTTTTTTCTTAAGATACAGTGGCCCCTAATTCTAACTGCCATCTGTAAAATATAGAAAATATAGCTAACAATCATGGACATGTTACATTTCTAATCACGATATTATCTGCCTTAAATAAGCATACATATATTAAAAGAATGCCCAGACTACTATGAAGCGAGAGTGAAATTTCAAGATAGAATAAAAGTCAGAGAAATTGAAAGTCTAGAGTACCTAGTAAATGAAGAGATTAGGTATCGATATTATAATGAGTATGCGAAGGAGATTTTTGAAACTAGGAAAATGCTATTGAAGAATGATGAAGTAAGAAGAAGAAGAGATGCAGAGACAATAATAGGAAGTGAAGGAGAGGAATTAGAGCAAGGGAATTGGGATAATTTCACGGTGGATGACATTGAACAGTAAATTAGATAAAATGAGTTATAATAAGTTACTTTGTACATATTTTATTTGTTCCTATAAACATATATTAATGTAATTGAAATGTAAAATTAAGGGGGATAGAATAAGTGGAAAAAGCAGCACATATGGGCGGAAGCCTAGGAGGTGCTATTAAATTTAATAAATGAAAAAAAAAAAAAAAAAAAAAAATGCCTTAAATAAGCAAAAAATATTACAAAAGTCATTGTATTTGTGAAAATATTGCAGCTGCTTCTGGTTTGATGGAAGAACTTGACATTCTCAATCGGTTATTTCGATTCAAGCGCTTCATTCTAGAGAAGAGTTGCTTATAAATATAGGTGCTGCCAAAGAGCGATGTTTTAAGTTATTTTCTAAGTCTTACATGTCAAAAGTGGAAATTTATATTTGCATTCTTCTACTTTATCGTAATGAAATTCATTGTGCAACACTTTACCGCAATTATTCGCACAGTTTCTTTTACTTAGACCATTTTGCTCTGTCCATCCTTTTCACTTATTCTTCCTTCATGTTAAACTGCTTCACGATAAATTGCAGCTTCCGTGAATCATTATTTAAGACAAACATCCTCTGGCTCTCCGTCTACAATATCAGTAACACGCAATAAGGTGCCATGTCAATTACTTTCGCACTAAATCAAATCCGCTTCCATTTGGTAGCAGTTTGTTTTACGTCTTATTGGAAATGTCTGTAATCTATTTTGATTTAAATAAAATAATGATTATACATCAATATGATGGATGAGTGCTGAATTCAACAAACATCGACACGACCACGACGGTGGCGGGGATGCTGCGTAAGAAAGCAGCAAGGAGATTATCACACAATGGACCGAGAAGACTGTAGACCACAGTTCAATTAATAAACATCTTAATGCTACGAATGATGGGACATAAATCTTAGTGGACGTAGTAATTTCTATAATTGCATTCGCGTACCCATAAGTAAAAACCATTTTATTAATCAGACATAATTATCGAAGTTTTGATTAAGTTGTAGGTTTAATAATTTATGATTTATGTCACATAAAATTGATTGATTAGTAGACATTGAACTGCGCCAATGAGTCATACTGTCCTTTGTTAACAAACTGAGAACTAATTAAGTCGCTGCATTCGACCGTTGCCGGTTTAGCTACTAGATGATTAATAGAAAGAAAGGTAATAAACTTTAAATTGATATTTTGTTAATTAATTTTTTGATATTACTAATTAATAATTTACTGTTACTCTCTTATTAGTTTATTTAATCTTTCATTTGAGTGAAGGGTTACACATAAATTACTTTACAAATTTCCCATCGCTGTCATTATTTTTTAGATCATACATTTCATTATAACCTTTGAGTTATTAAAAAGTAATTGAACATTTAAGGTTCTAGTAACCCACTATATCAATATGTAGTACACTTTTAGAAATTAAGACATAGGACACAAGCCCATTCCAAATTTCTCCGGGCAGACGATATCTCTTGACTTAAGAATGTGGTACTTGCACAGGTAGCATACATAAGAAAAGCGATAAAACCTTATGATTCAGCGATATCTTCCAATATCTCTCGCAACAATATCACGTGTTATCCATAAAAGTTTTATTTCCATGTGAAATAATAATCGATTAAATCAAATATTGTGTACAACTAAAATAACCGTTAAAAAATCTTTATGTTTATATTCAACATATGAAATGCAATATCTTCGATCGTCGATCTTCGAGTATAAAAGTACAAGCACATTAAAGCGTACGTACTTAATGTAATATTTATAAGTTTGAATGTTGCAAGGCCTCACGCACACGCATATGCATGGGGTTTGGATGTGACGAGCTGTACATTTTGGCACTGCAATTCAGGTCAAATATCAATCAAAATATAAAATCAACAGATAAATAAAATGTTCGAAATTATATGATGTTGCGATATTTATTACTAACTGGTAAAGTTTCATTGTTGGAGATAGTCAGGAACACAATTCATGAACACATGCAAATAAACATTGTGAGAAACACACAGTAAACGTTACTGTGTGATATAGTACCAGGGCGTTTACTGGTTTTATTACAAAAATTACTGTAGATCAAAATGAAAAATATGTTCATTAGTAAGTTTTACATTTTAAGTAAGAGTGTTTCACATAATGTCCACATAATAATTTTTACAATGTTGTACAGTGCACATTCAAGATAATATGATTTATGTACCGCATATCTTACGTAAATGTTATATAGCATATCTATGCTTACTAATATAAAGAAATTTCAAAAGCAGGTAGATACGTAGTTTAAATACTAATAAATCATCAAATGAGAACTATAAATCGATTATTTTAAAGTCTAGAGGCGTTCATTTACATGAAATTTTTTTTAAATCAAACCAATAAATAAAATAATCAAAATTAAATTGATATAGTTCAAATTACGAGAGTTCGCCGGCGACTCTTACATAAAACACGTTGTGGGTCAATATAACTAAAAAGCACTGACTCACTTATTTTTCTATAATGTGTATAGAAACGAATAAGATAATTCATTATCGTATTATAGATTTATAACGCTCTTATAACCTCTTTTATATATAAGTCACCGCCGAACTACCGTAATTTGGACTATACCTTGTACTGTTCTGTTTCTATTTTAATTTAAATATTTTTTAATGCTCAACGACTTCCGCAGATTCAATTCAGTTGCATACAGTTTTTTTTAGAATTATTTTATTTTAAGTTGTGACCTTGAGTTCGTTATATATATTAACATTACAACCGGATGTAAAATCACGGATGACAAGATTAAAACACATATGAAAAAAGTGATTCTATTTACTATAGAATCAAGCCCTGTTGGAGATCCTGATGTAGACACACAAAAATAAACAAAAAAGTAATGAGGGAAATTTAATTCTATTTATTTTGATATAATTCGGGCGGAATAGTGGTAATTATTTATCACAACGACTTTCTACAATGTAAGCTGTATTTATGGTGTCTTGGATTCATATATATGTGCACATAATCAAACTAATTCTGTTAAAGCCTGCTCCAAACGATGCGGTGAACGTTTAATTCAAATGCATGCATCTAACGAGTCAAATATTGGAAGATTTCCTATTTTAGATTTACTACACGGAGGAACGAATGTTTGATCCGAATGATTTGTTTATTTTACACTGTTTAACAAAAACTCTTCCTTTGTTGGACGAATCGTGCAGCAGTGCATGACATGTGGTTCAAGTGTGTGGTGGGGATAGAAAAATCCATATTGACACGGTTAAAACACCGACAACAGTCCGAACTTCTTCCAACATGAACGTTGGACACCTGACATTGAACACATTTAGTTCCAGCATCGACCACACAATGCGGCTAACGGTGCTGCGCACAATGCTATACAACGTCAAGCATAAATGCTCTCTACCACTCTATCGTGCCTGTATCTCTCTTTCTCTTTATGTTTAGAGGTTTACAAGTGTTCGTGAAAAATTAAAATTTAAAAAGCATCTCACGTGAAATATTTTTTAATAGACAATTAGTAGAAATTCATTTACAAAAATTCATCTCATTAAGCAATAACCATGTGTAATCAAATTACCTGAAACCAAACGGAAGTCATTAATGTTTTTATAATAATCTTATTAAATTCATTATGAAATTCTATTATCTATTAATTCTCTAGATATAAACAATTCATACAGCTGTATTTAATATATTTACTTGACCACAAAGAAGCAATTAAAATATCATTCCCACAAAAAAATATTTGATTCAATTATAAAACCAAAAATCAATTTATCATTGTGAGATGAATGTTTGTTGGATGAAAAAAATCAAGAGAACAAATAGCCGGAAAATGATGAAACTTTCAATCTGTTAAATTAATGATCATTAACATTATGATCTATGTTCATCTGACACTCTCTTGGTCTGTCAGATAGAGCGACCTTGCTGTCCTCTCATAAATCAGATACAGTTACCGTGATTATGTTTTTACAGTTGTATAAAACCATGAAATTTAGAGCAGTCAGCCTTCTTTATAGATACATATAGCTCAACAGCTTCTAAAGCTACTTGATAAAACAAGTCTCAACACAACAAATTCTCGACTCACAGTTACAGAATCATATAAAATGAAAGTGATGATTATGATTACAAATTACAGCTAATAATTTAATTTAATTTTTTGTTGTTATTTATGATAAATCAATTATATTTAGGTGTTCAATAAAAACAACAGCTGGTAATTGATGTTTGTTTATTAAAAGTGTTTATAGTGCCTAATCATGATGACGTCATGGTTTTGCTCAATTTCGACGTATGAGTCTAATTAGGAGCAGTTTGTACTTTTCAATTTCTAACACATTACAGTTATTTATAAATCTTACTGTTTTGAAACATGTCAACTTTAAACGAGTACAGTTTTGAAAATTATAAGAGTATTGGCACGGAAGTCACTATAACTTGTAAACTAATGGGTAGAAAGTCACGAAATTTTAGCACATTTCATTTGAAAGTTGGTATTATCTAAAAATATTTATTTGTAAAGAGTGCTGCCATCTTATGCCATTCGACGAACTTATAGAGAGATGTATATTTAATACTTTTAAAGAAGTTGAAAGAAGAAATAATTGATACTTTCCTTTAGAAGGAAATATATCTTGATGGTTTCGTGATTAACCTTAAAAATCATTATCTAGAATTAATATAAATAATATAAACTAGCTAAAAACAGTTACACATATTTAACATTAGGAGTGGTATCTTTTACATAAAACATGTCGTCTAAATGTTCAGTTATCTGTTTCATTACTATTTGAATCATAAATGTACCTTGATGGATTATTAAAACTATAAAAAACCTTTATAAAAATTACTAAAGACATTATATTACCTTTTCCACCTTTTGTATATTTGAAATCATAAAAACAAACTATATAAATAAAAATCTTAACTTTTTTGGATGAAATATTAGGAGTAAAATGCTACCAGAACTAAGTTGATCATGTCAAAGGTCCACAAGACCCACGTATGCCCTTTTATCCCACTGTTTAAGGTCTTCCAACATATAGCTCTTCCTTACTTATCAAGATGCACTATTCTCTCCATTTTTCTCCGGTACTTGTCATCCATAATCCAGACTGAATGCTTTCTATCCATTATAAATAGTTTTATTGCGCCACGTCTCATATAATTCGTGCTCGGATCTGCTCTAGGATGCCGTACTGCAGTGTTCAGGCATTCAGATCACCTTCTGACTTCACCAGGTTACCAACAGTGGCGGTGGCATAGCACAATAATATTCTTCCCACAGTCAATATTGGAATTTTAATTATTTGCTATAATAATCTTTTTATATGATTAGAAAGATTTATTATTATTGAAATTATTTTTATATTAAGTTTAATAAAACTTATTCTAAATATGTTTTGCTCGTATATAAAGCAAAGCAGTGATTTATTGTTTCGTTTTGATAATCACTATTTAGAAAATTGTGGATACGTTCTTTATAATTGCGTTTATTGTTAAGTGTATTGAAATTAGATTGAAATCTGTGTTCGATATAGTTAACATAAATTAATATTGACTTTAATAATAATTGAGTCACTTATTTACTTGTAAATTACTTTCAGTGAGAGTGAAACTATGAAATTTCTTTTAATGTATTAAATATGTTTTAGTATTACGTTAAACCGTTGGGCTGCTCTCATTATTCATATAAATATTCGTGTTGTTTTTCATTAATTCATTTTATCATGAGATTACACTTCTACTTTAATACTTATCAATACAATATACCAATATTATATATCTGTATCATTTTTCTTTCTCACAAATCCGCAGACCGCACTATTTCGCAATGTTCTCCAGGAAGATACATTTATCCCAAAGACTGTAGTGTGGTACTTTGATCTACGTATGTAAGAACCATATTATGAGTACAAAGCTATGCAATACATACTTCTACGGTACAGTGATGTATCTATTGATAAACATTAAAGTAGAAACTTCCTCTCATGGTAAAGTGGGGTTAAGTCCAATTTCCACTCTCTGTTTTTAATTTTAATTTTAGGTTTTAACCTTAAATTTTATTTTGAATTTCTGAAATTATGCGTCATGCATCAGTACTATACATTATTTTGTAATAATTAGTATCAATATTTAGTATAAATTATTGCATTTAATATAACTAATTTTATTTCTTTGTATTTCACAAACTGAAAGTTACTTTTAGATTAACACCTTAAATTATCACTAAAACTGAGTGAGTGGGAATGGGGATTTATTAATTTATGTAAATTTAAGCTTTTATATAAAATTTCACATATATTTCATTGTTTAAAAGTGCTTCAAACTTATATAAGACTACAAATATATAAATGGGTTGCTCCTTTGTTTTGATAATATAAAATTTAAGAGTGTTTTAATAATGAGAAGTGTTACCTGAATTACTTACCTGTCGTGTATTGAATTTAATAGCTTTTAACCTGTTGTAATATATGGAAATTACATCCATGATACGGTTTACTTAATGCTCACCATACTGAAACGTATAATTATGTTAGAGTTATATAAATAAACCAAATGAAATATTGTTTATTAGAAAGTTTATCTTGTAAACTTAAGGAGGATATATTCGTACATGTAAGCTTTTATTCAGAGTCGAATCCGGACTAGAAAATATCGGAAAATATTTGTGTAAAGCTCTCTTGCAATAGTTTTTCAACTGCACTTTTTTAACAGTTATTTTATGAAAGAAATACGAAATTATTGAAATGACATTGCATAACATTGCAGTCAAAATACTTCAAAACTATATTTAGGCCCGGTTTTATGGTTCGTCTTACTACCGAACTAAATAGCTAACTCCCGAATTAAACGAAAAATGGGTTTTATCATCAAGGAATAACGCTAACTCGGAACTAAAATCGCGGAGTAAGATATCCCGTCATAAATCAAGGTTTAAATATTTAACCCGGAGTAAGTGTGCAACAGAGATAAATATCATGCTATCTCAGCCAGTTTAGCTATCATTATTATAATATTTTAGGTTATAATATTAAATTATTGTTTATTATGAATTTTGTGAGTGACGTTAATCAATTATCAATAACAGATGATGAGGAAGATCAGCTATTATACAAATATAGTACTAAGTTGAGAAATCCGTCATTTTTAAAACAATAATTAAACTGAATCTTGCATTCCCATGGATTTACAACTGTAAACAAATATTCGAATTTCTTAAAATATGGTTTACGTCTCTACTAACTAACCCGGGATTAAATTTGGATGATAAAACCCGATACAAAAATAAGTACCGAACTAAACTAACTCGGGGTTTCGTAACCCCGAAGTAAATAAAAACCATAAAACCGGCCCTTAGTGAGTTATATGTTTAAAATATACAACTACTTCAAATTATTCTTATAATTTTAATAATAATTACAAACCAAGTTTTGTAAAAATGTTTATTAAAGTTTCGATTTATTCCACGGTAATTATGAGTTGCAATAATTAATATTTATTATCCATTAGCGTCTGACTGAATAATCGGTAAATATATAATTAAACTTGTTAATAAATATTTGCAGAAAACATTTTTGTTTATTGCCGTGAACTTTATGAACCCCAAAGTTTATTTAAACGTAGTCTAGTCAACGAACGTGTTAAATACTTTATTTTTAACAAAAATAATTATTACGTGCTTTTAGAAATTTCAAAATATATTTCATAAATGAATAAAATAGAAATTTATAAAGAAAACGTGATCATAATATTCCTGGACTATTCTCTGGACACTTTACTTTGTTATTGTATTGAGCACAGCGATTAAATACATGACCGTGACTTCTAAATGCACTTTCAACCTCCAAATAATATTCACCATCACTTTTAGGATCAAAAAGTGTTCGATAATTATATACTTCGATCCATCCAATATCGAGCTACAGGTACAGGTACACGAAGAGATAAAGACACTGGCAACACGTTACCCTCTCACATTGTAATTATGATTGATATACGGATAATTGTTCGAGGTTAAGAATTAAGTCTACTGAAAATTGAATATTAAACAGTCGACCTTGTCGTTAGGAGACTCGACTTGATTCAACTCGATTCAACTTGAAGTTAGTTCTAAGTAATCTAACTGTCAAAAATGTCAAAGAAAAATAAAATGTGCATAAGTTTAATTATGTAATGTTGAGTGTACAGGAATGTGGATGTAGCTTAGCCGCAGTGTTATTTAGATTAATAGCCGCACGTATTGTGACATGTAATTAATATTATTATTATGCTTTGTTATTATATATTATAATAAATTATACAGGTACTTAAATCGAACGGTAGAGGGATTCTAAATGTCCCGATCTCGTTGAGATAGATTTTATGTTATAGCGACGTATACTTTGATGGCGGTAATGTAGAATATGTACTTAGAAATATTAAAAACATAAAATTTTAATAATCTCGACTATAATACCTGGTAGTAGACTTAAATACAGACGCATAAGACACGCGCCTGCTTTTTTAATTGGTTAAAATTTCTTTTTCGCCTGTTTTCTCCACCGAAATAAATTCGCTATTGATTATACCTACAAATTAGTTTTATTATTGCAGAAAAGAAAATAATGCGTATCCACCGATATTTTTGGAGAAACAAACATATAATTTATTGCATTATTAATGAAAGAATTGAATATTCTCTTTTTATAAATTGGTATTTGGTAGACACAGGTATTAACCAGATTTTAGCTCTGTTTAACTATTACTTTGAGAGAAAGAAATGTTTTTCTTTTGGATTTATCTGGTTTTGTAACAAAGACAAGGCATCTCTCTGCAACCTACCGCTATCTGTCATACCCAGGCCTGGATTTAAGGGTGGGCAGGCGGGGCTACTGCACCGGGGCCTCCACAAGAGAGATAAAAGCAATAAATTTTTGAAAGACTTCACGGAACAAAGTTGTTCCTTTTATTCGGAAAATAATTAGAAGCCTCCGCTTCTTCGTTGTCCCACGGTCTTCACACCTCTAAATCTGGCTCTGATCATACCACAAAATAAAAATTGTCTAGAGTGTTAAGACAATATTATTATTCTACATTTTGCTGTTGAAGTGATATATTTTGTTTCTTGTTAAATGTTTAAGTTAAGTAATTTAAACATAATCAAATTTTCGAAATAGTATTTGATATCTGACCTTAAATAATAAATCCTACAACTGCTAGCTGCAAGTGCAGCTATTTACCCTTGCTATTCGAATTCTTTATGTTTCTTTTTAATGTCCAACAAAAGATGAACTCCTTCATTCCTCCTGGAGATCATTTGCACCAGCTAGAGCATTTACGATTTATATTTGAGCCAAGTAATGTGTTATTTTACTGGCTGGTATTTCAGAAGTTTGTTTAGTTTTTCATTGTGTCAACCACTTAACAATATCGGCTAAGGTGAAGGCTATTTATTTCCTTAATCCGCACTTATTATTGTTGACGCATTGTTTTTTACGCAGCTATTTCTAAACACAAAGCCAATCACATCGTTTCATCACATTACAATGCATTTTTTATTTTTCTTAAGTGACTCACACAAAAATCTTGAAGTTATTATGAATTACTGACATTAACAACTAATAGGCAATTTACTTTTTTTTAATTAATACGTTTCCAAGGATTTGTATTATACACTTTATAAATGGAATCAAATATTTTCTAGATTAAGATCTTATCTCCAACATCTTGCTGGACCGGTAAACGCCTTATTGTTGTACCTCATTTACGCACACTTATAAATATCTTGAGATGGAATCATGGGCGTCCGCAGGTTAGTACAAAAGGGAGTTACACTTGATAAATGGAGTCTATGATAAATTAAAGCATGACAGAATAGAATTTGAAGTTTGCTACTTTTCTGGCAAATTTTCCGCGGACGCCAATGTGTAGAAGTATGTACACTATTTGATAATTGTTAGTTGTTCGGAATTGTAATCATTTTCAGTAATTCCTGTAATTCCAATGTGACTTTACTGCACATGTACAATAATTATTAATAATAAAGTCGATGCGATCAGATAAAACAAGACAAGTAGCGCTGAGATCTAAAGACAATCAAGATAAAATTAGCCGTAACCAATTAATAATAGGTTTGATATAAAAATAAAACTTTGATCTGTCATACTCGTAGTTGTTGAAAACTTATATGCAACTGATTAGATTATCGCATGCCTATAAATTATATGTCACTGTTCACCTGGACTAGTTTACTATATACATTGTAAATAACTATATATGTATAGAGCATAGTAGACCCTTATTAACGCGAGTTTCTGTAATGCTATTGTTGGTCCATGTTCGATTCCCGTGACATTGCACCTCTCGTGCCAGCGGTGAACAGTGTTCGGTTCACCACCATACTTCCTTTCCTTCTCTGAACGAACACGCTTCAGTGATCATATTAGTTTGGGTGTTATTTCCTCGCTACATACCTAAAGTTTCGTCTTCCAGGTAAACAAGCAATTTCTGCACAAAACTTCGCGACTTTATGACCAATATAGCATCTGGCATCGCAAACCTCTAGGAGTGGAGAAAAAATCAACTAAGATTTAAGCTCTTTAGTGTGGTTTAATTTCAATGCTTGGACTATAACTGTAACTTAGACTTTGTAACTATTTCCTACGATTACAGTAAGTAGCATTAAATCCCATCCATCTGTAGCTGTAACAAACGAAATCTGGTTTACTAACAAGACCATAACAACGCAGCAATGTTTGCTGTAGGATTACAAGTTGAGGAGAAACGGTAGCAACGGGAAATACAACGCTGCGTTCACGATTTGTCATGAAGCATGTCAATAATTACACATCAATTAAACGGTAGATTATTGAAGGTAAAGAACACCGCACTTGCACCGACACCGACACTGAGACAGGAATAAGTACCGCCGCGTAATACTGTAAGCGCATGCGCCAAGCCAACTTACAATTAGATATGTCCGTAACTCGGTGTACCATGTACTGTAGTGTACTGGAGTGAATACGAATCAATGTCAAATGAAGTAACCAGCCGTAGGATCGTTAAATGCATTAGATGTGGCACTTAAGAATGGTTGGAAAGTTGTTAATAAATTTAATTGGCTGATTCGTTGTTGATTAAAAAACAATAAAGGTTCATGTAAAGATAGAAGGGATTGGAAAACCAATGTCCATGAGTATAGACCTCTTAGTCGATCAGGAACACTATTCTTGAGTTCCGGTCACTAGCTATATGACAGCAAACCTCTTCTTCTTTTTCTCCAAATTCCATATGATATTTTGGAAAAGGGAGAAGAGTTTCCATCAATAAGTAAAGGTAAGGTCTTCAATTAGTTTCAGTTGCAAACGAACTGTTCGATTTTAGTATCCCAGGTAGAAAATTAACCTTGGAAGTATATTTAATACAGCTTAGCAAATGTGAATCTTGCACTGCAAGATAATTTCTACATGGAAAAAGGAGAATGAACCGTCGAATTAGTTTGTGGTAAGCTAACAAGTGTGAAATTGCATTACAAGACAATTTTCTACCTGGGATATATGAAAACACTAAAATCTGAACGGAGATTTGATTAAATGGACAGAGCATCTATTATGATTTATAGGAATCGTTTCGATTTCAACGCTACGGGTACAAACTGATCATTAAAATTATACCCAGGTAGAAATTGAACCTTGGAATTAGCTTTGGCAGAGTAGCAAGAATCAACCTTGCACTGTAAGACGATTTTAATATAAAAAGTGTATAATAAACCTAGAAATTAGCCTATGGCAAACTGCTTGCATTTTCTACCTGGATAATGGTAAACGTATTTATTGTATAACATAGATGCGGAGAGAAGCGGGGATGAAAATATTACTAGAAATATTTAAGTTAAGATAACATTGATCACTGGAACCATAATAACTTGCAATTTATTAATTACTTTACATAAAATTATTTCCGCAGTACCAAAAAGCAGCTTGGTTTTTTTTAATTTTTAAACAACAAACTGTATAAGATCGTTAAGAATTGTTTTTATTTTAATTAATAAAATACCACATAAAACATGATTGTTCAATTAATCAGTATAGTCGTAGTTGCTTAACAAGTTATACTGCTCCAATTTGATAAGGATCGAGTTATAAACGCGCTGTTTTTTTTATCAAACATGGCTAAACTGCCACGAGCAAGGATATTAGTGCTTAATTAGGAATAAATACAAATAGATTTCAGAAATTAGCATACGGAAATTTGAACATAGATTTTGAAAAATTAAGACAAGTAAAGTGCATAATAAACAGGTAGTGTTAGCAATATCTAATGACATAAATTTATTTGTTTAGCGGCCGATAATGCAATCCATCAGTTAGTTACTTGTAGAAACTGACTTTGAATGCGATTAAGTATTGTTACACGAAGATAAAGCAAATTAGAAATGTATTAGTTATCAATAGAGTAAACATATTTCTAGTTTAATAACCTGTTAGGCATTAGTTAAATTCAGAGGCTTCTTTTCTGATTTTTGCTTATTGGTAACATGACGGAATGTCTCTTCTTTTCTCTAAATTTTATAAGACTTTTTAAGCCATATTACTAGTGAATTCAAGATAGGAATTGGGTTCCTGTAGTTCATATTCAATTTATAATAAGCTTATAAGATATCAGGGGTGCATTTAACCTCCAGTAGCTCGTATCTAATCACAATTGCTTGCCAAAATCGAATATATATAGTCACAATTGGCTTCCAATATCTGTTATATTTAGTTACAATTGACAGCCAAAATCATTTGTATCTATCTACAATTTTTGTACTCTGTTGATGATGTAGTATTCTTTTGTGGTGGTGCGGTCTTATGGGATACAGTCTAATGCTAAAAAGCAGCCCTGCAAGAATCTATCAATGATGATATATTAACGATCAGAAACAAACAAAAAAAATGTTATATATAAATTACTTTCTTTAGAGCTGGAACACACTGCGATTTAATTCGCACGCGATTTAAATACCGTGGTTTTATTTCTGTAACCGCGTGGCTGGTTTATTTTTAATATGTTTATAGAGTGAGATCCCAAAGCCGGTTTGACATCACCTATTTTCTGATGAACAAAATGTGTAAGATTGAGTAGTGTTAGTATGTACAATGATCGTATGGCGTACGGATAATGCCCTCTCACTCCTACTCATAGCGGAATTAAAATTGGGTCTAGGGGATGTCTGGCCACTTGGATCGGTCTATCCTCTTGTAAAACGTGCCGCAAGAAATCTGTAAAGTCGGTTCGATTAAAAAATCGTGGTGTGTGCATGCTCATATGATTCCATGTGTTACAAATCAACTCGGTGCGGTTTCGACACGGTTTTAATCGTAGTGTGTTCGGGATCTTATTCAGAATATTGTTAATTTCATTTGCTCTATCGGAAAACGGGGACCGATTTTTTTTTGTATAAAATAGTACTATACAAATCAATGGAAAGACAATGTTTTCTTCTTAAATAGAAACATCATAAGCTTATATAGTTGAAAGGCGTACTAGTATGCTTAATACATAAATAAAGGAAAAGAGGTGGTAAGAATGGGGCAAAACCTTTTGTTTATGTGTACAACTTCTTCACGTATAAATAAAGAACATTTTTAGCAATTGAGTCAAAGAACAAGTTCATTTACTGAATGATAATTATGAAACATAACTCTAAACATTCCAGTTCCGTGGATTATCATAAAAACTAATGCGCAAGACCTGCATTAGCTCGGAGCATTGCAACAATAAATTCATTCAATTACCGATGTAAAAATAATAAATTTCTCATATAAATCAGATAGGTATTAAAACATGTTGTTCGTAAAAACCTGCTAAGAATCTTAGTGGCGAAATCTACGGTTACAAAACTAATATATCTATGGTAAATTTATGTAAGCAAGAAATCATAAATGTTTTGTTCTATTAACTTCATTTTTACTTTATTAGACGGCCTATTTATGATTCTTGTTTTGTCATCGTTATCTTTCTTGTGCAATCTTTGAAATATATACGAAATGGAAATCGATCTTTAGTTGCAAACAGTATTTGTTTTATAGAAACTATTATACACAATTTTCTATGGCCGTAGATTCCATACGTATTCTTTTTCTTCTTTTTTCTTTAACTGTAATTGTAGTTTTATTCCTTATTAGTACCTTATCTCCACTGCATTTTTCTTGCGTTCCTACATATTATATGGTCAATTCATCTGATAATAAAAACTGATTCAATATCACTTGCTGGTGGGAAAAATGTACAATTTATAAATCACGCTTTGACGTTCTACAAGATTATTGTTATATATATATATTTCCTTTCAATATTGTATTATTAAACACATAAAGTGTAGATTAATTTTTTCACGAATCAATATTTTATAATAATGCAGAAAGTGATAAAACAAAAAATAATGATTGATAAATTAAAGAAATACTCTTAAAAAAAGGTTACTAATAAATTACGCAAATGATATGTGTCCTCAATCCTCACTGCCAATGCCTGGATGCCAGGAGATTTGTACCAAATTCTGCTAATGATTAATTATCCTTCCATGAGGTCTAAATGTCATTTTATCTTATTCAAATTATATTTCTTTAAAACACTTTCTATTTTTAATAATGATTAAGTAATGTTCTACTGCATTTTTTATGTTAGCAATAAATAACTCAGGCAATCAGCTAAACACAAAATGACATTAGAATTCGACTGGCTACTTGTCCCAATCCATAAGACGACTTCACAAAATATGCAGTGTAATAAACTGAAAAATCAATTAATTTTTTACGAGTTTTTTTCTTCTTAATTATATGCAATTTGTCGTCTATAAAAATACAGTTACACTACTTATAAATACTATCGTTTTAGAACAGGACTAGCTAGTTCTTGTTTGTCAAGACAGATTCAAAAAAGTAGTATCTACCACCAAAGATTTCTTCTTATTTTATTGTGTAAAAAATTATAAGGAAGTTGTGCATGGTTTAATATTTGAAATTGTTTAATTAAAGTTACATACTTTGTTTTTTAAATTAAAAAATATTGACAAGCACAAAAGCTTAAAGCCATTCTAAAATATTAAAGAAAAAAAATCAAAAATTTCTGTACCATTTAAAGTTCTTTCAAGAAATGCTAGTTATCTTAATCATTAAACTGATAAATAACAGACAAATTTATTTTTATTTTTAGCGTAGGTACTTATTGTAAGAAAATGTAACGTGGTATATTGCTACAAAAAAAAACTTTTATTTTTCAATGGAAGAAATTTATAATTTTATTATATTCTAATATGTTTTAATAATAAAAGCGTGGAGTACTCCTTTAATTTAGGCCCTACAGCTTTCCTTATTAAACAATGAGCGACATTATTAGAGCGAGCAAAAATTCCGGAAAGAAACTACTGTAATTAGCTTATTTAATAATATGTACTTACAACTAAATAAATTTATTATCCTTTTCTTTTATTGACAATGAGATGAAATCTTCAATCAGACTCTGATTCGATTATAAATCTGACGGTATACTTTCAGATTCAGATCCGTTTTTCAGATATTAGTGTTTATATTTTCGATAAACGAAGAGTCCGTCTGAATTAGAAACAAATTGAATATCTGATCAAAAGTACGCTAATTTCCACAAACAATATTATTTCTTATACAATAATTTAAAGCAATTAAACTGATTTATTGCAAAATGCTTTCACTCTTTGATTAATCAATTGATTAATTATTTTTTATTTATTCATACACTAAATCATGCTACAAATTAGTTGTATGTACCACTATGTTTTACATAATGTCCATTTTGGAGCAATTTACTATTTTACAGCCTTAGAGAGTTTTTTTTAATTTTGATCTAACTATAAATCAATTTCTGATGTCTACATCTGGTGGACAGTCACGCAACTTTTCGTTCTGCATCTTGTTCTTCCATATTCTTCTGCAAACTGTCACTTCGCATGTTCTATCTCGTTCTTTAGTTTATTTTTTTGTATCTTTCATCTCGCTCATGAAACTTGATTTAATGGGTGGGTATTTTTAATATTAATATCATTTTGATGTTCGCTTTTAACTCATTTTCGGTGTTCGTTTACTAAACTAGAATATTTTATATAATTTTAAGTGTTTCGCTTTATGACGTGGGCCCCTGTTTGTTATGTAACATAATTGTGAGGCTGAACGTTCGTTAATCTTTTAATGACCCACATCAAGTCTTCTAACTAGGTGTACGAGTATATGGGCTATCACTTCATATTTTGATATTGCTACTTATGAATTTGTGCGGGGGCGGCTATTTATATGTAAATCAGTCGAAGAATTGTGGACATCAAAAATTGCATAAATAATATATGAATATATAAATAACAAATATGTTTAACAAAATATTTAATGGATTCAAAAAAGAATTTATATAAAAATTTCCAAATATTTGCACGTTGACAAGGTGATTGGGAATAATTGCAATTTACACACTGGAGAAAGACAACACTATACAAACATTGTCGGTTTACCCAGGCTTATCTTTGAAATAGACGTACTGTTCAAGTAAATTGTGACTAAATACAATTAATTTTGAGTGGGAAAAGGTAACGCTAACAATTTTGTCTTATGATAGAGTAATATAGATATGTTCCCGTGGAGCGTACGTTTAGCCTAAGTCTTAAGACTATATTATGTCTTCTAATTCTTATTGTAAAAAGTTATGTCACATGATAATGGAGTGGGAGAACGGTTATACGAAGCTTATGGCGTCACATGTAACTTACAATTAAATTCCTAAAGACCAAAAACAAAATAAGAGTTTCTTTTCAAATGTGTAGCATCGCAATAATGGGATCGTCTACAATGTGTAACAAGACGTGACAATGAAATATATATTCCATAAATTATGCATACCCTTAAAAGATATGTGAATAGTAAGCAATCAATTTTTATCAATTTTCCTGAACTTAATACCGTTCTGCACAGACCTGTTGAATTATTATCGGACTTGATCTTATTTTAAGATCTTTAATTAAACGAACAAATGATCATGCCTTTAAATTATCATCAGTCTTTCAACCGCAAATGCATTTAATTCAACTTGTTGCATCTGTTCGTACATATAGTATAGTAGACAGAATCAGTATTTATTTATGCCCAGCAAACTTATCTACGTCTGCAAAACACATTTCTGAATAAACTTATCTCACAAAATAAATAATGTGTTATCCAAATGGTCGGTCGGTAAAGTAGGAAACGTCGGTAATAGAGATAATGACCGTTTGTATTACTTGAACTAAAGAATCTGAAAGTTTTGTTTGTTTCTTGTTGGATGTTGGCTAACATGTATTTAATGTGTATTCCAGTGTTGTTACAATGTACCACTGTCAATATGTCTGTTGGATTGTAAAGAGATGTGCCTATCTGCCTATCTCGTGAGCTAGTGCTATCCCTATCGCCTGGTGATGCAGACGCAGATGCTTAAATACGGGTTACTTTAATTTATGTTAGGTTGGTAACACTTATCACGCTTCGGGTCATTCAATAAACATTTTTATGTTATATGCTTGTTACGACATTTATTGCTACATTTAAGGTTATGCAATGATCATTAAGTAAGTATACCTTCGTTCGAATAATTTCTGTTCGTAATCTTTCTTTAATTATTATTACTCCGTATGGTTCGACATGTAAAATATGCCTCCATTACTATCTTATATCAATTTGTTATTAAATTGATAAAATTTAATAGCCTTGCATCCAGTTTTTCGGAGGTAATAACAGCACGCTTTCTATTCTTGAACCTTCCGGTAACAAGTGCAACAGTAAAACAAAGTTTTTCGAAATTAAAACTGATAAAAAATTATCTAAACACTTCTATGGGACAGGAAAGGCTACCAGACTTGTCACTAATGTCTATAGAGGCAGAACTATTGGGACAACTTAAATCGTCTTCAACTATGAATGATTTAATAAATAAGTTCGCCGAACAAAAGGCAAAAAAGTGTATATTAGATTTGAATCGTTTGGCTAGTTTAGTTCCTAGGAGTATTACTTGTAAGTAATAACGTACAAACCATATATAATTATTTTAATTTAATGCGAGCGTTTTTGTTCCTTTTATGAAAAATTTTTACCCATCATTTGGACCCCCAACAAATTTTGATACAGAGCCCCTCTAAGGCAAGCTACGGCACGCAAGCTAGGAAGGCAAACACATATAACTGTGATCACTTCCGATAAAGAAAGAGTCTATTCATCATTTGCTAACTTCAGTTGATAGTAATGTACGGAATGAATATGAATATTATTGTAGATAATTAGCAAGTATGAAATTTCCATTGCAAGACAATTTTCTATCGAGAATATATTATAATATAAGCAATATTGCTACTAATAATATATAGAAGACTACAAAATGAAGATTATGGCAGTGAATGTGTTTAATAAATAAATCGATTAGTTACAACTTGAAGTAGTATATAGCGACATCTTTAGGACCGTAGATGCTGCTTTAAAAGTATTTAGAACACATTAATATCAAGCAGTTGACAACCTGGATTTATATTGTATTGTAATTAAAGTGGACAGTAGAGAGTTTCTTTAGTTTCATTTAAATGAAGAGAACAGCCTTTGAAGTTAAAGCGGCATTTAATTAATCAATAGCCAAATGTTTATATAAATGTTTGTTGAAATCATTAAGATGGAAATTATTTATTACGCTCTCTTAAAATTACATATTGTCACAGAAAGCATCTACAGTTGGGGCGAAATATGCCCTAACTAGGTTCGATACTTTATGTCGCTTTGAGTAGCCTAAGTGCTGGTTGCTGTACTCAATAGATATCTGACTTTAACTGACAGGCAACTTTAAATTAACTTAAATAAACTTAAAACCACGTTAAAGAATTTAGCGAGTTCTTTCACTCTCTCAATCATTATTGCCACACGCTTTGTACACATCTTCTTCAATAAAGGGTCGAGGTATCACGCTTTTATGACACTTATTATCAGTGAGCATTAATAATGACCTACAAATTTGCAATGTCGTTTAAATCGGGTGAATTTCCTGATTATTTCTATACGTTGGAATATGATGAAGAAGCTAGCAAGCTTAAAAATTTGGAACTACTCAACAGGTCTATACTTTAGCGTTTCCATTGCAGGATTTAGACTTAGAGCGCCTATTCTAATTCAACTAATTGATAAAGTAAGAAAGACAAAATGATTTTATCAAATATCTCAAACAAATTGTGATCTTTCTTATGAAGTTACAACCCCGAAAAGTTGTGAGTTTATAAGCATCTTACCTTCAACAGCAAACAAGAAGAAAGAAACATCAATCAATGAAGCAGTCCATTATGTTGTGTTTTTTTCCTTCGGACGCCATCAAATTTAACATATTTGTATTCACTCAATTATTGCAATTACCGCATTAATGCCTCACAATGCACAGTGCACCGAGCACCGCCTTATAATTTCAATGCACTGCTTGAGACGAACCACGAACGTGTCTTTAAGTAAATCTCAGTAATTCGAGCATTCAGTACAGATGAAAGTTTATCTTACGCTTGTAACATACGAGCACAAACAACATCATTTCATGTATTCATAACAAAACCCAAACAGATGGAGAAATTTTAAAGTCTTTCGATTTATTTTTAAATTAATAAGTCCAAAGGTTATGCTATTTTAATTTCCGGATAAATAAACTAATTTGTAAATACTAGTGTATTTTGTAACGTGGGACAATGCTGCACAACTTTCATTAAGAATTATGTGAAGTCAAAGGCGGATTAAGGAAGCCCCCAGCTCCCTCAGTAGTGATGCCACAAAGGAGACTTCTAAAAGGTTATTTGCATATGTATCATACAGGGTCCTGGACAGGTGATCCGCTACTATGCAAAGCTTATACTAAGTACTAAGAAATTTATTGATATATTCAAATTAAAGTTAGGTAGCTATTTTGTTTTGTTGTTAAGATTTATCTTCTTATTTTATTTCTACTTTGTTAATTGTTCAATTTATGTTAGAATGTATTATTGCAACTAACATTTAATTGTGAATAATATGTGTTTAACAAGCATAAGCACGAGTTAGCAGAGACCTTGTTAAACAACTGAGCTTCCGACGTATTAAGTTGCATGTCGCACTAGTGTGGACAAGTGTTGTACAACTTCTTAGAACAAATGTTGGATGTCGCAGGTATGTGTACGACGCTTAAGATTCTCTTCTTTGGAATTGAATAACATATTTTACATAATCACAAAATTTCATTTTATAATTTGTATGATTGAGAGAAAACTATGATATTGAACAGTGATTTTCTTTTATATAATTTTTCGATTTTTACTTAGATTTTCTTTCAAAATTCCTTTTAGGTCTAATATTATGCCATGTACTGCAGGCTTCATTTATACATATATTATGAATATGTATTAAAGATAATGAATTGGTTTTTTGATGTCGTGTAACAGGGCGTATCCATCCGCAACATAATAAAATAATGACCTGTAATATTTAAGGTAAATCAGATTCTCTTTTTGACGTTGTTTCAACATTTTGTAATCATTTTGTCAGATTTCAATATTTAATCATTTATTTCTTTAACATATGACTTCTTCCTTAAGGCATTTTCTTGATGTTTTGGGATCAGATTTGATTACTTTCTGCGCATGCGTGTTATGTGTTGCATTTATATATTTCTGTGTGTGTGGCTTTTTTCTGCGGTTTTAAGAAACATCTTTTAACTTTAGCGGTCATGTAATTTATAATGCTATCTGAATATAAATATGTATTCATTCGTATTACAAGCTAAGAAAATTAAATCGGTATTATCTAAATTACGTCACGTCTGTTGGTAATTGGATTTGTCGAAACACTGGATAATTGTAGTTATGGGTACAAACCATATTGCCATGAAGGTGGTAATAATACGGATATTACGAAGCTGTGTAATTGAAGACTGAAATACCGAGGTTTCATACATATACATCTGTTTGCTCCTAGAAAATAGAAGAATAATAAATTCTGAAAATTAATGGTTTTGTAATTTACTGTATAACATATTCCCTTGTTTCTAATACACCTGCTAATTATTTTACGAGAATATGATATATAAATAATTACTTTTTATGTAAAAAATGTTACCTGATATGACATGCGTTCTTAATTTGAAAGAGAGTGCAAAGAGTGCACGTGCACCTCCTGCAATTAAAGAAAATACACAGAAAAAGTTTAAGAAATAAAATTTGTAATATTAAAGTCATTGCCCAGTAAACAATTTAGTGAAGTGCCCTATTTTGTGACGTTTCTATCAATATTTCACTTCAATTATAATTCGCATCAACTTTATCTTCATTTGTACTCCGACAGGTGGAGTAATTTCGCCATTTGTAGGCGATAAAGTAGACATTTTATATGAAAAAATGTGAGAAACTAAACTATAAATGAACTCTTTCATGACAAAAAAATCATGACGCATCTTCAATATGATGTCAAAGTGACTCCAAAATGTTTACTGGGTGTTTGAATAAAAATTTCTAGGCGTCTTGGTTGTTGTTCAAATTTAATCGACACCTGATCAATGAATTCAATGGCCTCCTCTACCCTTTACCTATGAATATTTAAGAAATTATTAATTGATAAACTCACTTATCGAGTTCTAGTGAATCGTAGCACCAACACGATATTAATCACTAATTGTAATATAAATACTAAATGCGCTGCAACTTTATTAAATGGGGCATACGTATATTATATAGTGCATATTTTATTTAAGACGATTACACGCATGTTAAGATCAGATTTGTTCTTGTCAATGTAAATTATATAAACACTGAAGCGAACAGTGAACGGATGAATAAACAGAAGAGTAGAGAATCAAGATGCAACAAGCCTACCAACTACGAACACTACACCAGGTACCAACATAAAAACAAAATAGTGTTATGTAATGTGTTTGAGTAGTATAGTACTATCTGAGATGCTTTATTAATATGTGTGTAGGCTTACAGGAAAATTTTAATTCATTTCTACTTTGTTTGGTGCAATTAAACAACGAAATATAAGGTCTTGTTTCAGTGACGTACCAGGATTAAAAGGGGGCTGCGGCGTTACCTTCGTTGAGGCCTTCTTTACATCTCACGCGAAATATATTTTATTTAGTCATAACTGTTAGTACAGGTAGTCTATTTGTTAGTGGACTGTAGGCAGAGGAGAGTGTTGTCCATAAGGTATTAACTATGTTTTCAAAACACACCAATCTAGATTACTATAGCACTTAATCATTTTGGAATTAACTCTTAAGCTGAACTACGAATATCTTTATACATTTTATATATTATTATCGAAGTCCCAGGTAGAAAAGTGTTTAGTACTATTACTCTCAATCTCATATTTTTCAGATTATAAATTATCTATTACAAATTAAATTTGTACTAAGTTGCCGGTGCAAAATTTGGACCTGGTTTTTTACCATTGCGTGATATTGGATGTTGAACCAGAAGACGTTGTTAAAGCTTAATACTCCTTTCAAACTGTTCTTGAATAATATTTAACAAAACTCTTATACTTATTATGTGTATATATATATTATGTTACTCAATAATTTCATAATTTTTTTCTATCAAAAATCAGAGACTGTTGCAGCAAAGCATATTTTATCGCGAAGGTTATGTGTGATTGTGATTGTATCTCAATTAACTTTTTTTTAATCACATCAAATAAATTGGTACATGTTTTATCATCTGAGATTCGTGTTATCTATCAAGATTCATGTTGCCTTCGGGCTCCGCATTCGAGGAACGCAAGAATCTCAATGGAACTTCAACTCTGATTAGGATAGAACAACTCTAACACTAGATCATAGCACACTGCGCTATCACAAATCGTGAGAAACTTATGTACAAGTATATAAAATTATGTTAATATTTCCTACATGATCTGAACGGAGCAGGAGCTCTGGGAATCTGGGAACGCATTTATAGGTATTTGTACGATGCATTAGGAATTGAGGAAACAATATGAGTGTAACGTGTAGGTAGAACTAGCAACTAGCAAGTAGCATGCATGATCAAGTAGAAATGCATTGAATAACATCGAACCACATGTAATATAGGTAGACCTGTAGGTAATAATAGTTGAAATAAAGAAAATCACATGGTAGACTAGACGTAACATCTAAAAAATGAGTCTCTGTGTGATCCATGTCCTAATTTCGTTGTTAAGTTAAGTTGTCATCCCTTTTATACAACAGAGCGTAAAAGAGATAGCATACTTAACACATAACCCTTATACATATAACAAATAACTGACCAATCCTTTAATAGTGCGACATGTTACGTCATAAATATGGCCGACATCTGCAGCACTAAAACAACAATTCAAATATTAAATTGCTATATCTCCATCAACATTTAGATATTTAATAAAATAGAAACGTATAAAATAACATAAAAATGTATATTTATTAACATCTATTTCAATTAGCAATTAAAAAATCGACCTCTGAAAATGTGTCCACAAACCTATTGCCTGGAAAAATATTCTGTAAAAAGAATTGGTCGAACAAATGTTTTAAATGTCTCCTTCTTAGACTAAGGTTGCTCTGCAAAAAAGAATTGAGACATGAAACTTCAATAATCTTCTTTACCTGCTTTTCTGCAAATTTTCTTTATATGCAACCAGAATTTTAAACAGAAGTTGGTTGGTAAAATACTTAAGGCCTCCAAATAATAGATCTGTAAAAAATTCTTTATTACTAATGTCAGAATGTCACTTAAGTAATTACATTTGCGTAATGCATTATTACTTAACCTAAAAATCTGAGATAACGCGTCTAAATAATAACAAGTTGTTACAACGTGAAGTTATCTTACATTTGACATAAAGATAGAACGAACTTCATTAATCAATAACCAAAGTTAATTAATATCAACCATTCGCACAGGTCGATACATTTGTGTTGAACCTGTTCTGCCAGGATTTGTCGTCTGACAGTTGGGTATCTCGTACCTGCGAGAGTAGACCTAATTTCATAATTCAATTTGCGTGTGTCCGTCTTATGCGACTTGTTTCAACTCAGTAGACATTTAAACATTCCTGAAGTAAATTAATAAATGTATGTTCAATTTATTGATGACTACAGTATTCTAATTAATATGCACAACCTTGATTCTACGTTCGTAAATGATGATAGCTATTAAATAAAACATATCACGGCATCTACTGAATTCTTTCGAACGCTTGACAGTAGCATCTTCAGCCGTGTGAAGCTCCAGGCGGTTCGAGAAGTTTGGATCTTTATTTAAGATTAAAGATAGATATATGTTTTATCCGGATATAAAGGTTTCATTACTTAAACAAGGTTACTTTAGATGTAATCTTTTGCACACAATCAAAAACAAAAATCACTATCAGTTGTTAATTATTCAGTCTAATATATTAGATAATAAACCTGGTAAGTCATTCCTTGTTACAGATTAACAAAACTCTTGCCAAGGACTTTGCAATCAGGATAATTTTATTGCTAAAGACCGGTATCTTATGCGGTATTTCTTATGATTACCTGATTGGTGTTTGTCCTGATAAGACATTCCTTGTCAGGTACATCTCGGTCAGTATAATCTCATAACATCTCCCCCAGACCTTCAAGACTAGTAAATAACAATTGATTATTCTTAGTAAATAGAAAACTAGCAAATCAAACAAAACCGCTAATTGACCTTTCATCAAACAATCGTTAACTGACAATCTTATTGTTAAATCCCATAAAACGGTATTAAATCACAGTGAGATGCTCCTTTTAAGAATAAAAGAATATACAAACATGCTTTTATTAATACTAGTTTACCTACACAAGCACAGGTAAAGAATTCATGCGGCAAAACACGTGTTTGTCATCACACTACTACTACGCCAATCACCGTTATGCAAATTGAACGACACTTTATTTACAATTATAGTATTATGTATGATAATCCAGAAAATGAATAAGTGTCAATTCATAGTCAGTGTCATGTTATGTTACATGATGATAGAGCTAATAATGTCTGGTGTTTATGTTTGTTTGTTGCATTGCATGTACAGTGGCGCTGTTAATGATGATGTGGTAATGATCATTGCAAAGATTACTAAGAAAAAGCTAATAGCTTCTTAAGAACTTCTTATTTACAAAAAGAAAATAGAAAGAAACATCAGAACATTCCTATAATACCTGGCAACACGTAGAAAAACAGGAAGGCAAAGAAAAAAGAAAGATAGCGAGGTTTAGACTAGAGAATGAAGAAAGAGGAAGAGAATCTATGTAGGAGAGTGGCAAGAAATTGGAAAAATTAGACCACTTGAAGAGTAGGTGTAGGAGGAAGTTAGAAAGTGAAGTAGACTTGATAGAGATTTCATAAGGGAATAAGAAATAAAGGACAAAGGCGCAATGAAGCTTCATATGTAGCTCTAACGTATTTCACAACATTCAATTAAACATTAATACCGCCATTGTCCCACTTCTGATGTGTTGATCTCGATGACTCCTCTAAATGACGAATCAAACCACAATTTGTGGTTACGCCACTGATAAATACAATAGTATAATTAGCCAATAGACAAGCTGACTAATGCTAAATTGTTGAAGAAGTATAGTGACTTCAAGTTTGTTTACATGCGACAACGACACAATCATTTCTTATTATATTATCTCTACTTTATTCCCATCTCTTTCTAACACACAACTCTTAACACATTATCTTTTATACATTATGTCTATAGTGGCCTACGCTTTTTGTGCTCTGTCTATTTGTAAGAGTTAAATAAAATATTATTACATTATTCTGTTAAATAAATTGCGTATAATTTTCTGCATTTAAGTAGGGAACACGTTTGGCTTAATGTGGAATATATTTATAAGAATGAGGATCTAAGAATCGCTTGTATAGTGTGCAACTTTGTACAGTGTTAAGATAATAAGGATATACTTATATAGTATCAGAATATGCACTTGTGTAGGTACAAACATAATATCAACGTCTTATACTCGTATTTATTAACCAGCTTTTGAATAACACTTTTTGGAACACAACTATTGCTATTACAACTCTAATCCGGAAATAATAAAACCGTAAAACCTCATTTTCTGGATTACCAAAATCTCTGAAATAAAAAAAACCGTTTCGAGGATTATCAGATCTTTATAATCGTAATTTAGACGTTTTCAGATTGAAAATGAAGTAAAACCTATTCAAGATAATGTTCTTGTTTTATATTTAGTTGTTATTTATATATATAAGCATGATCCTTGCTTTATTTTAAGGCATATTACATACAACGTACAGATAACTTATAAAGACTCCTTGCAAATAATGTAAACGTGTTAATGAAACACAATGAAGCTGGGGGTAGAGTTTTTAACGATTTTAAATTAAAGTTTGCATTGCCTTATAACTATCTACCTAATAAAATGTGACGCTGGTACATCTAAAACTAATTTTTGGTACCGCCACACATCATCTCAAGAATTCACGTAATCATTTCACGATCATTTTAAATGGTTCGATTAAATCATTGTTGTTTCTTTAATTCCTAAAGTAATCCATGTACGGCCGTTGTCGAACCACTTTGGAACGCACCGGTCCATGTAACATATTCCATTTCATCCTGAATGACTGTCGTAGCGTGTGTAGTCGCCCACATCCAATCATTCTGCTGTGACAACAATTGTGAACATTATGGATTATGGATTATGGATAATGTACTCGTTCAGGACACATTTGTTATGGTAATTTTATTCACAATATTCATCGTTGATCGTCGTTGATCTCGTTTAGAGTTGGAGTTGATCGCATTATGGTAAATTAAGTGTTGGATTTAAAACCTACGGGCAGACCGCGACGCCGACATCAAAGGACGACAAGATTGTATCAACTATGGACCCGCTGCTTGCCTAATTTATGACACTGTCATGTGATACATAATCGTTTAAAAACAAGGTGTAGTTAATATTTGTCCTAGTCGTATGCAGTTAGATTTAATGTTTGACCATTATCCCACTAAATCTGATAAAAAATAACATGGATTTATTGGTCTAAAACAGCTGTTATGTTTAGCGAACACAAATTTGAAGGTCTAGGCTAAATAGCAAATACGTATTTACAAATAAGGTAATGGGGCAGACGCTGTGGACCGAGTTACCTCTGAAACTGTGTATACTAATAAGTAAACGATTTCATTTATCTTTGTTCACCACCTTTCAACTATCAAAACTTTATGTGTTCGACCAGCAAGATGTAAATAGTATCTGATGTTTGACGGGCACTTTTATGTATTTCCTTTAAGGTACCCTACGACATATCAGCATGGAAGTCATTGGACATATCGTATCCAACGAATTCAATAACAATGGCGCTTGTTTAGAAGTGTGCGTGCACATGTCAGTACCGTAAGCACCTATGCGTTGTGGCAAATGTGTTTTAGTACAATTTCTATGTATAGTACCTTATTTGCATCTTTTATAATTGAATATACATATGTCAGTAGTGAGATAGGTTTGTTCTTTGACTAATGTTTGGAAGCGTGTCCCCTTTTTCTATTGCTTTTATAATATTATCATTTATTAAAAAATAATTGGCTTTTAGGGAGCTGATAGTCAACTTCATCAATAAACAGAATTTAATACATGGTGTACAAACCACTTATAAGTGATGAGTGATATTGAACATTATATGAGAGGTAACACATAAAGTTCGCAAAAAATAAACTATTTTGAAAACACTAGAATTTAAAAAGGCAAGCTTATATTGTTGCTAACATTCTCCGCTGTTATTTTTACAATAGAAAACATATTATCCTGTTATTTATTTCACTTTTGTCAATTTGCATAATGACTTTGTACTAAATCAATTATTGACTCATTTCTCAACAATTTTTATTGTGCATATTTTATGCGAAGAACAACGCATCAATATATTTCTATTTATATACAAAATATTTACATACATCACACAAACAGTCATTAAGAGGGAAAGGATTCTAAACCTTTACTTCACTTAGAATAGTAATTATTCTTCTCTTTATCTTCAAAATTCAACCAATACTTCAAATGGTGAATCATCCGTAAACCAGTCGTTCTTGACCCGGAGTTCACTGTATTAAATCGGTACCAAAGTGAGTCAAATATTGGAAGATTGACTTAGCAAGTTTCCTGCTACACGGTGGAACGAATATTTAATCACACAGACACTGTTTAACAAAAACTTTCAAGTAAATAAAGAAATCTTCAAGTATAAAGCCAGTCCTTTGTTGGACGATTCGTGCAGCAGTGCATGACATGTGGATCAAGTGTGTGGTGGGGGTAGAAAACTCCCTTTTCAAGAGCTCGAGCTTCCTCAACATGAACGTTGGACATACTTAGTTCCAGTATCGACCAGACATAGCGTCCAACCATCAACCGACATAGCATCGTTTGGTACCGGCTTTACCAGTGGCTGAATATAAACTCTTGTAGCTTAAGACCAAGGAAAGTTTGTTCACTTAAGATAGAAATTTCAATAGTGAATCGATACAACCGAATTTCTGTTAAGTTTCATTTTGATCTGTAAGCAATATCTAACGTTTGGTTATACCTCTATTTACTATCTATTGTATAAAAGAGATGACAATTCTTAGAAGGGAAGAGGTTAGGAATGGGCAAGACTTAAAGAAAAGAATACATTTTTGTAAATTTTTGTACTTTTAATCAGCGCCGCATTTAGAGGTGTGGAAGTCCTGGGGCAACGAAGGAGCCGAGGCCGCAAATTATTTTCTGAATTTTTTTCCGTCAAGTCTTTCAAAAATGTATTGCTTTTTTCTCTATTGTGGGAGCTCCTCTCTTGTGGAGGCCCCGGGGCAGTAGCCCCGCCTGCTCTCCCTTAAATCCGGGCCTGCTTTTAATAATTAAAAGAAACATGAATTAGAGGAAACTGAAATACTTGATAGAAGAATTATGATTTCCAACAGTGGGCGAACGGCAACAAATAGAAGTACGAAAGCTATGGAAGCAATGGTGAGATGCATACGTTATTTTAAACCACCCATTTACATATCTAAACTTTAATTTAAGAAAGATAAGAAACTGATTGCAATTTCACTTTCGAATTTTTGTGTTTTTCACTTCTTTCTTTGAGCTACTCCAGAGATCTAGTTACACGAATGATGTCAGGTCGTTCGGGAGATCACATTTGCACATAATTTGCGAATATTGTATCACAGTTTGGGAGGTCCTGCTTTAATCCATACCCAATATACAAACAAATACATTTAATTCAAACATCCGTTACATCTTTCCACGCGTGGGCGTACATTTATTTCTATAATTTATTTTATTTTATTTAACAATAAATTATTGAATGTTACAGGTCGATAAACATGCACGGTTTATTTAAGTTATCGTTTTCTTTATTATTAACTCTTGCAATATGTAAAAGCTTGTTTAGAACTATCATAGTCGTATGTCATTACAACAAACATGTAAACTGAACAATTACAAGTAGGATAACCGTATCCAAACGTGCTACGATCATAAATTAACGATTGAACATCCTTAAGGTAATGTACAGGAACTATTTTAATGATGAGTTTCGAAATTTATGACGATTCTAGTTTCCTTTGCTGAAGTTGACTGCTAACTGAGTTATTGTTATGTAAAATAGGTGTTATGTTAGTTATGTTGTAACTAGGATGGAAAATGCTTGTTGGAAATAATGATACTGGTTGTCAGGTATTATCAGAAATAATTGGCTCTCATTTATTTAAACATTACGTTTGAGAAATATCATTAGTATATTTACATAATCTTCTAATGTTTTTACAGTTTGTAATGAATGAAGATATAATCATAAATTACGGTGTAAGAGTATACCGCTTTTAAAAATATATTTATCTGGGCCCATAACCTGTTGAACTTCAGCCAGCACTAACACAAATAGGGCTGATATTTTCAAGGTTTCAACTTTTATTTTTCATTTCTTTTATTTATTTAAATGTTTGTACAACATATTAAGTTTATTGTGTGAAAAGTTGAAGTCGATTGGAGTAAAACTGTCGGAGATATAGAGTTTTAAATCTTCAACTCTCTGGTCTACTTTCCTGTTACTTTAAAATTTTTAAATGCGGTTTCTCACACTTAGCTTTTTCAGAGTCGGTGCCTTCCTTAGTTCAAAATCTACTGGATCGATTCTTTTGAAATTTTGCACACTCTTTCTTTATCTTATCAACTAATAAAATCATTTTGGTTTTTCGATTTCAGAAAATCCGGTGATGAGTTATGAGTGGCAATGTTACTTTTTTGTGACGTCTGCGGAGATTCGCTGCCAATAGCTCATTTCTTGATATTTATTTATGAAAATTTCACAAAGTATTCTTCACATGTCATTTTATTATCTAGTGATTATAGAAATAATTATATATTAACCGTGTCGTCAAAAAACATTATCGGAAATATGCTTCTGTTTTATCGTTTTGACTTTACCCCCGCCTTAAGGCTGGACACTATTCAAACTGCTCTCATATATGTGAACACTCTGCCTTAAAGATAAGATAAATAGCACGTTTTCAAATAAACATTATTTAACTCTTTATACCAGTAAGTAAATTACAACTTTCTCGCTTTTTTTGACACAATACAAATTTCATATTTTTATTATAAAAATAATATTTCAAATTAGCCTCATAAAAAAGTAATATTTAATTGACCTCATTTGTCAAGATATTGCAATTGGCCACACACAATGCAGTCAGTCAGTACATGATGCTGTATTAAAGAAATTTAAAAACTATCATAAAAATATTTAATAGCTACCAGCGAGCGATGCATCATCGTTGTTTATTTTGTTTAATGATGAACCAATTAGCGGAAAGTTATGGTACACGTTACATGCAACTAACTGCAAGATGCAACTGAAGAAATATTGGTCAGCGAAATTGTTAGGCCTGTCTCACACTGCAACCGACTACCGAGTGTTTTTAGTAGGAAGAATTCGAGTTGTTTCGCATTTTTCGTGTTGCGAATTTTTATCACCGTTTCACTCTAATATATCGCAAAATATATTTGATATTAGCAAATAGCAAAAAAAACTATTGCAGTGTGAGAGAGCCCCTACACTAATACGAACTGCGTAATGCACTAATTCATAAAATAGTTTCCAGGCAGAAATATACATGATCTACTAAAAACAACATAAAAACGTTAATTAATCAATAAGTTGAAGAATGTTTATTATATTTCTTATTTGCAATTTAAATAAAAGTAAGAATTTATTAAACTGCATGTTTTCAATGCAAAATACATATTTATTCATTTCTGTTCATCTGTTCTATCTATACTATAAGTTTTGACGCTTTGTAACAAGTAATTGAATTTTTAAAATTCGTTAAATTATCAATCAACTAGTAAAATCAGTTGCAGAACTAGCAGGCGTATATCTATAGAATTTTCATTCTTTATATCCTGAAAATACTTCAACGGAAAGAACCGGATTCTTTTTTGTTTTTTAACAGGAAACTGTCTGTCGCAAAAGGAAATAAACGATTTTATGAGATGCAGTTATAAAATGAATTTATCTCCTTTTCAAAAACACTAAAATTATTCGAGATATTTTTGAAAGGCTTTGGATGAAAATATATTTCTACGTTCTAGACTCTCTATTTATTAAAAAAATCTTTTTTATTGTACTAGTTATATCACAAACATTATTTATGTCATATTTCTATATACAATTATCTATACGCACTAGTTCAGGGTTCGATCCCTGAACTAGTGCGTACATTTTCAAGGTTTCGCTGTTATCTAAGTTAAAATAATTATTAGATCACGTAATCATAAACTTATTAGGCAGCGATATGGATCACATAAAAAACTGACAACATAGTAGGGAGATGGGAAGTTAAATAAATTTAATAAAAAGAATAATTAAAAAATCAAAACAGTATCAAAAATAAACTTAAAACTATATATAACTATATGTAACTAGTTAAAATTTACTTCAATGTGTTAGAGGAGTTTTAACAATTTACCGAAATTGCATCATTCGACAAATTACTTTTCGTCCATAAAACGTCGAATACAAGTTCCACGTAGCAGCTTCCGCCATTTTGTTTCGGGGTGCTGAAGGAGAGAAGGACCGGGCTCTTATTGTCATTTTGAAAATAAAAGTTTTTTTATTATAATTACATTTCGAGATTTAAAAATGTTGTGATTAGTGTTATGAATGCATAATGAATGTAGTGAAACTTAATTATAAAGTGTTTCGATAGTTTTTCAATAAAAATTGAACATTAAAAGTTTGTGACACCTGTTGTATGGGACAATATTATTTTCGTAAAGTGTATCATTAAAATACTGTTTGGAACTAAAACTTTGTTGTGAACTGATTAATATATACTTTATAATAGAATGAAATCAAAGTTCGATCGGTTTGCTGTGTTTTTAGTGAAAAAATTTGATTTTCAATCTGTATAAAATATGTATTTAAATTAAATTATTCTGAAGTGTCAAACTCTAGTGTTATCGCGTAGTGTACCGCGTTGTATTGTACAGTGCTGCCGCAGTTGAGAATTAGTAAGAACTATACATACGCGCCGGTTTCAAGTACACACTCTCAGGCAAGTGACAGTTCTAAATTAATTTATTTTAATGGTTAAGTAGCATATTGTTTATACAGGTGGATTACCTTAATTATTTTAAATATATTTAACATTACCTACTAATAAACAGGATAATAATTAGATATTAAAACTATTTGCATAAAATAATTATGAACATAATTAATTACTTTATTTAACAATATAAATAAATACAAGGAAATAAACGATAGTATATTCGTAAGCGTGAATTTAGTATTAAATTGATAGAATTTGTGAACTGTTATTAATTGATATCATTAGTCGATTGAAGGACAACAGTTGCGTCGTTTTAGTTCATTTTAATCTGTCAAGAACAGTGTTAGACAAGCTACTATTTGTATTATATTTAAATTATCAGTAGGAATACCATGTTAGAACTTAAGTAACTTGCATAAAATTATGTCGTTGTATTCTTTCGTTTTTGTTTTATGACACATTACTTCACAATTGTTTTTTCGCACATCTGTTATTATTATTTGTTTTCTGGACTTGACGTACAGTGTTATGGTCCGTTCAAAGCAGGGCATAAGGCAATGTGAGACTGCGATATATTTTCTCTTTCACTCACACTCATTGCAATACTGAATGCAATTTGTTTAGGTGCGAATATTTGTAAATAAAGTGTAGCAAACAGTGCAGACCGCTTATATTAGACCCAAAGTTCTGTAGAACGACCAAATCTGTTTTAATAATTCTGTAACGTGTCTAACTGATTCAAGTTAATATTAATGGTTCATTTACATAACATAGAACCCCTGGAGAGCATGAAGAATATGTTTCATATGCGTTAAATTGTGTTTTTGTTCACTTTGATGAGTCCTAGAGCATTTTATGGCTTCACCGGCCACGACGGACGCGGCGGGGCTTAAATCCGCGCGAGGTGTGACTCCAATGAGTTAAACCATATCACACGGATATTATAAGCCTGTAGCGCCTGCGTTCAACTCCAGAAGGATTTATTGACTATAGATACACAGGGTGTCCCAATGGAATTTACAATTTCTAAATTATTTTATTTTATTGGTTAAATTAATTTTAATTGCGAGTTTAGCTTCTTGTTTATACAAGTGGATGATTAAGAATTAGTTTAAATATATTGAACACTTCCTATTAACAACCAAGAACAAGTAGATTAATTAAGTAGGTGTCAAACAAGTTGTCAACTTGTATAAAACCATAATGAAATTTAATTATTAACGAGAATAAGTATATATTATAAATCTTTTTAATAATAATTTGCAAGAATGTTCTTATTTACATAATATGCTAGTGTTATCGCGTATGAACAACATACTTGGAAATACTACATCGAAATCTTACCGGTAGAGGCGCTAGCGTTGGGAAGTTAATTGTATGAAATTATGTTTCCAGTTTACTACATGTTACGCAATTTTATTTTGGATGGGCATGGGAGGTAATGATCGGTGTTTTGATAAACGGTTGTTGTTAAATGTTCACAAGATTTGAAATATTCGTGCGTTCATGAGCAGGGCCGGTTCAACGGTAGAGCTACCTCAGTAATTGAGCTTAAACATGATTCTTAAATAATTCATAAGCAAAGTTTTAAAACATTCAAACTGTAATTGAATTCAAGTGAATCGGAGGGCATCAAAGATTATCGTACATTACCTCCACTTGACTATGCTAGATTTAAGGCTTATCTAACATAACATTAAACAACGTTACCTAATACAGATCGTTTCGTTACCTATTTTACTTCTTTTTGAAAATAAAATAATGAATAAAAAACATAAAATTTAAGATTTATAAGAACTTAAACTTGTTAAGAATGGCAGGCTTCTAGAATAGCTATTAAATAATAAAGTAAACCCTTTTAGAATAAAATAAACCACTATATTAATAATAAATAAATTTGGCATTAGCTCTTTTGGCGAAAACTCTTTTGTAGTACAAGTTTCAACTTGTACACTAGCAAGTCTGCTGCAAGCTAATTCCAAGGCTTATTTTCTGCACAATTGCTAGTTTTCTGCAAGCTAATTAAAGCAATATATTTTTTAGCTGGGAATGTAACATAACATACATGTTGTGTGTTTTGTGGGGCTTCATCAGAAGATTTAGTGCAAACTTGCAATTTTGTGATAAAATTTGATGAATTTTAAACATTATCTTAAAATAATAAAAAAATTGAATCATAATTAATAAAACTACAGCATCTTTAATTGGTATCACTTCGAGAGACGACTCATATACGTAATAAAAATATAAATGATTATATTCAATTTAAATAATTTCTTATACCGATTAAGTAATACGAACATGATTCTTACATAACTAAAAATAATTACACAAGTAAAATAATAACAAGCACAAGAATATTTGAAATTGTTCAGCAATTTAATCAAAAAGAGATATTTAAATCATTACAACAATCTTGCAAGTCCAATAAAATGTAAAAGCTTTATTAAACAAAGCTAACCGCAACGTTTTAAGTTAATTGAGATAATGATATTATTAGCTAATTAGTATTATTAATGCTGCACGTTAATCCCACGCTATCATATCTTTCTATCCTTGTCTTTCCAATAAAGATTGTATCTTCTTCCTTTTCTCGCACATCTTATTGTATTGGATTATTCTATGAAGCAATTATATTAGATGTAAAATTTCTTAGTAATCTTCAAGCAGATTCATAATTTATGTAGGTGATTTGCTTTACAACGTCCTGATTCTATTTCTTGGAACTTGTGAATATATTTGGTATTAAGTGGTTTCTTTCTTTGCCCTCGTCGATTTATCAATTGTAGTACAGACGGATGTCATTTATACGTAGCCTTGTGTCACACACTTTGACAGGCATAACATTCTCTCTAATCAGTTGAATTAACGACAAGATTAAGCTTTAAGCAAACTAGCTTCAATTTGTCTGAAATATATTTAAAGGGGCTGTGTCCTCATTTTTTAGTGGTCAATTTTTCAATTGTTGATTGAAATTGATGATAATAAATGTGTATTGGCGTGTCTATTTTATTAAATATCCAAATATTGACGGAGATATAGCAATTAAAAGTTTGGATTGTAGTTTTAGCGCTAGTAATGGTCGGCCATATTTGTATGACGTAAAATGCATTTTAACGTCAGTTATTTGTTGAGTAGGTCAGTGCTCTGATAATGTTTTGTAGCTGTTGGTAGTCAAATAATCAAGTCAAGTCGAAGAATAATGAGTTTTTTTTCATTTAACCCTGTTACGGCAGACATAATATTGAAATTTTATTGTTCCTAGAAATAGCTGTAAATAATATTTGATATTTTGATATATAAATACATATAGCAGAGATTTATGAGCTGTAAGGTTGGTAACCTTACACAAGGATTGTGATGTCACATGCACTTGGAATGTTCTACAACGTTGAATCCATTTAATAATAAAAGAGACAAAATGACTTTTTTAATTGTTAATATCTCTTAACATATAAGGAGTTATTAAAAAATAATTGAACATTTGAGGTTCTAGTAACTCACTTTATCAATATATAGTACACTTTTATAGAAATTAAGATATAGGACACAAGCCCATTTAATATTTATTGGTTTAGGTCTCGAGTGTTCCACTAAATTCATTTCCTTACGATCAGAGAGTGTCTCTACTCTAATTTTATTCTTTATGTCATCTCCTATTGTATTTAGTACAGAACTATTATTAAATTTACTTTGGCCAGGTGCTCTAAGCAGCCTCACTTTGCTAATTGTCATTCGTACGCCTTGACGTTCGATATTTACTGCGAAAATGTTCGTGTACGTGCACGAATACATTAATCTTTTATCTTTGAACCATGCGAATTCGATCGCATGTGTGGTCCAGGTCTTACGCAGGTACCAACCGATGCGAAGAACGTTTGATTAAATTGTTTGCCTGCAACGTGGAAGTTAAATAATGGAAGATCGACATGGCAAATTTCCTGCTACACTGTGGAACGAATATTAGATCCGAATAACAAAATTAACAAAAACTTTCAAGTAAATAAAGAAACCTTCAAGTATAAAACCTTCCTTTGTTGGACGATTCGTGCAGCATTGCATGACATGTGAATCAAGTGTGTGTGGGGGTAGAAAAATTCGATTTGACGCGGGTCAAAGGACCGACAACAGCCCGAACTTCTTCCAGCATGGACGTTGGACATACTTAGTTCCAGCATCGACCACACGATGCGTCCAACCAAAGTGTTCGTAGCATCGTTTGGTACTGGCATTAAAATAGTGTGCCTTCAGAGGCGGATCAAGCAGGCGCGCTTTAAGCCCCGACTTCTGAAGGTTCTGCAAACCCCCAACTTTTCATAGTGTATCTGGTTTAGTTTCATACGTTCAATTTCAATTATGTTTAAGGGGCCCTATATTTTATTTTGCGGTGCTGTCTATCACTACAGTTAAAAATATTTAACGGTAATGCATTAATAAAAGTATCTAATTCAGATTGTATCTTTACAGGGTGATTCTGCGGATTTAGAGTTACTGCAAAAATAATCTCCACAAATCGTGAGTTTCTTACATTTTTTTGGTGGTAGCTTTTGTGCTGTAGTGCCTTCGATTCATTAAAAATGAATTCACTGCTGATAAATACAAGATAATAAGCAAGACATTTTCTATATGAGAAATGTAAAGCTTGAAAACAATTGTGAAACTTCTATTTCTTTTTAATATGATTTAATCGTTTATTCCGTTATGATTTAAAAATAATTTTATGTAAATGTAAAAACAGCCTGAGGTACATGTACATGAGTACACATACTACAGTTTTTATCAATTTAGAAATTTGGCTATCATTATTTTTGCAACTTTGAGTGATTATAAATAATCACAGGTATTTATATATTTCACAACTAATAACTATGTTGTGTACACCTTCGCACGTCTGCGGAGAACGTGCCTTCGTGCCCCGATGCCCCGATGCCTTCATTCACGAAAACACAAGAAATGTAGGCGTGTTCATCGCATCTAATATCTTCAACAGTTAACATGGGATACTGTGGTTTCAGTCATCGAAAATAATGATTAGACATTAATTTAACATAGTGAAAGACGAAACGATCCAGACCCAGGTGGAGCCAGAACCATAGGCCATAGCACAGCTAAGAACAAGAACAAACAGCCTTGCTAAACGGACTTGGTTTAAACATAGAAAATGTGCGGTCACAAACAGCGTTACCATAAAACGTAAAACGTAAAACGTAATGGTAATAATATGGCACACAGTAATTTATATAATTCGATGCGGTTGCACAAGGATTTGTTAAATAGAAATGTGTTCAAATATTTATATGTAAATTTATAAAACAAAAAATCTATTCTATTAATTAACCGTGTAAATAAGGCCGAGGCTTAACGAAGATTGTTTTTTTAAGTTTAAGGAGTTTGTGAGAAGAAGTTGAGGTCACTACATTTATTTTAGGGAGGTATAGGACGTTAACGTAAATGATGAAAACGTTGTGAAATTTGGAGGGTCGATACAAATAGTTAAAATACAGTCTTAAAATTTTCGAGACCAAGGGTTCATAGTTTTCTTTTTATACATGATTAAAAATAGTCATTTTCCATACAAATCATAATTTTTAGCTCAATTTCACCACATAATATAACTTTTAATATGATATAGCCGTGATATATCACGGCTTTCAAAAACTATGTGTATATAAAATAATTTTTTCTGTAACTATTGCAAAAAGAAAATTATCAAAAGGATACCTATTTACGAAAATATTTAAATAAAACCTTTAAGAAACAGTAAATGTAGTTTATAAGCCGGCAACGTTGCAAATGCCAATTTGAGCGGGAAATTCAAAATCGGAATAAATGTTATATAAAATATAACAATTTATTGGTCAAAGAACCAAATCACGCATGCGTCAACACACGTAAATTTGCAGCGTTGCAAAATTTATTATTCCTTTTTCAAAATATTTAATTTGTATTTAAATTGAATTAATATAAATTTGATATTTATTATAGGTACTTTTTAATTTATTAAACTATTATATGCATAAAAAATCATTTTAACAAGCAAAAGCAGTTTCCTAGGGAATTGAAAAATTCATTTTCAAAGGTACAGTCTCAATATTTGCTCGTCCCTCATGTACTTCGTATTTTGCATTTCGTATTACCGAGAGATAAACTTTTTGCATTGACGGTACGTCCTGTACCTCTTTAATAAGTTTTAAACTTAAATTGTTTAAGTCTCTGCAGAGAGTATACGTTTCTTGAAGAGTTTTAATTTTATTTTGAATTTGATATGCGTCGTGCGACAGGAATATTCTTTACTTGTATTTTCTAATTTTTTCTTATAATCATTTATCCTCTTTCTTCACGATTCCCTTTCAATATTTCCTTTAGCCTTAGTCCATTTTCTACCTACCAGAATGTGTTCCAATTTCTCCTCATCCTTTTCACACATTATGCATTCTGATCCTCCTTTCCGCAATACCCTCTTCCTGTTTCTTCTTGCCCTAGTTCCACCTAGGGATAATTACCATTTCATTTCCATTTCCAATGCAGGGTTTATAAGTTTTATTAAAATGTAATATGCATAATAAATCAATTATATTAATCAACAAACAGTGTTGGAAGCACTGGTTTGACATTGCTCTGCACAACAGGGGAATAAATCCTGTAGATATTTTAAGATATTTTACTTAGAATTATAATTAAACAAGTGTAACATATGATTTATAGCATTCTGCAGTGTTTGACAAGACTCTGATCATGAGATTTAAAAAAATGAGGTGTAGGTGCGCCTAAGAATGCTGCAGGGTGTAGAGCAGTAGTATTACCAGATGCACATGCATAAACTTACACTGAAACTAAAACTAAACTGGAACAATATTTTGAATAAATTTTATTTAATTATCGCTATGTACTCGTAATTAGAGTAGGTATCGTATTCTGTAAAAAGAGAGAGATAGATATACTTTTTGAAGTTTTACTTTTAAAACGGAGAGTGATTCCAATCTATTTTCAAATTGTCAAGACCATCCAGATTGTTGTTTTGATATTACTTGATAACATATAATAAATTAGACTTCATACTATTGAAATTTCCATATATTTTTATTGTTGCCTAATTCAACTACCATTTTTAAATCTAGTCATCGATCTGCCATCAGTAAACACTACTCGATAAACACAAAACATTGGTATTACCTTAAATCTATGTAATATTTTATTGAAGAGAAACCTGGAGATATTACATACATTACATTACATACATTACACTCAAATAAGTTACAGAATTTATAATATATTAGATAAGATTGTTAACGTGTAACAGGTAACTTTTTATGTTATATACACTTTAAATAGATGCAGGTTACCCAGTAAACATTTTGAAGTCACTTTGCCATCATATTGAAGATGCGTATGATTTTTTTGTCATGAAAGAGTTCAGCTTCTCACAGACGTTCATATGAAATGTCTGCTATAATTTTATCGGCTACAAATGGCGAAACCACTCCATCTGTCGGAATACAAATGAAGATAAAATTGATACGAACTATAATTGAAGTATAATAGTGATAGAAACGTAAAAAAAACAAGACACTTCACCAAATTGTTCACTGTACTACAGCCACATGCAACAGATGTTTGGCTCTTCCAAGGGAAAAACAAACAAACCGCCAAAAATAAGAATAGAAGAGAGACGCATCCTCATCTTGCATCTAAAGTAACTCGACATAGTATGAACAATATTCCCCGAGTACAATATTAATTGTAACTGAATACATTGGAATTAGGCGTGAGCAAGAAAAGAATCATATGTGAACAAAAATAATAAAGTAGAATAAACTGCACAGATCTCGAAGACCTTTAATTCGGCACTGATCCCAGCAATTAATTTCTTTATGGTGAGGGAAGGATTTAACCAGTCTAAATCCTCTTCTAGCACACGTCCTTGATGCTAATAAAGAAGGCTATTGTAATACTTCTTCCCATTATACTTATTCAACAATTTCATTAGTCTCGCAATGACAGTCTTATAAACTGTACAAAGGTGCTACAGTTCAATGCTAAGTATACGAGTAAGTCAGTGTTACATAGCACAGTCACAGGTTAAAGGTCACAGCTAAACAAGGTCATAATCCAACTGTGATATAAATCATAACAACCCATTGATAGTTGCATGCTGGGATCAAGACATAGAACATGACACGGAATTTTGATCTTTATGAACATGTAATTTAGAGTTCATTATCTATTTAATTGCTATTTTATTTATTGTTAATCTGACAATACAATCAATACGGTGATGTATTACTGTGAGTTATAACCGTGTTCTTGTCTTTAATGTTCAAGGTCGTTTTATATTGTATTTTATAAACGTTCTCAAGTTCATTATTTAGTTTTATAATACTTAGTGTTAGCTTGCATCTTTTGTATATGCGGTTTGTTCAAACATGGTTCTATTTCCGGAAGATTGAAATAGCAAGAACATTCTCTTGTGATTAATTTTTCAATAATTTACTTTTAATTCTTACTACACATATTTTTTAAATTTCAAAAAGTCTTTATCATGTGATACTCAAATATTTCTTCTCATTAATTCAATATTCAATTCTAATTTCGATATTATTGCTATATAGCAATGATGTTATAAACCAATAGGCCCCTGTTGATGACTAAAATCATGAGTAAAGTCTCAAATTTTTATCCACTGTACATTTATCATTGTGTGATGCTATTGTATCCTATGGACGACAAAGCGGGCGAGAGCATTGATGTTTCATGCTGTCTACTGTGTCTTTAGGTTCGATTTCTAGGGACATATATAATCAGAAACTTATTAGGGAGCGATTTAGCGCACATATATGAGACCAAGATATCACAATCTTTACTAACCTAGTAAGAGATCGTCGGTGATAGGACTCAGCATAGGAAATAGGCCGAAAAAATTGTATCCGTTTTAAATTCGTAACAGGAAGGTTTGAAAACTCACTGTTAATAAAATGCCAGGGGTAATTTCCCATTAGATAAAGCGCTATTCAAACCTACTTTTTTAATTTTTAAGTTTTAGTTTTATTTTTAGTTGCAAGACTAGCATAACATATAGCAATATGTAAAGTATCATTCCCACTCACTGCTTTAATTTAGGTTTCTATTTTGTATTTAATTTAAATTGTTTAGAATATGGCAATACGCGTAGTCATTCAAAGTACCATTTTTAATTTAATTTATTTTTTAAGTTTTAAATTAAAAATATTAAATTAAGAAAAACTATATTATACTATAACCTCCAAAATGTGACAATTTGTCAAAATGCAGTTGGATTTATTTTTAAAAGAAGTTTATTGTCAGTTTTTGAAAAATATAGAAGTGAAAAAAATTTCTATTAGTAATTGTTATTAAAAATAGCAATTTTAATTATTTCACATACAATTTTGTCGAACTGTCAAAATTTATATTACTAACGATGCAAATTAAAACACAAATGTGAAAAGGAATGCTTAAACGAAAACCTGAAATTTAGATTACAATATTAAATAAAAACAGTAAATTAAATATCAAAACATAGTTAAATTATCCCGTTAAAGTGTCCCGCAGATTTAAGAAACGCTCTTTCAAAGTAAACATCTTTGAAGTTTGATCGTACCTTAGTTTTCTTTTGTTAAATTATATCTTTGTTTATTGCAGTTTATAGATTAAAATTTTCTTCAAGGTTTGGGCTATAAGAAAACAATCTTGATAGTAGTCTAGCTAGTACTTTAACAGGAAGTTATTTGGCAGCGTGATTATTAAAAAACTTATGCTAATTCGATATGCTCAACACATTACACAATGTAACATATGAGCGACATATGCACTTTTGAAAATGTCAACTGAATTTTTTATTGTTTTTTACAACATCATATATACCTTCATGTAGATACAAGCAACTTATTTTTTCAATATAAGTTCCGATGAGTTTTTGTTTTTCTTTTTAATTCCATATAAGGCTATCTTACAACTACAGTCCACTAGTTTTGGTTATGTTTTGACAGTTTCTATCGTAGAGTGTACCTAACACGACCTGCCCGGCCGGCACTACTGCCTTACTATGGCCCGGTTCACCTCGGAATAGCGCCGCTTAACTTGTTTTTTTATCATTTTGTTGTTTTTTCTCTGACAACATTAATTCAACCCATCAGGTTCATTTATAATTTTTTTTCTGTAACTGTATTATGCTGATTATCTGGAATCTATATCAGTTAAGTGGCTACTCCTTGTATTTGTGTTTTATTTTTATTTTATAGCCCGCATTAGTATTAATTTGTGTTTTTAATTTATTGCTGTCTAATAATCCTTTATCTAGCTTTAATTTATTATTTGAATATTCTGTGAATTTCAATGAAAAATTAAACAAAGATTCAGTGGCGTATCTAAAAAGAGATAGTGTAGGTCTTTCATTCAATTTTCTTTTTCAACTTATTTCTTTGCTTTTTTCTGTATGGAGTTTTGTGAGAAAATATGAGAAAATCATGGAAAAAGATTGGTCATTTATCATAAGATCGGACACAAGCATTTGACTATCCGCTCAACACAGTTAAAGGTTTATCTAACGTAACAAAATTTACCTGTTACGTATAGAATATTACCTAATATACGGGTACAAAATACTATAAACAGAATAAACAGAAATCTACCTTTTTCGATTCAACATAATCATAAAACTTCTTAAGAGGGCAGGTTAAAACTTTATATATTAATAATTGTTAAAGAAGAGCTATTATAAAATGAAAGGGGTATAAACAACTTTTTATTTAAATCTTTGTAGATTAAGTATTATTATTATTACTTTATTGTAATGTTTTTGCCATAAGGCACTACATTCTTCCATCTTAAATCATTAAATTCACATATCATTGTGCTTAACTACATACTATATACCCATTCTCACTCCTTCCTAAAGAAACAATAAAAAGACAAACAAAACGGATAAATTTAAACACCTACTGCTTCTCTCTTTCTGCTACTCTCACTACCTCCCTCTAATAACTGCACAATCTTCTTTTCACTTTTTACTCTTTTCTGACTATCTCTCTCCAGCACACCTTGCACATGCTTTTCTTTCTATTTTCCAAGTATCTGCTGCTTTTTTTTTCGTTTCCCATAAAAATTGCATAATGTAAGGTAACATCCAAGTTTTGTGTTTAAAATATTCCAACGATTCGTATAACACTAATTTATACTAGGTGTAACACCACCCACGATACGGGGTTTTCTGTATTCCATACATAATTGTCCCATATTAGTTCCAAAATAACAATAATTAAAATATTTCTCTTATTTTACATATTATTCAAAAAACAAGTCAGATCCTGTTGATACACTGTAGGTAACACATGTAATAGTAGTAATTTTCAAGCATTAAGATTTTGGTAGGCCATGTTACTTAAACAAATTAATTACATTTAATTAGTCGCTACATATTTTGTTCTTTTTTGGCGATAATTTATTCAAAAAAATTTAGTTATTTAGTTTCCAAGTGCTTGATTAGGACCAACTCTATTAATTATTAACACTGCTTGCTGCCAGTTTAATTAGTATTAATTACATTTTCGTATTCTATTTTTATATAAATAATTCATACGCTTTATGTGTATTTTAATTATATAATAAAATACATATTATACAAAGTAGAAGACAACGCTTATACTAAGAATATAGTTTTTAGATTACCGATTTTTTAAAACTGAAACATTTTATGAGTTAAAAAATTATATGCTATTTTGTGCTGAAAAGTATAAAGGGAAAAGGATATAATAGATTTGAGTATGTGTCAAAAATGTATAAATAATAATTAAATAACTTTATTACATAGTAAAATAGTAAGAACAATCGCTATAGATTTATATTTCAAAGTCATATGGGTTTCACTGTCGTTTCGCTCAATGCACTTTCAGTTTTTATCGAAAATAACAAATAGTATAATAATATTTGATGTTTTTTTTGCTATAATAAAGAATCAAATATTCGTGCTGTCTGGATTAACATATTTGCACAGATTCGTCCCTGGATGCTGCCGGTCCAGTGATTAATCTAAATTTAAACAAGTAAAAGTGTACATATGATTTTGTAGCTGATGGAAAAAACGTAGGCTTTGATTTATAGCTACAAGTTTTTGTTCGATTTGTAATTATAATTAAATAATTAAGAAAATCGGATGTTTAAACCATGAAACGAACCAACGGCATTATGGGTAGACGATAGATACTAGTTTTATTAGAGACGATCACAGTCAAAATATAGTTAAATTTTATTACGCATCATTTTTTATTTTAAAATTCAATTCTTCTTTTTTTTGCATCAACAGTTAAGATATTCTCAAGGATAAATGTAAAACTAATAAATTAAATTGATAGTACAACATATTTTGGCCACTGATTGTTGAAAGGAAATTAATAATTAATTAATTTAATGCATTATGATGACATCAGGTGTGCTAGTGTGTGAAGGTGAAGTATTAATGAAGTAGTAAAACAAAATAATTGATAATATATAATTAACATATTTTTTTACGAGTATATGATAAATTTAATAAAAAATATTTTTAATTTTTAAAAGTATAAAGTAACTGTTTTATGTAGCAATGAAAATCATTTTCGAGTCAAGCAAAAACCAATATTATATTGTATATAATATAATATAATATAATATAATATTATATATAATCAAATCATATTCATACTGATAAAGGTGCCGACCCAGTTGTAGGAGGTATTGATAATAGGCTGCTGCGATATTAGGTGCGATTCTCGAAGCAGCGATACCAAATTTCGACCATTGTGTAGTCATTATTAATAGAAATATTAATAATCTGGTAAATAAAGCCATAATAAAGCTTTTAAAGATAAAATGTTGACAGAAAATTTTTATCGTAAAAGGATTCTGTCATGATTTACACAAAATTAAACATTTTGAAATAAATCATTTGAATAAATAATTAGAAATAAATTAGCATTTTAAATTATTTCATAAATCTAATTTGACAACTTCCTATTTTGAATTTAGGTGCAGTATTGTCGCAAAAAAAAAGTAAACAAATCGAGAATTCTGCTTTAAAGCTCGTTTTAACGATTAACGGCTCGCGGGCTTCGATTTACGACCGTAACGACACTGTGCTGAAGTGTCCCTTGACTTTAAAGTCGCATGACTTTAAAGTGTTTCTCATGAGCGATGATAACTTTATTTATATATTTACGTATTTAAAATAAAAACCTTAATAATTTGTTAAGAAAAGTTGAAAGTAAGATGTTCAAATCTCTTATTTAACGTAAAAAACTAGCCTACTAAAATAATGTTCCAAAAATAGGATTCTACAACTACTTTAAAGTAACTTTAGACTACATATATCAAAGATCTAATGTGAAAGTACCACTTTTGCAAAATAATAACACAGTCAGTTTCTATTGATACACTCCTTATTAGTTACTAATATAATTAAGTGCAGTATAAAGTTAAGTGGATCAAATACATTAACTTTATTAAATAAAACATGGAAGAGTAGCAAGAGACAAGACGTATGCAGCGACAATTAAGGATCAAGCGTGACATAATAGAGCTCGGCATGTATTGCGAGGGTTACTATTCGGCTTAGCAGCCAGTCTATTCATCTTCCTTTCTACTTCTCTTCTCTTTCGCGTTTTATTCAATAATTGTAATACCTTTGATGCGACCAATGCGGACCTGTGGACACTTATCTCAAAAGCTTAGTCCAGGAAATAATTACAATCTCAAATGAATCAAACTTAATCAGTCTTATAATAAATACAACATACAAGTATTTATTTCAATTTATTGTAATAGTTAAAACCATGTAATTTCTAACATAATTATTTATCTAAAATGTAGAGGTTATTTTCATGTTACATGCAATTTAATTCGGCCTGTTACAGCTGGTGCCCCCCCGTATACGTGCTCCCCTGTTTGTGACGTGTCTTGACAACCCTCGCTGCTCGATTCGCGGTGTAATTATTTTATAAGTGCTTCTAATACTTACTACATACTGTGAGTTGAAAGTTACTTAAAATAAATTGAACTATTTGAAATGTTATTATTATTATAATTATCTAGAAAATTACCATTTTGTGCTAAACGTCTTTTAAAACAATATAGACAGTTACGAGTTTACTGAGGATAGGGATTCCGTACGCGTGACAGGAATTCATGAAACTTTTAGAACTACACCCATAATTTCATTGTATTTTTCAAAAGTTCCATCCTTCTTAGTGTAAATTCCAATATCTATTGAGCTTCGTTTGCTCCAATTATCAGATACCCTTCGAAATACTCGTACAGATTGTATTTCTTTCGATTCTTTCCTGATATAATATTATTAGTATAAATTTAGTGCGTTTATGTCCATATAGAAGATTTATATGCAAATAATTGTCAGTAAATGATATTATTATTCTACCCAGCAGCAGTAAGTCCATGCATGCTTTGTACAATATTAAGACTTCATTTATTTAAAGCACTACGTGAAAAGCATTGCAATGTCGCCGCGAGGGGACAGGAATTCGTTTCCTGGGTTGTCGGTATTTTAGCAACACATTAAAACGTCGACTTTTGCACGATTTCCTTAAAGAATATGTACCATAACCTAGAAAGTTGTAATGTGTCTTGTTACTACCGTGTATACTGTATACTGTAGCAGTTACATTTTTTTTGTATCTATTTTCTTAATATATTTTCTCAGTAGTTATAGTTACATATACTTGATATAATAACCGTATAATGTATGGTACAGATTGGTGCGACATCCAACATTTATATATTTTCATTCATAAGTTGGCATTATGTAGATATCGGTGTACTAAATGTGTTGTACTTTTAACGTACAGACTAGTGCGACTTAAACATGCGACACTAATAAAACACTTAATTATGCTATTTTTAAAAATTCTAAGTAGTATTTTTATGAAACAAATATGTTTTAATCATAAGTCGTAATATCTAAAGAAATTACTGTTTTGAATGTTTTGAAGAAATTCGTTCGAAATATGAAAGCTTCCGACGTATTGAGTTGCATGTCACACTAGTGCGGACGTGTTGTACAACTTCTTACAACAAATGTTGGATGTCGCATATATGTGTACCATACTTAATGATGCAAACGGCATCGTTTGTTTACCCGTATTCTCTTTTCGAATACCTAGTTTTAGTGAGAGTTCGTTCAATAATCAACCCTTGTATTGCAGCTGATATAACTGCTCCTTGCGTCTTACCCTCCGCTTCTCTTCTCTGGTACAGTTTCATTCATAAAGCAGAAAACATTGCTGCATGCTAATAAGCGAACGCTAACGTTTCCTAGATACCAGAAACAGATTCTACAACTTTTCTTACAACTTCAATGCTTTCATATAAGAGAACATACTATTTTCTAAAATTAAACTGTTCGGAACATGAAAGTAATGCAGTCTTATATAATAATTACAATGGGTATCTCTAATTAGGGACAGAGTACCTCTTTTCCCTTGCGTTGTCTTACAGGTTGTACAATAAGTGGACTCTGTTGTAATAGAGTTAGTTGCGCATATGAGCAGGTCACACCGGTCACTGCTTTATCGTAATAGATCTATTACTTGAACGAATTGAAAATATGTACTCATATTATTTTCTAGAAATAGGTTCAAAAATTCATCATTTTAAATTACACATGTAGGAAAATTAATTTGTTCAGTAAGCACTTAAGAATTGTTTAGATTATTTTCCAAGAGTAATTAAATATTTTAAAAAAAAATACAACAATACGAGCTTTCAGTCAGTCTTAAATGCATCATAAATACACATTAAGGGTCATTACATCGATACTTTTTTAATCCGGTGACGGTCATTTACATGAAACAAATATTATAACGGTATATTTTTATTTAAATTTGTATATAGTTATCATTTTATAACCCTGTGTAACATATCATCAAATTTGGATTAGTATATCGTAATCTCTGGAAAAGTCTAGTGACAAAAATTATATTTGTAAATTATAAATGATAAAATAATGATTTAAATTTTGTTGATTAGATGCTTTAGTAAGTCGTGAGGCTTTATGGGGTAGGTATAGGTATTTCAGGCAATGCAATTTTAATTTCTATGATACTTAAGCTAGACCTTCTATGAGTTAGATTCGCTATGAGTCCTTCTGAATTTTTGTTAATCGGATCTTGAAATTTTTGAGCTAATCATCGCGTCGTTGCATTCTCCAAAGCTTCACACTTCTCAATTCAAATGCGTTGGATTTATAGTATCAAACTTAGAACGCAATGGGCTTGTGTCCTATGTCTTAATTTTTATAAAAGTGTACTATATATTGATAAAGTGGGTTACTAGAACCTCTAATGTTCAATTATTTTTTAATAACTCTTTATATGTTAAAAGATATTAACAAGTCATTTTGTCTCTTTAATTATTAAAGGGATTCAACGTTGTACACAATCCAAGTGCATGTGACATCACAATCCTTGTGTAAGGTTACCAACCTTACAGCTCATAAATCTCTGCTATATGTATTTATATATCAAAATATCAAATATTATTTACAGCAATTTCAAGGAACAATCAAATTTCAATATTATGTCTGTCTTAGCAGGGTTAAATAAATTAAAAACTTATTATTCTTTGATTTGACTTGATTATTTGATTACCAACAGTTACAAAACATTACTACAGCACTGACGTACTCAACAAATAACTGACGTTAAAATGCATTTCACGTCATACAAATATGGCCGACCATTTCTAGCGCTAAAACTACAATTCAAACTTTTAATTGCTATATCTCCGTCAATATTTAGATATTAAATAAAATAGACACGCTAATACACATTTATTAACATAAAATTTTAATCAACAATTAAAAAATCGACCACTAAAAAATGAGGACACAAGCCCATTCAAAGGTAATACGTTAACTAAAAAAAGATAGAGAAAAGAAAAAAGGACTTGCTCCACTTTGCAAATAATCGTCTCAATTATAGATGATTTAATAAACCATTGATTTATTACACACGCTTAATCTTATCTTCCTGCAATTAAAACATTTCTAACAAGTGAACGTTAATTACTAGTTTAATACGACTTTTGATCTCTCCCGATGACGTCACTTAATATTCATAGATTTATTCTGAAGCAACCGTATCTAATTACTGGTAAATATTAGTTTTCTTTAAAGTAATAATAATACTCTGCAATGCACACAATTTAGCCATTGGCGAATTAGCCATTAGACATCAGTTCATCTGTTATCCATATCCGTTGGATATGCTGGTTTCATGATTAGTTACGGTACCATGTCTAATTGGGCGATGGTTTATTACTGGTAATGTATATAATTATTGAATGTATTTGTTTACAATTATTTGTTACAGTATGGTTATAAAGAATTCAAATTACTTGTTTGTATTTATTAATATCAAGTTAAAGATAACGATCTCAGTTGGGTGTACAGATACAGGCTGTCAGAACACTAAGTGACACGATTAATTAATTAAAATATTTAAAACATGTTATAAAATTGCTGTAATTTTTAATTGGTTTTAATTTAGTCAAAAAAAATGATATTTTTTGGTGTAATATACAAAAATATACTCTCGTTTCCAGGATGATAAAAATACCGTTCTAGCAAAGCAATGGCTTGAGAAGTGTTATTCGGATTTGGTATTTTTTCCCATTTAAAAGCAATGCTTTATCAACACACGAGTTTTAGATTGTTCAATTGTTTTTAAAATTACAAAAGTAGCGTCACTAAAACTTCTAAAGCTTGTAAACTAATGATCGGAATGTCAGTAAATTTTGACACATATCGTTTGAAAGTTGGTACTATCTAAAAATGCATTTGTCAATCTATATGTCATTTTATGAGCTTATTGAGTGATACGTTAAGAGTTAAGAGTAAGTAATACGTTAAGAGCAAGTGAAGTTTTTTTATAACACTTTTTTTTATTTATTTACTTATTTGCCTTGACTTTCTTTCGTCATAATATTTATAAATATCATTTCGTTATAATTTATAATTCAATTTTTGCAAATTTCTAAATATTTCAATAATTTACTAATTAATTTTGAATCACTTAACAAAAATTTAGTATTAACAGGAAAAGTTTTAATCACATCTAATATATCACTACTCAATTTTGATCTTTCTAAACTATAATTTATGCATTCAAATATAATATGATCCAAAGTTCCTTCTTCACCACATTGACATCTATCGTCAGATTTAATATTAATTTTGTACAGGCGAGCTAGAGTTTTGCAATGATTACTTTTGATTCTGAGTATAGTTGATATAATTTTGCGAGACTCATTTCTAAACCATCTCTTCTTACTTAAATTTGGATGTAACATATAATAACCTCTTCATTTTAACTGACTTTTGTTAATGAAATCTGTGTTTCTCAAATTGAAGTTTAATTTTTTGATTATATTAAAAATTTCATATGAAGGTAATTTCACTTTCATCTCAATTTCTAAATTTATTGATTCCTTTGCCAATTTATCCGCAATTTCGTTTCCTCTTATTCCAGTACATGCCCTGGTATCCACATAAATTTTATGGTATTATTCTTATTATAACATTTAAAAACGTATCTTTTACATATGAAATGTAACTACTATCTTAATGTTACTTTAAACGAATAGTCTATTAAGTTATAAGTAAACGAATTAGTTATTATCATAATTAAAATTTTATGTGCTCTAATAAAAAAAATCTTTGAGTTTGAATATACTTTTTTTAAAGATATTAGGGTTATCATGGCGAATACATATTTTAATATATTTGCGAATAAAATCTACATTTCTAGTTTCAAATTTATGTGGTATTTGAGTTGTGGCACTTAATTGTAAGTGCCCGTTGCCCAATAAGAAAGACGCCAAGAAAGGCAACATTTGGTTTACAACATAAAACAGTCTCCAGAATCAATCAAATCTAACAAAGATACTTTAATAGACTACATAAACGTACAATTAAGTGTTTCGTAATAATTATTCATATCAAGTTTTTGCATGAATGTACCCATAAAACTTACAAACATAACAATTTAAAATCTGTAATTCCGTGTGCAATTTGACCTCGTCAGACAGCAATCGAGAGTGCGAAAGTCGTCGTATTCGATGTTCTACGAAACGAAACGGATCACAGATCGCGATGTCGATACATCGAGATCTCCCGCAATTCTCGATCTTCACCTGTCAGATCTATCACAATCGTAATAGTTTTTATTGTCATTTTTTTTTAAGTTACATTTGTTGTTGTTGATTGTAACGGTTTCGTATTCACGGATGGCGCAAGGCAAGGTGAATTCAGAGAGCTAGATATGCCATCTTTAGTAGATGGAGATGCTAAAGATGTTGGATTATGATCTTGCCAATAATAAATGTATTGATCATTATGTTGTACTATGATTAACCATAATTGGAATTGACATATTAAATTAAAAGTGAAATGTATAAAAAATAATGAAATCATAGTAAAGCCAATGTAGGTATTTTGTTAGAACTAAGCTCCACGGTAACGCTGTATACGAACAAATTATTTTGAAAGAAGGATCACTCAACAAAAAAGTTAGAAGAAAAACAAATTAATTCTCAACGTACAACGTACAAAGTACAAAGTTTATTTAGCTTTCATACTTCTTGTTTCAAATAATTTTTTGAAACTTTGAATCAAAATTATTTTTTTTTTCAACTGGCACTCAGCTGACCAAGCCCGATGGTTTACATGTCCTTTTCATGTAATATTTCACTTACTCAAAATGTAGTAATATTTAATCTAAAACGACTTACTTTACTAAAAACGGAGTACGAGTTATTCACTATACTGTGTGCAGTAAATCATGGATTTCCTCCACTCTTACAGGTGTACGATGCCAGTCTTTATAGACCCTAAACTCGCAGAGTTTGAGCAGAAATAGCATCTGCATGTATATGAGGAAGCTGGAATTTAAAGCACAAAAAAGTAGATCTATTTTTCAAAAAGCAGTACTGTAGGTTACAAAATATTGTATGTACACATAACAGGTAACTTTTGTTATGTTAAATAAATCTTAAACACCTGTATGGTCAGGGCCGAATTTGCAGGTGTGGAGGCACTGGGACAACGTAGGAGCGGAGACTCCTAATTATTTTCCGAATAAAAGGAACAATTTTTTTCCGTCAAGTCTTTCAATGAATGTATTGGTTTTATCTCTATTTTGGAGCCCCTCTCTTGTGGATGCCTCTTGCCCTCTCTTAAATCAGGGCCTGTGTATGGTATCTCAACAAGTTATGAAAAAAGTAACTTTCCAATTGGGCTCATTTTCCCATGTTTGTATCATTATCAGCTATTTGCATAAAAATTTTCACTTATATTGAAGTAGTAGCTTTTATTTCATTAGCCCAAATTTATTTTAACTTTCCACGAAAATTTGTATCCCTTTAAATATACACATCTGTAATTTTACCCATTTAACAATAATGAAAATTCCAATAATCCTATCAAAAATCACGTTGATTCGATTAAGTTCCACTAAATATTTATTTCTGTATTAACTAAATTAAAGATTTATAATTTTATATTTACAATTATAATTTATACGATATTAAGTAATTTTTTACTTGTATATTTTTTTTAGCGCTAATTATAACATATGTTAAAAATGTCTTAAGTGTAATACAACATGTGTATTCTATTCTTGACCTGTTTATAATTATTAATTCTATTAATAGAATGTTGTAAAGGTAAACCATGCAATCGAAAGCCATTATCGTTATTATGAAAATATGATTATATCTTATATATTTTTTGTTGAAATCATTTTATTAACAACACATCCTTAATTCTTTTTGAAAGGCAAACAAACATAACGTTGTAAGGTTAATAAGTTGATGAATTGGTAGGATCGCCAATGTAGACTTCCGCGTTTTATATTTAAGACTTGAAATGATTTTGTTAAACTTTAAAATGTCTGGGAATAAAATATATTTCTTTTTTATTGTATAGATTTTATTTTAAAGAATGAAAACAGTTACGTGTATTTAATGTTTATCTAACATACGAGGTCTGTTCAAAAAATAAGGTGAATTTTCATTTTTCGAAGCAGTTCTGATATGCACTTTTTGGTATGCTCTTGAGCTCTCTCAGCGATTCGGTTTATATCTCCTCAATCGTCTCAAAACGCCGTCCTTTCATCTCTCTTCAATCTTGGGTACAGGAAAAAGTCGCAGGGGGTCAAATCTGGTGAATACGGTGGCTGAGGCATGATTACGATGTTGTTTTTGGCCAAAAAATTACGAACAAGCAATGACGAGTGAGCAGGTGCATTATCGCAATTTTGGAACAAACTTCGCTGCCACACGCTTCATGCCCAAAATTTCCGAAAAAATTGCATAGCATGAGCCAACCGATATTCTCCATAACAATTTTCTTCACTTCCTCAACATTTTCATCGGTTGTTGATGAGCTGGGGCGTCCAGGGCGAGCGTCGTCAATCAAACCTTCTCGACCTTCTCTGAAAAGCTTGTACCACTTGTAAACATTTTTTTGGCTTAAAGTAGACTCACCGTATGCTACTTTTAATATTTCAAGTGTTTTGGAGCACTTGATTCCATTTTTCACACAAAATTTAATGCAAACTCTTTGATCCATGTTTTTCGACACTTCTTCGACAAAACACTTCTAACTTTTATGCCTCTCACAAACAAACTAAATGTGCTATATAACTAAAACTGTGAACATATGTTCCATACGAGTGTACCAACATAACAAAATTAAAAAATCGATAATCGAATGTACGTAGCCCTCGAAATTTGACCTTAGTTGAAAATTCACCTTATTTTTTGAACAGACCTCGTAACATTAGTTATCTGTTACAAAAACGATTTTACTTAATACTTCTTTAATATACTTTACTTCTTAAAAAATAAATCTACCCTTTTACGCATTAGCATATTGATGAAGATTACCCTAAGAATCAAGTCTTGTAAAATAATAAATTACCACCCTTTCAGATAAAATATCTCTTTAGCATTACTACACTTTATCTTCCCAAGCAGTCAGTCGATCTGTACAGCTTCTTAGCCACACGAGATGCTGGTGCAGCGAACCAAACATAAGGTGCAATAATTTATAGTGTCAATCCCATACACGTAATCCAGTGGGATGATTAAATGGATGACATGGCATACCTGCATATCAATTACTGTACAATATCGTTAAATCGAGATCGTTATTCTATTGTAATAATACTAAGTACTGTGTCATGAATAATTCATTGCTTTTATATAGAAATAATTATGATTGTACAAGTGTGTGTCAGTAGTCTGTAGTCTGTACATGTAGTCGTCATTTTTAATTCAATAAGGATATATTTCTTTAACATAATTGAATGAAGAATATTTTTAAATGAAGGTGAATTACGGGGTTTATATTTAATGATGCTTCATTAGGCAGGAATTTATAAGACATGAATGCATTTTCCCAGTTCTCTACTATAGATCCAACTCTACAGTTCTCTACTAATATCTAACTCAAGAAGTTATGTGGTTGAGAAAAAATGCTAGAGTTACGACTTTTTACCTTTACAAAATTAATAAACGAACATTTATTTGTAGCAGAAATCTTAGCATTATGAGTTAGTCGTTATTAATAAAACATTTTATTAAGTTATTAAAACAGACAATAAATTTAAAACATAATAATAATACCCATTAAATAATTTTTATCTTGTCTCAAAATTATTAAAATAGCACCATAATTTACCAGATGCTCTCTATGAAATTATTTCACCTTTTATTGAAATCATTTTCTTTTATGATCATAATAATTTGCATATAAATCTACATATTATTTGTTTCTCTGTGTATTTCTTTACTGATGTTCACATTAAGTCAACACCAAGGTCACAGGGGGCTCGATCCCGGCACTCAGGTTTACCAGAGTACCGGAGTAGCTAGCTGCTAGGGCATCATAGCATACGGGGGCACAAAGAACTAAGAAACGATCTTATGGGAATACCATTCAGCAAAAGTCACTGACAATCCCATGTCAGGATTGAAACATAAAACTTCTATCGGTTGGTTATTATTTGTCATAGATTATAGTTAAATTATAGAGATTATATTGATTCATTATTTCTTCCAAGAAATTTTAGGTAATTTCAAATTTAATATTAGATTCTGTCGTCTATTGCTTCTCTAGCTACCCAAGGAGGAGATACTTAATCAGCACTATTGACTTGCATACTGTCTTCTAAGTTTACTCTAGTTTTCCTTGTTAATTTGTTATATTCTTAGTTATTCTCTTAGTCCATTATATTTTTAATACTATTCTATTATTAATTTTGACTTTCATTTTAGACCGTTCAAAATTTTAAATATTTTGTCTATTTAGTTTTGGTTATGTTTTAATAATAAATTAATTGGTAATGTCTTAGTAATTTAATGTGTGTTTAAAATAATCTAATTTTTGCATCATTAGATGTCTAGAAATATTTAAATCACGGAAAGGGTAAAACGTCATGTGAATAATTTGTTTTTTAAATTGGTTAAAATTCCCTTTCAGAAAAATCAAAAAAATGTTAATTTCGTTTTGCAATTCTTTTTGATATGGCTTTACACATGGCATAATATTTAATAAGAATTAGGAGTTAACAGTTATTTTACAATCATCGTTAAAAATAGATAACATCCCTTCAAACAATTTAAATCTGAAGCGTATAAAATTTGAATACGATATTCTAAAACTCAACCTAGTATAGAAATCGACACTAGGCGATATAGGGTGACTTATGGACAAAAAATTATGGTATTTTATGGAAGAAGCAAAAATGCATTACCCCCCCCATAAACTTAAGCTTTAAAATACGAAATTTCTTTTCCTGAATGTACACAAATATATTTTCTACCTGTGGTTCAGCGCTGCCTACCACGTGCTTCGAAAAATCTTACTCAAATTGTAATCAGGGTACTCGACATTACTACAATACGAAAAAATGTTCATAAGGGTGTACGTTGAAAACATAATCCTAAATAACACCATAATATTACTTTAATCCGTTAATATTTCGATTCTAATTTAACTTAAATAGCTTTTACAGTTATTCCAATCTATTCAGTTTATATATTCAATGGCAATCACAAAACAATTTAAAACATTATATATGTACTTATAATATCAATATTGGTATGCACAATATGTAATACCGCAATAAATAAACATCCAAGGTTTTTCTGATCTGTGTAGCTCGCATTATAACAAAGTGCTTATGAGATGATTCGGATAAGAAGGTGATTTATCCGGAGATAAGACTGGAACTGTGATAACTGTACCTATACCAGTACCTCGTCGAGTAATAACAATCGTTCGATTCGATCGACACAGTGCACGGCCATTACTCACCTGGACACATGTGTACTCAGTATTCATTAAACAATCAATATCGTTACGTAACCCTGATTGAACGGCTATTATTGATAGCTAACGTGTCGCCACGTGACACGCGCTTATTTATTTTGATCGTTATTTTTAACGAGGTTTTTTATTTAGAGTTTTGTCGTTTTGTGAATATGGTGGTAGGTTATTATCATACATAAACCCAAGAGAAACATAATAAACTAGAGGCTCTCACACTGAACACCGTAAAGTAAAAGTCTAGCCTAGACAGGATGAGCTCTGTACGGTAAATTTGAAAATAAACTAAACCAAAAGATTGTTTCAGCTAGCCTAAGTTTCACACGACTACTTGTAAATCCACGTTACTGTGAAATTATTGAATTAGCGCCATCCATCGCGGGTGGTTTACTGGTACACATCGCCAAATGAATGTTAATTATACGTAAGAGAAAATTGTCTTGCAGTGCAATGTCTCTAAAAAATAAAAAAAAAACATTTTAGTTTTAAATTCCATAATATTGCAATGCATTTAATTTTACTGATGTTTACCCAAAGAGAACTCTTTGATTTATGTATGGAATATTTGTTACATGGTAGTATTTATTATACATGAACATTCTCACACTGTCAATGTTGGCAACACCAGCGACTGGTGAGACTTCACCGTAATTATTCAGCATATAATTATTTATTTATTGATATTGTACGAGTACGTGATACAATAAATACTGTTATAAGATGAATTGATCGAGTTGATGTGGTCAATAAATAATAGAAATATGCAGGTGTAGAAAACGTTGAGTAACCGTAGTAAAATTGATCGTAAAACAAAAGAAATGCTTATAATGTATATCGCTTCTTGAAATTTAATACATTTTGAAATTGCAGGAGGACTTTGGGATTTATCTACTACGTCCTACATCCAAGAGGCGCAATGATGTCTACTAGTAGATAGCAGAGTTCAGATCGTGAGTTTAAATTCAATTCATGGTGGAAGGTTTCATGCAACAAGTGTCCTCTGATTCATTAAAAATCTGTTCAACTTTTTTAATTTTGTAATTAATTAATAATTAGCTAGTAATATTTTAATTTCTTTGTAAAGTTTATTTCCAATGATTTTTAATGGATTGAATTATTATTTTGAAAATGTGCAACTGTTCTATATTCTTACAGCAAACGGTTTCCGGTTTCGCGCAGTGTTCCGGTTCGAGATACACTGAATCGAAACCCGCGCTTTTCAATAAACGGAGTGTTTTTAAAAATTATTTCTGATTGATTTTGACAAGTAATTTAGGAATATATTGCTAATTTATCGAACTACGTATTTCATTTGACTTATTTAGATTATTACAATTTCTTTTGTTATTTTATTTATTTTTCGTCGGCCTATTTGCAATGATAACTCTTTTTAGCGAGCCTAATAGCCTCCTACTATTGCAATGCTCTTCTCATTATTAATATTGTTTTATAAAAAGTGTGTTTGAAAACTGACAATGAATTAAATGTAAGCATTAGTTTTAAATTAATAAATAAAAATTAGTTAGTAATTAGTAATAGTAAAAATATTTGACGGTTAAATTTGTCAAGGAGAATATACGAAAAATATTTTTTCTATATATGCAACCATTTAATAAAATTATATTCCTGAATTACAAACTCGTCGGAATCAATCATAATATAACTAAATTAATAAATAATATCTAAACAAATCGAAATTCGCAAATTATTAAATAAGTGATACTGTCCATGAACTGAGAGACAAAAGTGCTTAACAAAAAATTAAAATTAAAAATAAGTGTAGTGTGTACGTGGTCAGCAGGTTGGCAGGCGCTGGTTCGAGCACGGGTCTTAATAAAGAGAGGTAAGTTATCAATACGATGTTTATACTTTCTGATTAATATAATATTTGTAATAATTTTTCCAACCAATATATTATCCATTATCTATTGTTGCAGATGAATTTCCGGAGTTTTGAATGAGTCTATTTCTTTTATGAGTGATCATTTGGTATTTTTATTTTAACTTAAGGTAGTTATAACATTTTGAATCATTCTATTTTGATTGTTTAAATAAGTTAATTAAATTAACCATTTTTTGTTATAGTTTTTAGCAGTGTGTTTGGAGCAGCAGCCTTTATCACCTCTAGCGGCAGGAGTCATCTTGCATCAGGATATGAAGATGGAGGTAATTGTCAAAACATACAAATTTTCAATCTTAAATATTCTTTCATATTTTTCTAATATATATTTTTTTATATTGCAGCCCACTTCAGGATATCAATAGCTGTAACAATGGGCTCGGTAAGTCTTTTTAAATTTCTCACAGTCGTTTCCAAACTTGACTTTTACAAATATAAAACTACTGCCCTCCTCCCAATTTCTCCACCCTCTAAATGCCCACTTTAATAAGATTTCGCGATTTTTCTTTAAATATAGATTTTAGGTAGGGTTTTATTTTCAGGCCGATATTAATAACTTCTCCCTTTACCCATGCTATGACCCACAGTTTGGAAACTACTGCTCTTTTTGGTGTTGGGATGAAAATATATTGTGCATGTTTGACACTTGTTGCATATTATAATATATTATGTGTTTTATTATGCAAATATTGATTTAATTAAATCAATATTACGATATTTAAGGACGTAATTTGCCTTCATTGAGTCGCACAAATCATCTGTTTGATTAAATACAGACCCTGTTTGACTATCTGAAGCATTTTACCGATGGGTGGGGCTGACTTAAGTTATTAATAAGATAATTTCATTCATTTTCATTTTTCATTCTCATTTTTAAAATTTTCCAGGAAATGAAATGTATTTCTACTAATTTTTAGCAAGTTATTTTTAGGATACAGATGCTACGATCTCCAGGTGGAAGAAGATGATATTGACGAGCTTCCGCTGAAGTTATGGTCAACTGTCTACTACGAATTGAATAAGAGGCGCTAACTATTAGGTAACTTGAATTTCTTTTACTAACAAATTGATCAGATATGTTGGGTTAAAAGATGGAACATTTTAAATGTAGTTCTCTTTAAATATTTTTTTGGTTTTAAGAGCTATGGTTATATGATTGGTTATGGTGTCTAGTATTGAATTCATTTTTATTTATTTCATATACTTTTTTATGGTAAATTACTTACTTCATTTTGGTCTCTTGTCAAATTCCTTTATGTTCAGTCACATTTTATTGAGGCGAATGTTCTTTAACAAGCTCCTCTTGTCCCTCCATCATTGAAAAGATGAGTAGTTGTATAGTAATTTTGGCAAAAGTCGAACAACTCGCTAGATATTTGGTGTTGATACACATTTACAAATATTCAGTAAGAAAGAAGTTACCGTTTAATAATTACGCAGATAATTTACGATCGTCGTCTGTAATTCCTTAGTTATAATATTTTAATAAGCACCCGCCACCGATATCTCGAATACTCATATACCAAGTGTAATTGAGTTCATAATAACACGTTACAAAGATCTTCAATACTTTATGCACGCGAAACGAAACGCGTTCGGGATTTATTTACTTTGCGCAAACAAATGCCCGAGCTTTGCGAAGTAAACTTCAAGATGTATCGCCTATTGCGTTCAAATAGTTTATTGGCGAGTTTCTTGCTCCTAAGAAAATAATTACCCAACAGGTAAATTATTGCATGCGGAGAGTATCGATACAGTGTATTACCTTTATCTCCAGGTGACGTATTTGTTTTTTAAAAATACAATATATACATGTACCCTTTCAATAAATCATCTGAGCTAAGTTTTTAAGATTCTTTCATTGGTCAACTTGGTTAAGATATATTGATATACTTTATTGAGCTAACTATAGATCTCGTTCACTCGTTCTCGTTTTCATTAGTTTGAGATATTTTAACCAAAATTTTGCGCAATTTCCTTTGGTCCTTGGAGCAAATGTTGAAATTACCCAAGTAGAAATACTACCCGAGAAATGTGAGGGCCTTGTCAGTGTCTGATCGGGCACTGGCAACAATTCTTTTACCCCCAAAGTTTAACCTCTAATCCAATATTAAATTCAATTTAATTAATTCACCCCTGCTTTAACCATCAAAACCTATAATCAAAAGGACCTTAATTCTTCAAAGTACGATTCCACTGAGTTCAACACCAATACTGAGACAGTGTTATAAGTAACATATCGCAGATCTACAGCGGTGCAATTGTTACTTCATAGAGTCAGTGTAAAAGAGAGTCTTCCTCGCAGAGTTCACACGATGTGGCAGTAGCTACACTTAGTGGACCTATCCTTAATGCACGTTTTATGTTTTTTATACGTAAAAAAAAAACAAAGTTATATACCATGTAATAATTGTAAAATAATATGTTCAGTATTGTGTAGAAATATTATTATTACAGATATATATTGTTAGTAGTAACAACCTACAAAAAATGAATTATTTTTAACTATATTAGAGATAATAAAGAAAGTTTACCAGTGGAGAACTTCTTCTAAAAATCGTGATGATGTCGAACTACGAATTGCGCGCATAATGGGAGAAAACTATTTATAAAGTATCATTCTCAGCTACTCTTTAATCGCAAGGATAGTATAGCATATGGCAGTACAATAAATTGTCGTTGATTGATCTTAAAAAAGGATAATGGACAAATCGTTCGCAGGAAGACGATTGCCAACCCAACTTACAACCATAAATGAATGGGAACGGAACTATCGTTTATCTATAAACCTCATAATCTAATACAGCTGTAAAAAACTAGTTTTAAATTTGATTATATCAATCCCTCGATTATGTCTACAGAAAATTGGAACAAGTCGGCGATGTATTCATCTAATTTAATCCAACCTTTACAATCAAGTGTCCAGTTTGACATTCTACCTAGTAACCTGTATCCGACCTGGCAGTCGATAGCTGTCAGAATTTTAATGAAGTTATCATTAACCTATCACACACTAATAGCCTGATCTCCGAGATCCACCTGTCTCTACATGAACCTAGCGGTTGACATGACAGGCCGAGGTTCGACATGACACCTGGCGATTGGACAGACAACAGGACATGACTTTCGCTAGTTTACTGCCTATAAACATTATATACCATATATTTTTGTTTATTTACTACATATTTTTTATATATTTTTTACCATGTTAATATAAATTAATATTGACAGATTCTGATTGATTTGTGTTTGATATATTGACGATTAATTTATGAGAAGATTGATTTTTTAAATTAATTTTACAAGAGTTATGAAATATTTAATCAAATTAGAAACTTGTATATAAAAATTTATAGGATTAAATTATTACATAATTTATTTAAAACAATGTTGCATGTTATGACATGGACAATCGCCGACAATTTGAGAAGGAATGACACAACTTCCATGATTCCACCAAATCCAATGTAAGTTTGTCATTTGTCACAAATTTATCTTGTCATTGTAAAATTCATCCTGGTGGTTGAAATTAGTAAAACTTTGCTGATATCATAATGATGAACAAATAATAATATTTTCTACGATTGGAAAGTAATTTTAGCTTCTCTTCCACTTAGCATAATGATTTATGGATGTAATTTTGATTTTTGTTTGCTCGATTGTTTTCCTTCTGGTAAATATATTGCTTCTACAAGCTGTAACTTATGATTGCATCTTACTTAATCGGTGTCCATTCAATTTACTTATTTTCTTAATTGCAAAAACAATTACAACTGTTGATCCATTTATTTCAATAATATTCATCGAAAAAAATTAATCGCAAAGCTTAAGCATGGAAATGCGAATGGAGACTTTTTTCTTTTTATATAATCAATTTAGAGAAATTGATGCGACAATTGATTCATTTTGTCTTGTGTATAACTCATCTAATATTAAGAAAGAGGTACATTAAAAAACACCAAGATCATCTTATGCCGCTTTTCTTAGAACCCAGACCTAACTAACTCATGGGGTCATCCAAGCAGATTGTGTAATCAAGGTAATTACCAATAAATACTAAGTGCGTGACTTTCAAATAGGTTTTCGCAACACATTGAATTAATTTGCTGTATTGTGTGACTGCGACCGGACTCGGAAAGTTTCTGTAATGGCACTAGTAATGGTAGTGGTACAAGTAATCAAGATTCAAAGGAAATATAACAGTGGGAAATAAAACAAGATGAAACAAATGAAACGAAACGCGACGCGACTCGACGGACACAACGCATGCTAATTGTGGCACATCACGAACTACATTACGATTCGATTATTCGTTCAATTGATTTACCGTAAGATCTATTGTACTCTACACTTACCATACACCTAATAAAATGGTTCTGAGAAGTTTGTTATTATTTGTTAGAACATTGTTGCTTGATAAAGTGCAGTTCAATCTATTATCTTAAAAATGACGTATTCATGTTCGCTATTATCGTGCAGGATGCTTCTATGTGCAGGATCCATATGATATTTAGATATAACCATCCTTCAAACGATATGTGTCAAAATTTCATAACATTCCGACCATTACTTTACAAGTTTTAGTGGTTTTAGTGACGCTACTTTTATAATTTTAAAACACTAGAAAATCTGAATTTAGTGTGTTGATTGATTGACACTTGCCAAGACATTGCTTTGCTTCAACGACAGAAAAATCTCTATTCTTATATATTATTTATATTGATATAAACGTTGTTCTAGTCCAGCAAATTTTCATATTAATATAATAACATATAAATAGAGAACAACATGTTCTGTTACTTGTTCAGTTCACTGAATTCCCGGTAGAGTGCTTGTACAGGTACCAAGATAGATGGGCATGAGTATGGACCGGAGATCGCAGACCACGTCTTCGTCACGATGAGAAGATTCCAAGTGGCGAAATAGTAGGAAGTTTGGAATGTACAACCCAGCAAATCTCTAGTAAAACTTTATTACATATAGTATTGGGTGATATTCAATTCTTTATGGTTTGTAAAATTTTGTAATATATAGGAGGAATATTATATTTCTATTATATTTTATTACTGAACATTCCGTAATGATTTGAATTGATTTAGAAAGAAACGAATGTTGCAGTAGTGGTGTTGATAGAAATGTTACTTAGTGAAACACATAGACGGCGAATAAAAATAGGAAGGAGGGGCTAAAGTCGAGTACGAATAGGTTCCAGTAGTTTCTTTTATATTATCTTGAATATAGCCTCCTAAATACTAATTTAAGGAAGGAAACCGACAGATCATTTACCAACAGAAAGATATTTTCTCTAGCTATCAAGTACTCCTACTTCACTTTCTATTCTAAACTAAAAAGACAATCTTGTAAATAATTATTACATCAAAATCTACTTAAAAAATATGTAAATAATTCAAACGAGTTTAACAAACATCAAAAAACACAATTCTCTTAAACGAATTGTCTCTAGAACTTAAAATGAATATGTTACAATAGTTTGCTTCCGAGAATCGATGTTTATGTGCCCTACATCCCAGAGAACAACGATTGGAACAATGGAGACCATAGCGTAGTAGTTTAACCGTTGAAGAATAGAAAAACAATGGAACTATTAACTAACAATCACAAAGAATCGAAGAATACCATTAAGAAACAATAAAGACACAAGTCAACAAACACTTGTACGGGAGAGGCTTGTTGCAATATATAATTGTAAGTAAATTTACGTTAGAGATGGAATGCAGGAGAAGTATTTGTCGTTTCCTTCCTAAATTGCTAACTATTTAAGTAGAAGTAATTAACATACCGTACTTTCGAAGAATTTTGTTGTTATTTGCTTTTTAAGTGAGTAAAATTTGATTCTGTTTGCTGCTGCTGTCTTATAATTTTCTTCAATTATAATTAGATTGAAAATTGTCTTACAGTGCTAGTTTCACATTTGCCAGTTTGCAGAACCTAAGTACAAGTTTCCTTTTCTACTTATCATAACGAAATTTTCTTGCAGTTAAAGTTTACCACTTGCTGTGTTATATTTCATTATATTTTCTACCTAATACATCATTAAACATTTATATAATAAATTTTTTAAGGTTATATTACTAATTAGCTCTTTCTCAGTCCTTTCAGTATAAACCTTCGGGTTTTCTTTCTCTTTTTTCTTTTCTTATCCTCCATATCCTTGCCATTCTACTTCTTCACGCATCCTCCACTATTAACATTCCTTCTATACTCATCCTTCAATAAAGAAAACTGTTTCGAACACTAATGAAGATCCGATTAACATTGTTTTTCTTTTCAAATGAATTCTCCGAAAAATTTTATACGGTGTAATTTCAGAAAACAAGCTTTATTCTATCCAATCGTAATATTATATTTTTTATATTTATTTGTCTTGACTTTTATTCGTCATTGCCACCATCAAACATTTTTTATACATATTTTACAATTTTTAATTCTATTTTACAAATTTCCAAATATTTAAATAATTCACTAATAAATTTTGAATCACTTAACAAAAATTTAGTATTAACAGGAAAAGTTTTATTCACATCTAATATTTCACTATTGAATTTTGATCTTTCTAAACTATAATTTATGCATTCAAATATAATATGATCCAAAGTTCCTTCTTATATTATAATTTCAAAAAATAGTTCGAAAAGAAATGTACATTCTCGTTTTTATTACGTCATGTTAAAATTTTGGTTAATAGTGTTATTTGGAAACCATTTTCAGTCTATGGCTGTACGTAGTTTGAAATTAGATATCCTACTCGTGTTAATAAAAAGTTATTGTACTATTACACCAGCGTATCCAGAGCTGGACTAGAAAAAGTACCTAATACATGGAATCTAAAAATGTCAGTTCACGAGGGTTCATTCCTTCATTTAAATTTTTGCAATATATGTTTTTTGACTGCCATAGAAGTTTCGTGAATCTTTCCAGTGTTTTCAAGATGAGACAATCCAGCCCTGGGTGTACGTTGAACTGATATCTGAACCTCGAATGTGTGGGTGTCACGTAATGATAATTTTATAATTTTATAACTCGTTGCATATTGCATTGCATATTTTGTATAATAATAACTGCCTTAGGCTGTTGTTTTAGGACTGCAGATGTTTATTGAATTAAGAATGGTGAAGCTCATACAATAGAAAAATAGAGAGACCGATTATTACACCGATAGAGTAATAGATTTAAATACTCGTAGTTAGAATATTGAAAATGTAAAAAATGCAATAATCTCTTCTAATTCAGCGTTATTTTTATGAAATGCTCGTATATTCTTCTTAAATTTCTTTAAGAATTTTTTCTTCTAGGAAATTCCTTTGAAATAACCTCTCACACCATAACTCGACATCTTCGTGGTTTAGCATCCTCCTCAGAATTTCTTTCTGTCTTTTATAGTACATTTAACCCTACGGCTATATCGATGTCTCCTACATTGGATCCACGGTACCGTATAATGTATCGCACTGAAAGGTAGGTCCCCATCGTGACAGGGTGTCACCGCGTGTCATCCACCTCTCCCACCTCTTCTAAGTCACTCTAAGAGTTCTGAGTTCTAGACCCACCTGTGCCCCCCATGGTACATGAGGTAGGTCATCCATGACAACTATGGCACTCTGCAGGTCCACATTGTATCTTGCCTGCAGGTATTTGATGCATGATGGAAGATATGAATTATATACAGTGTTCGTATAATTCGTACAGTGTTGAGTGGATTGAATTTGTGTTTCGTAGTTTAATCATTTTGTTTAGAACTACAGTCAATATACTTAGCCTGAGGTTTATTAGAATCTTCAGTTGAAATTCAACTGTAACTTAATCAAGAAAAATGTCTGGGTTACATTTCATTACAGTGTACTAGCGGGTTAACCATGTATAATTTAATTTGGATTAACAGTTCTTCTGGAGTATCTAATACAGAGCCTTCCTGTTGTAAACATTCTTTTGTGCACAGGAACGAATTAATCTTTTTGTAGCCTTGACACAAAAAAAAACAAAATCAATTGTATCCAGTCACAAATACGCTAAGAGTATGCCACTATTGTTAGTTAAATCTGATATTCAAGTGTGTTTACCAAGTTTGTTTTTGGACTGAAACTTTTACAAAACTCTTCAAATTAATTAAAAGCATGAACGTTTATATTGGAGTCACCCATTATCGTTTGTTATCTTGCGCAAGACTATTCGATACAGGAAGTAAAACGTTTAAAATAATAATAATAATTTACATAAAGTTCTAATAAATAATTGAATAATATTAAGTACATTGTTTATGTTACTAATAGCAATTTCAATTCGTTTTAGATTTCTTGTAATTTTTTCTGTTCATTTCTTTTTGATCTGGGGCGGTAACTCCAAACGCCCATCACGATATTGTTCGGTGTTCGACGATGGCTTGTTGCTAATATAATGAACCAATGTAGTGGATATATATATATATATATATATATATATATATATATATATATATATATATATATATATATATAGATATATATATATATATATATATTTGATACGCGAAACTAAATCTCCGTAAAAAAATATATATTAAAGAACAATAGATTGCGCGAGGAGTTTGCAAATTTCATTTGTTGCTGCACCTAGAATATATTCAAACATTTGTTGTATAATGAAGAGAGCTCTTGTTGTCGTAGACCACTAAATTTTATAGAAAAGTGTTTGTTTCGTGAAACAGCTTTTGTCTAGGATTGATACCATTTAATAAGAATTCAAAAAATTATCTATATATTATATCTAATCTATTTTCTTCGTTATTATTCGTTTATGCGAAGTAGAAGTCCATTTTCTGGGTATAGGCTTAGTAAGTGGATCTTTGTACTAATATAGTATCAAGGCCTTTACTGTTTGCGATGCTAAATTCCAGACTCAAAGAGAGAAACAATTTGTTTCAGCGAAAAATATTTTAGAAATTTAACAAGTTGTTATCTTTCTTTACCTTCATTTACTAATGTATCCTATTTGAGAGAGTAAAGAGTATTTAAATTTATTTTTAATAATTTTTATATTGCTGGTTCCTTGACTTGAATTTTTTGTAATTCTTCTTTCTGTAAGATGATTCTAAATAAAGACAACTCAATTTTGCTACTAAAAATACGAGTATATAATGAAACCCACTTAACATATTACATTTATTTTAAAGTTTGTTCAACATAATTAACGATGTAAATGATTTTACCTAATATACAACGTTTTGTGAGTTATATAAATATAGTTTAATATATTTAACTTCTTAAGAACACCTTTTTAGGATTAGAAGCTTTTAAAATTGTTATAAAGTAAGACCCTTTTAGACTAAATATAACTAAGTTTCAGTTAAATTTAATCTTTTATATTTCCATAGTCCTTTTTTAAAAAACCATTCTTTCGAATAGCAACTTCTACTTCTAGAGATTTCTTTGGTTACCTCTATTACTATAAACGAGTACAATTCTTACTGCGTTTTCGAATTAGGACTCGAGCACCCTGCACCCTAAGAATTTAGTAAAGCAGAGAGCAGTCTCTAAATATATTTTTAAGATATATTTTTTTAACAAAATGTGTTTGCTAAAAACGGTATATTTGAACCAAAAGTTATTCAGTTCCGCATCTTATTATAATAGAAAGTAATCCGCAGCAATTTATGGATTTATTCCTGTTTTAAAGTAAGGCTGAAATAAAAGAAATCTGTTTCTCAAGAACGTCAGTCCAGCTAACATACTGTCAACACAATTTGTTTAAAATGGAGCAAGAAGTTCATCGGTTTGATATACCTATCAATTGATCTGACGGAACTGCCATCTACATTTAAAGAACAGTCGAAGGAACATTTTGTCCATGCCAATTGATTCAAGTTAATCAATACAGTGGTTTGTACGCAACCCATACCCATCGAGTCCAACGACTTATCTCTCAAGGTACTAAATCTTCAATGCAGTTGTCAGTTCTTTCGATCTTGGTGTTCTGTTGCAGATATTGCGTCCTGATTATTTGGGTTTGTTTGGTTTCGTTACATGCTCAAATATCTTCCTTGTTAAATGCAAATCCTGACCATGTTACTGTCATCGTCATCCATTGCTTAATGAAGCAAGACTTGTTCTTCGATCCTTACAATTTCATTTCGAATATAACAAAACACTTTTGGTACTTGTTTCTCATGTTCTTGTTTTAACCCACCCAAACTGTTTCATTTTTTGAATGTTGTTTGTTGGTTTCTAAATTTGCATTTCATATTATTTAAATTAAACTAGAACATGCCAATTTGTTGCATAATCAAATTCCCATGCAGTTTTAAACAACATGAAATTCATTGGCCTACATTTTCTAGAGTTATATTTCTTGTTCATTTTTTCTTATTACTAGTTCAAATTTGAATTGAAATAAATAAAACGATAAGATAATATTGTTATTAACATGACTTACTTAAACAAATTGTAGTCATATTAACCCGGGTAGACGTGGTCCTGTCCAAATTTCAATAAATTGTTTCACAATTCAATTGAAAATATGCAACTGAATTAATTATTTTCCTGATTCACAATTTCACAATCAGTTGTCGAATAACATTTACACAAAGCAGCAAAAATCTCATAGAAAAAAGCGCTTTAGTTTTTCCAGAATCGGTCAAATTTTCCAACCTTTCTTTCCCTAAAACAATTACGAACATATAAAAAGAAATTCGCCAAATCGGTCCTGCCGTTCTCAAGTGACGCGCTTACCAAGGAACAGCATTTAATTTTTATTTACATAGATACAAGATAACATCATGTAATTATTAGATAACGAGGGTACGATACCATTAAAAGTGCTAACACAGTAAATTTGGATTCATCAACGGAAATAGCAACAGAAATTGGTTAGTGAAAACACTTCCCTATATTTGCAGGATTAGATATTAGACAGGATAAGACTTATTAGTTGGCAACGCTGAAATCTAAATAAAGTACACCTCAGGTTCGCCAACGGGTATCTAATTTATTAGAATAGCAGTACATAACAATTCATCAACAAAACGCAACATTGTATAGAAACCTTAGCAATACATTTTCTACACGCGGAATTCAAACAAAATAAAAAAAGCAATGAATACGATAAAAGTGCATTAATATTACATTGAGATAATCGTGACAATATTTGATACAAATGATGCTAAACAACAATAGAAGAATGATTCCCGCTGTGCGACACCATTGTAATTGTGAAATGTAAATCTGTAAACTGTACTCACTCACTCACTCGTTCGCATTATATTGTATTCGTACTGTAATGCAAAAAGATTTGATTGTAAGATTTAAAGACATTTATTTATAATATAATATTATTTAATACTCGTACATAGCGTTGTGCCTAGCCTGTATTTTGTGTTATTTAATAGGATAGCGATTTGTAGGTGTAAAGTCGGCTGATGCATCATTAAGGACGTTCCCAAGGAGCATCGTGCTCAACTCTTTGTAAACTAACATGTTTATAACATGTGTACAATAGAAACTAGTTGATAAACAGCCAAAAACTAATTTTCTTTGCACTACAATATTTGTCATATCGTCAATTAATGATTCTGAGTGTTTCAAATCTATCATAAGAAAATTATGATTGTCATATCACAAAACATCCGTTTCAACATTAATAACATAATTAATAAATATATATATTTAAATTTCCAAGATGATCGCAAGAAGCCCTTAAATGGACGTATATTAAAACTAGATTTACGACACATCAAGTTACTATATATTATAAATTAATTTGATGTCAGATTTTCTCTTTATTATTTTATTGTTTATTATTATTATTTATAGTAAAAGGTAATTATTATAGCATCATATACATACGAGTACACACATGTCTTATGTAAGTGTTAACCTATAACCTCGACTATGTAACAATTGTAAATATAAATACTATTAACACGTATGATTTCGTGAGATTAAATCCTCGTTAAATATAAATGGTCTTAACATGCGTGTGCTGCAATTGAGCGTAAAGATTCTATTGAATTGTGTGATTAAATATAAAGATTTTTTATACGAGAGCTATTTAAATGTAAACCGTTCATTTGACTCTCGTGGTGAGTGAGTAGCGGCAACACGCCGGGAAACCGCTGGTTGGAACATGAAGATGAAACGTTTTCTCGCCAACGAAGGTGTAAACCCAAGTGAAATTTTGAAGATATTCCAAGCACAATTCGTTGATACAACTCTGAGTAAAACACATGTGTTTGATTGAGCCTAGAAGTTTTAAAATGGTCGTGATAAAGTGGAAATTCTGCCAAAGGCAATCGTCGCTTTGCTGAGGTCTCTGTATATAACATATTGGATAATAAAATTATGTTTAATAAATATTTATTATAATTAAATCCAACATAATTTGCAGATTTAATGATTATAATATATCATCATGTTATTACAGAAAATGAAAGAAAATATTGACTTGTACTGATTCTTATTTTATGGTTATTTGTATCACACGCACCAGTAGCAGTCAGTGAAGCTAATGTCACATAATTCTTTTTTATTGAAAAATAATAACGTTACGAGTTAAATTCATAGTTTAGTTATGTATAAACTTAACGTTCTTTATTTTTCTACAATAAATTATCACGTAGTGATGCCTTGAATATCACACAGAGCTTTTATTTCCAGTCGCATCATTTATATAGTTACATGTATCTAAATGATAACTGTCACATTTGATTTATATTTGATAACGGTTACTGTAGTTTGCACTTAATTCTATAGATATTACGTCATAAAATATTTAATTTATCACTTGATTGGTGTTGATAATAGGAATGACATTTAATAAGGAAGAGGATTAGACAAAAATAACGTGAATTATTTGTATGATATGTTTGTCACTTCGATTTAAGTGAACGAGTCGAAAAAAAGAGTACAGAAAAGTTTTTAACATGCGTTTTTCCAAAATCTTCTTCTTTATCTTTAAAATTGCAAAGACGAAATCAGTCAATTTGTCTAAATATTATTAGAAATGTTTAGAAAAGTAAAATGTAAATGAATAAGTCTTTGTTGGTAGTAGTAAAGTTTAATGTTATCCAAAGCAGCGAATTTATCAGCTTATGACATATTGAGACCTAACTTTTATTAATTGGACCACATTTTTTTGTTGTACATGTGGATTCATAGAAACAAGTTTTTATCAAATTAAAATTTTGAATTATCAAAGAAAAGTGTTTTTAGATACACCCCATTACCCAATCGTGGAGCTCTTATTAATTACGCCACACGCAAGGAAGAGAGGCTCTATAAAGTGTAAAAAGACGTAACAAGGAGGGGCGAGTCATAAGTTTTGTGCCGAAACATTCGTCAAATCAAAAATTCGACTTCCAAGAATAGTTAAAAAAAACAAAACACAAAATAAGACTACATTTTTCTTTTCTAAATTTATAAAAATACAAGGAGAGAGGGAGTGGGGGGAGATAAAAAGCTATTACTTATTTAGAAATAAAGTAGTCAGCACATTTCTTAAATGAAAAATAATATTTCAAATTCTTAACGGTTTTTAGTTACATATTTTTAACTGTGATGAGTGAGTGTTGAAATCCAGTTATTGCAAATCCACTAAATAAGATACTTTTAAGGACCTAATCATTAATAAATCTAAGATCACGACTCTCTAAACAAGATACCTCATAAACAAATAGCAAATAACAACAAAAAGAGAAACAAGAAAAGAAAAAAAAACTAACAAAAAATATATACAAATAATAATAGCATATATGACGTATCAACAAATCATTGTGAGATTACTGATCCCAGATCTTAGATCTTAGTTCGTAGATCCAATACAAGTTAAGAGTAACAGTGAGTCTATCTTATAATTGTACGTACTGTAATGTAGTATAGTTGATAGTAACACAACGGGTCGGGGTCATGTCGAGGTTGTAAGACCCACGTGACCTATGTAGTGACCTCGTCCTTTCACTTTGCGAGTACATCAAGAACTTTTTTTTGAAGTCTCGAGAACAGAAAAAAAACAACAGACTTTTAGCTCGTGTGATATATAGGAATATGAATTTTTTTTGTTTATTAGATAATACTTTAACAAGGTGTTTCGAAAATTATATCTTAATTGAATATTTTTAATTTAATATACTTAAATGTTTTGTAAAGTATCATTCCCACTAACTGCTTTAATTTAATTTTGTATTTAATTTAAATTGCTTAGCATATGGCAATACGCGTAGTCATTCACAGTACCATTTTTAATTTAATTTATTTTTTAAGTTTTCTTTGTTTTTTTACAACCTTACTAAGTTCAATGTTTTAAATTAAAAATATTAAATTAAGAAATACTGTATTATATTATAACCTCCAAAATGTGACAATCTGTCAAAATGCAGTAGGATTTATATTTAAAAGAAGTTTAATGTCAGTTTTTGAAAAATATAAATGTGAAAACAATTTCTATTACTAATTGTTATTAAAAATAGCAATTTTAATTATTTGACATATAATTTTGTCAAACTGTCAAAATTTATATTACTAACGATGCATACGCACCAACTAAATTAACTAAGATCAAATTAAAACACAAATGTGAAAAGGAATGCTTAAACGAGAACCTGAAATCTAGATTACAATATTAAATAAAAACAGTAAATTAAATATCAAAATAGTGAGTGGGAATGAGGCTTAATACGACTTGCTTCATAAGATAAAATTTTCAAAATATCCTAGTTGATCTTAGATATAATTGATTCCTCATGTCGGTGACTCAACAAACGAAGGGAATTGATTTCCCTTCTTATCATTCCACTTACCAATTAAATGAATTCTTTTAAAGCTACCTCTTTATAAATTAGTTGTTACCCAACAAACTTTTGCTTTTATTTCTATAATATTAACAAAAAAAAGCAACGTTTAGTTTTTGATAAATTGTTAAAAATTTATAAATAATTAATGCCACCAATAAATGAGTTGATAAGAAAACTTGTAACTGTTAAATTAAGAAACATTTCAAATAAATAATTTACATCTACAACGCCACTTCTGACATCTGCCGGCGTAAGTTACAACTACAACTACAGTCAGCGGATAGATCTCAAGATGAATGCTGACAAGTTGAGAGTTGAAATGTTATTTTTTTCATCAAGCTTTTTTTCTTGTAGTTTACATATTGTTGAAAGGCACTCACTGGTCGATCTTCGCTATGAGCATTTCCTGAAGTGCTTCAAATATTACTCGTACGTGCTACATCAGAGGTCGGCAAACTTTTTTTTAGAAAGGGCCAGATTGTAAAATTTGTAACAGGTACCAAGTTCGCAGCTATTTACACGGCAAAGTCTATTCGTAAAAAAAACAGAAAATAGATTCAATTTTTCTTCAGTGATACACATCCATCGTTCAGTTCATTAGTGAAATAACTCCGTATTTGGTCCACGAACCGTATATTGTCCATGTTTATGCTATATTATAACATTTGCTATATGATGGTATTTGTGTTATAAAAAATGATCCATGATTATATGACCCACGATTATTTAATTAAAATGATTAAATATATTTCATGTAGAATTTTATAAATTGTGATAAAAATTTCACAATTAGTTAGAAAAAAAACGTGACAGTTATTAATTAAGAAATGTTTTGAATTAGGCTAACAAATTACTTAAGAAAAAATAATTTGATTAAACTTAATTAATCTTATATATTTAAATAATACTATCAGATAATAAAACAGTATCTTTTCTACAAAATATAGTTAAAATATTTACAGTATTTTATGTATAATTTATATAAGCGAATATAACAGTTTAAGTAAAATGCCTGAGTAAAATATCTAAATAGTTTTATTAAAAATTTGAAAACCAATTCTCAAAAATTACAGATACATTTTTACATTAAGCTTTTACATAGCTTAAAGCAGCGAAAATTAACTAGGTTGGATATATTACCTCAAATGAGGTAAAAATAAACATCTCGAAGGGGTGAAGAAAGGAATGACATGTTCTATAATTTTAAATAAGAAAATATTTATTGTTCATGGCAAAAAGAATGGAGTGAAGAAAGTGATAACAAATTAAGGGAAGTGAAGCCATTAATTTGCAAACAAGAATTACCAGATGAATAAATAGAAGGCTGGAAGTAGTAATATGTAGACTCATGATAGGCCATTCAAATTATACTCATATCTATTTATTTAAAAGAGAACCACAACCAATATGTGAACAATGCAATAACCTACTAACGGTAAAGCATATTATTTTCCATTGCTCAAAATACTCGTCGCTCAGACAAGAATGTAATATGCCTCAGGAATATAGACTGATATATAAAAGCAAAGAAAATCTGAAAAACCTTATTGAGTTTATAAACAAAACAAATTTAATTTCTTTATTTTAAATATATTTATAAGTTGTAAATTATAAATTATGAATTACGAATTATGTATTGCAAATGTATATAGGCTTTTTAAGTGCTAATAACTTTTAAAAGTTGATGAACAAATAAAATAAATTAAAAAAAAAAAAAAAAAGAAAATATTTGGTGTCAGAATCAGACTTTACTATATTTTGTCCACTGTCAATTATGATTTTGTTTTATTTATCGTTTAATATATTCATAAACATTTCGTTACATAAAGTTTAATTTTTATGCTACTTTTTATTTATCTTTAGTGTGTAACGGAATTTACTCTTCGGAGTAGTAATCGGACCATAGAAGACATTTGTCCTTTACCAATCATTGAAAGATTTATCTATTCCTAATAAGCTTAAAATGTCATCAAAAAATGAATGGTCAAAACAAAACTGAAGGCGGTTTAAATTTCGAAAATGATTTGTCCTCATTTCTTAAATTGAAGTATTGTATATTTTTGAGCGGTCTCAGTTATACAAGTAGGTGCAAACTTTCATTTTAAGCAGTTAAGAACATTAATAACGCCCAATTACTAGCTAATTTTAATCCAGTGCATACAGAACGTAACATGAAAACAGAAACTGTTCATTTATTATATAACAAACATTTTGTATATTTCTCAGTAGTTGGCAACCTTTAATCAAATAATTTTTTATGAAATATTATAACTGGTAGCTAAACGTGAAACATTATTCTGGTTTTCATTAAAAAAAAATCTGATTTGTCGAATTTGAATGAACTTTTAAGAAACATTGTATATATTTTATTTTTTCTAAAATATTTGAAATCCCAAATCTAAGATTGAGTTAACAATAAAAAATACAGACAAAAACCTTAGTGATCGCAGCATACTCCTTCCCTCCTACTTTCCTTGTCTCCCATATTTCATACGATAAATTCAATGACTTTGAAGCGAGTCATCCGGATCTGTGAACCCTTACCTTTACGGAACAAACTGCAGTTTAATCCAGAACATTATTCCATGAAGAATCTCTCCTAAAGATTGGCATCTCCTGTGATAACGTGTATAACCAATTAAATACAAAATACAGTGTATTGAAATGTACGTTATTGCTTGTCCACATGAGATTTAAAATGACAGTTGACATTTGTTTTTTATATCAATTACATACTATCAATCTGAAACGTTGAAGGCAGCAGGTTCTCTGATCCGCCAAAATTCAACTCCAATAATTTGACAACGTATGAAACTTGTGAAAAGTGACAACGATATAATTGTACAAACAAGATTGTGTCGATTTGTTTTATTTGTTTATAAATCAGTTATCAGTAATTTTAATTGACTCTTAAAATTTATTTATCCCCTGTTATAAATATTAACATTTTGTCACATAATTAAAATGTAAGAGTTGATTATAGAAAGTTTACTATTATGTAAATATTATATATGAGGTCTAAATTATATCGTACAAGCTCGTCTGAATAATGTTAATGGCACGTTAATTAATAATTACGTTATGGGTCACCCAGGTTGAAAATTATCTTGCAGTCACATTTGTTAAGTTGACACAAGCTTCATTTCTTCGTCGTATATACAAAATTGTCTTGCATTGCAAGGTTCACACTTTATTGCTTATTACAAGTTAGCTCAAGTGTTACATACATTACATAGTCAACCTGGGTAGCGAGACAACAAAGTAGAAACATTTTAAGTTGAGTTGCCAGATGGTTCAAGATGTGTCAATTTTAACAATAACATTGTGAACTAATTTCGGGATCGTCCTTTTTTATTTTTGGATTGAAGCAAAGGTTAACATATATATATTGACGTTTTTATTATTTTTTTAAATCCAAAAGTACGGAATTACAGCTATATCAAATTTGAAGTTCTATTTTGCTGCAAGTTTTAGTTATGTATAAGACGTGACAGAAGAAATAATTAATCTAAGAGAATACTTGATGGATACACAACCCAGTGTATAAAAGAGATGGCAAATCGTAGAACGTAATGGACCATGCTTTGGAATTTTCTATAACGTTATGGATCCTTTTAATAACTAAAGAGACAAAATTACTTTTTTAATTGTTAAAATGGCCTAGAATATAAGGAGTTATTAACAAATAATTCGACATTTGAGCTTCTGGTAGCCAACTTTATCCATAAATAATACAGTTTTATAGAAATTAAGTATAGTTGATTAACCCATTTATATAAATTACTTATTTCGAGCCAATATTTTAAATAAATGAAGAAAAGAAGATCAACATCAAAATCATTACGTCATTAAGAAAAGAAGGAATAAGTGAAAGGAAAAAGTAATATGAAAATTATAGAGTTTGAGAATAGTTCTAATTTTTATTGCACATGCACATTTTCCATAATAGGTGTTTTACATATCTCAAGATATATAGCACTTAGTTAATAAAGTAAATAATGTAATAAACAAGCCGCGGACAACAAAAGTCAGTGTTAATATTCATAATTATAAGAACGTTATTACAGGTTTGCTCCCCGTCGTTATAATTACAATTAATAGAAATAATAGATAGGATCAATTACGTTATAAACTTATAAGTACGAGAGGTACTATTACATCCTGACCTTGTAATTAATCATAGGAATGTTTATATCATATTAAGTTGATGTTAGTTTAAGTCATGAACGAATAATAATCCAATAAATCATAAAAAATAGATAATAAATATGAGTGAGCAAGAAGCTAAGCATTATAGAACGCGGGACGAAGAGAAGCACGCGATTTCCAAGATACGTTGTCAGGGCCGCTTATTTAGGGGGTACATCACACCTAAACTCTGAATAGGTGATTTAACACTATTCGCCTTAAGGTTGTTACCGTGGTAAAAGATTGTATAGATCTACAACTAAATACACAAAAACTTTAGTCCACGTTTGTATGGAAAAAGTGAGGTCTAAAGCCCAAAGCGCATTCGTGCCCTGTGTAAATGCCCGGCTCTGTACGTCATTAAAATTATGATAAATATTTATTGGTTTGAAAATATTATAAAACGTTTGATAATTGTGCAATTATAAGAAGATTTATGATGCAATTTCATCTCTATGGATGCTATGATATAAATTTTCTTGTTTTAGTTCTTATAAAGTGTGTGCGTTTGTGCATATCGTTGCTTGTTCACTGTACGTGCCTTTCTTAAGACATCACTTATTTTTTATCTGTAGTATGTTCTCGACTTATGATCATTCGCGCTTATAACAACCAAAATTACATAATTTTTATAGTTTTTGTCAAATACTGTTATTGATAATTGCAATACATATGTACTTAACAATTAAAAATGAAAAATAAAAACTATTAATTTTGATGTACATATCATAGGTACGCTATGAGCTTTTTCTATTATATGAATTTATCCAAATTGCTCAACGAACCTCTGTTATACACAGTTTTAAAGAATTTATTTTGATAAAACTTTCAATAACATTTTTAAATATCTAATAAATAAAGAAAGATCCATTACATGACTGTATTTCGAAACAGAGGCGGCTGTATCTTAAGGGCACTCGTGTGCTGCACTGCCAAATATTTATAACTTGAAAAAGAAAAGAGAATCACAAAATATCATATAATACACCAATTACATTCTGACTTTATACTTAGGAAGTTGCAAGGAATCAACTTAATCTCTATTCCGAATTAATTAAAACTTATTTTCAGTCGAAGAAATATTCCCCGTATGCTCTCAACAGCGCATATTGCTGCTCAATATAACTACTATGGAATATGCGATACATCGCATGAGCGCGTGAGACAGAAGATTCTCAGTGTAAACTATATGAAGAATCTGACGTTAACCGTGCGATTCACGAGACTGAAGATTATCAGGGCTTGCTGAAATAACATCACATGACAATTAACCATTTCGCCGCAAAATAGTTGTATAAAAGTCGTCGAATTCGTGCACTACGAATTCTCGTAGTCAACAGCCACCACTGTTCCGAAAAATAATTTAAAAAAATTAGTGAAAATATGTCTAAGAAATTGGTTATACATATTGTTAAATAGAGTGTAACAAAATAAACATGGCATTATTGTCTTCGTATATCCGCCAGAATAAAGATAAAATCTTCTCGCATGGGACGTTCTAGAAATGTGTTGGAATTCCCCACTTTGTACTTGAAAGGGGTCACAGGTCATCTCACAACCTGCGCCGCTTTGTTGTGTCGTACCCCGAGTACCGACAAACTAAGTAACGTACGGACAGTACACTGCAGTGTAAGCTGTAAGTTGTAAACCAAACGGCACTGAGCACTGAGCACTAAGGAGTGAGCGATACGATCCCAAGCAACAAAACGAGGTGCAATTATTCTAGAAAGTGAATCACACGAATAAAAAAACACCTAAGCGATCAATTGTGGTCTATGGGAATATATATATACATACATAAAGAATAGGCATAGTCTAATATACATGGATACAGCCTGGGTGCAACAAGAAGAGCGTTAAACGATTTTTTTTTTATCTTCCTAGGAAAACTGTTATTAAATTCTATATGTAGTAGGTACATACATCAAAATGAAGGTGACATCTTGCAATTAGCAGAGCTTTCTACTTTCGAGTTGTTCTTTCGGCATTAAACGTACTTCTGGTATCTGCAAGTTTATCTGATGCGTTTAGTTCTATGTTTCCAGTTCTTTCAGTTCTCTGCTCAGTATGAATTCCCAGACTTTTCACACAATTTGGTGACGCTCTGAACTAAACATTGAAAACAAGCTCTTAATATATAAACAAGTACTAAAACCAGTGTGGACGTATGGAGTTCTACCCTGTGGTCGAACATTAAAGAAATCCAAACGATCCAAAATAAAGTTCTGCGAGGAATATTTAATGCACCGTGGTATATCCGCAATGGCGACATACATAGAGACCTGAAAAATAACACAGTCGGAGAAGAAATCAAAACTATAAGGCAAAGCATGAGTTGAGACTTCGTAACTACGAAAACATCGCCGTGACGCAAATATTGCTTGATAGTAATGATGTTCGAAGACTTCTTGATAGTTATGAATTTTGCAGGACTAAACCCTCGGACCTAGTAACCGAATCATGTAGAATTGTTCATTGGAGCAATCCATTGGTGTAATTATTGAAATGTAAGCTGCTAGATAAGTGTATCTGTACTTAGTTGTAGTATTATGTAAAATAAAAAGAAGAAAAAATAAAGACTTTCCACTTCTCGGTCTTAATTTCAGTTTTCATTTCACTTTGTAATGTTTATATAAATTAATCAATCTATCTATCTACACATTACATTTTGTAACACTGAAAAGAAAATCAATCTTATCTTATATCATCTCTAAGACAGTAGTCTCTTCAGTTGCCGACCATCCTTAATGCAACCAAGGTCGAATTAACCCTTAAGGTAAAACAACCGTCCAGAATTTCGGATCGAACTCAAAAGAGTTTAACGTGAGAGGATCTAAAGAAAATAAAAATTTATTTAAGATAGGCTTGCAAATAATTATAACTAGATAAAATTAATTTCGAGTAAAAACATAAAAGTTTTTTTAAAATAGTTTTCCACAAATTTCGAAAATATTATTTGTTCTTGGTTCGTTTCCCTATGTAGCCGTTCGACTCAATATGGTTTACTACGGCTCTGTATTATATTGTCTTCTAATATACATTTTATTTATTATAAATAACCTCAAAAGATTTTAAACTTTGTGGTGTAATCTATAAACTGAATAAAGCTTTTCTTCAACGCTTTACAAGTTATGTAACGTTACAATTGATTATTACTTTTAACAGAACTTTCTAGTTACAAAATGATTATTACAATATTTAAATTCATAAAGTAATAGAGCCCGTTTATCTCCCGCCCGACAGGTGTTCGCATGTTCTGTTATTTCATCAGGTAAATATTGATTATTTTTACACTTTCGCTTCACGTACAACAACACTAACAACTAACGACTAACGACTGGTGACCAACAACTGGCTAAGACAACGCATCCACTTAATCAACAACAAACTCTTACTTCATTTATTCAAATTTCAAATACGTGATTATTTGATTATATATTTTTTTATTCTCTTTATATAATTTATTAATAATTTATTTCAATTATTTCGATATATAATTATATACAACAAAAATATTTAAAATTCAATTAGGAACAGTATGGTCTAGCTCATGTTAATGTACTAGTTAAAATACAGAGTGGTCATAAAAAAATGAGTTACTCGAAATGAGTTCTTTTTATAATTCGAAAAAGACAACATATTTAAAACGAGTCAAAACGAGTTCACGAGTTTACTAATCCAAAAGAAGACATTTTCTGATTAAATTCTTTTATGGAAAAGGTCATTTTATTCTACTAGTAATATCATAAATCAATAATAATGAACTGCAAATATCTATTATTCCCAAAGTTTTAAGAAATCATCCATATACCATAAAATAAACTTTGCAACCAACTTAGAATTTGGAATGCATGAACCTACATGTACTAACCACAGATTTTAAATAAAATATTGTTATGTGTTTCGTAAATTATATCTAATTAGGAGAGCGAGAGAGCTATAAAATTATACGAGGATCACGTTCATAAATTTTGATCAGAAATCTAATTTAATTTATAATCAGTATTGTACGTAATGAATTTAGTAATCAAAAATATTGGTTAAGTAAATGTTAACAAGAAGTAAATAGAAATTGAGCATCAATTATAAATGTACTTGTTTTAGAGATTGTTTTAAAATTAATGTCAAATATTACGCAAGAACATACTTACAAAGTAGTTATATTGAGAACACCACACGAAATACAAAAATTGCTAATTGATTGGATATGTAATATAAGTTATTTTAATAGGATCGAAAATATTACATGTATATAATGTCACAGCCAGTGTGTCTGCACTGTTACTTAATTGCACGTTATGTTAATTACTTTTAAGATAAAATATGTTGAATTTATTATTACAATTCTATTAAAATCCACTGATATGTAATCAAAATTAATGTACGATATAGTTGCTAAAATGCGTTAGATATTACACTTTCTATATTTGAAATCATTTCTAGCCATACCATATATCTTGCTCTGTTAGTATCTCAATCTGTTCAAAATCTGTACAGAATTTGAATCTGTGTAGATTCAAAATGTTCCAACACTCTAATATGTTTTTAATCAAATTTGGTGACCCATAATTGTGCTTTTACTCTTTACTTGATCAAAATTTTCTACACAAATAGACTTTAGCAAAGGCAATTTAACTTTATTAACATTTTTCTCAATAACTTTTTTTGATTTTTGACAAATTAAAGTTAACTTTTTTATTGTTATAAAATAATTGTATTTTAACTTAAAATAATCTATTTGTATATTAGAGCTATAACATAAACGATTTTAACCAATAATTAAGCCAATATACATTTTGTATTTACAGGGTAATTAATTAAATACTGAGCAAAACAAAGTTAAAGATTTTTTCTACAGTTTTACTGTGAATTTGGCAACTTTGTCATAGTCAAATACTGTCAAAATCTTGACAAATCATGTGTCATGGCAACCTGTAATTGTCATTTGTTGTGTTTTCTCTCAGATGGCTGCACAAATTTTGCTAACCACTAGACGCAGCATCATATATGAACGTTAAAATTTAAATTTAATCAAAGTAAGTCTTACCAAAATCCAATTCGACACTGTTTTCTTTTTGGTATAATATATAACTTAACGAGTTAAAATTTAAAGATGCCCAACTGCTCCATAATGGCCTGAAGCTGTCATTTACAAACTTAACATATCTAATAAAATCTTTAGTATCTATCATATAAAAGTATTCACAAATATACAAAAAACTAAAATAAATTAAAACATAAATAACGGACAGAAATCGTAAGAACACAGATCTCAGCGTGAGAGAAAATCTTTATGGCTAAAAAGTGATTGCCAGAGCAGAATTGTCCAGTCCGTCCGGTCCAGTCAGGTGATAACCATTACATTTTCTATGGTTTTGCCGATTGATTTAAATACCTATAAACGACCCCCTAGGGGTCTCCATTAAATAGTTTAATTATTAACGGCATTTACAAATTTGACAATCAAAATGACTTAATTTTTATTTGTTTTTGTATTTGTTTAATTATTAGTAATAATTTTATAGTAATTGTCGTTTAGAACAGTTGTTGTAAGTTCCTGTTTGTCAACATGCTATTCGCACAGCTAGTCGGCCGTTTTATTTCTCTGCCACCGACAGAGTTTGCGATAGTTAACGCAGTTTGAACGGCCGTAATGGGAAACATTAATTCTCTGGTAACGACACGTGTAGAAATCTAAATGATGGAGGTGACTGTAGTAAACGGTGCTTGGACTGTACTATGTGCTAATGTGGACCACCCGAAGCTCATCTTCAGGATAATTACCGCCAAAATTGTTGCTAATTTAGAGATTTGGCGATGTATCCAACTTCACCACCCGTTTTAGACTGCACTGACCAAATAATTTCACAAGCTAGACCAGGCTTTTGGTTTTATTTATTTTGAAGTACAGAAGTACTAATTAATAATTTACTTGTACTTTCGAAGTAACACCAATAATCTAAACCAAAAATGCATCAATCAACAATTAAGTGATTAACAGGTTTTATAGCACCCCAATTGAATTTTATTTCTTAATTACACAACATACTTTTATGTAACTCATTAAGAATCCGGTATTTGTTGTAGTTTGTTGCCGGCCATTAAAAATATTGCAATAAAATAAATAAATCTTTCATGCAGAGACTTTCTCCCAATTGGAGTGTAATAAACATTAAAGATAAAAGAAACGAAACGCACAGTTGGTTCGTGTGTTCGTGTGTTCGATGGACCTTATTGGGATGATTCAATTTACATATCAGCATCATCTAGAGATGGCATCTGTCTGTTTCTCTGAACTAATTAGCTCCATATTGGATTCATTTACATAATCCATGATATATGTTTATCTGAATATAGAGGCCTTAGGCGGTGGCCTACCTCTCTCTCTCTGGATTCATTTCGTTTTGTAGATGTTTCAAATGACAAATATTCGAATCCAAATTGTTACACCGCTTCAAGAGGCAAAAATAGATATCGAAGTGCTATGCTTTTTCAAGCTATATATATGTGTAATTTTTATATAATTACAGTTTTTATCTCCAATATATGCAAGCTTTGTAAAGGATTTAATGGATTTAGCAGAAATCAACAGAAATGAGATTACCACAAAATAAGTTTTCAATATTTGTTACAAATTAATAATAAAACAGATGACACAGTGAGCGAGAACATTGACTGCTGTCTTAGAATAGATCCCCAGTCTAGAGTTGTATTTTTTGGGTTTGGTTGTTTTCACAAAAGGTCCCAATATAGTAAGAAATTTTCGGTGATTGGACTCAGCATTGAAATTAATTCAACGTATATTATATTATGTAAAATAATTAACAAGATTAATAATTATTAAATTTATTACAATGCTTTAGGCATCACAATATCTTACAATAGTAGATCCCATAAATTGTCAAATTTTTGTCATAACTGTATAGCTTGTTTGATTAATTGGACCAAAATTAACATCACCATCAAAGAACGGTAATTTTATTGATTTATATTTCATTAATTTATTCAGTAATCACTCATTATACTCGTAATATAAGTAACACCGTTACGAGATTTAATTTAAATTTAGTAAAATTAATGAAGCAACATCGTTTTTATGCAATTGCTGCATAATTAAAACTCTTCTTAAAATATTTCAAACACGTTTACTTGGTAAGTGCAAAATCTCGTTTACACCATAAAAGCAAAATAAAGAACAGAAAAGATAAATGAACAGAAGATGTTAATAAAAATCGTATTTTATATTAATTCTAAATGTGTTCGATGTGAAGACGCTCTTAAACGTTATTACAAATTGGGAAAGTGCAATAACTCCTGGTGGATTGAGCAACCGTTGGAAACGTTTGGATTCGTTACATAAGGACTCGTCCACCGGTCGGATTAGTCCGTCCAGGAAGATGACGACAGACTGGTTTCATTCAGGTTTATTTTTCTCTAAATTCTAGAAATCTGTTTGATAGCTATTAAGAAGAAGAGAGATGCATGAGATGTATTTCAAGCTTGTTCTTTAATCCGTTAACACATAACCAGAGCCGGTCCACGGTGGTCAGCATATAAATTAAGTACAGTGCATACTTCCATCTTTGGTGATCCAATTAAACTAAATAATTGAACTGCAACCTGCTTCATAATCGGTTTATTGAATTGATTTTCCTTTAAAACAATTTAAAATTTGCATATCAATTTAAACCATAACGCTTCCCTCTCGATCCGATCCGATCCGATCATGGGAATGGGAATGGGAACCCATTATGCGGCGCACATTAAACATGTTTGCGGGTATAACATCTCAATTTCACGTACAATTTGACTGACTCTAATTTCCAGACATGTTTAATTTTAAATTAAAATATTTAATAATATATTATTAAAGTAAATATATTAAAACTAACCGTTTTGTTGCCATGCGCCGTTGCAACATCCATGCGTTACAGTAAGCAGTTCAGTCACTCCTTAAGAAAAAATTTTAATTATAATATTTTGACATTATTTGTGAACGACATTCTTTCCAAGATTTAATAAGAAAATTACTATAACTTGAAATAATTAGAGTACAATCCAAGAAGAATGCGTCATATAAGTACAGCACCGTTATGAATATGCTGTGCTCCAGGCGCCGGATGAAAAGGACGCGCCCAAATTCATAAGAATATCAGGCACAAAATCTAAATATTAAAAAATAAATATTAGGCATAACAAATTTCTAACAAATCAGAAACTGAAAAGAACAATCCTTCCTTATAATACTTTTCTAATATAAGAAACAATACGTTAACCTACTTTCGAATTCAAACTTTTAAATCCACACCAATTAGGTAAAATTAATATTTTATTATGCAGATCAATACTAGGTTTATCATCATTTTCGTTCTTTATTTTATTATTTCTTTCGCTATAAATTAGTATGCATAACAATATAAGCCTGTTCCCATTTCGTTAAAAAGCAGAGGATCTTTTCTTAAATTGATATTTTATTCTAATGAGCTAATCAGTTTGATCTTGTTGATCGCCTCCAAAACACAGTAACAGAGAATCCGCATCTACTGTGTCCACTGTCAAAGTACACTGGTCCGAGGCAGAGCCGGATCATGCTGTGGACGCATTGATGCACGTTAAAGACCCTCAAATATCTTGATCCGTCACTGCTGCGAGAATTTCAAAAAATAAAATTAATGTTCAAATAATTCTAATATTTACAGAAATACACATGTATCTCGGCTCGTCGGCCATTATCTATGCGTACTAAAGCCATCTTACGACTTTTAATTACCTTCATTATCATATTTATTTTATTTAATATTCTAATTTATTTATTTTATATTCTGTAACTATAATATTTTATTTGAATATATTTTTGCATAAATTTCTTCTTCTTTTATAAAATATAAATTATGATTCCACTTCAAGATTTAATTTAACTACATTAAAAATATTCTAAATTTAGTTTATTAATTTTATTTGTTAAATGACAAATAAGCTGTCAACGAAGAGGCATAAATTAGTAATTAAAATTTTAATTTATGTGATAATATTTTGTAACATTCGCCATATTGTTCAATACATTAATCACTAGTTTGAAATGTTTATGTTTTTAAATTTAATAATTAGGGATAGATACACAAAATATTTAAAATTATAATTTATAATTTGATTTGTTTATATCTAAAAGTTATTTGAGTATTAAATCAGATAAGGGATACAATTTTACATATAACTGCATACAGAATTAAATTTACATTTTTGAGATATTTCTCACTAATCAATTGGACGATTGATATTGGTATCACAATGTACAAATACACACTATCATTTTTTCCTTATTTTCACCAATAATTTTACACAACCCTGCCGTTGGATACCCGTACTTAATTCAATAAATTTTAATTTCCGGATAATAATTAACCACATTATGAATGGTATTTTTATTTTGATTTAACAGGGCCCACTTGTTCTTCGTTCTCAGTACTCGAGGCTGTTCATTCCTCGGAGCGGGTCGCATAAATTACTGGGTGCTCATTTCAACAAGTGTTGAAGAACTTTTTGAATTAAATTTATTATGTGTAATTGGATACCCTGCACTTCATTTGAAATCGTATATTTCAACACGTAAAGATGATCAAAGTGAAGCGAGGGAAAACGCGGAGAAACTTTTAATTCTTCTATATCTATCTAAAGCAAGAGATGAGGAGTTTTGTTTTCTAAATTAGTTTACTACATAATGTAGTATCTATTTATGGAACTAATTAAATAGATCAATGAGGTTCAATAAGCTACAATATTATTCAACACAAATTCTGTTGAGCTTGGATTTTGCAGAATGCTAGAATTTTTCGCCATTCCATTAAAGGGGATAACATAATTTAATTTGAACTTGAAACGATTGAATTTGAAATGCTATTGTCTGTTGCCTAACAACTAATTTAATCCATGAAAGCCCTATTAATTTATTCAATAATTTAAATTTCACAATTAATTATCTCTATTCATTAAATTTATAAAACAAATAATGTTAATTAAAACAGCTACTGGTGCTTAATATGAATTAAACAAAATTTTAAGTAAATTTTATTTTAGTTTTACGATTATTTAAATTTAATGTAAAATATAATTTTACGAGTGTTTACAAAGTGAATGCTATGCGTTAAGTACAGGAACGGCATAATTAACATACTTGTAAAGAGGCAAGGTTCTGTAAAAAGCGGTCCACCTACAAAATATGTTATTTGGATATAGTCTCCAAAAAAGCTGCAATACCTTGGATAGTAATAGTTACAATTAATGGTATAAGTGGAACTGTGGTTCAACGTGACCGGACTTTACCGATTTCATCAAAGTAACATTACGTTTTACCAGGATAATTTTAAAAGTTTCCAGTTTTGATATAATAATATAATTGCCCAGGCGAGGAAATATACCATTGACAATATACTACTTTTTTTGAACGTGGCAGCTTACCAACTTGATGAACGTTCGTGACAATTAAAAACTGTAGCTACTAACGGCAACTTTGCCAAAAGAGATTAAAACTTGAAAAACAGTGTTTGTCATATATTGGAAGAAAATTCGGGCATGAAGAAGCTAAAAACTTCCTAGAACCAAAAACGTCATTTGGTTGCATTGAAAAATTTACGAATTGAGATTCCAATTGATTGCCCATTCAAAATGTACGGTTGTCCTGTTCTTAAACACGAATTTTCTGACTCCCATTGATCCAGTAACCTCCCATAGTAGATCCAGTGATCCACCAACTAGTAAATGGCATGTTTTGTATTCAATACAATTATTTATATATAATATTTTATAAAAATAAGAAGATAATTAAATTTGTCATTAATATTTATGACAATATATCCCGTTACGTTTAACTTGACATACGAGTATAGCACAATTATTTACTTGTTTTCTTACCATGTACCAATTAGAATTCATGTTGGTAGAAGTAAAGTTGTAAATCTTCAAAGAAGGATGCTCTATGCTTTATCCATCCCATATGAAACTAAGCTCTAACTAAGATATCGTAAATTTATTGAAATGTTAACTACAGTGAATGTTTTTTATCTGTTTGAATTATGGGTAATAATAATAGAGCCATTAGTTAATCTGTAATATTGATGTAATGCATAATAGTCCGTGCCCGTATGCCGTAGTATGTCTTGTGCTTTCATGATCCATTAGACCGTTCCACACATCGATACATCCATACATCGATATGTCAGTACAAATGTCCTGGGAAGTGGGCGGTTAACGCAACCTATTGTTACCTCGAAATGCCTCAGTAATTCTCATTGACTATTTAAATGTAATCGTTTATATTTTCCACACAGGTCAATCGTTTTACCGATAAACTGTTCATTTTGAAATTAATCACCGTTTCTCAAACTATTTCCAAGTAATATATGCTTACTTCTTGTTGATTTCTATTCCGTCATTGACCCTTTTTCTGGGGAAGTTATATCCCGTATTTAGATATCTTTCTTCTTTTATAGTCTAATTTGTCAGACAAATATTTATTAAATTTCTTGAGATATTAGAGCCTAGAAAACCTTAAGCAACTAAATTCAGAAAAACTCTTTCTCCATCCATCTAACGGTTAGATTTGTAAAGATGCTCAGAAATCTTTTAAGTAAACTTTGCTAACTCTTTCTTTCTTTAACTTTTTGTATTCATCAGTTCTTCCATTTAGCTTGCCTCTTTCGCTAAAAGGAGATACTTATCCAATCTTCCTTTTATGGGTTCCTCTCCTTTCCTTTATTCTTCCTTCTGCTCTACAGTTACGTCTTCTTCCTTCCTTTCTACAAGTCCTATTTTTATTCCTATTCCTATTGTTTTATCCTTCTCCATTTCATGGTATGTAGTAGACAATACTTCAGTTATTTGGTTTACATTTCTGTATTTTCCAAGGTAGGCAAATACGTATAAACTATCAGTTCAGTAAAATATTAGTAAGTGTATTTTATAATAAAATTCCGCAGCTATTTTCTTGGAGTGGTACTTGTCCAAGACCCCACCGATCTCCAAGCTCATCGTACATCCTTAGCCTCCCACATCTTCCTAATGTTTGGCAATCCTAGATTTGCTCAACAATATAATTGTAAGTACGTGATCGTGTTTGTTCTTGTACATTTGTCGGGAAGGGGAGGGGGGAGGCTTGTCTGTTGTCCGCTGTTTACGTTAAACGATCTCTTCATATGTTGTGTATTGTATGGAGAAAGTGATTGGATTAAAACGACCGCCTCTCGTGGTTTAGTTCAGCCTCCAAATGATTAAAAAACACATCTAATATACATACTGGAGATAGCAACAGCATATATTATAATACTAATCATTATAATATTAATACGTGTTAATAAATTAATTATATAATGACTCTTTTAACGCTTGAAATATATTTCTGAATAAGAAGCTTTTTAACAAGATAGGTAAATACTCTGAGGTGTGATTCTTATTAAGGTATTTTTGATACTAGATCTTTCTTAAACCACTTTTGTATCTGTATTACGTCTTTAAATGTACTTAAAACGGTTATTGGATGTAGTACATTACGCAGTGAATACTAAGCTAGTACTCTAAAATCACTCAGCAGTAGCGAACTGGTTCTAAAGAAACACAGTTCAGAAAAAACTCAATGGTATCCAACAAATATTCCAATTATTGTTGATATACGAGATCTTAATTCAATTCTAAAACGTTATTACGTTTAATGTGCTCCTTTGGTATTGTCTCAACCTTTCTACGACAAATACAAAAGTGTCTCCAATGTGGTCTTATACTATAAGAGAAAAAACAAATTTATTAGAAAATCATTTAGAATTTCTTACTAGCCTTAGATATGTTATTAATTTCTTCTTCTGAATTAATATCAGACTCTGATTCATCCAATGATCAATGGAAAATTTCTTATCTGTTATCTATAAAAAAAATTTAAATTGCATACACACATTTTTTTAATATATTTCTATTTATTTTTATTATTCACCAAATATCTCAACTCGTTATGAAACGGCCTTCACACGCGCTAAAGTTGAATTCATATTTAATTAGGAAATCAAAGACATAATTTTAAAATAAAAATACTATAAAATTTTAGAGTCATTTAATTAACATCTTCATCTTCTATTTTTATTTGGGTAATAAAATTAATGGACACTTTGCCATCATTCACTGCCACATCGCATCTTATGCTATATATGCGTGTCATATACGTATACAATAGAAATGCATAAATAAACAGTTTTATACAAGTTTGTTAAAGTCGTAAAATGAAGAGGCATTTGATTGGATAAATATTTCACCATCGAAATATCAACTACTATAATTTGATAGAAAACACAGGCCACAGTCGTAACTTTATAAGTAGAACTCCTTCTAATATATTTCTGCAATACATTTCATATTTGTATTGTCACAAAATCGATATTCTTCTAAAAACATCAAAGTCTTCACATCAAAAACACTGATTGAATAATCCGCATGCCATCCATGTAGCCGCGCTCATCGCAACAAGTGGGCGACCAGATCATCCTCATTTTTCTACTAACACGCCACGGTCTATATGCATCTCGAACATACATACCAGTACGTATATCTTCTTTAAATCTTAACGAGAATGTGTAGACAAGAGATTCACAGCGGCGCACCTATAAACTCATTTTAAATCTTCCATTAACGATACTTGATTTATAACCACAACAAAATACATTAGAGCTACTTCCTTGTCCCGCAAGATGTCACTGATGTCACTTGTTCGATGTCCGATACCTGTGAATGCTATTGGCGGAGAATCAGAATCGAAAAGTGGACCTCTTCCAGATCTTTATATATAATTTGCAGCATATACTATACCTCTATCCAATCATGCTGTCCTTCCTGATGTGGCGTAAGTTCGTGGGGTGGTTTTTTTTTTACAAAAGTCCAAAGATGATCTGGTACCATGCCCAGCAGTTAAGGAAAGTTCCACATAGCACTGCAAATTTATTTTAAATTTAAAAATGACAACAACAAATGACAATCCAGAGAATAAAACGTTTCAATTGCTAGAGTCGTTTAAAATGTTGCGGGTCTCACTGAAATAATATTAATACAATAATTTCATAAACTAAAGTGTGGCGGAAGAAGCGCTGTATTTGAATTCTAATCATTACCTAACTAATTAACGTTATCTTTCATATATGGAACTAAACTTTATTTTGTAACGAGTAGAGATAAATCAAAACTCGTTTGTTCACTTGACCCGAGTTCGAGCCCTGATCCTCGATGTTTTGTGTTCGAAGCCACTTGCCACTTGCCACTTGCCATTCGATAATAAGAAGTTTATGAGAAAATAATTATATAAAGATATCAAAAGGAATTATACTTGTCTTCGTTTATATAACATAAAGAATAAATAATAACTGACAAAAAAAACTAAACTCTGTTGCTTTAATCATTACTGCAGGTGCAGGAAACCTTTGGGTCAAGTATAAGAACTGTATACAATGCAAGTAGCTGTATTGGAAGTGCTTTGGACCAGGGGCCCTGTTCCTGAGTCTTGCGAACAATGATCGTGATCGAACAGATCTGATTTATATGAGAGAAACATTTTACGAATCACTTTTAAAAGAGTATTCCTGTACTATTCCTGAATTTTATTATTAATTATTATTATAGTTCAGAAATACTCTTTTAAAAGTAATTCGTAAGAAAAGGCCGCTAGATGCGAATGGGTTACACCCTTTCAAAGACACATGGCATCAGCATACATCACTCTCTTAAAGTTTTAGTCCAGACAACGTTCAATCAAATCATCTAGTTTTCAGAAATACTTGTATATAGCCATGTGCATTCGAGGGTTGTTTATATTAAAATAAAACTGAAGCAGGTTCAGAGTAAGACCAGGGGCGCTATTCCTGAGTTCAATCGAATCGTAAACTCTTCTTCTTTTCGTAAAAATCACTCGATTTACTCAAAAGTGCTATTACTGAAAATTTTACGAAAATTTACGAGTAGAGAAATCGAGCAAAAAACTATTTAGCTTGCGAATGTACGATCGAACAGTAAATTTTAGTGATTTTTATTAGTTATCACTGTTTCAGGCAAGAGTATCTAGTAAAATTTGTGTTGTTTGTTTTATTTTTCTAGAAATGTCAAAAAAATAAATATTTGTTGAAGTTAACCTAAAATTTTTCTAATACTTTTTATTGTGCTTTATATTAATTTAATAAAAATGACATCTCTAAGAAGTATGGCTTTAATTAATTTACCTATGCTTAAAGAAACGGAGTTAAATTATATGGAAAATGAATCAGAAATTAGAATTAGCCAAAACACTTAATTCATAGATCTTATTTATAATAGAATATACTGTTTATTTATTAATAAAATTAGTAATTGTATATTGTGTTTATTTTGTTTTTTTAATCTATCGTAATTTAACAAATATAATGTATTCTAATATTCTATTAATGCATATAATTTTTAAAATTCAATTGTTAAATGATTAAAAGTTCTATAAAATTAACAATATATTATGCAAACTCTGTATTCAATATTAAATTTGTACTATACTAAGATAAATGCTTCTTTTAAAATCTATAAAAACAGTAGAAATAATAGTTTAACTAGATAATCATATCCAACTTACAAAAAATATTTAAATTAATTTAAATTTCCCGCATTTTGCTAGTATTGAATGGAGAATGTTAGTTTCGATCGTATTCAGGAATAGTGTTTACAATTGTGATCGAATCTTACTTCACTCGTTTCGATCGAATCTGTTCGATTGCGAACATTGCTCGCAAAATTCAGGAATAGGGTCCCAGATGTCTTACAGCGATATACCACTAGTGATGTCTTCATATAATATAGCCATGTCGTGTAGAAAACGTTCTGCATCTCTGTAATTTAATACACCAGTCATTACTTTAAACCTAAGGTTCCGTACAGACTACAGTGACTCTAACCCGAAACATCAAATATTCATTCATGATTTCATACTCATGTCTAAATAACGTCAACTTATATCGCATGTTAGAGTCGCACTAGTGTGTACCAAGGCTAACATTTTAGTTTCTAATTTGAAGATGAAAGTAAAATTGTTTCCAGCCTGATATAAATCAAATGATGACACCTTTATAGGTGTTTATAAATAAACTTCTTTTGTAATGTAATTGAATACGTCAGATTAAAATTAGTATAATAAATTACCTGTGTCCAAGCCCGAGCTTGTGTGTTATGAGTAAGATAATGCAGCATCACCTCACCTCACCACAGTACCAAACTCGTACACAAAATAGCTGTGAACCTCTCAGCAACGTTACATAAGATGATATCACACTTTTTTACATCTAATTATTCGGATAACTTACAACTCATATTTATGATTTATGATCCATAACAACATTATTAATAGTACTCATTATATATTTTTAATAACATTTATATTATGTTAGTTAGTTATTTTTAAATTTTATGACGATTAATTTACCTACATCGTTGATTTATTTATTTCCTAGTTGAAGAAGATGCAACGTTTATTTCATTTAATGTCATCCCAATTAAAAACCTGATTTTTGGAACGTAATGCGTTTTTCTACGCTCTAAAATTTTGCACTTGTAATATAATGGCAATAGATTGCAACTCGTCATAAGCGCTTTGATGTAGGAAGCTGATGACGACCCTAACTCGTCATTTCAGTATAAGGGTTAATAATAATACCAGGAAAATATAAAACAATATGGTCTACTCTTTATCAGTTTATAACAGCATCTCTACTACCAACCAAATTTCGTATATTCGTTCCCTTTCTAATACTAGTGTACCATCGTATGTCTCAATAGCTAATAAGAATTATTTCTTAATAAATAATCATAAAATAAATAAGATTCTTTAGTGTCAAAGATTGAGAGCTGTCAATCCAAAAACTTTCAAAGTCAAACATCTGTGGCATTAATTAAATAAAAATACCAAACTCTCATAAATAAAAATGATCATCCAAATTGCAGTTAATTAACAAGAGAAATCATGGCCACTCGCTTTAATCTCACTGTAATAATATTATTACCTGTACTTAACATGAAGCATGTGACTGATTTTGGTTGTTCACTCGTTTAACGATATTACTTATTTAGCTAATGAATGGTTTACGAAAATCAACATTGAATTAATTAGTTCGATTGGTATAATCTTGCAATTAATGTCAATTTGCTTTGATATTGTACATACCGATCGGTGAGTTATGTGCGAATACGTTCTGTACAGCATACAAATTGGGAATGATGGATAAAAAATATACACGCTCTCGATATATTTCGTTTTGTTTTGTCAAATACTTTAAAGGTAACTCAGTATTAAATTCTCAATATCGCAAATTAAGGAAACCAAATATTTGAAAATGTTTCAACAGTTTTGCGAGGATAGTGAAATAATAAAATTGTTGTATGAATGAAAATGTTAAGAACACTTTTGATCGAGTACTATTAAAAGTTAGGTTAGAAATCGCAAGCATGTTCATGTTCAGAACGAAACTAGAACTGACGCGATATTAGCGGACTAAAACGAACCATCCGATCAAAATCTCATCAGGAGCGTTGTTTTGACCCTTCGCTTTGCAAGATCTGTGTACAGGACCGTGATAACAACACATATGGTTAGTTTATTTACTATATTGTTAAATGATCTCGTTTTAAGCTGTTTCATTTAACGCTTTATCGTTTAGAACGCATCTTAAACTAAACTATTATACAAACATTGAAATATTAAATATTCTCCATTTTTTAAATAACAAGAACCTCAAATTCTTTTTCCTGGGAGGTAAACCTTGGCGTTGCTGCGGCCCTGAATATGACAGCAATATATTGGCCAGTATTTTCGTTTCGTTTTCGAAAGTCCAATAACAAATCAATTCCAATCAATTGCATGTAATTTCGGTTGTTACAAATGAAAACAAAAAATACGAAATTTAGGACAAAATATTGTATGTAGTCGTATATATTTATTAATTGTCTTGTCACGAAATCTATTAATATTCAATAATCATCGAACACTTTCATTGCAAGAACAATTGAAATTCATGTAATTCCATCCTCAATTACATATTTAAATTACAGTTAATTTGATCCGCGACGCCCCCAACTCATGAAACCGCTTCACTCCGTTCTGAACTGTTCTTGTTCTAGCTACGAACATTTCAGCTTTTACTTGGACTTTTACAGGCCCTCGTCACGCAATTACATGCTTCTTTATGTTTTAGATCTTACTTTTGTTTTGGACTCCCTGTGGATCAAATTATTGATGGATTATTGAAACTGAAAATTGTTCTTCTAAAAATATAACAACGTATTACGGTGTCTTCTTGTAATGATGTCAAAATCTTAGGATATGCTTCATAGATTAGATTAGAAATGATTTTTAAACGACTACATAGAATAATCTTGCAATATTTTGTGTCTACTCAAGCTATCTTCCTATAACATACTTCTGCAACATTCCATTATATTACAACTCAATATTTTGTGATCTAGATCCGGTACCCAATTTATAACAGACATTGCTTTATTTTTCAAAATTAAGAATGCACTTTATAATATGTAATTTCATTAGAGTTGCGTGCGTGATTACAGCTGACGGCATGTGTCTGATGCCTTGGAACGTAAAATGTACATCATTTCATTTTCCGGTCGTGATTAGATTTGCATAAAATTAGCACACCAAATTGTTGCATAAAAACTAGCAGATGCATTATGATGCACTGTGAAATTCAACCGGTATGGAACTTGTACAGCATACTCGCAGGGTTGGATTAGGAGAGTCTAAGCTGGTGGGTTATAGGGTACTGAGAGAAACCCTGAGAGAATAACAATCATTTATTAATAATCAATTCCAATAGAATAGTTATAGTGTCAGGTCTCTTAGCCGATCTAAATGTGTCGAAAGTCTAATGCCCAAACCCTAAGTATTTTTCATGTCCAGCAGTTACCATTAAACACGCGTTCTGTTGTACTTAAGTATCTGTATCAGCATTCTAAATATAGACACTGCATGAAGTCATCATAGACCTGAGTTGACTTATAGTACTGGAAATATTCATATGGTCAAATAGCGCTAAACAGTACGATTTATCTCAAAAAAACTGTTTCTTACTCAATATTATACTTTTTCCTGGGCTTCCTTTTTGTCTTACGTCTTTCTCCATCTTTGAGGGCCTTCTCCATTGGTTTGCAGCCTTATCCAACAAAGTTAATTATTGTGTTGCAACATTAACATTATTAACGTGTAAATCTTTACAATTTCATCAACAAAAAAACCTTAACAAATCTACACAGTTGTAGAAACTTACCATCCGCGGTCGGCGGTTCTCGATTCTCGGTTCTTCGGTTCTGCGGTTCCGCGGTGTCTCTGTTCTGCATTTCTTTTTATCTTCACCGGTACGGTATGTGGGTTATGGACGACCTATCTCCATGTCGGCGATCAGAGATCACTGACAATGAGTGTGAGTGGAACATTTCAAGCTTCTTTGCGGTTTTACGTATACTGTATACTGAATACGTGCTCCTGAAGACTGCAGTCCATAACCAAGATGAGATAAACAATGGATCAAATAACAAAGATCAAGATAAAGATTTATTGGAATACGTGACACAAAATAAAAATATTATTAAAAAAACATTCTAACAAATACTGAAATACTATTTCAAATATTTTGTATAATTAAATAAACAGCTTCCGATGGTATTTATGAAATTAATTAGCCAAAGTCTTTTTCGTGTTAAAGTGGAAAAAGATTCCTGTATTCTTTTTAAGTAAATCTTCTTACTACACTGTACTACTGTATAATATATTATACAAATATTACATAAATTTATGTTACATTTCATAATGGTATTGCCATTATATTGTGTAAACGATGGAACTCTTACATACATCTTTTATAAACTGAAATATTTTCTAGTGTAAAATATATTACTAAAACGCGTAAATAAAAAATATGCGCGTAATATAAATTCTGTTCTGTTAAACTAGATTTACATTTAAAAACTCTAAATTAACAATGAAAATAGAACATTTATAACATGCTGAAAAGAGTTCCTTAGCGGAAAGAATTTGTTGGTGAAGGGTGACTAGGGCATTTACAATTTGTTTTTAATGTCAAACTGTGGATATTGTTTTCTACCTCCAGATATTCTTTTACTTATTAGATAGAATCGAGTCTTAGTTTACGAGTTTAGTCTTACATGGTAAGAAATATTCTGCGTTTGCTCATTCTGCTTCCGAAGACAAGTATTTATTTTACGAATATTATAATCTATAAATGATATACTGAAATCAAGAGAATATTTAAATTAGAATTCCCGGACTCAAATAAATATAAAGAATACTGCATCATCAGCATCACCACTCCATACTCAAGGTCTGCAACATTTTACTGGTGTCCCGTTAGAAAGAGTCTCAAGCTTGGAGATGACAAAATAATAAAAAGAATAAATATAAAACAATAAAACACAATCACAGAATGATGTAAACAAAAATATATATGATCATTAAATATACATACATCTTTAAAACTTTAAATATTAAGAATAATTAGAATATCTATTTTAAAAAAAAAAGTTGTAGGTAAATAACTATCATAAAAAAGTAATAAAAAATAATGAGTTATCATGCAGTCGTCAGTGCCTGATTGTCAAGTTATAGCTGTTATGTCAACAATCACTTCAAAAGGAGTTAATTAGTTGTTGTATCATTGACTTTATTGATTTTTAATGTTATTTATGACTTGGAATTTGCATTCTGATGATGATGCAGTACAAAGGTGATACATCAATTGATAGCTGAAATAAAAAAAGCAACATAGAGATAAAAATTCCTATTTATAGTTATTTTTATAATGACGAGCCTCTTCGAAAACCATTATTAAATCTACATTATATATTCCACAAAACATTCTTTTAGAATTCTCTGAATTTTATCTTGGGAACCTATTGTTAACGGTTTGAATTTGACCCACATAAATTTTATACTGATTCATGTTTGATGATTCACTATTTGTAGAGTATACATATAATAAAGGCGGTTTGATACAAAAACTTCCACAAATTTTTGAGTTTCGCGCGTTTTATATATTGGATTGATATTGGTAAACATGTCAGTTGTATGTTTATCAATTTTTAAACATATTCCGTTGTAATTATGAAAAGCAAACAAATATTGCTGAGAAGAATGACGAAAGAAAGAATTTCTATTAAATTCCAGGATATGAGCTCCAATAACTTGGATAGCCTTGTTGTAAAAGTATTCCTCTGCAAATGTTTCGGTTGGTTGTCGTTCATTTCGTTTATCTATTTGACCCAAACTTTTTACGAATTATAACACGAATAATGAAAGGAAATATGAAAATGAAGTAGCATCGGATTGTTGTTCGTTTAAATTAATAGAGGTAGAAAAATATTCGGGGCAAGGCGGAGGATTAATGCAATTATTAAAGTTTTAAGTTAAAAATATATATTTATTCAAATGAAACATCAAACATCTCACATACACGTTGCTGTGTGACGGGTAATAGTGTTGGTATAGTATATTGAACAACTGATTAAATCATCTTCAATTAATAAATATAATTAACTAAGAATAAAGAACAAAATCTACCTTTACAGAAGATGAATATACTCGTATGTTTCTCTGAAAAGAATTTCTACCTATTTAACAAACCATGTAATTTAGTAAATTAAAAGTCATTTTATTAGCGGTTCATTACACCAAATATCTTACATAATTACTATGTTAAAGCTCAACCTCCTTATTAACATCTTGTAGGCCACAGACACACGCACACTCCCACTCACACTCACACAGATAGCAAACAGAGACACAGTTCACTTGAAAGTAATATTTAATATCTCGTTAATGAATTAAAGCAAACCTGTCAGTTCAAAACAAAGCGTATGATAAAAATTTGATCAATTTTAATTGAGATATCGTGCTCAAGATAATCTTAAGTACTCATACAAAGATATCTCTGCAGTCTCCACTTCACTCTTACTCCAACAACCAATTGAAGAGTAGATGGTCATATGTTGAAAAATATTTTAATTAACAAATTTATTTAAGATCGCAACATGTAAGACGAAATGTAAAAGCAGAACAAAAAAATGTAATTAACAAGTTATTATAGGGTGTTCCTCGCAATACTGAATAAACAGAAAGGAACAAAAATGTGTACGCTTTAGAATATTGATAAATATGTTTGGCTGTCATTTAATATTGACTCGAGTCAGTAGCTCATGATCTCCAATGATGCATACCTTAAAGCGACAACACTTTGGTACAGCAAACAAATATGCTATTAGTAATATGGTTACGATCCATCCGAAACTGTAACAACTTTAAGATACTTCAAAAAATTTACTACTAAAAAATTACCTATTCTTGCTTTTCAGTCTAATTTTTCTCTGTGAAATACAGTCAAATGAAGCGAGCTTTTAAAACATTTTTGTTATTGCAATGTTTGCTTTCATTCCATATGACTTTGTGGACACCCTGTTTTCTACAACCATACCAATAATATACCTCACACACCTAATAAACCCCAGAGAGTGGATGCCATCAGATAAAAAGTATATTAATTGCATTGGCTACTGAATCTACCGGACTTGATAAATCCTGGGCGTCAACAACATGGAAAACAACATTGCGAGAACATGTACGAAGGTTTAATTAAAAAAATTGTGTAAGTAGCAGCCAGAAGAAGCTGTGCTCCATCTGTAGATAGTCGTTTGTACCCGTCAACAATACTGCACAACATCAAAACGTTCCGCTTGCTTTGTAGAGGAAATATTACCAACTGCTTAATTAGGTTTGTTTCTTTTGACAGTATACTGCACACAAGAATAGAATAGTTGGAGAAAGTCAATTCTTTTTGTTTACTTTTTCATAGAACGAATCGTTGGAAATAATACAAAAATATAATATGTCCTTTTCTTACCTTCTATACAGTGGTGCATTGATAAATATTAAATAGAAGTTTCCTCTAATAATATAGAGTGCAAATACAAAGCAACTCGAATACATCCCATTGATAAAGTCGTCGACGCAAGTAAACTTTTCTAGTGTGACAGCAGTCTTGCGACATAGTAACCATAATTTGTAGCAATAATGAGAAAATATTTGAAACCTTAGACCGTTCGCACAAGGGTAGACTGATTGAAAACGCGAGCCCCGAATCTGCCCGAACCGAATAAGAAACAGCTAGAACAGCACAAGCTAGAACAAAAAAAACTTTGATTTGAAATTGCATGCTATTGATGGTGAACATCATGAGCAGAGATGTGCACAAATACATTTCGAAAGTATTTAAATACATACATACATAAAAATACCTCATAATACGACACAATAAAATCCTGTATTCTGCTATTGTTAAAAATTCTATAGAGTCACGAAGCACGGCTCGACATGGTTCGTTTTTCGTTTTCGTTGGAAACTTGATTCGCGGCTAGTTTGCAATCAGTCGACTCATGTGCAGACGACCTTATTGTTCGCTACTTTCTGTTGAATACAACCATAAATCCATGGCATCCACCCCAACTTCCGGGGTGCGCACGCAACAAAATGCATGCCGCAATGGTTAGACGTTTCATTGATTAGTTGATGATGCAATTAACGTCGTCGATTCATTATGGATTGAATATTAAAACACCTTCTGACTAAAGTTGGCAGCGGATTCCATCTCTCAGCACGCTAGCTATTCAATTCATTGTAGAAAACCATCAGCCGGTAATTAACTGTCTTCATTAAGATTTTATAACGTTAATATATGCAAATTAGTTATTAATTTTATAGAAATATTATTTTAATTATAGGTAATTCATTATAATTGAGATTTAGATAAAAACGTTTTGTTTTATAATTTATGTACAATTATTTTATATGTTTGCGTTTAATACTCCTAGTATATTGTGTATATAGTAGACACGAAGAAATTGCGAAGAAGCGAAAAGAATATTGGGCAGTTTTTAAAGGGTGGCAGTGAAGGCAAGAGGTGGATGGCAGAGTAGAAACAGAAAGGAGAGTAGCAGGAAGATTGAAGCAATAGTGCTTTAAATTTACATGTTTTATCTTTTTTCTTTTAGAAGGAGTGAGAATGATTAGATATAATAAGGATCACAAATTGTAATTAAGCACAATGATATGTAATTTAATGATTTAAGGCAGATGAATGTAGTGCCCAATGGCAAAAATATAAAACGAAAGAAACAAAAACTCGTAGTACAGAAGAGTGTTCTCTCTTCTTTAATCTCTTCTTTTTAGTAAACTTATTTAAAATAAATAAAGTTGTGTTATTAACCGTTCACCGACATCACCGACTAAAAGAGCCACTGTCATCAAAATGTGTCTCAAAACACAAAATACATGCTGACACTTTTATGTATCTGACACGATTTATATAAATATATATATATATATATATATATATATATATATATGTGGAAACGAGAGTACAATGCCACCTCTGATGTGGAAAACGAGAACTATCCAACTTCTTATGTGGAAAACAATAACCAATCCGCTAATCTGATGTGGAATCAAGGTACTCTTATTTAATTTAGGGCAAATGTCAATTCAATTAATATTCAACTATGTAATATCTTAGTTAGTTTGTCAGGATGATAAAGAATCACATAATTGGTTTAATACATTTATTGAATAAAATAATAACGATGATAATAATAATGCTAATACAATAAGGTTACAATATAAACGTTGATGTTTACTTTACAAATACAGAACAATGAATGCATAAACAACCTTAAGTTCTAGTTAATATATACTCAGTCCTATACATTAGTTTTCAGCTTGACTTAAAAAGGTTTGTTTTTATTACTTCCCAGAATAAGCCTGGTTTGTTTCAATAAACACATCCCCTCATGTATTCACTCAGTGGTTTAAAGTTCCACACATTATAATTGCTTTTAACCTGTCACTTGGTTTCTATTTAAAACATACCGTCATTAATCACATTCTTTATGACTTTCTTAGACCGGGTATTATAGTTACGCCTATTTTGTATGCTCGATATATTTTTTCGTTTCACACGGCCATATGACTCCTCTTTGGCCTCCAAAGACGATACGTCACTGCGGTCATCTGTTTGCTGTTCGGCACCTGACACAACAGTTTCAGAATCGCTGTCGTCTGAGAACACGCCCCATAGCTTCACATGATCGGCATTTGAATGTGTATTAGAAGTACCTTCCCCTGCACCGATACGTCTTACCCTATACCGCTCATTTGGGTCATCTCCTGTAACCTCATACGGTCCTAAATATTTCTTATGTAATTTAAATCCAGTACCAAACTGGGTTCTTTTTACGGCATCAATGTCTCCGACTTTGTATGTCCTAGCTGGTTTCCTATTTCTATTGAAATTCCTGGGATTCTCTTCCTGTGTTTTCAATATTTGTTTCTGGGCGTTAACACGTAACTCGTGGAAGTCGTCCTCACGCACTTCTCGATTACCTTTTTCTAACAGCTGAGAGATATGCGTCTCCTCATCTGTTTTCATTGTCGCACCTGTTAACAACTTGAACGGTGTAGTATTTATGCTACGCTGATAAGTTTTGTTTAATGCTTGCTCTTCGGCCTTGCCGTCGTTCAACCAGGTTTCTACATGTTTCTCAACTTCTTCTTGTTCGCAGTAAGCCATACGTCGCGAATTTTGAAAAACAGGAACCTCATCGGTCATGTATATTTCTGCTGCTTCAGTAACCCTTGTTACTTTTGGTTCATAAGTTTTAACTAGTTCCTCAACTTTAGCCCTGGCACCTGGACTAATGTTATTACCCATGACGATTTCGTCGTCGGCTACACATAATTTTTTATACTGTTCACTTTCCACGTACTTTTTTCGCATGGTAATACCGTCTACACTTATTATGGTTTCTACTTGATCTAGCAGAGGTTTACCAATTACAACACTATGTCTAGTTGTACTTGATGGAACTATTAAAAAGTTGGTATAGTACTGTTCATTGTCTACTTTTACTTGAGCACTAAATTCACCCAAAACTTTGATTTGAAATCCTCCGATTCCAGTCAATACAATATTGTTTTCGCGCACAACCGCATTGTTACTTAATTTAATATAATCGTCAGCTCTAATCAAATTCTGATCACTTCCGGTATCAATCAGACATTTAAAACTGATACTGTCTATGCTCATGTCTTTTGTCATATTACATGTTTTATTTGTGTCCACTAACAAAGCATCACTCGTTTTATTCGCGGTACAATTTCTCGAAATATGTCCCTCTTCATGACATTTGAAACACTTTATTTTACTTTCACTTTTTATCTTTTCACTTGATTCAATTCTTTTACTATTAAGGTATTCGTTGCTTTTTCGGCACACGTTTTCTTTATGTCCGAGTTCATTACAATTAAAACATTTTATCGCGTTTAAGTCTTTTGGTCTGTCTTTACGTACACTAAAATGATTCCTTTCTTGCACTTGCAATAGCGTCGAATCATACCGTTTTACTTTTAACAACAAATCGGGCACTGTTTTAAAGTCGCACATTGATAACACACTTATCAAGTCTTTGTTGTTTAGTCCGGCTATTATGTATTTTATCACGGCCTTTTCACTGATATTATCACTCTTACTGGCGATCGCTTTCACCGAGTATACATAATCTTCTATTGCTTCGTTTTTTCCTCGTTGTCTCTTCATTAGTTCCATGTGTACGTCAGATTCATCGTACTCCACTGGAAAATTCCTGATTAATTCGTATTTGAACGTCGTCCAATCCTTGACTACGTTCAAACTAGCATCAAACCAGTTTTTCGCGGCACACTGCAGCTTGTTGACACCTTGATGAAGCTTCACTTTATCACTCCATCCATAAATGTCCGCTATTTCATCCAATTTTCGCACCCAAGCTGTAGCCGTCAATACCGTGCTTGCTGGGTTAAACACAGGTATACATTCCAGGTTCTGTGTCGGCATAAACCCATGATGATTCATTCTCTGTTCCTGTATTGTACTATTCCCGATACTCAACTGCAATAGTTCTGTTCTAAGCCTCGTCAGCTCTGCTTGTACTCCCAACCAACTATCTTCATTAGATGTTGAGTTACCTGAGCGTCCAGCTAACAAACTATCTTCCACAGTAGTATCGTTCATGTTTACGTTATATGACATTTTCAATTTTCTCCTCGTAAAACAGTTTACACACTTTTCTGATACAATTCACTTGCTAGTCCTATTATAAAGTCCGTCTTATAAATTCTCGACTATTCCGCTAATGAACTATCACTTGAAAGCACTGTTTGTAGAAAACTATCTTGTATTATTCTTCTCCGTATTATTCACTTGTGGATAACTCGTAGATAACTAATCCGCACTTAGTTCAATTCGCTATGAGTTACTAATCCGCACTTCTTTGTATTATTCACTTCGCGCACTTAGTTCAATTCGCTATGAGCTGCTAATCCGCACTTCTGATGTGGAAACGAGAGTACAATGCCACCTCTGATGTGGAAAACGAGAACTATCCAACTTCTTATGTGGAAAACAATAACCAATCCGCTAATCTGATGTGGAATCAAGGTACTCTTATTTAATTTAGGGCAAATGTCAATTCAATTAATATTCAACTATGTAATATCTTAGTTAGTTTGTCAGGATGATAAAGAATCACATAATTGGTTTAATACATTTATTGAATAAAATAATAACGATGATAATAATAATGCTAATACAATAAGGTTACAATATAAACGTTGATGTTTACTTTACAAATACAGAACAATGAATGCATAAACAACCTTAAGTTCTAGTTAATATATACTCAGTCCTATACATTAGTTTTCAGCTTGACTTAAAAAGGTTTGTTTTTATTACTTCCCAGAATAAGCCTGGTTTGTTTCAATAAACACATCCCCTCATGTATTCACTCAGTGGTTTAAAGTTCCACACATTATAATTGCTTTTAACCTGTCACTTGGTTTCTATTTAAAACATACCGTCATTAATCACATTCTTTATGACTTTCTTAGACCGGGTATTATAGTTACGCCTATTTTGTATGCTCGATATATTTTTTCGTTTCACATATATATATATATATATATATATATATATATATATATATATATATATATATACTATAATATATACATATTGAACATTTTCTCATTAAACACAAGTGCTTTCACTTCTTATTTAGCTGACAATAAACAAGCAGCATACATGTTCCGTATAATTTTCAGCCAATCACAAGGGTTTATTAACACTCCCTCGTAGCCAATCAAAACAGTGTATTATCGCGGAACTACAGTCTCCTAGGTCACACCCACGTGTCGGTTCTACGCTGCACGTTCCATGTTCATGCGACACATGTGCCGACACTGTCCGTTGTTCGAACTGATATGATGACGCACTGAGTAACATGTGACAGCAGACAGCTAATGCATGTCCGTGCATTACCTGTGCACTTACCTGTGTAACGGTTGTACAGTAGTCAATAAACAGTATTCGACTCTCACCATGTTGTTTTGTAAGCCGAACAATTAAATTGTATGTTTTTATTAGACACGTGTTTAACCACGTGGCTTTATGTTTACCTTTTTTTTATTTAACGACGGTCTATTTGGATACTAGATCTGCCATAGACGACGTATTGTTTAGTGTTGATGACTATAAAGCTAGAGATAGTGGTTTGGAACTGTAGCTAGGTTATAGAATGACCTTAAAAATTAAATTTGGATGTTCGAAATTTCGTTTGAAGTTGAAGCAAACCTGTTGGACGCTCAGCATTGAAAATAATAAATATAAATAAAAACTAATAAAGCTTTCGAATGCAAAAAATTCACTTACAGTATATTTGTAAAATAATGTAATTCCTAAGAAAGTTGTATAAGTTATAAATATTAAATAATATTCTAAAATCATAAAATTTAGATATACCTCTCATTAATTAATCTTAAATAATAATTAATACAGCAATTATTAATGATCAATTTCCTGTTCCAATGGGCATTCTAACCAAATTATCAGGAATGTAAAATTACAATTTGAATTTAAGAAAATTATATAAAATTACGTAACTAAGGCATGCAAATATAAATTGTTGAATTTTGATTGCACAAATAAAAATAAAATACACTGAGACTTTTAATTTATGCAAAAAATATATCGTAAAACGATCATAACAAAATTATAAGCTGTTTTCTTATATAATTAATATGAGGTATTATCATGTAGTCTATTTTTTTGTTGTAATAACAGACCACAACGAAACGGGCTGTGATTTTAATTTTTTTTATTTATTTAACGTCAGCCTATTTCCAATGTTGAGTCCTATCTCCAACAACACCGTTATTTTCCTTTATTCCATCTTTTATATATATTTTTTTAAATTTAATTTTATAATCCCTTATTTTTAACGTTGTGTTGAAACCTCAAGTAAATAATTTTCGTTCGCGCTAACGATTTTTATTAAAATGTATGTAAATTACGTTGTTTGATTCCTGGTTATAATAAATCCAATAAAAATTAGAACATTACAAATATTAGTGAATTTTGTCAACGGTTATCACCATGTTGAAAGCACCAGTTCCCATTAGATCACTGAAGTTAAGCAACATAGGGCGCATTTAGTCAAGAGACTGCGTGCTGTTGACAAATCCAGGAATATTTATTGGAGATAAATACAGGCAACAGTGTAGCTTACATATATATACTTCAAACCAATAAACTACCAGCAAATGACGATGAAAGGTCTGTAATCCTACGAAATCGTTTGTACCATTTAAGAAACGTACATTTCTGAGATACATATGTACTGTTTACTTATGTTAATATTAGTGTTTGGCATAATTTCATAAATTTCAACAATGAGAGATTGGTTAGTTGCCTGGCTGTGAGGCATATTGCAAATAACAGGTCGGTAACACTGAACCAACACATCAAGTGAAATGCAAGACACCACGAATGCAACAGTCTTCGCCACTGATCAAGATCTACCCACATCTTTACTGCTATGTGAAAGATGAACTCCAGAAGCAGTGAAACACACGCACCACAATTAGACCACACGTTTCGGTATTTAATATCGGAAAATTTAGCCATTGTTTTACCTTTTCACAGTTTTGAGATAACGACGAAAACAATATTCGACTTTCAAGCATTTATGAGTTATCTGAGTATTGAATCAAGTAGAGAATACAATTTTACATATAATTCGAATTATGTCAATGACGTATTCTGTAAGATGTTTTAACGTTATCAACAGAAAATATTCGAAAAGTACTGTTTTTTGTTATCGAATTAGGCAAGTGTCGTAACATTTTGTATCTAAATACACTTTCAGATACAAATATAGGATAATAGATACGTTAATATATAAATAAAAGTATCTCATATATTCAGTTCAATAATAATTAAATAATAACATTTGTAAAATAAATTACATGATTAGAAATATAAGAATAGCAATCAGTTGACCTGTGTATGACTCCAGTTTGACCCACGACCTTCTTCATACAAAATAATATTTACAATTGCACCTGTCAAACAGTTAATTTATAAACATTTTCTTATTTATCACAAAATAATTTAGTATTGTAAGGTTATATATTATACGAGTATTATAACTTTTCTTGATTTATTAGGAGATTGCACAATTGTGGTTACCAACCAACGCTTCTTTAAGAAGGACAATCCTCCTTTCAAACGTTTTCTACTACTTGTGCACTTTCTTAAGGTTGAGGAAGGTTCGTTTTATACTTATTTTGTATTTTCAACAGGTTTCAAAGCCTGTGAGGTTTTTTTTCTTGTTGGTCTTTCAATACTTAGACAGTATTTTTTTCAGTTTGCTAGTATTTTGACCATTGTTCTTTTGGCACTTCAGTCCGCTTGTGATCTGTGATCTCAGAAAGTAACAGATAATTTAATAATTTATATTACCATAGATTATATTTGACCACTAACCCACATCTTGAGTCCCACTGTCTTAATATACGTAGGTACCATATTACAGCCCGCCCTATATTGTTTATTCCGTATTTCATTAGCTTCATACACCACATCAAATGAATATCAAAAACTATCACAAAATCAAAAGAAACAATAACGCAGTGTTTAAATTTCATTAATTGACAACTATCCTCGTTAAACTATATGATTCATAAATAGTACCAACCTTCAAACAATATGTGTCCAAATTTCATAACATTTTGACCATTAGTTTATGACTTACACTAGTTTTAGTGATGCTACTGTTCTAATGTTCAAAACAATTAATAAATATGCATTATAGAGCATATAATATTTCGATATTTTAACATAATAATTTATAGATAATTTTCATGATGATATTTTTTTTGTGTCTCACTCTATTCTCAATTATCTCGGGGTAATCTTTTCTATGAAATTCGAGCAACTAACGTCCGTCTTAGAGAATCAATTCGCACCTTGATCTGCAGTTCTTAGTTGTACTACATGCCAGTTTGCATCTTCGTACACTTGCATTGCATGTCTAAAGAGAATATCCAGGCGTATAATAATAATGTACAGCAGCACGGCATGTAGTGGACTTGGACATGGATTTCTTGCCTGAAGCCAGCAGCTTTCCATAACCACAGAAGATATGTCCACGTCCACGTCCAAACATCATGCAATACTAGCAAAACAACCATCTTTAGGTAAGGATCAGGTATCGCAGCATCAACCATATCACAAATTTCACCTGTCCAGAAGTTCTTGCGCCACATACTGTGACTGACAAAGAGAAGAACGGGGATATTTCAATCAAATTGCAGAAAGGATTGCTTCATGCTGGGAAGAGCTAAAGAAGCCTACGTATCCGTACCTTAGAATGGCAAGAAATTTTATTGGAAGGAGATGTATCAATAGGAAATGTTGATAAAGAAATTTACAACGAACTTATTCTTGCTTTTGATTTGTGTTTTTCCATTAGAGTCTGAATCGATTTCAACTACTTGAAATTAGAAATTAAGACATGGTTTACAAGCCCATTGTTCGAAAACAACTCGGCATACGTACAACTGAGTAAATTTCTCCATAGTTTAATTCCTTGTTACAATAACTTAGCAACGTTATTTATTAATCAATTTAGTCAAAACAATTGAATAAAACATTTCATTTTGAAAGTCACAAGAGAAATCAAAAAAATATGTTGACGAGTTTAGTGCATGTACAAAAGCAATTCTGACAAAGGTATAAGTATAAAACAAGACTGCAGGCTGAATTAATAAAGAATTGTCGATTTACAGCAGCGGTGACACGCAAAGTAATATAAATCACTGCAAAACAGGTCCAGATCAAGTCGCAAGCATCCCGAAACAGCTCAACGGTCCAAATTATCTTGTGGCGAATTTATAAATGTAGTCCCGGGGTATTTATCAAAAGTAATGTTAGCTCATTTGTAACTCTTAACTCAACGTCTGGTTTAAAAAACATCATTTAGGTCCATTAGCTATATTAATTAATACTCTTTTTAAATTGATTTGGCGCTGTAATTATTCATCAACATGCCGATGCTTAGGGGGGTTATATTTTCAGGATGTCGTTACGCTACAGGCACACGAGCGCACGCACAATTCATTAAATCATGCGTAAAGAGCTCAAGAAAACCGGATAGTAACTTAGAATTAATATAGACAATAAATTTGCATCAAAATGAACGAACGATCGGCGAACATGACCCAATAGTTAAATCGTCGTAAACGTTAACAGAAATAAAAAACCAAATTTAAATAGTCCCCCGATAAGACCTTAGATTCCATGGGAACGCAATTGTCTGATTCTCATTTTTAACTTTATCATCTTTGCTGAATCTATTTTCTGATTAGACTTGGATAACGCTAAGCTATACAACGTACATATCGTATCGTATAATTGCATATTACTATTGTTCTAAACATCATTGTTACCGATTCTTCCCATTGTTATCTGGTATAAAGATGGTCGTAGAGATGATAAATACTTTTCAGATGTTGCGTTAATAAATCAAGCTTTAACCAACTGTAACTCTATTGTTAATCGATTGGATTATTTAAACAAAAAGTGTGTTCAAATAGTTCCCACACGATTTGACATCATTTACAAGGTGAAACAAATAAATTACCCTACTTTTGTCCGTGTTTGAGGGCAGGAAAGTTATTGTTTGTTTATTTTTAATATTTGCAAGGTTCAATATCATTTTTGAAAGATACATCAAATGTCTTGTGAGCTACGCAGGTTTTTAATGAACGTCGTTATTTTAGTAAATGAATTCAATGGTGATAAAAGAACTTTTAATTTTTCTATAAATAGCATCTAATTAAACCATTTCGGGTCTAAAACCTACATTGGAGAATATGAGCTAAAATGTATAAATAATATTTTAAAGTCGCATTACATCGAAGTTGATTACATTTTACTGCGAGAACCAACAGTAAATAGTTTGTTCACGATTTCAATAGAGAATCATTACAATCGAAACTATTTCAAACAAATCAAGTAAAAATAACAACAAAATAAAAAATATTTGATCTGTTGTTGATAGAAAATTAGGTAAAGGTAATTCGCATCTCGGTGATCCACCGTTCGTTGTTGGATGCTGAGCCAGATGGACCGCTGCGTGATGCCTGGTGACCTCTGCGGAGATACCTGACTCAGATTACTGATAGACTGACTGCATAAGTATAACATTGAAAATGTAACAGTCATGAGCATGAATAAGAGCAGCGCTAGCGCTATACATCGGCATTCACTCCAACTCGATTATTGTTATTAATTCTAAATGAGATAAGATTATCTTAATAATTGGAATAATAATTGGAATTTCTTGCTAATCTTCCTGTTCTAGTTTAATTGAAGCTCATTTTCTCTTATCCTTATATTACAAATACAATTTAATAACGGTAAGTCCCGTATTAGAGCTGTAGGATCAGTTGTCCTGTTTTCTAATATTTGGACGTTTTTGTTCCGTAATTTTCGGAGGTAAATCATAATGTAATAGATCTAATATTTGTCTATGTGAACATTCTTTTCAGAAAGAAAAAGAAAAAGTAAACACCATCGTAAATTTCTAAGGTTTAACGTATCTTCAACACGTGAATCTTTGTCGACTATGTCAGTCCTTTTTGGAATTCAAATTCGTTCATTCATTCTTCTGTTTTCATTAGAATTGACACATTTGTATCTCTCAAATATTTTTAATGAGTCATATTTTGAATAGTTATCTATTGTTTGATTTATATTCATGTCAATGCAGAACCAGACAAGCGCAGTTCACGTGATAGCGTGCTACCTGGCTTTAAAGTATTGCAATCAGGGTACTATCACTTAGAGTAAAATTATTTGACATGAAATAAACCGCTTTAGGAAGGAAGGGTGAAGGGAGTACACTTCAAAATGTTTCCACTTCAGTCCCTTCACTCTCCCTTCTCTTCAGATGTTCAGTCGCCGAGAAATTTAGTTCATAGGAGATATAATATTTCAACAGGGGTCGCCTAAAGCGGTTTATTCCATGTCAAATAATTTTACTCTAAGTGATAGTACCCTGACTGGAATCCTGTAGTAGTCGTTCTTCTTAGAGTGCACTTATTTCCAAATCAATCATGCGTCATGCGTATTAACCTTGGACAACCAACACAAATGCTAACCGGGAAAATCAGAGATCATAATAACGTTGCTGTTTGTTGCATCAACCTGATGATTTTAATTTGCTATAGTAGTTGCTAACTATTTTATATCGTTCCTTATCTAACTAAGTGTCAAAGGAAGTAATACATGTTTCCTTCTGTTCGAAACTTCACACTTATACTTACACCATCTAGGTAATGCCCTAAAAAGAATATTCGGATAAAATTCTGCATAATTCATGCTGCATTATGTATATTTTGATAAAAATTATATCTTATTTGTTCAACTAGTATACTTGAAAATTCCTAAAATAAATTCTAGTTTTCTAATTGTAACAATTTTTAAGCTCAACTACCTTTGCAATCATTCTGCATAGTTTGAATTTATTTTCAAAATAACTATTATTATTCCATTAACAACATTCCTTCCCTAAGACTAATTCTCTATACAACGTACGTTCGACACCATCCTGTTGTAATTTATTAGAATTATCTTCATGTTCCAACTCCAAACAATCCTCTCTACAACATTCACGGGAATTTTCTGCGACTATCCAATAATACTTGAACACAGGTCATTGTCTGACTCCATTGTGTTTTTGTTACAATTTACTATTTAAAATAGTTGTCGATCGACGTATTGCTTATTGGCGGTTCGGTTCTTCTCTTCTCCTTAATAGCTGATAGCTAATAACTAATGGTTAACACTAATCGAGCAAATCTCGCACCAGTCAGTTCATTGCACTCAAAACGACGACGAGTAACCAGTAAGAAGTAGAAGTAGAATTGTCTATGTCTATGAGAGGTGTTCTTATTGTAAACTGAATCCGACAATCCAAGATCCAAGCACGGGTCAATAGTTCATCGGCTACGGCTTGTATTCAATGCAAACAAGAACACAAAACACTGCACAGACACACCATACACACCAAAGCAAAGTGAAGCGGCAAAAACTAATTTGAAATGCGCTAGAGTTTGTTAAAATAACTATTAACTATTTACATCGATTTAAGACTTATTTTTATCTGTTTAGTACAGTAGCAGACTCTGTGAAACTACTTTGAATTAACAAGTGAATTGTTTTATCATTTTATGGTAACATATGGGTCATTTACATTTAAAAGATTAGCAAAAATAAAATTAGATGTTCTTTCTCTTTTCCTGCTGTAGTCAGAATCAAAATAAAACTTTTTACGAAGAAGCAGTTTCTACCCTGGTTGTAGTAAATTATAAGGGTTAGTTCATCCAAACAGTGATAATCAAAGAACAATAAAAAATGGTGCATGCATCACAGATCTTAGAAGATCTTTAGCACCACGGTGCGTGACATTTTGCTGTAATTTGTTTTATTTTCTCAGCATTTATAAAATTTGAATCCTGACTTACTCGTAAATATATAACAGATTCAACGGTGTAACTAGTCGGCTTTCTTCCAGTATTTCCGGTACCTCGCATTCAGTGGCGTAGCTAGGTAAACAAGGGCCCCGGTGCAAAAAAAAAAATCTGGACCCCTAACTAAACTGTTTAGGTCTTTATCGTGCACTGCATGGCATAGCAAAACTACTTACTACATGTATATGTATTGCGCTCTAAGACTCTAAGTACAATCCTGCAGCTACTTTTGTATCAGCTTAATCTCAACATAAAGAACTCTAGAATGCGTACCTCTGCCTGAGAGAATTGCGTAATAGACTTAGACCCTTGCCTGGTCCATGCTTCCCCCCTCCCACATGTTCAGCGATAAATTTATACAGAAGTGAGTATGAAATACACTCTCAATAAAAAGAAATCATTCCTATTTAGAATTTTTGTTATTGTTTATGTTTTTGTTATAAAAGTTTTGTAAGCAGTGTCGGGAATAACTATTTACTAATACTCTTAGTTATACTTCACTGTGAAACCGTTAAAATATAAATATAAGTTATAAAAGTCCGAGGGCCCCGGTGCACTGCACCGACTCGCCCATACCTAGCTACGCCAGTGCTTGCATTGATTTGTACTTTCTGTTGCCCGGGAAAAATAGATTTAGACAGAAATATTTTTTGGTTAATAAAATGTCAGACATTATTTTTCATTATATAATTAGAATTTCCGAAGTAATTACAATATTCATGCAAGAGACTAAATATTAATTTATTATAGATCTAGAGCGATGATGCTTGATGTCAGAAATTGGCTTACGGCTTCGATTCCCTGATCACCGCCAAATTTTCAAGTTGTATCCTTTTAAATACTTTCTTTCTTTGTTATAACACTAATGGTTAAATTTAATCGAACTAAATCCTTTCCTGCTCATAAATGTATAATCCCGAATTCATTTCATTCAGTATTTATTGAATTCAAAAAAGTCGTTGCTTTAGAACCGGGAAGTTATTTATTTGGCACTGAAACTGAAAATAGATTGCTTGTCTTGAAGACGTCCGAACAGCACGCGCGGTGGAACACAACGCAACGCATTGGAGCAATCATTTTACTTGCTCGATAAAAATTAACAAATATTCGATGAACATGTTGCCAGAAAATGCAGCGACGCGTCGCGACGTGGCGTAATAGATAATTCGACTCACTTCACCGCCAATATAATACAACAATTATAAATTAATCAACGATTGCAAACTACGCCAATTTAATATATGGGAAGTAACGACAGTGTAACTGTTTTGTTGTTCATTTAAAGATTAAAATAAATTGTTTTTCTTTTTTGGTAATTACAGAGAAATTTTAAAATCGCTTAAACTTGGGTTCGATTCCTAGAGATGACTTGTAATGAAGTACTCACCAAATTAAATGGGCTTGTGTCCTATGTCTTAATTTCTATAAAACTGTACTATATATTGATAAAGTGGGTTACTAGAATCTCAAATGTTGAATTATTTTTAAATAACTCCTTATATGTTAAGAGATATTAACAAAAAAAAAAAGTCATTTTGTCTCTTTAATTATTAAAAGGATTCAACGTTGTACACATTCTAAGTGCATGTCACATCACAATCCTTGTGTAAGGTTACTAACCTTACACCTCATAAATCTCTGCTATATGTATTTATATATCAAAATATCAAATATTATTTACAGCTATTTCAAGGAACAATCAAATTTCAATATTATGTCTGTCTTAGCAAGGTTAAATAAATTAAAAACTTATTATTCTTTGATTTGACTTCATCATTTGACTACCAACAGCTACAGAACATTATCACAGCACTGACCTACTCAAAAAATAACTGACGTTAAAATGCATTTCACGTCATACAAATATGGCCGACCATTTCCAGCGCTAAAACTACAATTCAAACTTTTAATTGCTATATCTCCGTCAACATGTAGATATTTAATAAAATAGACACGCCAATACACATTTATTAACATCAATTTCCATCAACAATTGAAAAATCGACCATTAAAAAATGAGGACACAAGTCCATTACCAAACAAGTAGGCGGTGACACTATCCGATTACTTCACCTTAGTTTAACCTTATTATAATTTCCTCACGCACAACTAGGGGGCGCTAATAACAATTACATGAGTAATTATAATCATCACTTTACAGTAGAAGTTAAACAATCTATTAGAGAAAATAAAATTTAATTATTTTGACTTTAGTATCGACCCAAAGGTAATAAATGTATTGTATAATTTCTAATAATATCTATTTTAAATGTTCTCTTTTTAATATCTTTATTGTCAATCTTGTTAACAATAAATAAAGAATCTCTCCTTATTTTCTAAACTTTCTTTCATTTATTTACCACCCGGTGGACATAGACTTTTCAACTTCCATTTGAAACAGATTTCATTATTGATAAAACTATTTGAAACAGTAAACAGTAAAACAAATTTGCACGGTTTAACAATACGGAAGTCGAATCGAAATCTGTTTCATTTCTGTCTTGTTAAGTACTTGTACACATACACAAACATTCTTCTTTATAAATCTATTAATTATTTTTTTTAAATTAATACAATAGTTTCAAGCACTCGGATTTTATAGTTTATTCGTAGTCTATCATTATTATTATAAGATATATTTGTTCACGAACAAGGAAGGAATAAAAATAATCTATAAAAATATATGTACTCTACAGAATATTCTCTGTGAAATAGTAAGTAACCAGTGACGTTACTGAAGGTGGGGTCCTTAATATTAAAATTATGTCACTGGTTTATAATCCTCGTACAACGAGAGCTATACTAAGAAATAATGTCGTCCTTGATAAGAAAGAATTTTTACTGAGGCTTACTGTCAAAGACATGCTAAGCTTATGAAGGTAGAACTCATGAAACACAAGGAAGCATATGCTTCCTTTCCATATGGAAATCTCTAAATAGTCCTCATACTTGCCTATGATGCTCTATAAACTTGAAAGTTTATTCATTTAATTTGGTAGAAACGGCAGTTGTAGACAATGTTGTTTTAATTAAATATAACAAGGTTGTAATTTTTTTTTATTAATAATCATTTCTTATACTTTAAAGCCTTATACTGACCTGTAATTTCTGTCTTCATTTTATAATAATATTTATTTCACCCCATATATAATCGCTAGAAATTGTAAAACAAGACACTAATTATTAAATAACTAACTAGTTAAAATACTTGTTAAGACATTAATTGTAATTGCTAAATAAGGATGTAATATTATATAATACTATCATATAAATAGCTTTTCAAACTATATTACTAAAAATTTGGTATATGTTTTTGTAGAAAAAATATTAATAGATGTAAAAAGATGGACATTGTCGGTGAAAGGACACAGCATCGGAAATAAACCGACGTTAAATGGAAGTTAAAATTAAAAAAATTAATAAATAAAATATACGAATATTATGGCAATATTGTGGCGTAATACGTGATATATTAAGTAATTTTTTTAATGAAGAAATTGCGTTTTGTTTTTAGCGAACGAATCGTACACATTACCATTATAAGCTTGTACTTTTTACTGTTGAAGTTGGAAAAAATTGGCATAGTTAAAAATTTCGGAAATATTTATTACGTGAGAAAATGATAACGATGAAAACGAAATACTCGAATTTATTTAAGAGTGACGTATGTCCTTTAATTCCCACATTGCTATTTTTACCTACACATTAAAATATTTTGTGTCCCTCACTTTTAAATAAAATTTCTCAGTAGCTCAAGACCGTAAATACATATTAATACGATTACTTTAAAATCAATGTTCCTGTGATATAAATACACATTTAACATTCCTCGTAGGTCTTAGATACGCCCATGGAGCCTCAATAGTAACCTCTTCGTCTTCGTCTTTGTCTTTGTCTTTGTTTTGTTCCCAATAAGATATTTTTTGAACTCCGGCTTTGGTTCACTGGACTTATTCAACTATTATTACTGGATATTTAATGGAGAATAATGGTGATTTATTACTGAAATCATTACTTACAAGGAATTGTTAATTTTATAATTATATATTAAGTTCGATTTATTGTTGTTCAATTTATTGTTTGAATATTTTATAAGATCGAAAAGTTATTAAAAAACTATTATCATCTATAACTGTTATTAAGTTCACTGTGTTATTATTTGTTAATTAATTTAGCGTTTGCGTGCCGGTCTACGTATATGGTGTGGAAAGGCTCCGTCGTACAGTCTGTCATTTAACAGTATTCACTAAGAATAATTAAAGTAATTAAAGGATACGTTGTACCTTGTAGATATTGTTTAAAGATGATAATAAATAATTTGTAGAAAATATAAAGACTTTTGAAAATAAAACAGTCATTTACTTTTACATTCGTGTCAAACTTTGGTGGGTAACAGTATTTTGGAAACCGTTTCAGTTTATAGGTAAAACACGGTTTACAAGTATAACTTTGTTCAGAAATAATGAAATTTCATAACAAAAGTAACAACACATGAACACATGAAAAATGAACACGGTAATGGATTGTATTTATTTGTTCTTACATCGGATATAAAAAAATTAGTGGGACAGTGCTTTTTCATTTTATCGCAGATTTAGATGGCACTTTGTAGGCACAGATTAAGATGGCAGACTTGTAATTTATACGTAATCATTTCCTGCATCTGGTTTTAATTTTAATTCTAGTTTAATGTTGTAGTTTTAGAGGTATGTAAACTCCAAACTTTCGTAGTCGTAGAATACGATGAACTAAGACAAAAATGTCTTAACAGTACACTTTTAACATCGACAATTTATTTTCGTGGTACACGCTCTTTTGTTGCCTATGCTTAAAAAAGAAGGTAATGTATTGTTAACCATCTAAAATCCATTGATCTATATCGTGTTGTTTTAATCACGGGCGTATTGATTTCATAACAGTGATTAGTATGCAATAATAAAAGTGATTAAAATACATTTTTTCAATATTTTACAATCTATATAGTTTCACCAAATTACGCAGTTATCACGAATTCATAAGAGTGAGTACACCACAACACAATAAACATCTGGTGAGCGATAAAAGCACAGAATTTTGCAACGCGCGTAGCAGAGTGTTTCTAAAGTACCTTACACCTTTATTTCTTTCGTTAGATTTAATTGTATTGTATTACATCACTCAATAATTCTTAGGATGACTTATAAATAGCGATACTTTTGACAAATTCATATGATTTTTAGATAGTACCTCAAACAATGTGTCAAAATTTCATAACATTCCGGCCATTATTTTATGAGTTACAGAGTGACCTTATTGAGTGATGTGTTATTTCTCTCTATGCTTATTTTCCTTTACATTTATTGTATTTTTAGAGATCAAAATCTATTACTTCGAGCGGCCCCATACTGTAAACACAATTGCCTTTAAGACACATTATCCAAACAAACTTCGCACATGTGTGCTCAATGTAATATACCTCTATGGTCAGCTTATGCGACCGCCCTAGTTTTACTAAAATCAGAAATTTAATTACATGCAATTACCCTATCGTTATTTCAATAAAAAGACCTGTGGTTAAACTGAGGAAGATAAAAACGTTCTGTCAATTTTCTCGCATACTAATTAATATCTTTCCTTACGAATTTTGTAATCACCCTATCGCTAAATATGAATACATAAAATTGCCTTAAATATATGTTATTACAGCTTTCATTTGGTTACAACATGTTATTTTTTTTACAATTTTAACGGTAATTAATTTAGAACATTTATTAAATAAATTTCAAAGCATAAAATATTTTATATAGGTGTACGAGTATGTATGTTATTATGATCATAATTTGCCGCCAATAAGCACCAGCACATGGTACGAATGGAATCACGTCCAACGTCAATCATTTAATAACTAATTAGTATCATAATTAATAACTATCCTACACAACGCTACGATACTCTGTTATAGACAAGAGCTGCAGTGAAGACTACACACTGTGTTAGTAAATTTAAAACCAATTTCGTAGTCAAATCGGAATATATTCTTAATATTAAATCGTATACTTTGTAAGTGTCGCCTGATATGTGGTATTTAATTTCGCATAATCCTTAACATGATAGTGATCACAATAAAGTTTCTTTGATGATTACCTGAAGATGCATAATCTGTCATTTCCATTTTGTCAGAATTATATTTTTCCAATCCAGTTTTAACATACTTATTACATTTTCATGAGGCACTTAAAAAATATGATGAAAATTCTCAGAGATTGCTTTCGACATGTCTTGAGATATTTGTAATATCTTTACTTGCATTTGATGAACTTCATCCTAAAATGGTCGCATATTTTAGTAAAGTAAGTGATGCTTTAAGATTTATCAATGTTTCTTCCCATGTCAATGAAAAGCATATCCGCTGCAATATAAAGTTTAACAATTTCTTTTTGAATACATTCATAACTTATAAATATTAACATATATCCAAATATTTAATGTACTATAATAACATTTAATGCATTTTTAATTGTCTTTTGAGTTGCCTCTAAACCTTAATAAGAAATCATAATTAAAAGTCCAACTTATCTAGTAAGTTCATATTTTCCTAAAAAGTATTCACAAGGAGAAAATCTTAATAATTATTGTAAGTCCATATTGAAGATTGCTCTCTGCTGCTTGGGATGCTCCTTCAGCGCTAACAAAAACCTCAATAAATAAATAAATGCAAATAAACAATTAAACATTTTATTGCAGTCTTAAATATTTTACATTTCATACATATACTCATCAATATTTAATTTAGAATTTATGTTTTGATTTTGTTATTTTTACTATAATTTAATAAATTTGAAATTCTTTTCTTATTTTACACTTACTCACTTACTGATATTTCTTATTTTGTTATTGCTTGATGGACTCGTGGTATTAGTTGAGTTCCTTTGCGCATGTTTTGGCGAGTACTTATCCAAATGCCTGGATCCGTGTCGGTGATGTGCCTGATGCTCCTTATTGTACTTTGTACGACGTTTAACTCCATCATCATTTACAATTTTTTCTGGGAGGTTATCCCACCCACCTAGCTCGTCTTCTGGGATGTCTGAGTCATCTGTTATCTCAGTGTTATTACAACGAAGGTAACAATCAAGAACATTTTCTCTCTGACCACTTCTCACACAACACTGTTTATCTAGATTAGTGCCGCATGTGTCTCCTTTTGGTCTAAAGTCCTCATAGACAATTGTTTCAGTTGATTCAGTTGATTCAGTTGATTCATTTGTAAACACTGCTCTAAACACTAAATTACTAAAAAATAAGTAAAATAATACACGATGCATCTTTTTTAATTAATTTGAAATAAATATGAACTAATATTCTGAACGAAAAATTAATAAAAATTTCGAATAATTTTCTTTTATTTCCTATTAATTAAATTCAATTACTACTAGATCACTGTTAATTCTATAAACGGTTTTTTATTTTTGTCGCAGCCTATTTCAGTATTGTTGAATTGTGAAAACATATTTTAATTTTATTTGTTAAGCAATTTAAATTTAAATATAAATTAAATAGAGAATGCAATGTCAAATTACTACGATAAGCTTAAGTTCAATTCATAGGCGGGATGGCTTTTAAAATAGTTCTCTTGGTGTTCCATCGGTTAATATCTTAAAGATTGTACAACATCTCCGCCATTTTTCTTTAACGACTTCTAATGCCAGAAAAATGACTCGTTTATGACATTTAGGAAGAATTGGAAGTCTCATCTAGTGAATAGACTCAAGCTTAGCAGACTTCGGGGTATGGCTCTGCTGAAAATTTCATCCGTTTCTACGCAATTCCGATTTTTCTTTCTCATATTTACAAAATTTTGTCAGGACTGTAATAATTCTTACTCTACTATTACGGCACTTTCGTTTTCAAGGAGAAGCACCATCTCTCATTATTCAAGTTTCTTCTACGTAAATTTACGATAGAATTGAATTTGAGATGCACAAATTTTATTGAAATTAATAGCGATAAAGAAATAACAGCGTAATTGTTGCTAATGGTCAAAGAATTTCGGTAAACTAAGCGTTTTCCCAACTAGAACAATTTTTAGGCACTGATTCTTTCAACTCTAGTCTTCTCTATTTCTTCATATTTTTTTAAAGTTATTATAAATTTATTTTGAATTGTGAAATATGAGCTAAAAAGTACAATTGAGATGCAACCTTATTTAAATGAATCAAAAACATTGACAAAGAAATGATTATAATTAAAAAAATTAAAAATATTACGTTTGCATTTCATACGAGTAACAAACAATTATCTTTTCACTAATTATGTCTTAACGTTTTTAAATTATTTGATTGTTAATTAACATTTTTGCGCATTTACAGTTTTATCAAAGAATTAACAAAGAAACTTTCTAATAACACTCATTCAGTTTGAAATCATAATTAATTACACATCTTCATTAAAGACTTTAATTATTAAACAGTTGCGGAATATATTTTTACAGCCGTAAATTCATTTGTCCCACATATGACTTTACAAACGCGTCTTTCTTATGGTTTTCTTTTCGTGAAATTGTTCATAAAAATTTCAATTCGATTAAAAAGATCTGTTTCGCACAATGTACACACTATATTATTAATGATTGCTATTAATTTTCTCCAGTGATTATAATGAGCCACGTATTTACCAAGATATTGCTTGTTAACACTTGCACGACCAGCTGTTCGTAATGTATTACTTTAATAAATTATAAAAATAAAATCAGAATAAAACTATGTTCTGACATTAATTTGCAGAAGCGTATTATACTGGATTTAAAGGTAATTGTGACCGGATAGAATTGATGTTGACGGATTTAATTGATTTGCCTTTGCGCCCAGTCTACAAAAAGGTCATCTGACACTGCTAATAGTTTCAGCATGGTATAGTATAGTCAGTCCATTTATTATTGTCAAAATTTCATTACTTTTAAATTAAAAAATGTAACAGAAAACTATTTAGCATTATTAGAGGTCAACATGCCAGTTGTACCACCACTGTAAAAAACAGACCCGATGAACTGTTCTTAATTTAATACTAGCGCGGTATCACCTTAATTTGAATGCAACGAGGCTGTAATAACTATCCAAAGCAAACCAAAACAGATTGGCAATTTAATTTCAGTAGTGTAGTAAAATGATAATTTTCACGTATTGAATTTTATTAATGCAATAATATTGCTGTAGTAACTTATAGAGTAAAGCAGACGTTGTAAACAATTTTTGTATTTGTGATTTACGAAAATACATTTTTTTGTTCTTTTACTGCAGTGCGAATAAAAGGTTATTACACCCTGAACAGTTAAAATGTTTGTGTTACGAATATGTGGCGTTAAACTTGGAAATAATTCGAGTGGATTCTCAAACAACATTCATATATTCATTAATCTCACGTAAGTATAGTTTGTGAGATGACACAGTATGCAAAAGTATTGATTCGATTCCTTAACCAAAATGATATCTTCTGTGTTTGGTTTTTATCAAGTTAAATTGATTTTGTACAGTTGTACATAGATAATCATAAGCTTAGATATTAGGCAACGGTGTAGTTCACGTATATGAGGAACATAGTAAGAGATCGTTGGTGATCGGACGTTTTATAGATTTTTTTAAATATATAAATGTGATATAAAGTTTTACCAATTATTTCCTGCTAATGGGTATTCCATTAGTAATGCAAAATTCATTATATTCTGCCTTTTATTATTTTATTTTAATATTTTATAGCTATTTAAAAACTTTTAATCCTTAGTAAAGTGTTCTTAAGATTGTTCAATCCGTAAAAGGGTCTTCTTTAGAAATTATACGATTATGTATATGCAAATAGGTTAAAAAATAAGTCACAAAACGTTGTATATTAGATAAAACTTAACGTCACACGCAACTCTTGTTTTGTTCTTGAAAATTTGTTTGTGTTTACCAAGTAATTTAATAGAATACTACAAAAATATTGACAACACCTGAAATATTTCATTCCGTCGTACAGATGCACTTTCTTCGGACTTATTATCTGAAATTCGTTACGGGTACATAAACATTAATGCACTTTTTCACGCGTATACAAGTTACCAGTACCAGTACTTCAAACGCCTGTACTGTATTAACCAACCAGTAATTGTTAAATTACATGTTTCACAGTGACTTACCTGAGAGATTGTAAAAATGTATTTATACTTTTATTTATATTATTTTCATAATACAGACATATTATTTCTTCTTGTTCGTTTAACATCTTGTCTGTCTGCTTGCTTACCTGTCCGTGGAATAAGAGAGTGTTAGCTTAAAGAAGACGTAATTGCAACACAAATACTAACAATATTATGAAATTAAAATGGGTAAAGTTCAAAAGGTAAAAGTATTTAAAAATCTTACGAATTTGGGTTTAATGGATCAATGTAATGTATAAATATTTTATATGTAATCGATAATAGGGATGTATTCAGTTTTTTTGGAGTATCTTAGAAACCATAACCCCCACAAAAATTTTGTAAAGAGTTTTTTTGTTGATAATAATATTATGTGCAACTTTTATTAATAACTTTTTGTTGTAACTTTTGTAATCAATAAGTTACAAGTAAATGTAAATCATACTATACCATGTACCATGGCAGCGGGGGCCATATCTCGAAAAACTGTATCTCTGTATTTTTTATGAAATTTTTTCACGTTTGACTTTCTTCTATTTACCATTAATGATATATTTAGCGGATTGTTAATGTCAGGCATTCATTTTTATCACAGCCATTCAACATTTCATGGATGACCGTTCACCTATCGACTCACCAATACCCCGCTGCACACGTACTTAGCCCCCTGCTGGCATCTTTAGTTATTAAATGGCATATTCTAATGTTAAACCAACAGAAGATATATATGGCTACAGTTTATACTCATAGAAATTACACATAAATATATTTGTTTGAAAACGGTAAAACTAAACAAGCACTCGTATCTTCAACGTGAGGTATGGGCTTTTATTTATGATGTACGATAGTTGTTTATACATATAATAAATGTAATCAAGTAACACACCAACCAGAAGGAATAGAGATTTTCACCTGTCACTAATATCTTCTTATCTCATTGCAAACTGAGTTTGGTGCTAAAATGTTTGTGAATCTCCATAAGTATTAACCCTTTAACCCGAAAACTGTTGACATATAATATACACTACGCACCTGTTGAATACAGCGTAACAAGAATAGCGTATCAATAAATAGGCATTGTCTTGTAGAGAAACAAACATTTATTAATAATTGTTACCAACAGAATATGAAGAAGAACATGTTCCTAAGCAGAATCTTCACAGGTCTATATGTTTCAAAACCAACATATCAACGTTCATGAATGTGCATGAATGACCCTTCTTGTAGAACTGGATAATGTCACCATCTAGCGTGATCTGAAATCAGAGGATAGTTCTGTCAGTATTCATAGAATTTAATAACATAACAGTCTTAAAAGATCATCTATAAATTACATCACACAAGTTTCTCTACCATTATCACGTCTTGTCACACATTGTGGATCCCCCCCCCCTTGTTGTGACGTAATATATTCGAAAGAAATACTTGTTTTAATCTTATTTTGCTTTTGGTCATGTTTCTTGGAAATCACTAAGCTTATCGCGGCTCGGCTTACTCCCCCTCCCCCCCTAATCTCGTCTTGTCACACATTGGGGAACACCCACTCCCTCTTTGCATATGAGGTAATTATTAGCTGGCTCGAAATACGTAACAAACTTTAACAAAGATTCCGTTCATAAATAGCATGGAAACAAAAACTAAATTTGGTCAAATATTGTCTTATAAAATATCAATACAATAGAGTGCAATCATTATCTATCGATCACCTATACTATACACTGTGCTTGTTAGTAGACGTTTACAATGATTGAACTATAATTTAGTAGTTTTGTGCTTTCCATTCGAATCAAATCGTGACGTAAAATACCTTGAAAACACAAATTTAAATATTTTTTTTTATGAATTCACATATTTCAATTGGACATAGTGCAACTAAATTATAAGATTATAGAGAATTATTATCTTAAGATTGATGTTAGATATCTGAATAAATTGATCTTATCCTACGTATCGATGAATTATATGTAGTTTAGTTGTATTGTTTATAATTTTATAGAATATATTTACATTAAATAGATTTATATTTATGAGTATGTTGTTTTTGTCATGAGAAATAAGGAAGATGTTTTGAATGTTTAAAACACATAAAAAAATGACATAAAACATTAACAAAATATATATTTAAACACTTTCCATACGCCTGGCTATAAATTTATGCAAATACAGCAGCGGTACGAACAGGGGCGCATGGGGATTGGCGTAGAAATGTCGCATTCATATCTGACAGTTAATAAAATTGTTTGCTTTAAGAGTTTACTTTAACGCAACTATTTACAATGCTTCTTTTAAAGAATTTGCTTATCTATTCGTATGAGGCCTGATTGAATCGTAACATAGACCAAAATTTCTCTCTTGAAAAATATAAGCCCGATATAAATAAGGGTAGATATTACCCTAACAAGAACTAGTAAGAGGAGTGGTAGGAATCAAAAGTCATGTAATCTAAACTTCAACTTTCAAAAAAGGAAATAAGTTACACCCAAACGCATAATTACGTCACAATAGCGGATTCCCCCTAATACGATAATAAATTAACGCTGAAAACAAAACACAATAATTATAGATACTTAAAGAAAATTTATAACAATTTTATTGCAGAGCAAAATAATTTTTGATTAAAAAGTACAGAAAACTTTAATTCCACGTGCATTGAGCGTTGATAATTTCCAAAATTTCCAGTCTTATTTCAATTAAATTGAAAATAACTAAACCTTGAAAATATAGCGCTGGGTCAGAAATCTTCAAATATAGAAATTGCATTGCAGTGTAAAGTTTACATTTGCTAGCTTACTGCAAGTTAATTCAAATGGTACATTTTCTATCCGAGTACCATAAATATTTAATGTTAATTTTTAAAATATCAGTGAGTTTTTAATTAAGATTTTACGCCAAATAACAAATAATTTACATAATATTATTTAATCCCGAAATTAATAACCCTGTCTTCAACGCCTACACAGATATTAACAAGAATTATGACGTTAAATGAAAGTCGTCAGCCTATCTCTGCCGATTTACCTTTATTGCCGATTTAATCAAAGCCTATTGTAAACCTAATGCTCATCAAATCACTTTATTATGTAAATCTGTTCCATCCAGAACTCAATAAAGCGATTAGTATTTAATTAATAAAAGTTTTCTAATTTAATTTACGATGTGTTTTTTTAATTCAACTCTGCGTTCAAAATATCGCACATATCCCGTTACTCAAGATGTCCTAGAAAAGTCGTCTTCAAGGTTGAACCTATAAAAAAAATTATTAATAATATATAACGTAGTGTATGGTATGGTGTCGTTGTAAGTTGATCTCCGTCTCAGTTTGTCTCTGGTTCTGCCGAAAACATTCTCAACACACGCAAATCGCAGTTCGCCATGGAAACACGAAACAGGAATCGCGGCTGAACGTTCGTCGATTGCCTCGAAATAAAAACACCATGTGTGGTGTCAATACTAATATCCGTACTGGAATTCCGTACATCTCACTACGATTTAAACATTTAATCGTCAATAAATAAATTTTCCATCAATAAGTCTTTAATTTAACTATGGATCACGCACTATCGAAATATTGTAATATCGAAGATCATATGTCGTATAATACGTATTATAGATCACGCCTGGATTTGAAGGACGGCAGGTGGGGCTACTGCCTCTCCACAGGAGAGAGAAACTTGACGGAAATTCGGAAAATAATTAGGGGCCTCCGCTCCTTCGTTGCGTCAGGGCCGCCACACCTCTAGATCACCTCTTACAAATACAGATTCCTAAGAAATGGAAAATCAAAAATAAATTACGCTCATGCTATTCTGAAGTTTATTAAAGCTGTTAGTAATATTTTAGCTCAATTTCATTACTAACTCCTGGGATATGTAAAAGCCTTACAATCTCATTTTCTTATAGATAACTTTTGATATTGACAAAATAGGACAGGACTTAAATCTGAAGTTGCGCATATATATAAAATAATATTGTCTTATCATTTAACCACGTAGTTTGATAAAAATGATTATTATATATTTATGATCCCTTGAAGTCGCTGCAATGTACCGCGTTTTTCATATATGTTTAAATTCCTTGTTTCATTGATGACATAAATCTTTGTTAAATAAAGAGCAGGCATCAATCGTCGTATCAATTTTCTATCCGTCTTAATAATTCAGATAATATTAAATTGCAGCAGAGTTTAATGATCATGCTGTAGAGCACTAGAGAATTGCATTGTTGTAGACAGTTTTGTATTTAGTGTGCATCTAGTCTAAATATTACCTAAATTCGCATCAAGTCCCAACCGTAATAATCACTTCATAATCGCTTTAAATATTGTTACCATTTAAATATTATTCATCAATCTGTCTTTTCGAATGGTTGGGAATTCCTATCAAACTAACAATATTAAATGTTTCTTGTCATAATGTAGCATTGATCCAAGTATTGGATTAAATACATCCTTAGGAGCGAGGGGACAAAGGAGAAGTAAAAGGAAGAGCTAGTACTAGTCACATGGTGAATGTGTTCTTGCAGCTCTGTGGGGCCGAGCTAGATGATGCCAACTCGTCTGTCAGACAGCGAGGTCAAATGTCAAAGTAAAATGGATATGTTAAGTAGACGTATTGTAGTATAGAAATACGATAAAGCTAATTATGAAAAACTTATTTAAGTGTTATTGTAATATATAATTACCGAATCAACAATTGACATTGATCTTTTATATAATTAGTTAGTGTCTGGTGGACCACGCTGCTTAGGAGATGGTTATCGTCATTGTTTATAAAGGAGCGTCTCTGCTGGTGCAGTATTTCTTAACCGAATTTCACCAAAGATATCGACAGAATTTTGTTTATAATTTAGAGTAAGATAAAATAGAATTAAGACTGTAGAAACAGGGATAAGATATTTAAAAATTGTTGCTGGCAAGAATTTTATAAAAAGGATTCAACTAGGAATCTTGTTCTACGTTTAAACAGATTAAATTCTATCTTAACTCTAAATTAACTCTAATTTAGTATTTTGTTTCCACTTGCATTAAGTAAATATTAAGCTAAAATTTCCAATGATTGCTGTAAAGCAGTCATATCTTTGGCATGTTCTATATAAGCAGAGGCGCCTTAGGGGATGACAAACAGGGCAACCGCCCGAGGCCTCGCTCTTGTAGGAGCCTCGCATTCTCGCGTAACAATTATTAATTCATTACTATATATGTATTTGAATTTCGCGCCTCGCTCTTTAGAAATTCCACTAGAATCACTGCGTATATCTTTTAAAGCATTCATGTGCCTTAGTTTATCATCATCAATATTTGTCGTCTTTGAGCTTGTTAACTTTAATAACACTTCTAATATAAAATTTTATTTCTCGTCAATTATCATCAAAAATACTTACTTACAGTTTACATAAATTATACAAAGAACAAGTGTCTCGCAAAGATCTACAGCCCGGGGCCTCGTAATGGCTAAGGCCGCCCCTGTGTATAAGAGTACCAGAGAGTAACAGAGAGTTCAATTTTGTTGCAATAAGTTGAATATTTGAGTTGTACTTTAAATTGGCAAAACACTAAGCAAATGTATTTAAAAATAATATGTACAACAAGAATTTGCAACTGGGTTTAATGTTTTGAGCCCGATTTTGATTCGTCTACCATTGACTGATACCACATCTTCAAAACAACATCAAAAATTGTAATCTCGTTGCAAAAAACATTGACGTATATTACCCATTAAAAAATTTGTGCCATTATTTACCATGAAAAATTTTGCTCACAGTTGTTCATATAAAATTCACATTCACTCTTATGTGCTACAAATGGCAAAAACCACTTCACCTGTCAGAATCCAAACGCCGAAAGAATTGATGCGAACTACAATTAAAGAAAAGTGACAGAAGCTTCATATGGCGTAACATTTCACCAAATTGTTTACTTGGTTGTATTTTGCTCGTAGTAAATTAGTGTATCTTGAACCAGTGGAGACGTGTCTTAACTTAGTGAACGGCAAACTTGAAGAAGTTTTTAATTATAATCCATTATGCTTCGAGTATTTTACATTGCTTCCAAAATAATATATGACGTTGTGTGACTGCCATCGTATTGTGAAAGTCGTCTTGTTTATTGGGCCACCGCCACCGCCACTGCCACCGCTACTGCCACCGACCATCGCAGTGGTTTCGATGCTGCGATATTGAGGAGAGCTTATTTGAATGCAATAAATTATGAGTTGATAAAAAAAAATTGACTATGACTAGTGTAAATTATGATGCAATTTTATTCAATAAAAAGTTGTGTTGTAGGCTGAACAAACCTTGATCCAATTGTCAGCTCCTTCGTTGCGTTCAGGAAGACGAGTAGGTTGAAGAATCGGATATATTGACACCAAAGTGTAGCAGCCACAATATCGTAACAAATAAGAACGCTTATTAAATTGTTAATAAAAAATATCATACAATATTTTCGTAGATAAGGTAATATTTAAATATCACAGAGAAATCATAAAATACATACGCTTTGTACGCACTTATTAATCTTACAACAAGTTTATTTATAACTGATGCTAGACTACAATGTCTTCAAGTGACAATACCTTACAAAAACTACCAACAAAATACGAGGTCGTCGTTGATAGGACTCAGCATCAGAAAGACGCGGGCGTTAAATAAATTAAATTAAGAAAAAAACAATGTATTTATAACAAGTGCAATCTGGCACTGTCTAGTAACACTTAATTTTATTAAGTCCTGAAACATCCCCATCTTCAGTCTGCTGAAAGTAGACCTGCCACAGAAAGAAGAATAATTAAATATAGTCAATTTTTGACAAAGTTTCTGTAAAAGGGCAAAATTAAGATGTTTTAAAATCTGCAACCGTTTTACTCATACTCCGAATCGACAGTTTGTCTTTGAAATGATTTATTCTGTGTCCTTTCTAAGTGCCAAGAAGAATACGAATTTACCTTTTTCTATTTAAGTTGGCTAATCAATAAGCTCAAAACTTACCTACATATAAAATAATTGGCATTTACCAAATTAGTTGGCCCTTTTAGATATGTTCTCTTCTACAGTTATTTGTATGATAATAAAAGTGTTCTCTTTCTAATTGAAATGATTTTACGAGTACTTTTGAATTAATAATACCATAATTAACTTGTAAAATACATTAATAAAACCGAGTCATTGCGCTGCGCTCCCTGTTCCACACGCACCTGTGTGTGTACGATAAAAGAAAGAAAAAAAAAATAACAAAACTAAAAACAAAATGAAATGAATCAAGCCCGAGGCTGCGGTTTGAGGTTATGTTGAAAAAAGAAAAGGGGCACGAGTGGGGCATCCGCGGATCGCACACCTGAGTGGTTGTTGAAGTGTGTGGGAAATACGTAGACATTAGGAAACCACTAGAAATCATATTTTCATCAACCGATGTTGTTTATAAATAATTGATAGGTATAGTCAGATAGGAACTTATAAAAAATACAAGTGATGAGAAAATTGGTTCGTGAAATATTGTATTTTAAATGAGATATGTTTTTACCGTTTATATGTAAGAAAAAATTTGCAAATTCAAACACGTTAAGATTAATTAAGTGAAAGGATTGCATGATTTTAATTATAACCTTAAAATTAGACAAATATTGCATGTAGCAATGTTTTTATATGTTGATTAGACTGAATATAGGGTTGGGTAATCGTTTATAATTGCATAATATGTTCCCAATAACCACGAAATTGCATTTATATAACACATCAACTTAAACTCAACATTTAACACTTAAACATTTAAAACAGTTTCAATAAAGAGCTTACAACAGAAGAACAAGGTCGAAAAGATGGTACTTCGTGCACCCGGATCGAAGAAGAGCGCCATGGCATTCGGATTGTGTCCTCTCCTAATTATTGGAGGATGTTTAAAAAAGATTTCTATCGCTTTATTACTACCAGAATAATTTCATCAAAAATTGTCAGCAATCTAATGGGCCTGTGTCCTATGTCTTAATTTCTACAAAAGTGTACTATATATTGATAAAGTGGGTTACTAGAACCTTAAATGTTCAATTATTTTTTAATAAGTCTTTATATGTTAAAAGATATTAACAATTAAAAAAGTAATTTTGTCTCTTTAATTATTAAAGGCATTCAACGTTGCACACATTCCAAGTGCATGTGACATCACAATCCTAGTGTAAGGCTACCAACCTTACAGCTCATAAATCTCTGCTATATGTATTTATATATCAAAATTGTCAAAAAATATTTACAGCTATTTCAAGGAACAATAAAATTTCAATAGTACGTCTGCCTTAGCAGGGTTAAATAAAATAAAAACTTATTATTCTTTGATTTGACTTGATTATTTGACTACCAACAGCTACAAAACATTACCACCGCATTGACCTATTCAACAAATAACTGACGTTAAAATGCATTTCACGTCATACAAATATGGGCGACCATTTCTAGCGCTAAAACTACAATTAAAACTTTTAATTGCTATATCTTCGTCAATATTTAGATATTTAATAAAATAGACACGCCAATACACATTTATTAACATCAATTTCAATCAACAATTGAAAAATCGACCACTAAAAAATGAGGACACAAGCCCATTTGAATTTAAAAAACAAAAATAATTTTTTCATCATGCTGTAGAATAAGATCACGTGACTGAACTGATTTGGTAAATTTAAACCAAGTGCAGACATAATAGCAATAAATGACAATACATTATTTATGATTTTATATAATTATCTACGAGTAATTCCAGTCTTACAAAAGCAGAAAGCTCTAACAGCAGCGCAGTGCCGTGCAGCCATCTGTTACCTGTTTAGTGTGATGTTTGATTGACGTTTGACAGCATGCGTGTGTATACAATATATCTGTATACCTGTATACCTCAGTACAGGTAATGAAACAGCGAAAGATTCGAATACAAACGTGAAACACAGAGAGACCGCAACATTCACACGCATGCGTAGAGACATGTGAAGTCATTCTTTCTTTCTCTGCATTAGATACACGTTTCAATTTATATTAATTACTGATATGTACATCTTAGTCTAATAAGGAAATACGACCTGCGTTCTGGTTATTTCCATATACACTAAGTATGCTTTATGCCACGCACTAGCACAAAAAGTTTGCAAAAAAGTAATATGCAGATGGTCAAATATAGAACCTTCTAGATCAAATCAATTTCATACATTGATGGTAGTGTTATACTGAACCAAATGTTTGAAGTTCTTCAAGGATTCTTATGGTAAGAACTATTTTGTATAGACAGAAAGAAAGTAGTTACCAAGTCACAAACACAAGTGCATTTAAGGTTTATGTAACATAACAAAACTTACCTTCTGTGGTCTCTTTTTCGGTTTCTTGAAAAATAAATCTACATTTCTGCCTATTAGCATAAGGTGTTTAAAATCTAGTTTTGTTAAATAATATACGAATGTTTTAATTATATATCGATGAAAATAACTTATGTAAATAAATAAAACCATAATATTCCCATATGAACGAAAGTATTTTTTTATTCAATGAACTTTTCAACAACAATTGCATGTAAACGCATTAACCTGATTGATTATTGCACCAACATTCTATTGTGCATGTACAATTGTACACAATTGTGGTTGATGTGGTAATGTGGTTACTTTAAATCACACAACGCGGCGCTAGTATACTTATAATATAATGTAATAACATGTATAAAATGTGTAAGTTAAAAAAGTTAGGTTATGTTGTTACCACATTACATCAACGATCACGCTATGGCAATGGCTACAGCTTTTGCTTTTGCTTTTGCTGGGGTAAAATAACTGTGGGAATGAATGGTAAAAAAAGTATTAAAATATTTGTAAATACCTGGATAACACTTATAATAATGATTTTAAATTAACAGCGTGTATAGGTATTGTTGAGTATGGTGCTTTATCTAAGAGATATGTACTTGAACACAGCGGTATCTTTTGGTGAAATCTAGTACTAATCGTTTGTTTGTTTCTATTTGTTTTATTGTCTATTGTTATACCATTAATGCAGATCGCGTTTATTCAACAATTGTAATTACTACAAGCTGTGTATTAAGTTGAATCCTGGCGTATTAAAGACATATTTTATTCAGATTCTGTATATCTAAATTAAGTAAGAACACAGGCATCTAAATCAGGTTACGGGTTTTAGGTTAGGGGGCGTCCATAAATTACGTGAGATGTTTAAGGGGGGGAGGGGGTCTAGTCAAATCTCATCTAATCTTCCGTTGGAGAGAGGGGGGGTCTCGGCAAATATCACGCAATTTTTTTTCTGATTGAAACAAAAAAAAATTATACTATTTTGGTCCATTTAATCTAGATTGTACATGCTTAAGGCCTGTCTCAGTATGGGACCGTATTTAAGCGAATTTCTGCCGGACGTATACGGGCTACTACGCTTTACCTATCCGAACCATGTAAATGTAATGAGATCGCTCTGGAGCTCTTAGACTGCACGCTACAAAGCCGTCCGAATACGGGCGGCACTACCTCGCACAGTAGAACCGAATAAAGGCGAATTTTATCCAAGCGTTACCACTACTACAACGATACCCTATCCGAACCTTTGTAAATGCAAAAAGCCGCCTCAGACTGGAGGGGATACCTAAGATCGCTTGTTGTTACGGTGCAATACGAGTCAAATGAAATCTATCGGCGACATGGGTATGTTCTGCATGCAGTTTATGTTTGTATTTCAGTGAATCATGGACACGGATGCCGATACCAATACGATAGAACTAAATTTAAATTCACGCCCACCAGAACTCAGATATATAATAAATGCTAAAGTCCCTTTAATACCAGTAGTGTATCGATAAAAATTAAAGTTAAAGTTTGCTCTCATAATAAATTATATTAATGCTAAAGAACTCCAATACACCCCCTAATACACGACTACAGACATCTGCTGAGAGCTGAGTAGCAGCCCACATTTTGGAAAATCTCACGTGAGATTGGGGGATGGGGGAGGGGGTTGAATAAAATCTCACGACATCTCACCAGGGGGGAGGGAGGAACAGAAAATTAAAAAAAACACCTCACGTAATTTATGGACGCCCCCTTAGGAACAAGAAATAACTGTTAAACAACGGATAAATGAAAATACACAGAAATGATTAAGAAACAATATTTTTTTATTGAAGTTGCTGTTTGAATAAAAACTTAAGGCGACTAGATTGTTATCCAAATTTGTCCAACGCTTTGTCAATGAATTCAATGTCCTCTTCTACCCTTATAAACAGTGAAAGTTATTTTGCCAGCTTAAAACTCTTTCCTATTCCTACTAAGAAATAAGCAAGCCTTTCTCTGCTTTCAAAACAAACGCCTTATAAATGTGGTTGATAAATAAATATTTCAAGTAAATAAACAAATAAAATATTTACAAATTTCTTTCTAGTGAATTTAATTTTTGAATTACACATTTCTATTCTAATCTATTAACAAAAATCTATATTTAAAGATATTTGAACAAGCTTCTTTTATCTTGAACGATCGTATTGACATACATATGTTTATGTATATATTCCCACACATACGTATACCGCCATTATTTATTGTATTAAAACCAATGATTGCTACATATAGCATACATTGTTTAGTTTTAATTGTCGAATATTTCTCACGCTGTTCTTAATCGATTAAAATAGATTTATTTAAGCAGCATTCTAGTTTCATTTAATGCATTTATGACTTAGCGTTACTGTCGCCGAATTAAGCTTTGATGCTCGACTTTGTAATTAGGTTGGAACACGTTTGTTTCGGTGCATTAGACCCATTTTGCACAATCTTTTATTTTTTGTTGATATGAGTATTTTTCAGGGGCATACAAACTTTACTCACCGCGCTAAGCAAATATTTTGAAATAAATGCTGTTGCCCGAGTTGGATTCTTCAGTTAAAAAGAAATCCAGTAGCTGCTACAAGGTCGGCTTTTATTTGTGCTTTAAGTGTCTAAGTTAACTAACTATTGTGATTAGTATGAGTACAGCAAACGACCGAGGAATTGTATGAAGTTCTTAGAACTGAGTGAGATGCATGTAATTGGATAGACAGAAAATTTAGACGGAGAAAGAGAAAAAAAACCAAAGGATGAATAATAACAACAATGAAGAAGACAGTAAGATAAGATAGAGATAAATATTAGAAAAAAGAAGAGGTAGTATATAGAATATGTTTGTAAAATAGAGAAGGAGATACTAAAACACATAGGAAGAGCGAATTTTTTATCGAAAAGTATACTGACTAGAAAGAAAATAATGAAAGATTATAGATATTATGTATAAATAGAATTTAATACGCCGTCAACCGAGAATCTCGTATTACCTTGAAAACGAATAAAACACAGAGACTGTCACATTCTTTAGCAATGTTTGTAACACAATTTATCAAACCATTCACAGACTTAATAAAAAATAACTCTATTGCTAAAGACATTTTTAACTTTTAAATATATTGAACTCGCGGTCTACTGTTTGTACATCCCTGCCACAGCACATAGTCTCCACGAATATTCGAGTTGCAGTCCTTGCAACAAGTTTGATAAATCATTTTTTTTCTCACATTCAAATCAGCGGCAAATAACTAGAACCATTAGTGCAGATAATAGACCACAAAAAATATGAGTATGATTTTTTTTCTTCATTTTTATTTATATTAATTTTTAAATGTGGGTTTCTTTATTTCTGCTTTCGAAAGTAATTTTCTAATAAATGTATGTGATCTATATTTATCTTAATATGATGTTTATTATTAATGTAGTCTTTCGTAATACCTTTTAATGTTTAATATTAATTTATTGTTATTTTGATAAAATGTATAAAAAACGACACGATCTCATTTATAATTATTTATATTTTTGGGCGTTCACTTAATTGAAATTAATTCTATATTTTGCGCGGTTAACAACTATCATTTAGAAGTCAGTGATCTCGAAAGCTATATCATTTCATAAACCATAAAGTATGTAATGAAATTTGAGTAATAGCGAATTTATTGTTAACTCAAGTTCGTTCTTTGAACTCCTTACGAATTGAAGTTCGTGATCGAAGTAACCTATTTACAATATTATGAGTTACTTGGGAGGTTCTTCTAAAGATGTTTCCTTATGTATTTAATATATATCCTATCACCTTCTACTATGTTGGCAGTTTTGATGGTGTTACATCGTGTTACAACCAAACCCAGAAGAAGGCTGAAATTACAAGTACCGCACTTATATACTTCCATAGTGGCACACGATCATAAAAGTTTGAAGACCTCTGATTTCCGTCATAAAAGGGCATATTACAAGTGACAAATTATTGCACAACTATCGCTTTTCGTTAACCTTTCAACCAGCAGTGTGATAAATTTATATCTAATGGTTTGAAAGTAGATCATAATTAAATAATAGCATATCAAATACTTATATGACTAATCCATTAGCGCCGTTATGTCATTGGTAAGTCACCTAAAACCAGGCCCTAATGGACTTTGTTGACTCATAAGATTACTGCGCAGAACTAAGGAGACTTAGTAAGTAATTAATTAAGAAATACAAATGTTAAATTGTTCCAATATTTGGTAACAAGTTCAGGAGAACGATCTAGTGTTATTTTTTCTTAACTGGTCATCTTGACCAACTTTTGCTAGCTCAACAAAGGGTGTTAATTTCTATTTGCAGTTTCCAGCGATATTATTTGAGGTGATAGTGATACGAACCTATAAGTCTAATGGCAGTTAAGTATAAAGACCATTTTGTAATTTATAAAAGTGATCTATTGTAATAATCTTCCAAACATTGCTTTCAAGACGCTCCTTGTTCTTCTTTCATATTTTTGCACACTTGCTTAACCTGCGGTAGGCTTTGTTCCTAAATTTTTAAGATCCAATTTTTCTTTTGCATTTTTTAATAAAGTAAATCTATATTATCTAACGCTATGTTGAATGTTACCAACATACAAATCAAAATGTTATAATACGAACACAATAAAGTTAAAGTGATATTATTTGTATGTTGGTATTGTAACTGCATTTCTACACTAAATTATTTTCTTTCTTTACAACTGCAACAAGACAATTGCATTGTTGTGTTACTTCGCGAACTCTTACTCTGCTGTTGAGAGGATTGTCGGATTCTTGAGGCAGCTGGCAGACAATGACAAGTCACGATTCGGTAACACTATGCAATATACAGAAACACTCTGAACACTCTCAGTGCTCTCCGGGTGGTAAGAGCTAACACAGATTGTGCAATATTTTAAATTCCGGAAAACTTTATTGTAGTGGGTTGGAAGTACTCGTATTTTGTCAGAAACATTCACAAAGGTTTTTTCCATTGTTTTCCACTTGATTCCGTGTGTTTGATTTTCATAGTACTATCTATGAGGAAGATATTCTGATATAACTAACAACAATGTATACCTGAAAAGAATACTTACTTTGGGCGACTTCGTTAAATCGTTAAGACTGATTTAAAATTAAATTTACAGCAGTAGGAAATTGGGTCGAAACTATTATTTCTATAATCAAAGAGCACCCAGTTTTATGAATCCTTTGCCTATTTTTTTGTTTTTGAAAATTGACTTATACCACTCTAACTTTAACCCATTCATATATTTGTTTAGTACCACTATTACATTATTGAAAAAAATGTACAATAACTGTAAATATATTTATCCATCTTTACATATTTAAAGTTTAGTATCACTTAATATGAAGTGTTAAGATGACGATGTGTGAAATCAAGATGTATCCAATCTATAATCTGTTTAATAATAGTAAACACACACAGACATTAACCTATGACCTGTTACAAACGATTAAACGTAATTTCATTAATTTACGATAATTTTCTTCTAAATCTTGCAACACTTCTTGCGCCTGAATAAAGACATTCACGTTTACGCGTTTATCGATAATTTCATAACATCGTAGGCGTTGCAAATAAATGCAGTGTACGAGTATTAGTTATGTACGGAGGTTGGCAATACTAGAGCTTTACGGGAAAATGTTGTACATGTAATATATTCAGTATTATAAGCACCACGGTTTTATTTTACCAGGTTTCATAAAGAAAAATCAAATAATTAACAAGAGAAATTTACCACTTGGTCATCAACAATTCGCATGACTTTTAGGACTCTTTCACACTGCTACCCTCAACTTATGACTTATTCAGCATAATTTTTACGATAAATAAGTATTAGTAATATAATTGACTTTTCTAAATGATTCTCAGGTATAAAATTGTCTTGTATAGGTTTCACATTTGCCAACTTGGCACAAACTAATTCTAACGCTAATATTCTAAGGCCAAGTTTCTTTCTTGCTAGATTACTACAAGCTAATTTAAGTGTTGCAGTTTCTACATGAGTCTTGTACAATTATAGTACAAATTAAAATCATATGTTCGACAACAATCCCCGCCGAATCCTTCAGTTTTCTCTCCTTTTACTGTACTTCTGAATAATTTACGAATAATTATTAGTTTACGCAAAGTTAAGATTTCAGCGGTATATAATCTTATAAAGAGTTAAGGGTCAAATTATATGTCTTGGAGATATCTCAATAAAAATATTCTTATTAAGATGTCTGAGGGGATTTGAGAATTTTTACGCATCCACTTGTTGGGCATCTAGTGTAAATTTGTAAAATTTTAGACTCAATTCTTTTCAGAGTAAATTTATAAAATTTCATATAGATGACTATAGAATATTATTTTCTAATATATATATTTTGCACAATTATGCGGGATATTCAAAACGTCACACCATCATGAATGGGCTTGTGTCCTCATTTTTTAGTAGTCGATTTTTCAATTGTTGATTGTCTATTTTATTAAATATCTAAATATTGAGGGAGATATAGCAATTAAAAGTTTGAATTGTAGTTTTAGCGCTAGAAATGGTCGGCCATATTTGTATGACGTAAAATGCATTTTAACGTCAGTTATTTGTTGAGTAGGTCAGTGCTGTGGTAATGTTCTGTAGCTGTTGGTTGTCAAATAATCAAGTCAAATCAAAGAATAATAAGTTTTTATTTTATTTAACCCTTCTAAGGCAGACATAGTATTGAAATATGATTGTTCCTTGAAATAGCTGTAAGTAATATTTGATATTTTGATATATAAATACATATAGCAGAGATTTATGACCTGTAAGGTTGGTAACCTTACACAAGCATTGTGATGTCACATGAACTTGGAATGTATACAACTTTAAATCCCTTTAATAATTAAAGAGACAAAATGACTTTTTTAATTGTTAATATCTCTTGACATATAAGGAGTTATTAAAAAATAATTGAACATTTGAGGATCTAGTAACCCACTTTATCATTATATAGTACACTTTTATAGAAGCCCATTATATGCCTTTATGGCGTTACGTAGATCATATACTTTAATTTTAATCAACAGATTCCTTGACTATTTTAAACGATGGACGTTATCGTTAACAATATTATTTCTTGATGTTGAGATTTTATATAGTTTACAGAATAAAAGTTATCGACAAACTCTACCTCTGGTAACACCTTTGGTCGTTAACACTATAGGTTAGTTACCAATATGGTCAGATAGTTCAGACACAGGAAGATTTCTGCAGTTGAATATACAAGAGTGTATTGGATATACAATATTTCTAATAGAGAGTATAAAGAACATTAATACATCTAAAAGAATCATTCATCTGCACTTAACTCTCGACGTTACATTGTAGTTAAGTTCATGACTTTTAAATGATCCTTTTAATCACGTGACACAACTAACGTGCCAATCAGTCTTTGTAATAATCACTATAATTAAATTGTATTTAATTGACATTTTATCTTGATTTATTATATTTATTAATAATTGTGTGATTATACCTTATTAGGTCATTTTATTGTTATTGTACAAGCAATATATCATCATTATCTCTTTATTAATAGTTTTCAAAGAATGTCTATAGTAGTTTCAATTATTATATTTACAGCATCCTTGATCGCAGTTGGAGATGAAACCGTGGATTAGATACAATTCAATGTAACACGAGGATTAAAATCTGTAGACGTTCGATGAGTGCAGACAGTGGCGTTTTAATCAAGTTTTATGAAGGATTTTTTGCCAATATTATCAAGTCAAATGAATATAACACTAGCCTAATTCATGACGTCAGAGAAAAAGTTACAAAATAAGGCTCCTAGTTTTAGGTAAATTATTACGGAGAAAAACCATTTACTTAGCATTACAATCTTATATGTTTTCGCACGGTTGTACGGCTATGTCGCTCCTCTTCCTATTTCTTAATTTGTATTTTAAAATCCGGCGTTATTGAAACGTCAAACAACTAACAAACGAAACATTATCTTCACAAATTGCATGTGACGAACCACACAATATTTAAACAGTAAACAAAACTAGAAATTAATTACATCACTCGAATCAAAGAATAAAATTTACTGGACACAAAGGAATTATATTCGTGAACAATAAAATAAATTTAATTTCAAATTAATCAAATATTTTCAATGAAATTTTTAAATAGGATTTAGTCGTGATTTTAGTTATAAAAAGAAGTCTGTTCTTCCTCTTGTTATTGTTGTTGAGTATTCTTTGTATGTATAGATATATATCTTAGTATATGTGTGTTTTGTGTGTGTGTGTGGGAATGTGTTAGTTTAAACGTTAAAATGTGAGTTTGAATACTATATTATTATCTTATTTCATGCAAAACACGAATCGTGTGTGCCTATACAACAAAAACAGCTATAAAATGCTAAAAACCATAATTGATGGCTGCGAACTGTAAAGACTAGTGTGAATATAATAGTTTACAGAAGGTATTAAAGTCATTGTAAAAATACAGTATGGTCTTGAGAAATTCTTAAAAGATCACCTGTTGAAAGTTTTATTAGCGCAGAGAAAAATAGCGCTTCTAAAATGTAAACCACACATCCACTATCTGCAGTCGATTACCATAAATTCGCAAAGTTATTCAAAACCTTTTAATTAGATAATTTATTTAGATTTGTTGTTTTTATTTGGCACCAGTTCAAATACATGAGTTCACAACATCCCAAAAACTGGTCACACAATATAAAAACTAAATTGACCTGTTTCTAAGCTCTTAAATCTTAAAACCAGTTAGTCTCAGAAATGTAAAGATCGAGAGAGCCTGAGATGTTTATCAGTGTACTTGTACTTGTAGCCAATCTAAGTGCATATAATCAATGGGTAATGCATTACAGCTAAAATTGATATTGCATAACTCTAACTAGGGGTTAGTAACCATTCATGTAGTCATTTGAGAATTTGGACGTGTTAAGAAACGCCCACTTCTGAATTACAAAATTTATCTTGTAATTAATGTTTGTATTTATCTAAGATTTCAACGGATAACTAGCTGAATAGAATGTTATGAAATTTGTTCACCTGTTCACCTGATAGTTTCTACTGAAGGACAAATTTAAATCATTAGATTTTCATTTTTAGTTTACAAGATATAAACACTGCAAATTTCTTAGTGATTTCGTTTCGTTTTCGCTTTTCACGCTGCGGTTATTCTACCTATTTAAATCAGATTACCATTTCACATTCATTCATTAACAGTGCCGTCAGTTATTTAGTTTTATAATATATTTAAATTGCACTTACTTCAAAGAAATTCCGCTACTTAGTTATGTCGCTAATATCGTTTAAAATGAAAGAACAAATTTCCAGATGTAATTACATTAGTATAATAAAATAATTTAAATTAATTTATACATACTGTTAGCTATACGTTTGTAGTTGTAGACATAATATTAATAAAAGATTTATTTATTGAGATTGAAGTCTGCAAGTTGAATTTACGACACGCGGTTTGAAGTACCAAAGCATGAAGCTCTTTTTTTTTTCAATTATTTACTATTAATATGAATTGAAATTAAGTATAATTCCCACCTATTGTATTAGTTTTAATTTTTATGCATACGGAAATATGCGTTATCCCTTTCTTTTATAGCATAAATTTTACTTTTAATTTGAATTAAGTTTCAGCTTTATAAGTGTGCATGTTCCAATCTTTCTAAAACATCTTTATATATGCAAATTCAGCTGGTGTATGTTTGTGCTCGGTAAACTCGAAAAGTAATCGATCGATTGACTTGAACTTTTGACACAACTTTGCATTCAAAAACGCGCGTGTTTTCGAAAATCGAATTCACTTATTTCCACTTGTTCGTCGTTTGTGTGTGTGTATATCTTTTATTTACTGTCGGGTTAAGCTAGTAAAATATGAAAAAATACAGTACAATGTTCTTGCATGTTCAGCTCGTAAAAATTAAAGGTATAAAAATAATTATGTAGCATATAATAATTTTTATTAAATAGAGATAATAATTAATATGGAAAAAATATATATTACTGACGCACAATCTTATGGGCACTGAGTACATTTAACATCAAAACTTAATTCTTTTCTGTGACTAAAATAATAAAATTAAAGTTAAAATAAAATCAGTTGTCAGTGAAAAGAGCTACTGAGAGATGACAATGAAGGAAGGAGGTGGAAGGAAGAAGATGATGGAGCGAGAAAGGGGAAAGGGAGAAAACCACGAAGCTGGAAATGTTACAAACTTAACAGTAAAGTGGTTCATAAGGAGAAGGGCGACACGAGAAGATGAATAAACATATTTGCAAGTTAAAATTAAAACAGTATATGTGAATAGCCCTTTAGTAATAAAATATATCTGGGAACTAGAATTAAGAATAACATAATTAATAAACTAACAAATGAGTCGTTTAAAATATGATTTTATGTGCAGAAGTTGAATTATCTGTGAAATAGGCATTCATTATTGAGCTCCATGCACTTAAATGATAATAAATGAAGATTTTAATGACTGACCGTTAAAGATGTAATTATTTAAAATATATCTGACTAGTAAGAGATTTACATCATTGGTCATAAAATCTGGAGAATGTGGAAGATGTTAGGTTGCATGGCGATAAATAATTAATGGATCACAAAGAATGTAAGATGATCAACAAACGTAGCGACATACTAAGTGAACGGCACAATACATGAAGATGTTGGCATAAAATAGTTGTGCTACTTGTGACAAATTATTATAGTTACTAAAAACACAAACACAAATGTCTGTAGAATGTGAAAGCTTTATTTCCGCGCCAATTTTTCGTAGTGCGAGACTATTATAAGAAGACAACCTTCCTGAAAGACGACACAAGTAGTCGAGAGCATTGATGTTTGACTCTGACTACTATGTCTCCGGGTTCGATTCCCGGGCCAGTGTTATATTATCTGGGTTTGGTAACAATCAGATTTAATTGGTTATGTGCAACCATAATCATGAATATGAACAAAAGAAAACACGATAACAAAAAGAAATAATCGATAAAGAAAATAGACAGAGGAATAAAAACGAAAAAGAAGGAAAACTGCTTTATAAAAAGAAAGGAATTATAGTTGAAAGAACAGAAGAGTAGAAGTATACAATATTAGACAAAGAAAAAATGCTATTAGAAGAAAGAACCAGAGAATGCAATGGGTGTCATCATAGTAGAAGCAATGTATCAGATTGTGATGCAGTTATAGTTGAAATAGAAAAAGATGGATAATGGAAAGAAGCATAGATTGAAGATTTTAAATAGAATAAGTGAAATAAACTGATAAAATAGAACAAATTGTAAATTGTATAGATTATGTCCTATAAAATGTTGATAAAATGTAATATATATTAGTTTAAGTGCTAATAACTCAATAGTTGATGCACTATAAATAAATAAATATTATTAAAAAAAAAACCTTCCTGAAAGAAATACAAAGGTATTCGATTTTTTCAATTGAACAATAATAAATGGATAAACAATATACTAATATCTACAAATATGTAATTTTCTTTTCACGTGTGGTCTTGCGCCTGGCGGAACGCTTACTTTTCTGATCTCTCTTCTCCGAGGCTGTCTTACTCTTTTAGGTAACACAATAATTATGATGTTGAAGTTAGCAAAAAAGTAATTCCTCACCCGAGGAATATTATATGAAGTTTGCGCACTAATTGTGTCAGTTTGATTCATTGATTCTTCGAGATGTATTGTCTTCTATGTAACAGTACAACAGTAACATGGACTCGCACTGCAAGTCTATTGCACTCATTGAAATTGATAATTATATCTATCCCAACTATCGCAACAATATTAAATTATAATAAGTTATTTTCAATAATTATTTATTGGTTACATATCATAATTTTATATTTATATAATTAGAGACAGGACCGTATTTGATACAGTTCCACTGTGCTTCTTTATTATAAATTAGGATACCATGTCATGATTCAGAAACTTTTGTACCAATTGTTTATAGTAGTAGAATATGGAGTCTCCTAATTCGCCACTGCCTTCCATATATCCAACAAATAGGTTAGAACGTACTTAGTAATTACGACATAAGCTGCTGGGCAGGTACAATTATTTTTATTAAATGAAAGAGTAATGACTTGTAAGGTTAAGCAATCCATTATTCATATACTAACTACACCTATCGGAGAAAATAGATACTAACACCGTCCAACAGTGTTACGGTCAGAACTGTTACAGTTACAGGATTGTAATATGATGTAATAACTGATTCATTCTTTTTTATGCTAATTTTACATACATAATCCAAACACAAATTTTCCAGTTAGCAACTGTTGCTTTGGAGAATTAAATGTATGCAGAATTTAGCATATTGGTAAACATTTTCAACATTAATGAACTCTCTATAACGCGAGGACCTGCAGAAATAATTTTAAATAATGGTATAAGAAGGGAATGGCAAAGGAATCGGTCTGTCATATTTCTCATTGCAGTACCAATAATTAATGGTTCGTCCAATCTAGTCTTGTTAGACTCTCCAGGCTCCAGCATCAATAAGGTCACACTTCAGTGCTCTCCATTCGGGTACTTGACTAACTTCACATGCAATACATTACTACAATTCAACTTCCAGTCACAATAACAATTGTTAGTCGTATTCATATTCGTATTGCACAATTACGAGCCAGCTAATTAATTGATGGTCTATTTAGATATATCCTATTCATAAATCATACATTGTAGTTATATCAACTTGTACTTGTTTGGATTCGTATCCAACGGATTGTTTGATTTAGTTACTGATTGTATCCGTTGAACGTACATGGCGCTGTTCTTAAATATTGTGTAGAGTATTCTTTCAATTATGACCTAACTTGATCTTAATCTGCATATTAATCTTATCTGGTCTCGTCACCTCTTCGTATGCGTATAGAATTTAAAGTGACCTACGCAATATCACGGTTAACTCCACCATAAAACTAGTTTGGACATGAAGTTGGCTACAGAAGAGCGGTACATACGATAACCTAACCTAACCTAACATACATGAAGTTTAACCGCGCGTAATTTGAATAAATACCGACTAATTACAAACATGAATGTATAATTTTATGAAAACTAAACCAACCATGTTTCTTCAACGTTATTCATATTGATTAATTGCGTTATGTAGTGGACGGTTAGTAATTAAACAGTGTTTAATGTTAAATATAGAATTTGTAATTAGTTTTGCAATATATCAGTTTAATTATAGACTCTGGAAACATCATAATTTGTTTAAAATAAATCATACGGACATGAAATGGTCAATTTGTTGATTAAGTCAATTTTTCAGTGTCTCTTTAAGGATTAATCAATTTTTCGTGTGCATATAAGATTAACGTCTACATCTAAATATAAATATTTGACATGGACAAAAACCGGATACACTTGCAAATATAATCATTAATTACAATAAATTAAAATCACATTTTAAACAAAAACAAGTAAGTTATTTTACTTAAACCACCCACGCAGCATATCATTTTCTTTAAAGTTATAAATCAAAGTGTTGTTTCACATCTATCAAAGTAATTATGATCAATTATGCAAGTAACGCTGTATGCAAACAGTGTGTTTGGTTCACATTACATTACAATAATTAGTAAAAGAAATAATCGAGCATAAATCAACGTTTATATCATATTTATACAGCAGTTTGATTGCGTGTTGCGCCTGTGCGGTTGTGCGCCCATGTAACCAACTACACTAATAAAATAACAATGTTTTTACATTACTGCCTTTTTTAATGAATTATTTATATATTTATTTATTCTTGCTTCAATAGTATTACTGATGTTTAACAGAGGTGGAGTCAGTTACATAATTATTACATCCAGTTTTGGATATGTTACAGAAGGTAGAAAGATACTGAAACCTTTTAATCCGATCTATATATTTAAACGTTGATATTTTTGTTTATAAAAGAGGTGACTGCCATAAATCATGGGTATTAACAATTTCTTTTTTGTTTCAGGACTTGCGCTTATCACGTAATTATGGCAAGAATATTTACATTTACTACGCAAGAGAAGAACAATGTAAACACGAGGAAAATGGGAAATCTGGAACGTAGTTGGATTTTAAAAGATAGATCCAGAGTTCTTAGTTTCACTAAAATACAAAGGATAGTAGAAGGAAGAAAATAGAAACAAGACAGTCAAGGAGTAGCCAGAATAAGTATGCAAAATCGTTCTTAGCTTTTAAGAATTCTCTCCATTAATTTTCTTTGGCCATCTTCCTCTTCCAATTGCCAATTTACACAAGGTCTTCCATCATTTTACCTTAGCATCTTGATCTGGGTCTTCCTCTCACTCTAGCACCCTATGAGTGCTACTCCCTACCAGAAGTTCCTTCATCGTTCTGTTCGGATCCATTAGTTCTAGTAACCATTGTTAGCCTTAAAGAAAGTATAAAAATCGAGTCAAAATCGTTAGTACACCTGATGCCATTTAGTTGGGGACCTATGATTAACAAATGATGTTTAATCTTATAATGGATAGACATATTCAGTATGTTTCTTAGTGCACCTACAGTATTCTTCCAGTTCAACTCTGCTAAAAGTTCTTTTGAAATGTGCTTGATCTTAACAATTGATTCCCTTTCTTGTTCCTGTTCTCCCGTGGTGTACTGCATGGTACAGTGTATAGTGTATAGTGTATAGAGTACAGTGTACAGTGTACAGGCATCGATTCAATAAGAATCGAGATCTTAATCATCATCGCGACTCTCGGTTACACTGTTTGTATTCAATACACATAAATCATGGACAAGTCCAGACTTGCAGCAAACTGGAGACTCTGCACTCTATGGTATAAGACGCTGCATCATTCTTGTAGGAGAACTGTATAAATAAATAAATTGAACGTAATTGGGAAGTACTCGTACATTTTTATTGCTATTTTGAACTGCAATAAAGACTTTGACAATCGTGATTTGATTTATAGTTTATTTGATCAAACAGTATTTAAAAACACTTCTTTATAAATAATCTTATCCTTTCTTTCTTTTTTATCAATCTATCTCTTTACATCTCACTCTATTTATCTTTCACTTATTCTCTCTTTCACTCGTTTATTAATGGGTTTTTTATAATGTATTTATAGTGGATAACTGAGACTTTGCATACTACATCTCCTTCAATTTCTTCTTCTTCCTCTTACGTTACTGTTAAGATGCTCTTAATTAAAAGGCAATAAGGGTTCTTAGCCTTACCTGACAATAGACATCTCCGTTCTTCTGATATCATGATCAGCCCTGGGTTGTTGTCACAGTGAAAAGAATAAAAGGAGATCTCTTTCTTGTGACCTGAACACAACGCTGAAATAACTGGATTATTTCAGCTTTTAATCGTTGCATTAGAACGGTAAAGGTAGAAGGTTTTTACTCAAGTTGCAACATAAATTGAAGATGAGCCACCTTCACTATTATTCTTGCGACACTGGCGACTGGCTGATGCTACCATCTTATACCTTACTTAATTAACAACCAGCTAATCATTAACGTGTTCTTATAGTCATCATTATAAAGAAGAGAAGTGTCAAGTTAATGTTTAGAAAACAACAGACGTGAGTTGGAATACATGCATATGTGCTCAGCTCTTGCAGAATATGGTAACACTCCTGCTCTTGCTCTTCTTCGACGAGGGATGTACGCTGGGGGCGTCACGGAAGAGTTTTATTAAATTTACATGACTGGTTTGTAATACCCTCTTATAAATAATTCATCTCCAGCAAACAACTTTTTAACAAATTGTTGTGGACTTAATGATAAGTTGTTTTTACGTATTTGTGTGTGAATTATTAAGATGTAATAAGATGTAATTAATGACCACATTACCGTCAATGTATTATACACTCAATAACTTGATTGCTAATGAGTGATATAGTTGTATTCACTAAATTATACTAAAACTAATTCCAAATGTAATCTACACTATAGACTTTTCTCTACGATTTTTCCTTAAACATACCATCCAACAAAAATATGTTTCAATTTACTTTTTTATCATATCTGGTGAATTTTTAAATCATTTAAGGCATTATCTTAACTATCTTTAAGTAAAAATTTAAACAGATCTCTGTCTCTGATATATATAGACCTATATATAGACCTGTTACAAAAATATTTATAACAGGTTTATTAAGTTTATACTTAGTACAAATTTTATAACAGGTTTATTTGTAAGACGGTAAATGATTTAGAACTCCGTATGAATAACGGATTCTACATAACATCTCCTTTTTACTTCCCCAATTTGTACCTGTTCAATTTTTTTCTCTTCTTTAGTAATCTTCCTTACGAAATGTACAAATAGATGGTTAAACTTACTTTGACCAATGTGAAAACGTAGTCGTTTCTAAGAAGGTTTCCTATTAGCTTTCTTTTTTATTTAATCAACATGATGATGTACTATCTATTACCATTGATTAACAAGCAGTCATTATCCTTCTATCTTTTCTTCCACAATTTTCTCCCTTTAAATCTACGTCACTGTTTACTTCGCACCAAACTTAACCTAGCTTTTGCAATAACTTACAATTTACTGCAGCACCCGTGGTGCGTAATGCATTATTCAATGACTGTTTTATTGTTTTATTATAATTTAATAGATTTCTCATCCCACTTCTGATACTGTAATTCAAGATTTGTGTGTTTGTTCACTTTATCCATGTTATAATTGATGAGAATGTTGGTACAATTGCTTGTTGCGTTGTATCTTCATACCTTGTTATTGGCTGTTAGAATATGCGTGGAAGTTTGTTTTATTACCCATTCGATTCCATTCCATTTATTTAAATATTTACCTTTATTGCAAATAACAAGAATCGTTTTCTTATAAATGAAACGAACGTTTTAATTAAAGGTTAATTCATATAAATAGTAATTAGATGTACATTGATAAATACTATCGTATATCATAATATTTTTAAGGATTTCTTATAAATACTAGCTAGCTTCGCTGTGGCTCAGAAACACATACGACGATCAACCTAAAAGCCGTATGTTCGATACGATAAATCTAATGCATTTAATTCGAGCTGTGCAATCCTTGTAAACGCTTAGCTTAAGAGCCAACCCATTCTAAATCATATTACTATTAATAAAATCTATATTTAGTAATTACAAAACGTAGTTAATAGATTCGCTATTAACTTCTATTAGCAAATGTTCCCACTATAATTAAAACTTAAGAGTAGCTATTTAAATAAGAACTAGCTTGTAATTGGTTAATAATTGTCGCAATATATAACAACTGAGACATGCAGAATGCATTAAACATTAAACAATATTGCTGTACTACACTGTTCTAAGTGCTCCAGGTGATTGCATACATCCAGTAGCGTAATGTCAATAAGTTTCTTATACACAATTTCTAAAGAAGTTCTTAATATAAAAGCGATAGCACTGCACTGCATTCCATTTATACAGTTCTATATATAAGTAAATGTATTACCTTGCATTCCATGTATAAATATTTATATTTGATTTGTAAGAACTGCTACTATAGTTACGATTATTAAGTCGTATGTACTAATGCATCATATTACTCATTCGCGTAAAACAAATATGCGTTCATTTATTTTATCTTATCTTTAGATTTTTAGCATTGTGTTCCATATGTAGAGCATTGTAAAGGGGCATTCTTTGAACTGTTATACACCATGAGCCACCCATAGATACATTCATTATTCCAATGATAAATAAATGCATTTATGGTGAAATAACACGCAATGATCTAGAACTCTGTGTAAGATGTTGGTGATATTCTTAGCTGGATTAAAACTGAGGATTAAAGAAGATAGAGCGCAGTCGTCTCAAAAAATGGTAAAGTTGGATAGAATTAAATTTGGCGTGAGAGAAAACGAAAAGTTTATTTGGAACAAAATGTGGGGCAGTAGAAACGACTTACGGGACTCCGATTTGGTAATGCGGATCTGGGACCGTATTCCTGAGTCCTGCGAACAATGATCGTGATCGAACAGATCTGATTTATAAGAGTGAAGCATTGTACGAATCACTTTTAAAAGAGTATTCCTGTACTATTCCTGAATTTCATTATTAATTATTATTATAGTTCAGGAATACTCTTTTAAATGTGATTCATAAAATGTTTCACTCATATAATTCAGACCTGTTCGATCACGATCATTATTTGCAAGACTCAGGAATGCGGGCCCAGTTGAGACTAGAATATGGCTTTTAGAATTTAAATTTAATTACTATCAGATACCTTGTTTGGATGCCATAATTTAGTGTAAGTATATTATTACCTACTATTGATTTATTACAATTAATTTACTGACTTTATTATTTTCTTTATCCTCAATTGCGTAGTTTTCTTAGCACACTAAAGTCACGCGTTTTTTAAGATAGTCTAGCTACTGAGTCTTAAGATAAAATTGTTAGTGTTGTATTTTTTTTTTCAATATGTTCATATAGTGTTGTCTCTATTTTTCTACGACACGAACAACATTTTCTTGAGACAGTTGTATTTCCACTATCCTCCTACATTCTATGGAAATATACTATATTACAACCTAATGATATTGAGTCAATTTATGACACTGTGCTACTGGCTTGTGAGTAGTGGATCCAGTGATCCACATCCTCTTAATTTAAATTATAATTGTATGTACTTGTTTTTATATACTAATTTGTCGGTATTTGTATTGGGAACTCGTCTCTTTAGTCTGGTACATTTTCTAGATTTTAGGAAATTGGTAGCAAGTGAATTCGGTTGAATTTGTAATCGTTTCCGGTATTTTCCGCCAAGGCCTGTGACATGATATTTAGAGATTATTTCTAATAGTTGTATTTCTGATTACTTTTTTTAATTTGGATAAAGTACAAAGTATTTGCATCGGCTTACATATTCGTTTTTTGAGGACTCTTACAAAATTTTCAATGACTTGAAAGAGAAGAAATTAACTTGATTACACAATTTACAAAAACTGAAAAACTTATAACGAATTTACATTTCCTTTTAATCAACCACCGATGCAATATATTTTACAGAGGTACTGCAAGCTTCCCAGGTGGTCCGGAAAGCATTGCACTTAAATGTACATATTATAAAGTGTATAGTCTTACAGTGACTTTTCCCACACGCTAACTTACTACAAACTTATTGAAGTGTTACCATTTCTACCTTGAAGAATGGCTGCAGGATCGGTCTAAGAAAAATGTGTTATAGATACGAAGTGATAATTTAGCGCCATAATAAATTAATTGACAGTATGCGCCCCTTTCTTTACAGGTGTCAACGCATCAACATAATTTAGTTAGTCGGACAGGTATAGTTACTAAAGATATTATCTGACAATAATTAAATTTAGCATTTTGTAAAACTTTACTAAAACGATTCTTGTATTATTGTAATATCTGTATTAAATTACGAAACTGTTACTTTAATTTCTTCTTCCAAATATAGTAACGACGCAATGTCGTTAACTCTTAGTCTAACGACAAGTAAATTCTACTACAAATGCATTAACGATTACATCATGTCTGCTGTAATAAATTTTGAAAAAATAAAAACACACAAAATAAATCTCTGGTAATTTATACGACTTGTTTTTACTAACGTATACAGGTGTACTACTTGCTGGTGAGGTGTTTTTATCGCTGAACATTTATTTTATTTTATACACATTCCGGGAACGAGATAACTATTATTTATATTTTTAGGGTTACTAACATGCAAATTTGTAAATATTGCATGTTTAAAAACAGTAAACATATGCTATAACAATTTCGCGGTATTGTTTTAACATAATTCGATATGGGAATTTAATTATTAATATCAATGGTTTTAGTTTTCGTTTTGACCACACGTGGTGCTGAGGTGTTGCGATTTTTAAATGATGTACTTCACCAAATTGACGCCAGGGTGAATTATTATTCTGATGACGCTTCTTAGACTATCTTAAAGAAAATTTGGCAGGTTTGGGCTAAGTTTCCAACAGCTACAGTTACAGTTCCCAATAGGTTGCATACTGCTTCTCTGATAAATGTCATTACTGTGAAACGGTACATAGATCTAAAACCATTTGTGAACCATCCTTAATGTTCCATTCCATTTGTATCGAATATTGGTGCAGGTCCAGAACAGATCTCGCCTCAGAATCAGAAGAATGGGCGCTCTATTTAACATTGGGGCAGGTTATGGACATGGAAAGTATGTGTGTGTGTGTATATGTGTTGACGAGACATTACGGAATACCGTCCACGCGATGCAGACGTCCAGACGTAAAGGGGAAGATAAGGGGAACCGGGAACGGGAAGGACACGACAAGCTGCGTCGTCTGGACGTCTAAATATAAAGTTTCGTACACTCACATTAATATCTGTTACTCAATTATATTCTTAATAAATGACAGGCAGGCAAATCCGTTATTTTAAAGATTGTATATTCCGGATTATTAGGAAAACCAGAGCCCCTCGAAAACTTGATCCAGTTACCTAAAGATAATAAGAAACAATACCAAAAAAAAGGTAAAAAATTGGAAAGAATTACAGTTGGAATCCAAAACAATTTCCAAAACATTTCTTGATTCTTTTTAAAAAATTTAAGCACTCCAGAAATAGTTTGTTAATATCAAATTGAATCAATCTCTTTCAATTTGTTACATTGATGAATCTATCACATAAATAAATACAGCCCATAACTGCTGAATACAAAACATAGATGCTGATATAAATAAGGATACGTTATTACCTTTAAATCCTTGAAAAATACTATTTTAGATTTTATAATTCTTAAAAAGTTATTCTTTAGAAGTTTTAATGGTCAAAAGGTAAATTTATTTTTCAAAAATCAGTAAAATAGGTTACAAAACTTTGTACTTTCGGTAACTTTCTTTACGTAACAGGTAACTTTTGTTATGTTAGATAAACCTTAAATACACGTAGATGTGTTTAATGAGTAGATTAAATATCATCCAAATCTCACAATTTTCTTGAGTGTACGCGCTTCTCTTAAACGATTTGTATGAATTTCAGTGTTTCTATAGTGTCCGGTCATTCACTTCACCAGTGTCAAACAGGGCTGATCGCGAAACAAACATAATAATAATAAATTCTTTAAAAGTTAATAAATAAGTTACTTAACTTAACTTTTCTTATACGAAAATATAAAACAAATCTGCAATCTTTGAAAACGTTAACAAAAATTTCTTTTTAATAATTCGGGATATTTAATTCTTTTTAATAGTTGATAAATTTTGAATAATTTAAAAAAGAAAACGTTAAAATTTTGTAACAAAATTTCGATGCTTATAGTTGTGCACTCTACATTTCTTTCACTGCATTACATTTTTTATTTTATTTATTTAACATTGATCTATTTCTTCGATTATTGATTATCTCCTACTCTATATTGCTTCATTTATGTGGCCAATACCTCTGCCCAAAGAGTGTGTGTGCAAAATTTGAGCTCGAGACTTACAAGGAAATATTTTCAAAATGAAATGCAAAGTTTCGACTATAGCGACAAAAAACATCAAGAGCAAATTAAACAAAATAACATAAAGTTACTCAAATCAATTAATTCCTAGTACATCTCTGTAACCCATTTAATCAACTAAACAAAAAGAACATTAAGAAAAAACATCTCATAATGTAAATTCTTGCAAATTCCAAACAAATTCCCCAAATAATCTTTACTTAAGAAAGAACATGGACCAACATTGTTATTTTTAAATAGGTAAAACAAAAATAGATGCATGCATGTAATGTTATTAGAATGAAGCGCATAATAACGTAACCTAATTATATTCGTGTCAAAAGAGATGTCCAGGTCCAGACACGCGTATGCAGTTATGATGTAAATAGATAGGAAGGGGAAGAGACGGAAGCGGAGGGGAGAACGAGACAAGAATGAAACAGAAATAGTGCAACATGAATTATATCATAAGTGACGTATGAATTTATATTCGGAAAATTCATTTTTGCAGACAAAAACACAATCTGGCAACGAGAAGTCAGACAAACTAATTCATATGACTTAAAGCTGCATCCATAATTTAAGATAGCACCAGGATGCGAGCAATGGGCTTGTGTACTCATTTTTAGGAATCAATTTTTCAATTGTTGATTGAAATAGATGTTAATAAATGTATATTGGCGTTTTTATTTTAATAAAAATCTAAATGTTGACTGAGATATAGTAATTAAACATTCGAATTGTAGTTTTAGCGCTATAGATGTCGGCCATATTTATGACGTAACATGTCTGAGCTATTAAGTGTTCTGTGTTGAATATGCTATCTGTTTTATGCTTTGTTGTATAAAAGATATAGCAACTTATCGAACGTAATGCCACATGTCTTGGAATGTTCTATAACGTTGAATCCCTTTAATAATTAAAATGACAAAATCACTTTTTTAATTGTTAATATCTCTTAACATATGAGGAGCTATTAAAAATAACAGGACATTTGAGGTTCTAGTAACCCACTTTATCAATATATAGTACACTTTTATAAAAATTAAGACATAGGACACAAACCCATTAGATTATTGGTTATAGGTTAAAAGATATGAACATTGCTTCTTAAATAAGGATGCCCCTTAAAACACTGACATAAACAGGTCCGCATTACGTCCACAAATGTTATCGTTTTTTTAAATCTTCCCTGTTACCATTATCGCAATGTCTTGTCACACATTGCAAATTCTATGTGTTATATTACTTTCATATTTACTTATGAATTATTAATATATACAGTGCAAGGTATTATATATGACCGTGCTGCAACGTTTAAAACACCATAAATAAAAGTTTCGGACATTTTGGACAGTGGGTTCACAGCATTCACGTTTCGTACCGTGACAGTGTATGATTACGTCGGACAGTTTTGTGATTTATAAAGACGATATAAAATAAAAGTAGAGCGGAAGAAAATTGATTATTAGCTCACATCGTTCCAAACCCAAATTTGCTGTACTGTGAAGAATTACGTGGGTACATTTCTCCAGTAAATCTACCGAAGGCGGAAGAGAGATCTGGAATAATATATTGGTATGTTGAGGCAAGTAAACAAGGATATTAATAAACCCGGGTACAGTATTAAAAATATAAATTAATCAGACAATGGGGATGTGAACCATCATAGTAAACATTTTGGAGTCACTTTGCCACATTGAAGATGTGTATGATTTCAAATCATGATTCATTTACAGTTCAGTTTCTCATAGTCGTTCATATGAAATGTCTATTTTATTGTCTACAAATGGCGAAACCACTCCACCTGTCGGAATACAAATTAAGATAAAGTTGATGCGAACTATAATTGAAGTGCAATAGTGATTGAAACGTCACAAAACATGACACTTCACCAAATGGGCTTGTGTCCTATGTCTTAATTTCTATAAAAGTGTACTATATATTGATAAAGTGGGTTACTAGAACCTCAAATGTTCAATTATTTTTTAATAACTTCTTATATGTTAAGAGATATTAACAATTAAAAAAGTCATTTTGTCTCTTTAATTATTAAAGGGATTCAACGTTGTACACATTCCAAATGCATGTGCCATAACAATCCTTGTGTAAGGTTACCAACCTTACAGCTCATAAATCTCTGCTATATGTATTTATATATCAAAATATCAAATATTATTTACAGCTATTTCAAGGAACAACCAAATTTCAATATTATGTCTGTCGTAACAGGGTTAAATAAAATAAAAACTTATTATTCTTTGATTTGACTTGATTATTTGACTACCAACAAATAACAGACGTTAAAATGCATTTCACGTCATACAAATATGGCCGACCATTTCTAGCGCTAAAACTACAATTCAAACTTTTAATTGCTATATCTCCGTCAACATTTAGATATTTAATAAAATAGACACGCCAATACACATTTATTAACATCAATTTCAATCAACAATTGAAAAATCGACCACTAATAAATGAGGACACAAGCCCATTGTTGATTGAGAAATATCTTGGGTGTTAACCCTACGTACGCATTTATATTTAAACAGGTATACATCTTTGAAAACATTTTATAATTAAAAGCATTAATTATCTTGTTCCCACAGAAAGAAGATCATAACTTCATAAACTTAATCAATATTTTTAAAAACATAACCTATAAATAATACGTATACGTAAAATATTCGAACAACTGCTGCGAGTACGTTCTGAAGTTAGTTCCTGGTTGGCTGCATGTTTATTTTACCATTCAATTGATATATAAAGTACATTCATCGTTTACAACACACGTTGCCTGTTTTTTTAATGAGTTCTCAAACTGCAACAATCGTAAACATATCCAAATACAAAGGAACCGAAAATCAAAAGACCGTAAAAGATGTATAACCTCAAAAAAATAACAATGAATCTTTCAATAAAACTGAAAAGTAGATTTCTTTTTAGATGTAAGTTGGACTTAAAATTACGACTTGCATAAAAACCAAGTTTTAGTTTCTTTATATAGACAATATCAATTGTTATTGGGCAATGTTTAACCAAATTTTTATGACATGTTATAAATATTTGATTTTTGCAAATTGGTAATTCATGAAAGCAATAATGTCTTGAAAAAACATCTTCGAACAAACAGCAAATTACTTTACTTTTTATTATTTCCTGAAAAAATGTAATTACTTTATGCCTTTTTAAATGAACGTAAATCATTTATTTATTTTATAAAACAAGTTTTTGTTCATTTAAAATACAGAAAATATTAATGCCTTTAAAAGAGAGAAATAGTTTTTTATAGAGTTTAATAAGAAAAACGTGTGGCGCTTCTATATAAAACAATTAAAGATTTTGTATATCATTATCGAACCAGAAAAAGTACCTTCCTAGTATACATTGGGTAAAGAATCCTATTTTGTGACGTTTCTATCACTACCAGCCCAGTAAACATTTTGGAGTCGCTTTGACATCATATTGAAGATGCGTATGATTTTTTGTCATGAAAGAGTTCATTTACAGTTCATCTTCTCACAATTGTCCATATGAAATGTCTGTTTTATTGGCTAGAAATAGCGAAACCGCTTCACCGGTCGGAATACAAATGAAGATGAAATTGATGCGAACTATAATGAGCTTGTGTCCTATGTCTTAATTTCTATAAAAGTGTACTATATATTGATAAAGTGGGTTTCTAGAACCTCAAATGTTCAATTATTTTTTAATAACTCCTTATATTTCAGCAGATATTAACAATTAAAAAAGTCATTTTTTCTCTTTAATTATTAAAGGGATTCAACGTTGTCCACATTCCAACCGCCTGTGACATCATTATCGCTGCCAACCTTACAGCTCATAAATCTCTGCTATATGTATTTATATATCAAATATTATTCACAGCTATTTAAAGGAACAATAAAATTCCAATATTATGTCTGCCTTAGCAGGGTTAAATAAAATAAAAACTTATTATTCTTTGACTTGACTTGATTATTTGACTACTAACAGCTGCAGAACATTACCACAGCACTGACCTAATCAACAAATAACTGACGTTAAAATGCATTTCACGTCATACAAATATGGTCGACATTTCTAGCGCTAAAACTACAATTCAAATTTTTAATTGCTATATCTCCGTCAACATTTAGATATTTAATAAAATAGACACGCCAATACACATTTATTAACATCAATTTCAATCGACAATTGAAAATTCGACCACTAAAAAATGAGGACACAAGCCCATTGAAGTGCACTAGTGATAGAAACGTCACAAAACAGGACACTTCACCAAATTGTTTACTGGGATAAAAACATTTATAGAATTTGTATATCAAACCTTACATATTTAACTATTAAGATGATCTTATTAAGAAACTATAAATGAAAATAAAAATAAAAATAATGGGCCACTCAAATTTAAATTTGATTGTGGCTATACGAATTTTCATAAATATTTTATATAAGAGGAATTTGTCTCATGGAATGGGTCATTAAAAAACATGAATAAAAGAAACAGATAAAAAAAGTATTCCTATTATTATGAAATCCCCCAGTAGCACTAATGCAATGTCAGGGGAAGGAGCGATTACTAATGCATGAATTTTCAAATGAAACCAATCAATCTCCCAGGATAATTAATTATGAAATATTAACGAGGCACAACCCTGTATTGATGCCCAGTAATTTGTATATCCGTATACATGTGGTACACGATATCGTAGTATTGATTCTAATGTAAAGTTGTTTATGAATTCTTTACCGAAATATAATTGAATCATATTTTTCATGATTTCTGTCGCACGCACATTCAAATTGTTATATTTGACATTAATTAGAAATGTTAATAATTAATTTTGTAATGTAATACAGATGGTAAAAGTACCATATTATTCCGCTAAAGGTTGCGGTTGAACCTAAAATAGATTAGAACGCGTAAAAAACTATGTTTAGTAGCATTCATATAATGTCGTATATTTATGTGGGAGATTTCCTTTAAAAGTTTGCCTTTTAACCGCACATGTCGCTGTGTTGCAAGAGGTGGAGACTCCTGGTGGTCACTATATGAAACAGAAAAACAACCTCAACCTTGTGTCATATGTCTTAATTTCTATAAAACTATACTATATATTGATAAAGTTGGTTACTAGAACCTCAAATGTTCAATTATTTTTTAATAACTCCTTATATTTCAGGAGATATTAACAATTAAAAAAAACATTTTTTCCCTTTAATTATTAAAGGGATTCAACGTTGGACAACATTCCAACTGCGTCTGCGTTGCTATCTTTTTTATACAACAGAGAACTCGGGCAAGATAGAACTCGTGCAAGTTTACAGGTTACCAACCTTACAGCTCATAAATCTCTGCTAAATGTATTTATATATCAAAATATCAAATTTTACTTACAGCTATTTCAAGGAACAATAAAATTTCAATATTATGTCTGCCTTAGCAGGGTTAAATAAAATAAAAACTTATTATTCTTTGACATGACTTGATTATTTCGACTACCAACGGCTACAAAACATTACCACAGCACTGAGCTACTCAACAAATAATTGATGTTAAAATGCATTTCACGTCATACAAATATGGTCGACCATTTCTAGCGCTAAAACTACAATTCAAATTTTTAATTGCTATATCTCCGTCAACATTTCGATATTTAATAAAATAGACACGCCAATACACATTTATTAATATCAATACCGGCTACAAAATTTGATTCAACAATTGAAAAATCGACCACTGAAAAATGAGGACACAAGCCCATTTCAACAGCTATCTTCCTTCAATGCCTTACTTTGTGAGCAATTATCTTTTTTAATTATAATTATTTTGTAATGCAATTCTAATTAATAAACAAACAAATGACATCACCGCCTCTTAGAGTCGTAGTTCACTTGTCGCGGCGCTTCGACCTGCAGTTTGGGTCAGCGATACTCTTCATCCTCCAGATCTGGGTGACGGTGACATAATGCCATATATTTAGCTATTATACAATGCATCTCATTTAATACGCATGATTTTATGCTTTTTGTTTTTTGCATTATTTTAATATGCGTCCAATTTAGTCATGAAATGACGTAATTTTAACTTTATTGTAATTTCGCTTAAGTGCAAAATGTTCAAATGATTGTCTGTGTTGTGACAAATAATAATTATACAACTTAATTGGTCTCATTTCAAAGACAGGCGCGCATTTAATCTGTTTATATTTAATAAAATGTTATAGTACCTAAATGTATAATAATGTAAACATTGCCTCTCCCATCGTAATGTGTTATTATAGTTGCCTATGTAATTAAAGAAGGAGTATAATTTGTTAGAATTACTTTGAACATTGTTTTATATTAAGACTATATATTTTAAATTATAAAACAGCAAAAGTTACAATGTATGAGATACAAAATGACAGATTCTTGAATTATTAAAAGAAGTATTAAAATAATATCAATGTCAACATTGTCAATCACATGCATCAACCAACATAAGACATCCTTGATTGTACAATGACTACACAATTTTAACGCCTTTATAAAGCTAGTTATTCAATTATTCAATTTAAAAATGCAATGATTCTATAAAGAAATTATATTATAATAAATTTGCTTAACAATACTTCGACATATTATTGATTGATAATATCTGACTGTTATAAATATAAATAAATAGCAGGAATAATTACAAAAGAATTAATTTTATAATAAAATTTAATAATTGCGAGGTCACTAATTTATTAAACATTTAAATCTAGGTATTAATATACTAGCAGCGCTATCTCCTGTAAAATTTAGTAACTCTTTTATTAGAGTTTTGTACTGGTTTGAATACTTAATAAAATGTATTTATATATTTTACTTATAAACAAATATAACTTAATTCATAAAAAAAATATTGTATTTTTAGTACATTATTTATTATACCCATCAAAAATTAAATTTACAAATTTTATATAATTTGGAATACATGTGTTTAATTTTGATTTAGTTATAAAGTAAAAATTATCTTCAAAAATACATATAATATATTATACAACTAGCTTGAAAATTTACGAAAATACAATAAATATTTTCATTCAATTTCATTATACATATAAACAAAATATAAAAATTCTATATCTTTAAAACTATATCCCATATTTAAACCATTCCGAAACAGTTTACTTTCTTTTTAAGATCACAAATAAAAAATGTATAAAATATTGATTTCATTAATTAAATTAAGTACAAATTGTAAATGGTATAACTCGTAAAACCTTAAGTCAAATGGTTTAAAACTATAACTATTATAAATTACATTAAAATTATATTAAAATATGGCTAAGCTGGGTTGACTACATTTGGCAGATACGCGAATAGAAAAATACGTTTAATATAATTTATTAATGCTAATTAAATATTAAATCTAACAGATTTTGTGGATTTGACTGTATCTTTAGTATTCAACACAGATTTTAAGTCTTCAATAACGTTCTCCATTTCGTCAACAGCGGTTGAAACTGCTCCACTCATTCTTCGACTAGCATGTTCATGTGCAACTCTTCTTATCTTTTCTATCTCTCTTTTAATAATGTTCAAACTCTTCTTGGTTTCACTTTGAAATCTATCCCCACCGTTATTAACTACTGTAGGTGTTGAAATGTAACTATCCTTCATTACACTTATGTTTAAAGATATTCTACTTGAATTTAAAAAATCATTTCCAGATATTTCTGGAATATCGTCTTCGTGCCATGACATATCTTCCTCAATAAGTTCTTCTGGATTCGTTTCGCTCTCACGGATACGATTTAACCATCCTTCTAATCGTGCAGGAGCCCATTGGGCTGTTGAGCCCTTCGCTCGATGGTATAACGTTATCATTGGAATCATTCCATTCGGGCCTACGCTCTGAGTTTGTTTAAAATCTATGTCAATTTTTTTATCTTGACATCTTTGTCTAGCTTCCCGTACCTAAAACAAAGAAATTACAAGTTATTAGTATTTATGTACGAGATGTATCAATAATATTTATCTAGATGTAAATCATTAAATTTTTAGATACCAAAATGGGAGCACGTAGTTTATGGATAATCCGTAGATTCTATTACATGTTATCAAAACAATTGAGAAAAACATTATATTTGCATATATAACTAAAGAAAAATAAACATCTTTGTCAAATTATCATTATTTAACTAAATTCCTTAATATTTTTACATAGAGACAAACAGTAAATTAACTTAATTATGTTTACTTATGTTAATCATAAATTTGCAAATGGTTTAACACAAGCAGATGTTTTTATCTAAATTGTATACACTTCATCATAACTACATGTCTTTCCGCTTAGTTACATACAAAATAGTTAGGAAATACATACATAGTGTATGTATAAAGCATGTACTAATTAAGTCCTTATCAGTTTTTATTTAAAATACATACTTGTAAAACTTAAGTACTTTGTTTACTGAATAAATATAGAATTATACAAAATATGTTCATATTTATCAACACGTGACTTTATGCAGAGAAACTTCACTCTTTGTTCAAGCGTCTGATCTTGTGATCATAAACAGACTTACCAATAAATTAAATACGTGTATGAAAAAACAGTCCGATTAATAGCCTGTGTATACATATAACCATAGAGATATAAGAGTAGACTACACGAAGTGTACGGCCGCGTGTAAAAGGAAGCGATATATGCAAAGAGAGAGATACCCTACCGAGGTTCCTATCTGTTTCTTCGTAGCGTACGTAAACAAGCCCGCCGGCTTGGTTGATTGCCGGTATGGTAGGGGTAAACAAGCAAACAGACGCTATAGTTAAAATAAAAATAAAGATTGGTATATATATACAAAGCATTTTAACGTCCAGATAATGAATAAAGACACCGACAACCCCACATTCTGACTATACCCCCACTCATTGCTATATTTTCATTACCGCGGCAGTCAATCACAGTACTCGGCTCGAAAGAGACACAGAGAGAATTTCGAGGTTATCTCTCTCTTTGCCTATATCACAGTATTCAGTCTCTTGCGCACTCTAGTCTTATATCTCTATGCATATAACTGAAGCGGTCGAGGTTAATGCGCCTTACTAATACAAGCAGGCCACCATATTACTAACAAAAACTTACCAATAAATTCAATTCGTATAAGCTGTAAGTCTCTGGTACTTCCTCTCCTAAAAGTTGTGCCAAGTCTTGTAAAAATGTTGATTTATAAGGAGTAATGCTAAAACTACATGAATTAGTTTTTGCAACTCTAGCCTCTGACTCCAACTCATCTCTTCGTTTTTCAGCTGCCTTTAAAGTAGAACCCAATTCATTTAACTGGTCTAAATATAACTTTTCACTTTCTAAACGTTCCATCTCTAATTGTTGAATTGCTTTTTCTTTTTCTGTTTTTAATTCACAACGTAGATTATATTCTTGTTTCTTTAAAATTTCTTGATGAGCTAATTCAAAATCAATTGGTTTTTGGAATACTTTTTTATCTTCAATATTATTAGGATTACTAACTCTAAAATAGTGATTCCCTCCAATTACTAGTCGGTCACCATGTTTTAGCTCATAACTGCCAAAGACTACTTCACCGTTCACGAAGGTTTCACATTCAAAATTTTGAGTTATTAATGTAAGTTCGCCTCCCACATTTTGAATCGAGCTGAAATTTCAAATTGTACATGGTTAAAACCTTTGCTAGTTATAATGTAGAGGAGACATGGGGTACATAAATTAAATTTTAGTGAGTAAAGTATAATAAATAAACTTCTTATCATAAAATTACTTTTTGTATACAGTTATCAATGGAGATAGAATGCAAGGATTATATAATAGTGTAAAACGTGTTGCCTAATGCTTAGGCATCGAACTTTATTACCAATTCAAGATGTGGAAATATGTGCTGATAACAATAAATATCTTACCAATGTTCATAAGCAATCAGTGGACTATCCAGTATAATATCAGGTTGGTAACTATGATCTGGCCTTGGTCTTCCGATTCTGATCGTTCCCGGAGGTAACAGATATAACAAGGTGCCAGTAAGCATTGGATCAGTCGAAAGATTAACAAGACAAGGTTGTCGTTGATCAGCTGTTAGTTCTAAAGCTACCCCACGTTTTCGCAACAACTTCATTTCACTTTCTTGACAAAATGCAGCTTCACGCAGCCTTTGTTTCCAAGACTTCTGCGCGTGTGCCAATTCGATTTCAGTTTCCGCAAGCTGTTGACGAAGATGTTCAACTTCATTGTTATTGTTGGTTGTTTCTAAAAATAAATACATTAAATTTATTAAAATATTAACATATAAACAACGTTATTTTGTTTGTTATTTTACCAATGATAATAGTTGTGGGAGGACCCGTTTCAAAATGACGTTTTTGTCTTTCGTAGTCTTGTCTTAATCCTCTGAGGCGATCAACTTCTGCTCTTAATTCACGAATAAGTTTATCGTGGGGGTCCTCATTGATTCGTACTCTATTAACAATCGTTCTTGCTTGGCAGGCGTAACGGAGGGTCGCTAAAGTTTCGTCAAGATGTCCACTTGCAGGAGATATTGTTGCCAACATTGACGTACGTGAATTTCCACCAAGACTTTCCTGAAATATTAATGAATTAAATAATAAACTACAGGGTGGAAATTTATAATCAAAAACTGTTGACATCAGCGTTAGTGAATAGCGGTGCTCCTATCTAATAAATCTTTCTAAGAACTATCAGAACTATATTTCTCTTTTGATTGGATTGCATAGTTTATTGTTAACAAGCTTAATGTAATAAATGTAGATGAAGGAATTATTAGAACAAATTGTTGATGCAAGTTTATTTACTGACGCAAGTCTGTTTAGACGAATAATGGTTGCACACATAGTTTGTGTTCACAAAGCAAAGATTCTTATATCGGTACACGAAGTCGATAACATCAAAGAGTAGGAAACTGACAATCTGCAAAGACCACGAATAGACGAACACGCAATTGAATTATTTATGAAGTTTAAATTTCAATTTCTATATTTATCTATAGTTTTAAAATATTCCAATAGCTTACAAATATATTATCAGGTTTATTATTATTGAACTCCTCTTCATGTCAATAAATAAATTCCAAAACATGAGCAAACATTATCAACATCGTATAGTATCAAAATATGAAATAGTTTAGAGACTAATAATGAAAATTAAATAATATTTGATTTATTTAATCACTAATTAGTATTAAGCAGCGGTCATGGTTTATATAACCTTCAATTTTGTTATGAAAGGAAATTAAACAAATTCGGAAAGAATTTGTTTAATAACAATACATGCTAATATAATATGAATGGATTATGATAAACCTGACAAAATAAAATAAACAGACCAAATAATTCTGACGCGCTTCTTTTTACATTTAATTCAACAAATGATAGTAATAATATTTGTTTTTATTGTGACTAATTTCTAACCTATGTAAATTTATATGTGCCTTTTAGAAATTGTGTATAAGAAAATGATAATCCTAAGATTCTTATAATTAATGCTTTAAATATTAAAATTAAACTGATTGTAAATTTCATTTCCTTTTCTTAAGTTAGCTGCAAATTTCTCGAAAAATATAGTGCTGAACCAATAGTGCCAATCAGAGGCGGCCTTAGCAATTGCGAGTCCCCGGGCGGCAGAAATGTACGAGGTCACGGGGTGACAGATCTTTGCGAGGTACTTATTTTTTGTGTAATTTATGTAAATTGAAAGTAAGTATTTTTGACGATAATTGACGAGAAATGCAAAAGTTTTAAATAAATAAGTGTAGAGTTTTAAATTTTATAGTGGAAGATATATAAAAGTTAAAAAGCATTAAGACGACAAATATTAATGATGAAAAACTAAGGTACATGAATGTCTTAAAAGATATCGCAGTATGAATTTTTATACTTGTTCCGAGAGGGTGCGAGGCCCCTACAAGAGCAAGACCCTGGGCGGTTGCTCTGCTTGCCACCCCGTAAGGCCGCCTTTGATGCCAATGCCCCAACGCATTCGGTCATTGTGCCACCGTTACATATTTTTGGTATACTCCAAGAACAATATTTTGAGGCTTCAGCGAGTTTGCCACTGATTGTACTGGACTATATATGGAAGCTTTAAGGAGATGGCAACACGGACTAGATAGAATATCCAGCCCGAATAATATTAAAAACCATAAAAATAATTAAAACAGAAAAACAGCACATAGATACATATATTTTGCATACTGGTCTATCATCTCTTATACACATGGGCGCCGGTGGAGGGTACAAGTGGGTGCACATGAATCGTTTAAGTTATTGTCCAAATTTGTTCAGCACTTTGAAAATGAATTCAAGGTGCTTCCTCTTATGAACACTGAGCATGCGCCTCCCTGTAACTAATCCTGTCAGCGCCCATGCTAATCCAAGATCTACATCCAGCTTTGCAGTGAACATAAAAAATGCGGTAAAAATGTAGACATGGTGGCCTTGTTATATAAGACAACATATTATTTACCAGAGCGTATGCGAATACATAAACAACGTCAAGAGCCTTATAAATAACGTGGTTATATAATAATATTCTTATCACTTAAAATAGCTACTAAAGATACCGGCTTATTTTTGTCCTTACAGAGCTTAAGGTCAAAAAATAATTAAACTTTTTAATGAGAATTTTAGGTAATGTTATCAAAATATAAAACTGTTTTTAACAAATACATAAATATTGTTTATTGATGATAAACTTATAGATTAAAAGAACAAATACACTGGCTTTGATACGGATACATGGTATACTCGTATCTATCACACAATGAACAACAATATCAAAACCGTCAAAAAATAATGTCAAATATTTCCAATAGATCTTGATATCTCTTATAATTGAACTGATTGTATCGGTCACTTGAAAATGGACTTGGAAAAGGCTTTGGTAATATATTATAATCTCAGCGGCGTATTTAGCACTGCGATGAAATTTTGGTACCTTTCAGACAATTTGCCGTTATGCTTTTTGTTATGGGTAAGGTTCCAACTTTTTTATTCATTTATATTATTGTACAACATATTTAAGTGTATTGTGTAAAAAGTTGAAGTCGATTGGAGTAAAACTGTTGGAGATATAGAGTTTTAAGTCTTCACCTCTCTGGTTTGTTTTCGTGTTACTTTGAAAATTGAAAATGCGGTTTCTTTTTCACATAGCTTTTTCAGAGTCGGTGCCTCAAAATCTGTTTGACCGATTCTTTTGAAAATTTGCACACTCTTTCTTTACATAAATGCCGAGGTAGCACTGTCTTTTTTTTTATTTTAACGTTTTTTAAAATAACAAAGTTTCTGATTCTTTTCATGAAAAATCGGTATTTTGACATCTAAGTGCTGTAAAAATTTGAAAAATCAATAAAAAAAAGAAAAACTAGACAGCGTTACCTGCAGAAACTTATCAACTAATGAAATCATTTTGGTTTTTCAATTTCAGAAAATCCAGTGATGAGTTATGAGTGGCACCGTAATGTTACTTTTTTTTGTGGCGTCTGTGGAGATTCGCTGTCAATGCCTCATTTCTTGACATTTATTTATGAAAATTTCACAAATTATTCTTCAAATGTCATTTTATCATGTTGTAGTTATAGAAATAATTATATATTAACTGTGTCGAAAAGAAAAGTTATCAAAAATATGCTTCTTTTTTAACGTTTTGACCTTAACAACCCCCCTCCCCCTTTAACGGGTCTTAAAATATAGATACATATTTCTCAATAAAAATAAATAATTAAATATATTTTAAAGCATTAACAAATTTACTATTTAATTTTAATTTCATTTCAACCTCATTCTTTCCAGTGCAATAATGTTTCATTTAAATTTCGACTCATTTCAAAGACCATTTTGTATTTATTTTAAATCCACAAACAAAAATTAGCTGATTCAAAAGTGCAATACTGAGAATGAATGACTATCTTGAAAAGCGTCATCATACTGACTGGTTTAAATTCTTTACTTAATAACTTTTACTCTATTTTCTATTATAATTAGCCACCTCATTAACAAAGAATGTTTATTACTTCAGTAAATAATTAATAATAGCTATTTTTACGTTATCAACATTCCATTTAGTTGAATCTTCATTTGAATATTTACATATTCTTACGGGAAAAAATGACTAATTAGCAGATGTATGTACGTAATGTTATATGGTAATTCGTAACAATTAATTATATAAATGTGACATAATGGTCCATATAACAGTACGTCTATTGGATATTTATTTAGTTTGTTCTATATACATATAATTAATTTTTTTGCAGGTGCGTTTTTTTGCATGTTCTTTTTTTATTTTCCTGCTAGATGGTATACACCGATAGATTAAAATAGCATTTATTTAAGTATAAAATAAACCTAAGTGGTATTATCTAATTAGTAGGTCAAGGGTTTTATCAAACTGCGGACGTGTCAATACCAAGTACTTACCACCGCAAATACAATTACACTACAAATACAAGCAAATTTTATATCTAATACAATTACATAGTAAACAAAAATTAATCATACCATAAATTCAAAGTTAAGAAAGTCTAAACAATAAATTCTGGTTTTACAGAATAAGGATAAGAATCTTAAGATAAAGACAGGATAAAAGTCAAAGATTGTAGCTCGTAGATACATAATCTATCCTTGGTATAAGTATATGAACAATACTTAATTACGTTTAATGTTTTTTAATTAATTTATTAACAATGGCATTTAGTAACAACAAATGTTATAAATTAAGATAACCATATACTACATAAATAAATATTCAACGTAATTTATAAAATACGTTTTATCATTTTAAGCCCATAATCTGTTAAAGAGTGTTTGAATATGTATATGTATATATCCATATCGAGAACGTGAATAGTATACATGGACACTTTAGTATATATTTACACTTTCTGAGCAGATTAACTTAAAATTATATTACTTGCGCTCGAAACTGCACTATTGAAAATGTCCCTCGAAAAAATTTCTTGATACTTTTCTATTTTTTTCTTAATTTTTGTATAACGAAATTATTTTTAGGTTAGGCTACGTTTGGAAGTGTACTGCGGAAGTCTAAATAGTAATGTCCTATTGAAAAAAATACGCCCTCAAAGGAAAAGATGGAATGCAATATATACTGCCTTTTTAAATCTACGTCATATTTAGCCATTTAATCCATGTTGCTGTGCCCCTTTAAACTACACTTTCATTGCTAATATCTTCTATTACATTGTGACTACTATCATATATATATATAGACACAATTATATAATATTTAATTCCAGGACAGAAAAACTAACCAATTTATCCCATATGTCTTTCTCAGCAAGTACTTCGTTTCTGCCAGCAAAACTGCGCGATAAATAAATGCGAATACTGGGATCAAGTGAGAAAAGATAACGACTGATATGTCACAAACAAATTCAAACGCAAAACAAGATATTGTATTATCGGGTAATGGAAAAATTTGAAGTTGTCAAAGTTCGAAAAGAATCACACCTGGTGTGTGATTGTAATATATGTGTTTATCAGTGGCGTAGCTACCGCCGTATCAATGATACGGGACCTCCGGGCTATAGGGGCCCCAAACGTGTGTAAGCAAATATTCGTTTTTTTTTTCACTATTTGAAATCATTAATCCTGTTCCTAAAGCATTACAGCATGAAATTAATGACTTACAGAAAGCTAGCATTTTACTAAGTAATCTTTTGAATTGACTGAGTGAAATAAGAAATCAAAATGCATTCCATGGTTTGCATAAAGGAGTCCAGAGATCTAGCAAAAGAGTGGGGAGTAACAACTGTTTCCAAAAATAAAAGAAAGAAGATAACGAAGCGTTTTTTTGATGAGCTAAATACAGTAAAGACATGTCAGTTGATCTTTAATCTAAAATTCAGAAAATTCATTCCATTAAGGTACTCATGGAATTATTGCTGATAAAATTCAATAGCCTTGCATCCAGTTTTCCGGAGGTAATAACAGCATACTTTCTATTCTTGAACCTTCCTGTTACAAGTGCAACAGCTGAAAGAAGTTTTTCGAAACTAAAACTGATAAAAAATTATCTAAGCACTTCTCTGGGACAGGAAAGGCTATCAGACTTGTCACTATTGTCTATAGAGGCAGAAAATTTGAAAAACTTAAATCGTCCTAATAAATAAGTTCGCCGAACAAAAGGCAAAAAAAGTGTATATTTGATTTGAATCGTTTGGCTAGTTTAGTTCTTAGGAGTATTAATTGTAAGTAATAACGTACAAACAATATATAATTATTTTAATTCAATGCGAGCGTTTTTGTTCCTTTTGTGAAAAATTTTTACCCTTCATTTGGGCCCTCCACCAATTTTTTATACAGGTGTTTATACATAGGGGACCTTAAGTACGTCAAATATTATGTTAACTTCTGTGGTAGCTCCGTGGATAGAGAATAGTCACTATCGTAATTGGTTCTTGATTTTTGTCTAAATTAGATTGAAATTCCACCTACAAGGGCTCTTTGCCAATACATATGCATACTCGTATATCTATGTACATATATTCAGATTCCAGAGACAAATAAACATGTTTGCGTTTTCGCAATAAAATACTTCAGTATTATATTTCAAAACAAATGCGAAAAAATAGAAAATATGTTTTTTAGAATAATTAATTATAAATAAATAGAATTTGTTGACTTTGTTACTTTATACTATTTGTAATGCTAATGCCTATTTTTTCAATTGCAGACGTATTTTTTTTATTTTAGAGCCAAATACAAAAGAACGATAATATTTCATACGTACACACAAATGATATACATAAATTAAAAGTTTAAAATTAACATAAATTAAAAGTTTGACGTAGGTATGCAATGTTTTATGAAGCTTATCAAAACATACCAAGATACATTCTTGGTATGTTATATGACTTGTTTTCTTTTTCAATGAAAATTCTTTTTCTTTAAGTATTTATCGGAAAAAATTCCGGGCAAAACCTAGTACGTACTTTAGATAATAGATAGTAGTAAATACAATGTGATTATTTTTTAAATAATTTAAATAGTATTGATACTTAACGGAATGAATTTACAATATAGTTGGGTTATTGCCATAGTTTTATATTCTACTTTAAATTGATGAAGTACTAAAATCAGAACCAGGGTTTACTAATGATTTTTTAAATATTTACAATGTTATAAAAGATATAAACAATGAAAAAGTTAAAGGGACAAACACTATGCGATATTTAAATACTGGTGACGTCACTTTTTGATTTTTGTAACAACATGCAACATCCTTTATGTTTCACTCTCACTCATTTTATTGAAAAGATAGCGAGTGAAACATAAACCATATGAAATACACGTAGTGCAATTATAATTAAAATAAACAATGAGTAGATGTAAAAATAAATATGGAAACAGCAAGATTATTAAAGATTAAAATGGATAATAAAAAGATTATAAAGAAACTAATAATAGTGTATATTCACATAAATGTTTTCCAGAAATTTAAGCTACAACGCATTTAGAAATTCATATATGTATTTACTGAAATAAAATGACGACACTATGCATGGAAATACACAGTTGTAATACGCACTAACTTTACCTTATTCAAAATTCACACACACGAATGTTAAGTACACACGAACTCATGTAGACACACACACAAATAGACGTCATTCTGGACGGACGGGTATTTAATGAAAGTAGTGGGAGCGTAGTAGTTAAGGTTCTCAAATGTATTACACGCAACAGTCATAAAAAGTGTTTCCCAAGAAGTGCATTTCTGAAAATTCTGTTTAAAATTATTTGGAATAATAACCTGTTCCAAATGACTAATTTGATAAAATGAATATTGCAATATCCTGAATTTGCGGAAATTTTAAAGTAATTATAATTAATTACCTCAAATTAATTGTATGACCGACAAACGAAGGTCTGAAATCCTGCAGTTAAAAATTATTATCTTTCATCTTTCTTTTTGGCGATTTTTTTTATTTGTTTGTATTGAAATTGATAACGATTTAAATTTTTTAATTGACGATTCCTCTGCATTCATGACGTAAAAATTATGATTCATAAATACACTTTATAATCCTTAAAAGGATTCAATTAATATAATGTAACTTCTTATGTTAAGTAAACTTTAAATATGTTTAGCAAGTAATGGGCTTGTGTCCTATGTCTTAATTTGTATAAAAGTGTTTTATGCATTGATAAAATTGGTTACTAGAACCTCAAATGTTCAATTATTTTTAATAACTCCTTATATGTTAAGAGATATTAACAATTAAAAAAGTCATTTTTTCCCTTTAATTATTAAAGGGATTCAACGTTGTACATATTCCAAATGCATGTGACATCACAACCGCTGCCAACCTTATAGCTCATAAATCTCTGCTATATGTATTTACATATCAAAATATCAAATATTATTTACAGCTATTTCAAGGAACAATAAAATTTCAATATTATGTCTGCCTTAACAGGGTAAATAAAATAAAAACTTATTATTCTTTGTCTTGACTTGATTATTTGACTACCAACAGCTACAAAACATTACCACAGCACTGACCTACTCAATAAATAACTGACGTTAAAATGCATTTCACGTCATACAAATATGGCCGACCATTTCTAGCGCTAAAACTACAATTCAAACTTTTAATTGCTATATCTCCGTCAACATTTAGATATTTAATAAAATAGACACGCCAATACACATTTATTAACATCAATTTCAATCAACAATTGAAAAATCGACCACTAAAAAATGAGGACACAAGCCCATTATAATTTGGTTCAAACATGACAAAGCATATATGTCGTTCAATACAATAGAGATGAAGGAAATAAGGAATTATTTTTGAAAACAAATAACTGTTCGTAAACAAAAACGAAAGCCACATTTTTCCATACGTGACGTCACAAATATGACGTAGAACGTTTATTTGATCACGTACACACCTCCAGAAAGAAAACGCAAAAAATTAAATATACAATACTCTTAACAAACAACTTTAATCGGAAACGTTCGTGGCACGCAATCGTCTATGTTCGCCGCCTTTACTATAAACAGAAACATTAAAGGCGTCCTTTTAAAAGAGTAGTATACAAATGAACCTCACAGATAAAAGCATCTAAAAATTGTTTATTAAACTAAAACTTAATAACAACAAAATAATAATTATTATTTATAATTATTTAAATTATCAAGTGTGAAACAACTATCGTACTTTAAAATCAATATATACAAAATTATTTAACTAATTTAAATATATTTTGTTAAATAATTATCTTGTTAATTAACTATATGTTAATTACTTAATTTCTTTAATTAAATATAATAAAATAAAACATCAAAATGGATTTGTACAGCGTCTACATGCCCGATGTAATGAGCTATACCTCTTTAAGAAGTCCGATTTATCGTGATTACGAGCGCCAGCCTTATGAAAAGAAATATCCAGGTACAATACTATTTTTAATTTTTCTTAATTAACTAAACAATTATAATCATTAAAGAAAGTATTCCCGCCATGAAAACTATTTTTGTTTATAGTAATTTTTGTGTAAAGATATATCTATTAACCACAGCAAACAAATCCGGTCTGGTGGTAATGTTACACATACAGGGTGTTACAAATGATTGGTACTATTTGTAATTTAAAAAAAAACAAATTTTTTGTTCATATCCATATAACACCATAAAACATATAACGAACAAAATACAAGCTAATGTTATTAATAAATTAATTTCAATGGTGAAAAAAGATTACCTAGTTTAAAACACCCTGTATACATAGTACGTAATCGCTTTTTACATATTATTATAGTGATAAATATATAAATATTCCACTTTTCTTGTATGTGTATATGTTTTAATTGCTGAGTTTTAAAATATCATTTTATCAGTTAAAATATTACCGTAGAATGTAATTTTTTATTCAAATACAAAACTGTATAATATGCAATTCGCTATAAGTATATTCAAAGTATAGTTAATATACATAACTATAGTTTATTTACATTCTTGCATACAAGGATAAATATATTATTAGCATACGTACATATAATAATAATAATCATGTGCTGAAAATATAGAAGATTTTTATGACTACAGTAATATCTTTTTTTGTTGAATTTGTTTTTATACAGTTTTATTTCGAGTATGGTCTACCATTTATGATCCAAAAAAATTTCTAAACAAATTATCTTAAGTAAAAGTAAAACTATTTAAATTAATTATTACTAATTAGATACTTTAGATAATGCGTTTAAAACAATAGATAACATATTTGTAAAACATTAATAATGCTAAATATAATACATACTCGTAGTTAAGAATATAAACAAATTACTGAAATAGTTTGCTAGTCATTTATTAAACAAATTAACATAATTTCTTCAACATCCGTTTTTAATTTATGAGTCAATGTATTATGTCAATAACACCATTTAATGTGTACTCAATTTGTAAAATCGTTGTTAATTGTATTTTTGAATCAAGCGGAAACTACAATTGTATAATAACGAAAAAATGGTATCATAAAATAAATAATATTACTCAGTAAAACTGTATAAATATTCTGGTAATTGAGTGTTTAAAATCTTTATCGTCCCACACTCTTTTATTAAAATTAGGTGATTAGTCGTTAATCATGAATTGAGAAATACACATGCTATTTTGTCTTTAGTAATGCTTATCTGAAAATTCAGGCAAAACTCTGACTAATGATCTGCATCTCGTATAAAACACGAATTGCATATGTGTATTATTTGAAATGCATACCTGGCATGATTGTCATACTTTAGAATACTTATATTCCAGATTCTACATTTTTTAATAATTCAAGTTAATGTTTATTGTTGCTATGGTATAGTATCGCTCACCAAAATAATGTTTAAAAATACCACTAAATAAAAAACAACGTAGCAAAAAACATAAATTTAAATAAATTAAAAATAAATTTGCACATGACAAACACATAAATGTTGAATTTTTTCCACGTTTTTGTAGTTAACTAAATGTATTCTGAACATAAAATAAAAATACACGAGGATATGCTTTATGACTGCTTCGTTCGGAGGTTTGTGTATGTTAAACATGAAAATCTTAACAAAAAAGTAATATAAATTGAAAGTAAAGTAGAAAAACATTTTGGGACAACACCATATAAACACATTGACCACACAAAGCAAAGCGATTAATTTTGTTCCAAATGTTCCAAGTCAAAGACAGTTGTGTCTCCAGTGGGCTTCCAAACGTATTTGCTATTTATTATTAATTATAAATACATATTGTTAAACTTTCTGTGTTAGTCACTTCTATTGATAAACTTGAGCCTATTCTATTTTACTATCACTACACACATGCATTCTATTTTTAAATAATACATCATATGAAATTGCGTGTTTTACAAAAGGCTATTTAATTTTATATAAAGTAAATATAAATACAATACGTATAAAACTATGTATTTAGTTTTACATTGTCGCAATATTTTACTACGATATTATACTACTCAATTCAAGTAACAATGATATCGTATCACTTCTTATAATATGTACATATTGTTATGATTCTTTTTGTCAGTCAAATGTTTTTTGCATTGTTTATACATATTTAATTTGCGTCATCGCTGTTGACGTGACTGTATAATACGAGTGTGCCATGTGTATATTCTGTAAACCAACTTCTAGCTTGCCACACCCAGTCAGACAGGCATCAGACTTTCGAGAACGAACGATTCAGCGAGTCTAGCATCGAAGAGTCATCAGCCCAACTCATATTTAATTCTTAGAATTTTATAAGAATTTCGTTTTAATTCTGTTATTGAAATAAAATATAATTAGTCACCTGTGGCTACTACTCTAGACAGTTAGTGGAACTATCGCCAAGGTTATTTGAATAACATGAAGGCTATAGCTTAAAAGAATTCTCCAGATAATAAACATTTTATTTCATATTTGCTTTTACTCTACTATTTAGATAATAATTTCTTATTATCGTTAAAACTCAAATAAGTTAAATATTACGTAAATGTATCTGTAAATATTAATACAGAGTGGTTTGCCGGTTTATATCAGTAATATTTAGCTTTTATTTTTGTGTCATAATCTTGTCATTTGTTTAGTTGCTTGAGTAGGATTAAATTACTTATAAAACATAATGGAATATTTAAACCGATAAACCATACTGTATGCCATATATATTTAGATAAATATAAATCTATTTTAAAAAAAGATTAAATCATCAAAATTATTTCACTGAATGCTACAACGTGAATTAGGAATTAGTGATAACAGCATATGTTATATAATGTTTATGTAAATATAGTTAAAGGAAAACAATATTTATATTACATTGGTTGTACTGATTACTCTGTTGTAGTTATTTTTAGTATCCATGTCCTAAATAACTTTCTAGCTCCGGCAATCATTAGTGCGTGTTAAAATGGTCAGGGTTTATTGGCAGGCCAGTTCTGCTGGCATGAGTATTAAAATATACAACGCGATACGTGACCATGGTCGGATATACCTATGTATATAAATACGCAATATCTAGTGAACAGAAAACGCAGCAGTTGCTTTTAGAGACAGTAAACAAAACCAAATTGTAAACAAGACACACCTTCTTTTTATAAAGTTAAATCGCTATGCCACCGATGATAAACTTTTAAACATCCGTCAGTTTTTTAATTTTTCAAAAAAACACAAATCACATGTATGTCCGGGGGCTCATAATTGGTAAACAAATGAACAAGCATGTAATGTATTCGGGGATCCCTTTTATAATGTAGCAGTGTTCCGCGTGAACATTTCGGATGTAATAATGTATGAAAATATTGCATAAAATAAAATAGTGCACAACCCAATGATTTAAAAGTACTATTCATAATTATGCACCACAGTTTAAAAGTAATTCAGGAAATTACTAATAAAAAAAAATTGCGATGTGTTAATGGGGGTCGCCTCATGTGTCATAATGGGTCATTGAGAAATTGACAATAATTTATTCAATTAGTAATTAAAATAATTGTGAAAGTTTATCCAAATGAGTGGTCAGCAATCTTGTATAATTAAAGGTCAAATTAATTAATTAAGAGTATTTCGAGGATTTAAATTTTCTTTAGTAATCATCTTACTTTGATTATAAGACATACAATTAACATATCTTTAATATTTGTATGTATTAGATTGATAACTAGAATTATAATATCTTCTATCTAAAGAAACCTTTGTTTTCAAAGATAAACAGATTTAAAAAAGATATAAAACTTTGCACGTTTACACAGCATGTCCCAAATTATTTTAAAGAGATGAAGTAATTAAAATTAACTTGGTTCATAAACAATTTTGTTTTTACATTATTTAAGTGAATTTCCAAAGTTTAGTAGAAACGTGAAATAAGGCAAAACTTAGTGTACTCGTTACAACAAAGATCTATTTTATATTCTTATTGAATTGAGCTTGTGCCAATGCAACCTTCAACTTTTTCCATCATCAAATTTAAATAGTTTGTTATTGACATACATTTTAAAATAATAATGTAATTTACTAGGAAAATATTTGTTTTAAAATAATTACAATATTTAATCAAGCATCTATTATGTAAATTTACTTAATAACAATTATTCTGATTATATTGAAATATTTTACAACAATATATATTAACAAAGATAACAGAAATATGACAAATCAGCTGTTATTTAAGAATGTGCTTCTTAAGTAAACAATAAAATTGTAGTTCTAAAATGTATAAAAATATAAATCTATCTATATAGTAAAATAGAATTCATGGTGGGAATTGCTTTTATTATGATTATGCGAGTATTTATTCTTGTGCTTACGTTTTATGTTTCGTTGTAGAAAAACAACAGCCACGAAAGCAGCCAACAATTGTTGTTACAAACGGTAAAAATTGTCCGTTCTGCAAAGAACAGAAACGCCGTCCTCTGGGTTTGTACATGAAAGGAAAAGCTAACCAGATGAACAACTGCATCACTGAAGAACATGAACATCAGGAAGAGCATGAGACTGAACAAACTAATAATACTACCACTGAAAAATAAGCAGCTACTTCTTAAACTTACATTTTATAATATTATTAACTTAACACGTACTATTTATTTTTAATTTTACTGAATACTAAATAAGATTTTTATTTTTTTATATAAATAAGAAAAAACAATCAAAAATATTAATGATAATCATAATTCATAAGCTGCAAGTTTCGATAATTATTACGGAAAGTTAGTTGCAATTTTAGGTCTTAAGATTTTCATAATTTGATCTCTTTTGTAAGAAAATACAGTCTACACAGTGGCAAGCACGCATTGTAAATTGGTTTAAACCAAAGACATGGACATAAATATTTTTCTATATTCGCAGAGCTACAGATGCTGGTATAGCGATTCCATCAGTTGAAAAAAAAAGTCAATATTTCACTGAGGATTTCTAAAATACACTCGTTACTTGAATGAAATATGAACTGTGAGAAGCATTTATAAAACTTTGTAGAATCTCACACAGCTGAAGCAAATTAAGTGTGTTTAAAATGTCTAATTAGACAAAATTTTCCTAACCAATATCTCCGATATAGCAAATATTTACACAAATACACAAAATTTAAATCGTTACTTTGCGTAATTGTTAAAAGAATATAAATGAAAACATGTAAGAATGTTTTGTAGAATATAAAAAAAAGACTGTAAAAATGAAACTTTTTGTAAAGACCTTCGTTCACGACTGACGTAATTAGGCAATATTATAAAGATACATTTTAAATAATAATTAGTGCTTTAATTAGAAAGGAGCGGCTTCCATTTACAATTATAAAATATATTTAAGAATAAATGATTTCTTACATTACAGCATTAGGAAAAGAAAGGTTAAAACATAATATTCAAAGATTTAAAATTATTCCAGTGAATAAACCATTTATATTTTTTCAAGATTTATTGATTAAAAGATATTTAAGAAATCCTCCAATTAAGTTAAGGATAGATTTACGTAAAATCATTTTTATAGCTTAACTAATAATAGTATATGTATAGTATTTATTTTAAACTTTTTAAGTAAAATTGAAAGCGCAAATTAAACTATGGCAAACGTATTATAATATTTTGAAATGTATGGTTATTTAATTTTAGATAAATTTAAATGGAAGATCATAACGAGGTAGTTGAACTCCAATAACTGTTCTTACATTTAACGCATAAGAATTAAATAAATAAAAGTTATTATTAAAAATTCGTGTACAAGTAAATAGTACAATATTTATAAAATTAAATAAGTGATTCAATTTATAAATGTAATTTGCGATTTTAATTTTATTTTACTTTCTTTAATCGGGATAATGCATAATATTTTTATAATAACTTAGGTTTAGCAAAACTTAAAAAGGAAATTAATACCCTGTTTCTTAAAGAGTCAAATTTTTACTCTTAAGTTATAAATTGACCTAAAATTATTTCCTTTTGTGAAAATGTAATTTTTAGGTAATTTCAAACTTTAAAGTTTCTTATAAGAACAATGTATTTTTTCTTTTATTATATATCAAATGTTTCGTCTTTTTATGTTAATGCTATGTATTAAATAAATTGACAGCAAAGGAACGTTTTTACTACATAATAAACATTATATTTAACAATTAAAATTTTACTTTGTTTTATTAGAACCGCTGTTCTTATGTTTCGCAGTTTCATTAACTTCTGCAAGTAGTCGAAAAAAGTTAAATGTATATAAAAGATATTCATGTCTTCGTGTTCGACTATCAGCGCCATACTTTAACGCTTTGCTACATTAAAAAAAATGTATACCATGAAATAATTTTTGATAAGGAATAAATTAATTTCCAGAATTTCAGAGATAATCTAATTTCTCAATAATTTTTAGTATGTCATACACACTTTAATAACTGCGTCAAATATAATTCTGTATAAAAGAAGTGGAGAATTGTATTTACATAACAAATTTTATAGATAAAAAATGTAAATAGTTAAAAAAATTTATTGAATCTCTTTGCCGTTTTATCACGATTCAAGCTGATCGAATGGCCATGACAAAACCAAAAGACTTAAAATTGTACACGTATTTTAAATCTTATTTTTTTATTAAGTATTTCATCGATACAAATGCTCAAGGCTAATGTTTTCGTTGTAAAATAACCTTGTTTTTGACCTTAGCTATTGTTCGGAACAAAAACGTAAAATATTCTTTTTTCGTTAAAAAACAAAAACTACAATATTCTTTTTTTATTCGTATGTAAGAAATACAATATATCAAATGATGACAATTTATATAAAATTCTCGCCTGATAAGATGCAACGTACCTAACGGCACTTTAAACTTTTGTTTCAAATTTTCTTTATAGGATTCGCAAGATCTTCTGTACAAAATAGAATGATATGATATACATGCACAGAAAGGATTAAGTTTAATTATTGTAAATAATCATCAATGAATCTGAGTGGAGGAAGCTGCAACAGCCAGAGTCTTTAAAAACAATATTAGAGGGAGTCCATTTGTAGACTTTACACCAAGTTGATGGTACGGCACCGGAAAGGGCACATATTTTGTTAAAGGTTACTAAATGTAATATTGAAGGTTCTGATAATTTTTAAAAAGAAACGCAAAAGTTTCAACCACAATTTGTTAATTGTGGTAACAAACAAATATCATATTTCCTGTTAGCTACGGAAAAAACAAAAATAAGGCTGTTCAAACTATTTAAAATTAACATTATAAGAACATTTAACAATACATCAATCAATTTTTTGCAAATTGTTATAGGTAATAACAATTAATTATTATAAGTAATTGTAAATAATAATATGTATAGAGAGGGATGTGTCGCATAGAGCTCTGCTAATTTTTTTAATTAAGAAACGTAACTTTGAATAAAATTCTAAAATATTGAATCAATAAATGTTTGGCTAAGCCAAATTATTTGTCAGGCCATTAGCACAGTTCTTACAACAGTTCGTATGTAATGCTAAATTTCTTTTAAATTTAATTTATTTAACGTTAGCCTATTTCAATGCTAAGTCCAATGAAATCCATAGATGATAATACGTAATCAAATTTTCGGTCATTTAAATATGAAACAATAAAATTATCAAAAGTACAAAGATTTTTTCTGAATCGATATCGTGTCTTAGACTCGTGACCTTTGTAGTCGAAAGGAAAAAAACTGTTATTATTATTAAAACAGACAAACACACCACTATAAAAATACGACGCAATTTCTCGGTTGCACACGCTTCTATTTTAATCATTGAAGTTGATGAATATAATTATTAATTTACGTGAAACTTTCAAATATGCTTTTATTGCAATTACGAAAATACAAGTTCAAAAACATTAATTTTAATAAAACTTAAGGGAGAAATCTTTATTTACTATACATAGAGAATGAATAGAATAGTTTATAAGCCGGAAGAACAGAAAATATTATCATAATATGAATATGTACTTTCTTTTTAATTTTTTCCAGAACAATCTAGCATTAATATGTATCCCCTTACAAATTTAGTGATTTTTGCACCCGAATGTATTTCTCATTTGAAATGCATGGAAACGAAAAATTTACCTATATAAACAAAAGAATTATTTACAGATAAATATAGTTGATAAGAAAGTATCGATGTAACCAAACCTATGTAGCTATACATAAAGTTGGAAGAGTCCTAATATTTATAAGTTATTATTCAAACGTTAAGAGAAATACAATTATAAAATGTGGAAAAAATTTAAAAACAACGGTTTTCGAAAAACCAGTTCGATACAAGGTATGAAATTTTGATATAAATTTTTAATTACTATAATAAATAATTATTACGAATTCAAGATATTCGTAAAATTGATTCTTTGATAAAGGAATAAAAAGAAGATTATTAAATAAAATATATGAAGTGATACGCCATTTATTTCTTTTTAATTACAGGAAAGGATATAAGTAAAAACAAGAAGAAAGTTTGTAAAAGCGTATCCTGCAGATGCATTAAGGATCTTTGTAAATGCAGTCACATATCGCTTAAACAACGACCATTTAAATTTGGTTCTGATATGCTGTACTAAAATTTGAATAGAAAATTATTATTTATCATATTACTTCTTTCCAAATGTTTTAAAAAATATTCATTTTATGAAAAGAATTATAATTATCCTTTATATATACCAATTACAAATAGAATGTTGTAATTAAAATGTATATCAATATTATAATATTTATAAAATATCTGTAATATCATTGTATTTTTTTTTTTTGTAAAAATTAATTTAACGTGTTTTCTGTAAATTTGTTTTAAATAATTTTAATAGCCTATTAATTAATAATCCTCTTGCAAAAGAGACTTTTCATTTAGAACAACGTTTTTGGAACGCATGCATTGACGCCATGCAGCTGTTATAAAAATGAGGAACAAGATTTAAAATCTAATACTTTTATATTTATTATAAAATATTTTATTATAGACCAAATTTTGTTAATGTATTAACTCCAGTGGCTACATTTACTAGTTAAGTACGGGTAGGCAAGAATATTTGATAATCAATAAAGAAAATCATATATTTATAAAGTAAGGACACCACACCACTTTTATTGGACAATTCATAATTGTACAAATTTGAAGCGTCTGAAATTAAAGTCATGGAAATATAATTTTAAACGAATCTACTATCATAAACCTTTAATAACTTGAATTTAAATATTTCATGTAAGGTTTTAATAATTTACGGTCATCTAGAAGGTATAATAAGTTATACAATTTGTTATTTTCAACTTACCCTTAATAACCATGTCAGAACGGATTCTCTGTAGGGTACAAAAATATGACCATTCTTTCTGTTATCCATAGCCAAAGAAGCAATCACTTTACCAAGAGTCAGTAATGACTTATTGATACTAACACCTTCGCGAAGTCTTTCTCCACTGTTTATAACAGACGTATGCCCTTTAGCACAAGAAGAAGATACTCTTTCACTTCCGGCTAAATCCACAAGACTAACTTTACTTCTTACACCACCAGGTTTATCTTCAACATCTTCTTTACTAGATAAATTCAGGACAACACTAAATATTGAATGAGATCTAGACGATTTATCATTCATACCAGTTGCAGCAGTTGCTCTTTGACTATTTCCTACTGCTAGCCATTTACGTAGATCAATATGTGAATTTACAGCCTGAGTGCTTAAGTCTACAACATATGGACCTAGTTCTGGATGCTCTCGCACTTTTAAAGGAGCTTTTCTTGAACAACCTTCCAATCCCACAGCTAACAAATCATGAATTTTTTCGTTATATATTTCGAAATAACTGACTTCGACTGTTGCTGTAATGGATTTATCCAACTCCTCTATTCTTCTAAATAATTCATGGCAAAACCTTGGAATAATACCAGCCTCGCTTTTTTCACTGCTAACATCGTAATCATCGGCTGCATTATCAATGCCCATCATACTGTAACTTTTACCAGAACCTGTTTGTCCATAAGCAAAAAGACAAGCGTTGTATCCTTCAAATGCTTTATCTATTAGAGGCATTGCTACACCCTTAAACACAGTTAATTGATCCGCGTAATTATTTTGTTCGGGATCACAACTCCAGAATGCTTGATCATAAACAAAACTGTGACTAACTCCTGCTGAAGAATCTGCAGAAGTCCCAGCTAAGACTGTCACTTCATTTTGATCAATAATCACTATGTTACTAACACTAACTGTTGATAATTCTTTACTATTCATTGGACGTACACGAACTGCAACATTCAAATTACTAGCTTCCCCTAAGGTATCTTCATGTTTCAATATATTTTTCGGACGAGGTGTTTCCATTACAACCCGATTATAACATTCTGGAGTTTGAGGTGCCATGGTCTTTATTTTTAATCTGTTTACAGGTGTTGATGGGACAGACCGATGTACAGTTAACGGTGTACTTATGGTATTTAATGTTGTCGCTGATTTTGAACGAGTGCCTGTTAGTATTTTAGAATTTGGAGTCCGATAGCGAGTCGGTGTACAAAACCTAAAAATAAATATAGTAAGCTTAAATTGAAAGCACTACGTATCGTAAATTATTATTTCTTATTGATTTATTTCATTTTGTACTAACCTGGATTGTGTATGAACAACAGAGTCACTAACATTTGGATTTTTTGCTTCAGTATGTGTAGTGTCCGTAAGATCTTGCATTGAAGATCTACCAAGTACATTTTGCCGTTTTGAAATTTGTCTAGGTGTAATTGAATTATCTTTACATAATCCTAATTTAGTATCTTTATTTTTTAATTTTATTGGAGTGAACACTTTATTCGATGACATTTTAAAATCTAACCGTCAAAATATAAAACTTATATAAAATAGATAACCAAATTAATCAATTTTAAATCAAAAGAATAATACCACAACTAAGATTAGTTAACTTATTTAACTATATATATACATAAACTCTAAAATTCGACAAAATCTGAAACAGTTTGACTTTTCTGATATAGTAGATGATAGTTGAATAGGTTGACCGGTTTATTTTAAAAATATGACAGTTGATTTCTTCTTTAGCGACTAAGGTATTAATATTTCTGTTTTAACTAGATGGCGTTTTAGACTTAAATAAAACATTTATTTAGAACATAAAGAAATAATAACAATTTTCTAAACTTTTCAGATAACATTTTTATTAAAATGTAAGACTTTTTAGTTTATTTTATATATACAATTTATTTGAACATAGCACAATATCTCAGAAAATTTTCAGTCAGCTATTTATCCTGCCTTTATTTTTAAAATCTAAGCTTTGTATTATACTTTATAATATTTTTTAAATTCACCAATGGTGAATATTTACCGTCATACAATATTACTCTCTTTCATTGGTGTGTTCAATATTAATCTATCAAATCCTAATCTAGTTAAATCAATAGTCTGAAAACCTACATCCAATATCATTTCAGAAATTGCTCGACCTACTGCAGGTACTTGTTGAATACCTGTACATATTGTTAATAGGAATTATTTATTTAAATTAAAATAGACATGCTATTTCAAATTAAAAGAAGAATAAAGAAATACTAACCATGTCCGCTAAAACCTGTTGCAATATACAAATTATTATAATAAGGATGTGGTCCCACGATTCCATTTGCGTCGAAGGTGTTGTATTCGTAGTATCCAGCCCAGGCACTTCTAACTTTAATAGCTTCAAAACAGGGAACTCTTCTAACTAACATTGGCCACACATGTTCGTCAAAATAATTATGATCTACATCAAAATTTTCACAAGAAGGTTCCATATCAGGTGGCGGAGATCTGCCTGCAATGTACCGACCACCTAATCCATCTCGTCGAAAATATGTATTATTAGGATCAATTGTTAAAGGAGTATTAAGTCCTGGTGGACTAACACTTTGGCAATCAAAACTATACACAAATCGCTTCCTAAAATAAAATTTATTTATTTACTATTACTTTTAATCAAGCTAAAATATGTTTTTTTATTACCTCGGTTCTACTGGTAGAGGCACACTCAACATTCCTTTCCCAGTTCCAATTCTCGCTAATTTTGCGATAGCTCCTGATTGTGCGCCTGCCGCTATTACACAAATTGCAAATTTAATAGTTTGTGTCTCTCCATTATCCAATTTAATTACTGCTTTATTGACTCCTTCATAACTCCCTGGATCTATACCATCCATAAGGATATCTCCTTGTCTTCTAAATTCAAAGCCTGCAACTTCGCCAGTAACATATTCAGCTCCAAGCTCTATAGATCGTTTTTTTAAACCATAAAGTAGAGCCCATGGATCAAACCAACCCTCATTTTCCAAACCAAGGCAACCTAAAAATGTATTTATATACAAATATTCCTTTCTTATTTTAAGAAAGGAGGAACCTACCTAATTCTATTCCTTCTGTGCTTATCCATGGAAATCTTTTCTTTAAAGCTTCTGGTCGTAACAGCTCATTCTTAGCTCCAAGGTCCTTCTGAACACCATGATTTAATTTGAGCTGTTCAGCTCCTTGTTCTGTAGCAAGCATTAAATATCCATGAGGCGTAAAGTTTACATTAATGTCTGGTCCGAGATGATCATGTATATTTCTAAGAAATTCAGCACCATATAAACCCATTTGAATATTTTCTGGAAGTGAAAACTGTTGCCTCAGGCCACCCACTGATAATGGCGTAGATGCTTTAGAATACTGAAATACAACAGACTCCTTAAATTGCAATAAGAAACGTATAATTGATATTGCAATCTATATTACCGAAGGATCCTTTTCTGCGACGATAACTCTTAAGCCTTCTCCTGCTCTTTCCTTTAGCCAATAAGCAATGGATGATCCAATACCTCCGCCACCAATAACCAGAACATCACAATGTGTAGGAAATAATTCACCTTTATGTGCAGGTTCTGTAGCAGTGTCATCTTTTACAATACCTATACTAGATTTAAAGTTGCTTATACCTTTTTTTATATCCTTAGATAATATTCTAGCAGTTTTTGATATTGGATTCTCAAATCCGGAGTGGTTATCATTTCCTTTTGTACTACAAAACCTATTCACCACTAATCTGCTTAGACGACGTGTTGTTTTGAAACTGATCATATTTATATACTGACTTAACTATTAAGACATAACGCTATAATAAGATGGTTAAGTTTTCAATGTTATAGTTAATTAAGCGTTTGAATATAACTGCAAAACATTTGTGAAGAGAATACTCTATATGTTATCTGCAAATATAATACTATTAAGATTAACAAGTACTTCAAGGAGTATTCTCTATTATATTGTGCAATATTTTTGTTTTTCGAGATAAATATTTAAATAGGTCATTATCTTATCAGTTAGAGTAATCAGATATGATAAATAAATCGTATTAAATCATTTTATGATACACTATATATTAAACGCTATTTTTAACATTCTTTTTAGGTTAATAGCAAGATAAAATATAACATAAACTTCACATGAATTGTAGCTGTTTCTAATTACAGATATTTTTTATATATTATTAAACAATTTTTTCAGAAATACAAGAACATATCAAGTATTAGTAGCATGTATTTAATTTATAAAAATTACGATCTCTATAAATTACAAATTACATAAAATGCATGTGTTTTGTGACGTTTCTATTCTTTATTCAAACCACAGGGTCAGCCAAACCTTGAATCTTGTAAGTAGTACTCTTGTCCTGTAGATGTCGGCGAAATGTAATAAAATTTATTCGGATGTTTTCGTTTCAATACGAGTAATAAGCGGTCAATGTTGGTGCGTTCTCAAAACTCTAGGAGTTTCTGGGAGTTGTTAAAAGCAAAAGTCTTGAGGATTATTGAGGAGTGCTTAAAATTATAATATTTACGACTTTGACTTGTGTTTCTTATGATTTCTATAAGATTTATTCTTAAAAATAACTGCAGTTTTTGTGATTCATCAAAAAGTATGTTATATAATGTTTTGTGCATTAAATATTGATTTGTTTTTATTTAAAGGTTACAAGATATTTAAATAATTTATTGTGTTTTAGTTGAAATTTGTTTAAAACTAGATACAGGTTTTATTATCGTTTTCTGTTTTTAAATTAGTTATAAAAACAGGAAAAGTGAATAACTTTTAAAAGAAAAATAAGTTTTAATCGGTGATGAATAATTGTGATTAATTTTGAGTCATAAGTTTATAACAATAATTGGTTTTGTTATATTTTTTATTGTTCTAGCTATTCTTTTTTAAAAATTGGTGTATTGGTAATGGGTGACATTTAAATAAAATTATAATCCTTATCTGTTATTTAATAAAATAATGAGTTCCTATAATGATTCTTTAAACGGGTATAAAAATAATACAGTTATGTCTCAAAACGGTGCAGATCCAAATTATGTACTTAAACTTCAACAAATGAGAATTGCTGAGAATGCCAACCCAACTTATGGCAGAATTACACATTCCGATAATCGTAATTTCGAAATGCATTCACCTATTAATCCATTGCAAGAGTCACCAACTAGATATCAAAGTAAGCAGCGAGTTGGGGCTATAGAGAGTTTTGTAGTTGATGGTGCTGGTGCTGCAGGAGGTGCGGTTCCACAAAAACCAACAAGTACAGAATACAAAATTTACGAGCGCAATAATATTATAGCTTCTTCAAAGTTTGCTACCCCAAAACAAGTTGAGACTATTGCAAACACAAATTACAATGGGATATATGGTCAAGGACATAGTCCTACGCAAAGTTTGAGTGGATCTTCACATAATTCAGGAAGTCCTCGTACAAGTCTAGCTGCAGGACCACCAAGTTATGAATACAGCAATAAACCATCACCACTTTATGAAAATTTAGATTATTATGGTGCTAGGAATACACCACAGCCTCCTTATTACCATGCTGGTTATTTACCTCCAACGGATTCAAGATTGTCGAGTCCTAGAGCTAGTATAGCAGCATCTGATGCTAATCCATATGAGTGTAATTATCGTAAAGCACAACCTCAAGTTCCAATGGGCACTAAATACATTCCATTACCACCTGATGCTAGTGAAGCTCCACCAGTTTACGAAAATCTACAGGAAGTTCATGCTAAGGATATGATGCAACGGCAACATGGATCACAACCTGGCCCACAGGTTCCTGCAGGATATTATCAAAGATCTACGAATAATAGTCCGGCAAATTCACCACAAGTTCCTGCTCCTAGAGTGAATATGTTGCCACAACCGCCGCCTTATCCAACCGGGTATCAGAACATGTACAGTCCTGTTAATCAAAGAAATCAATACATTCCCTCATACGACCAACCACCTGTGCAATATGCTAGGACAGCTACAACGAGGCATAACCCTGTGGAGGCACAATCTGCTAGATATTATCACACAAATTCTCCGACCCACCGTACTACTGCCCCAGGAGGTGTTGTCACGCAGTCACAGTCTGTGATGACATCGTATCCAACATCTATTCCTTCTTCGACTTCGATAACTAGCTCTCAAGCACAATCATTAAGTTCTAATTTAAATAAACTCCAATTAAACGATGAAATTAATAATTCCGATTACGTTTGCATGACCGGTGGAAATTTGTCACAAACGTTTTGCACCCCTGTGCAAACTTCATTAGCAACTAGTTATCAACGAGGTGCTACCTCAGGAATTGCTGGTACTCCACCAAGCCCTCAAAGAGCACCACCTCCAGCAGTTTGTCCGCCAAGTCCTACGCCAAGCTCTGTTTCACAAGTTAGTAATGGATCAGGAAAAGGAAAGGGCATTGGTAAAAATTTATTACCATATAATGTAACCCCACCTAGACCCATGGGTCCTACAGAAGCTGAAAGAAAAATTGAAGAATTGACAAGACAACTGGAAGAGGAAATGGAAAAACAAGAAGAGGAAGGCGAATACTTTGGCAAGTGTGAAAAATTAATGTTTATTTTATTTTTATCTTATTTACAATAGAAATTCTCATAAAGATTTAGAATTGTTTACTAATTGAAAAGTTTAATATCAACAAAATGCTTTTATAATGAAACAAAATAATTGAATCTAAACAAGGATTTATTTCCATTTAAATCTTAAATTTTTCTAAAGACGATTTAATGATGGAGAGCGTAAAGCGTTGACAGTAGTCTGCTATATTTCCGGATTTATTTCAAATAGCGGTTTATTTCTTGGATATGCTTCTTTCGTTCCTTTTTCATAGATTTATTAGGCAACAATGTAGTTTATAGATAAGTCTAAAGAGGTCGTTCTGTTTTATCGGATAATTTGAGAATCAGAAAAATTAAATTAAAAATATATTAAGTATACTCAAGCTCAACTTTGATGCTTTTTTATGTCGAATAATTTAAAAGTCCCCTTTCGTTATAGAATCTACAATTACCTAGTCGCAATCTACTTATAACTTACTTTTACTTTTCTGTGCAATAATCGTTTACATTATTATTTAATTTTTATATACATCATCGTCATATACATGTCATTAAGAATTTGAAAACGATAACCAATAATAATTGTTTAATAAGAATGAAAGTGATAACGCAATACATTTGTTTTGATAAGATACATGTGACAGTAAAAGCGATCAATTATGTAGATACTACAATAAATCATGTACTTGATGAATACCAAATAAATATAAGTTGGACAACTAAGATTAATTTAACCAAATAATATTAAACACTAAATTGAGTATGTGCAACAGGTAATTTAAACTATTTCTGTGATTAACTAACATATTGTATACTGCTGTTTGAAGACTTAGCATAGAAAATATACCTTGTAAACACAAACGTAATATTTATATTGCAAATATATTTAAAGGTAATTCATTTATTCAGAGGTTTATCTACATAACTGTGATAGTGAATAGTTATAAACGATATTTTTTGTATGAAAAAGTCTGACAGGAAGTATATACATTTTTCCATGTTCCCAACGCACTACCAATATTAGTTGAGAAGGTAAATAATATGACGGTTATTGTAATCATTAATAATAGTATCAAGCGGTTGATGCTCTATTTATTTCAATTATTGTTTCAACTTTTCGTCTTTTTTCTCTTTTGGTAGAAGGAAGCTATCGAAGATAATTTAAGGAAACTTATATATCAATAAGAGGAGCCAAATAGTTTTGCGATACGTAGGTTTATAAGGTTTACATGAAGCTATGTTAGAAAATAGAGACTTAGGTTTTTCAAGTAATAGTTTAATACTAAAAGTTTAAATTTATATATTTTAGAATAATAAATTATATTTTTGTGTGAACTATATTCAGTGAAAAATATGTTTTCATTGTTTTAGAATGTTCTCAAGGGAAATGGTACTAAAAAACACATTTTTAAATTTTTTTGTAGGACTTACATGTACTTTGCTATTCCAGGACTATACATTTATAATATACTAGCGGTCATCCCCGTCGCAAAGCGACGTCTGTCTTTTATATGTGAATTGAATTTCATCTCAAATTTTAATTTCCTTTTTACCGTGACGAGATATTTTTACCGTGACGAAATATTTTTACCGTTACGAGATACTTTTACCGTGACGAGATATTTTTACCGTGACGAGATATTTTTACCGTGACGAGATATTTTTACCGTGACGATATATTTTTTACCGTGACGAGATATTTTTACCGTGACGAGATATTTTTACCGTGACGAGATATTTTTACCGTGACGATATATTTTTTACCGTGACGAGATATTTTTACCGTGACGAGATATTTTTTCGGTGACGAGATTTTTTTACCGTGACGAGAAAGTTGGCAACGTTACATATTATATTCCATTCTATTCTATATTCTCTTGCCTCTCGCTTCTGTAACCAATCAGTTTCGCAGGGAGAATGTTAAGTGTAACAATAGAGCAACGAATTGTTATGAAATTTCACATGAATCTTCGACAAACCGCTACTGAAACTTATAATTTATTGAAAAAAGTGTAAGGCAATGATTGTTTATCGCGTACACGTGCTTTTGAGTGGTTTAAGCGATTTTAAGATGATCAAGAAGACGTTCTCTTCGCACTTTCACGTTAAAAACGCATGACAATGTCGAAAAAATCTAAATCTCACGATCTTTTTCTTTTCTAGCTATTACGGCATTCTTTCCAACAATAATTAGCTCTATTTGGTATTGTACTTTGTTTCATCCATCTTCTTCTTCATATCCTATTTAATATTTACGCTATTACAAGTTATTTAAGTTAACAATGTTATTAAAATTAAATTAGTAGTAACCTTTCTAAAATAAGCAAGTTCTAGACTAAATTTAATTTAATTACCTTATATTATAGGCACCTCCGTATGTAATAAATAACTTAATAATAATATTTTGATATGACACAGTTAACACGTAAATTTCGTAAATAAGTTACCAAGGTTAGCCTATATACAAAATTTCAACTTTCTAGCACAATTTTTACTCTCGGCAAATACTGCCCCCGTGCCCCCAAATAAAATTTTGAAATTTTTAATTTTTTTATATTAATAATATATTTAATTATTATAGAATCCAGAATATGAACTTTCTCCAAAGTTCCATACCGGGCCCCCGAATTTCTTCAACCCCCCCTTTTTCAATTTTTGAATTTCTAATTTTTGAGAAATGTCAGCATTGAATACCTTAATACACATGCAAAATTTCAACTTTCTATCTTTTACGAATTAAAAGTAATACAGCAAAAAAGGAATCACTTTTTTTCCAGTTTTTTCAAAATTACGGGTTTCCAGGAAATTCAGGGAAAAATCCGGGGACGCCAAAAGTCTTAGAATTTTTTTCTCTACAAAATAGAAAATTTTCAGAAACATTGACGGAGCCGTTTTCGAGCTACCATACGAATCGCGTAAACATATAAGAATATAAACATACAGTTGGAACATTATAATATAGGATTATTCGAAATATGTATTTTTAAAACCTCTATCTTTTAGAAATGCAAAAATAATTTGATTTCTTATAGCAAACATGTATCTACTTGCAACTACGATGGAACTTTGTTATACTTTCATTCCTATTATGACAGCCAGTTCGACTCTGTATTTCTATATATATGTATATATATATATATATATATATAAAACAAACAATTGAATTTTAATGCATATTTATCAAGTAGCTAAAATATTACCATAAATATATTTATTGCACAAAGAACGAGGTTGCTTCTTTGTCTGGTTGTTAGTAAATAAAACATGTACAATAATTTTTCTTTAAGAACTGCTGACCGGAAATGACAACAATACGATCAAATTATAGATACAAGAATATTTAACTCTTAAATCTTGTAAGGTATTTTGTCTAAAAACTTTAACTCGACGCTGTAAATTGATAAAAATATTATATAACTAAGCAAACATATTATTTATTTTATAAATAGCTTAATAGAACAAAAAGTTCTTTTCATTATAATTTAATGTACTCGTATAATTAATTTAACAATATCTAAATATGAAGGTTCAATGTGCTGCAATTTAAATGATTATTTTTGCGTTTCAAATGCGCTTTTTTTTTGCTCTCACGCCAAATTAAAATGTTTTGTCAATGCATAGAATCAAGTCAATAATATGTCGTATGGGATACGAAGGTGTGGTTCGGAGTTAAATTTACTTCCATTAAATTTATTTCTATAATAAGTGTAATGTATATAATATAATACATAAATAAAACGCATTAAAGAGGGTTAATATTTGTTATACTTTAATTATTTCTTAGTTGGGTTTCCTTCCCATATAAAATTTATTTTTAGCGTACGTAGCACTGTTATAAACTACTGGGATCGCATATTAATATTTTCATTTGATTATAATTAAGTTACTCGTTAAAAATACATACCCGTCATATTTTTTATTGTTTATAATGAAGATGTATTATATTAATTTTAGTGTGGGAAAACAATAGTGAAACAATTTTTGATAATTCCGTTATAATTGGATAGTTTAGTTTATAAGTACATAACGCATCGTTATAATGTTATTAAATTAAGAATATGTATATTACAGTTAGTTAGTTGCTTGGTAAATTGTCGATCACCTGTTAAAACATATTAGTTTTGAATATCGATATTAATTACGATGTTGCGTTGTGCGGAAAGATTTTATGTAATAAATAAAAACGGTAAATAAAATAGTGATTAAAATTATTATAGTCTGGGAGCCGGAGTTTTTTCAAAGATCAGTATTTTGCTCTGTGAATTAAAAGAGTATATTTATTTCCGATTTATTTTTGAATGAAATCGCAGCCTAATAAGTTTGTGACATAGCAATCTAGCGTTAAGCAAAGATTTCATTTTATGAATAAATTTTATATAAAGTTTTGGGTTAAATAAAGTAAAACCATTACCATGATTTTAAGTAATATTTATATTTTCTATTTAATAGGTATATAATACAATTTCATAGAATTAGGCACTAAGAACTACAATTCAATTAGTAAGACAAATTTATTATGTTACTATAACTATAATTTAAAATAATTTTTAAAAGAATGTTTACTTGCTTTTATAAAGAAATATAATTAACAACATGAGGATTTGATTCAATGAGCATGTAATTAACATTACCATCAGGAATGTTTATTAAATTCAAGTACTGTGAGAACTTTTAACAGAATGTGTGCACAAGAGTTAAAAAATAAAAATAAGAACAAATATAGTTGCGTTGGTTTAGGATTTTAAAAGAAGAAAGTAAAATAATCTTCAGTTAAAATAAATTAAAAACTTACGCATTTATATCACAATCGATTTTCTGTTTTTAATGAAATGATGTTTTGTCTTTAAAATGCGGCTAGCCTAAATACGCAGTATTGTAAACCCTTAATATTATTAATTCTGATATCATATTTGGAATATTTAACATTCACAACACAAGTCAACATCTGCACATAATTTAATGTACATCCACTCAAAATATTTCACAAAATCCAGACATTCCTAAAATGCTTTAGAATGATTCATTTAAAATCAAACATAACTACGAGAATTTATTTATAACTAACACTGTTTTTTTATCATAATCCCTTTAAAAAAATATAGATATGCATTTTTGTGACGTCATTTTACTTAATACCATATGGAACCATATGTTGATGTTTTTTTTGTTATGTAAATTTTATTTATTAGATTAAAAAACATTAATGTGATTTTTAAACCGACATACTTAAATTTGTAACCATATGCTATTAATTGCTTTAGAGTAATCATAATTCATGTGCATATGTTTAAACAACAATAAGTAGATAATGATTTAGACGGATAATCAATTAAACTTGAAAACAACTAAACACAGGAACACAATAATCTGGTTCGGAATTTGAATACGTGCAGAATTTGGCATCAAGCATAAGTGATATTGGCCACTGTACCGTCTAATATATTTTTTAATCTAGTAATTGCTATATACTAGATACTTAATATGAGTTACTGTAGTTCGATCAACTTTTTTGGGTATTACACCAAAATTTGTGTGGAGAATACAGACATAAATATGAAAAGTATATTCTATATTCTATACTTTAGCTAAATTGTTCAATTTTAGTTAAAATATAAAGGTATTAAATTCCAAATTAGATATTGTCGGGAAACGATTTCTTTAATTAAGATTTAATTTTAAAAATCTTTTAAGGAGTTGCCAAAACTAAAATAAATTTTTACTTAAAAGTAGCTTTAGAAGTTAAGTCCAGTGATTCAAAGTGATTTTAAGTTTTAACCACATCCAGTTGGGATAGTCACCGTACAATAATTGCTGCTATTTATTTATTTCTAAGTAATCAAGTAAATTATGGGTGTACTATATAGTTATCAGAAACCGATAACAGAATATATATTGTATGTTTTATTACTAACACAAAAAAACGTTAACATATTTTGACGTACTTTATTAGTTTCTTATATAATGAATGATATGTAAAGAAATAATTATTTGTTTGGTTTTTTAATTAATACCTTTTCATGAATCAGTTACTTTATTAGTAAAATTCTAAGGAATTGTTTTAGGCATTTATTTTTATAACAAACAATATTTTTTTAATTATAGGCATTTGTCATACTTGTGGAGAAAAAGTAACTGGGGCAGGACAAGCATGTCAAGCTATGGGAAACCTCTATCACACTAACTGCTTCATATGTTGTTCCTGTGGACGTGCTTTAAGAGGAAAAGCATTTTACAATGTTCACGGAAGAGTTTATTGCGAAGAAGACTATCTGGTAAAATCAGATGATAAATCCCGACTCTATAATTTGGTCTCCATAAATCCTAATCGATCAATTAATGCGGTAGTAAAATTATTGTTTTACGAATGATGTGGTATAAATGACTTTCAACAGTCTTCCTTTCTTCTTCTCCATTTTAACCAGAAATATCAAATCATTTTCATACAATTTTGGTCGCTCATTGGTATCGAAAAAAATTAAAATTCAATTGAATGCAAATCAATATATTGTATATATTATCATTCCGAATATTAAAGAATAAAACGAAATTTAGCGCACATTTTTTTACTTATTCTAATTATGTTATTAATAAGCATGGTGCATTTATCCTTTAAATACGAACGTCGTATTTATGTAGCATTTGTACGTAATTGCTACATAGCCACGTTTGTAGATATTTTCTCTTTAATTATCTAAAAGCAAACGCAGGTCTCTTACATGCTAATTACTTACACATATTTTGAATTAAATTTCTTTGCACGACTCCTTTGAAACGTTGACCTAATTGTAAACATTGTGAATAAATGTATTGTATATGCATTAAGCAACACCAATAATAATTAATTCTAACGTTACTATTGTAAAAATAAAATATAATACTGACATTAATTATTAACAATAGATTTAAATAACATATATTAATTTAAATAATATTAACTTTGTAAATATGTTTGTAAAATTTCTACATTTTCAACTTATTTTTAAATTATGTTTTTAGTATTCTGGATTCCAACAGACTGCTGAAAAATGTGCAATCTGTGGACACTTAATTATGGAAATGGTGGGTTATTAAAAATATTATTTAAAATATGTAAATTTTAATCTTATTTATATTTACAACTTATCATTGATTTAATATAAATAATTATCAATGTCTGTTTTTTTTAGATTTTGCAAGCAATGGGTAAATCTTATCATCCAGGCTGTTTCCGATGCTGCGTTTGCAATGAATGTTTGGATGGTGTTCCATTCACTGTAGATGTTGATAATAAAATATACTGTGTGAATGACTATCATCGTATGTTTGCTCCTAAGTGTGCCAGCTGCGGCAAAGGTAATAATTGTGATTAAACTATTTTTATATTTATAGAATTTTAACGACATATTTACTCCACGAAATGTTTTTAGTTTAGATATATATTTATAAAAATTGTAATACATTTTAAAGCTAATATTTAATTTCCAGGTATTACTCCAGTTGAAGGTACAGAAGAGACCGTTAGAGTAGTTTCTATGGATAAAGATTTTCATGTCGATTGTTATATCTGTGAAGAATGTGGAATGCAATTAACAGATGAGCCCGATAAACGATGTTATCCACTGGATGGGCATCTTATGTGTCGAGCATGTCATATTCAGCGTATTTCTCATAATCCCAGAGCTGTGGAACCTGTTTCTGCCACATACCAATACATGGGGTAGTTTTTTTTAAATATCTATAATAATACTCCTTTTAACGACAAGTATATATTTATTTTGAAGCTTTTGTAGAGGTTTTAGCATAAGATTTATATGACATATAGTAGTATATCTTGGATTATTTTTAAAGGCAATATAATGCGCCCAACAATTATTATTTTAATAGTACTATCCAACGGTACTCTGTCAGAACTGGGTACTGATATCTAAAATAAATAAGTTGTATTAAGTAATATGCGTATCGATTTTAAAAAATTAAATTTAAAGATTTTTAATAGAACATTTCTTTTACGGATGTAGGGTTTTTAAACAGTGTAACTTTTAATGTTAAACGGTTCAGTTTGTTCGAAACATTAATAATTGTAATTAAAATATTCTTTATTGTATTTAAGGTGATGTATATATCCGCAGATAATATATGTTCTTGCAACGAACAAGTAGCATTTTGTATATAAAATTTTAAGTTCAAAACAAAATAGATATAATTAGTTAGTTTACATTTCTTTTTTCTAATTCTGGTAACTAGAATTACCAAATATACGACGAAATATTATTGTACTAACGTGTTTAATGCCTGCTTTGCTAATTATAATGAAATAGTAAAAAATGAAAGCAAATCCATGATGAAACAAGCATTTGAACAAATTTCTACAATTCTTTGCCCATTTTTCACAATCAAGATTAGGAATGTAATTCAACTTTATTTTTAATTGTTCAAATTTGAATTAGAGTAAAATGGAAAGATATCGCACTTATGTAAGAAGAGTGCCATCACTTGTATAGTGTAGTACATTCAAAACATTCCATTTCACGAATGACAATATATTAATTTTGTGATTAATTGTAACCAGCATTACTAATTCGAAGTATTTAGAAAGAATACATAAACTATTTAAAAAATTAATAGATACGAATACGAGATATTATCTTGTACATTGAAATTCACATTGTTTAAACCGTTTCATTATTAAATATGAAGCAATGTGAACATTCAAGCAAGCATTCCATTGACAAAACTAAATTTTAAGAAAATATTGTGTATTTAAAAATCATCTTATTTTTTTGTTAATGAATTTAATTAAAAGTGAAATTATTAAGACAAGTTAAAATACGATTTTTTTTCGCTGTGATAATTTCCGTTGTAAATTTATTAAACTAATTTGAAAGAATATTATCCAATATTTATTATATCTAACGCTATATATTTATATCCAATTAGTAAGTACATAGTTCTACTTTCAATGTTTAAAAATTCGTTTGAAATTTTAAATGTACTTATTGTTAGGTCTAGAATATTTTCAATCCGAACTACAAGATATGTGTGAATATATAGTTTATTATTGTCACCTAAAAGGTAAAATAATATTAAATTAGAAGCATAGAAATTAATATAATTAGTATTTTATTCTCGAAAATAATTTTATAATTTTTTTACAATTTGTTATAAGCATTTGTTCTAAGTTTTATTATATACATGTTATATAAATACAAGAATGTAATATGTATTAAAATGTTTACCATTATTTCCTTTTATTAAGTACACCTTTAATTGACGGTCTTAATGTCGTTTAGAGATACTTAAAATAAAATTGATATATTAACGATAGCCTATAAATAATATAATATAAAGCGTTCGATAATTGTCGATCAAAAGAAATTGATGTCAAATAACTTAAGCTCTTTGTTCGTCATTTATATTGGCTTAACTCAACATGATAGTCAAAAAAAAAAACATTTCTCTCTGGAAATATGATTGAAGTCCTATATAATAATTATTAAGACAACTTTAATTATATCAAATATATTAAAAAAACATAAATAAAATAATCAAAAAATCACAAAAAAAATAATTATATATTAACACAACTTTACATAATACTAATCAGTAAAAAGCAATAAAAATATTTAATTGTACAAACTTTCCTTTCTACAATATACACAATCAAAACTCAACGATTATTTTCATCGTTCTAGTGCCTCTATGTTTATTTACCATTCGGATTTTTTTTGACAACATCTTCTAATACATTTTTTCGCTTCCTAACAAGAGTATTTTTCTTAGCGTTGTATATTCCTTGCATTCCGTCTCGTCGGCCTTGATACATTTCTTGTAAGCCTTCTTTCTTTTCATTATATAACACTTTTAATTGCTGTCGCGATGGGACTGGTTTTATGTAACCCATCTTTTTCAAATAATTAATTGATACGGTTGTACCTCCTAAAATAAATTTTCAATCTTGAGAAAGAACAGTAATATATTCATTTATAAATTAGAAATAGTTTATGACAAAAACTTTTATCTTTTTTTATTTTAAAACATATACCTAATGTTACAGCATATCTCGCTGGAGTTGCTATCTTATAGAGAGCGTAGGTCATTGCAATATAGCCCATTTTAGAATCCCTTAGTTTGTCAATTATTTGTTCGCTAAAACCAAGTGTCTCCATCATTCCAATAATATCCAAACCACTGGAAATATTAGAAATTGACATAAATCATTCACTAACAATTAGTAATTTTTGAAAATTAATAAATATATTACTTACCTAATAGCAGCATAATAAAAAGCACCTGCCCAAATGGATGATGTAATTAAATGTACCGGCACCAAGACATACCAGTAATCTCTGTACATTTGTTTTAATTTAGAAAATGTTGTTTCTTTCTTCGTAACATTTTGGCTTTTCTCTTCTTTTTTAGGACTTTCTGGTATTTTTCCGCCCGAGAAATCATACTTTTGTAAAAATACAAGTGATTCTAACCTAACTTTATTTCTAGCGCTCTGACTAGTGGAATCCTTATTAAAATTGTATAAATAATGTAATTGTGAAGCACTAGGATTTTGTACCCATCTTATACGAGCAGCATGTGGCTTTAAAAACCTAAAACTGCTATTACAAATATATTTTAAACTAATAGTAGACATGTTTGCAAATAGACAGACGATTATGCTATCATACTTTATATATTTAGTTAGGTACAAATATTGTGATAGTTATATTACGTTGAAAAATTATGCTTATTAAATGTCATTCTTTTTTTTAAAAGTGTTAAAAAAGAAATTCACTCCACATTAGAAAATCTGACCCACATTGAGGAATTTATGACACTTCAATAACACATGGTAATGCCAGAGATAATAGGTAATGCTTGAAATTAGACCTTATTAAGAGAACTTCAGTCCTATGCAAAATTTTGTTGTTTGGAATTCAATTTGGTTGGCTTCCGTTTATGGTATTCTCAGCTATTTTTTTCTTTTTCTACGACCTTATTATATGATACTTTATATCTTAGAAACAAAAGTAAATAGTGCCAGGTCATCCTTGTTTCTGTTTCTTAGGTGTTCCAAAAGCTTCACAAATGGTGACACAATTTTATTGAATTGCTGATGACTTGACGCTAAAAAAACGGAATAATGCGTATCTACAGATATAAGGAGTAAACAAGACACTATATTCCACATGATATTCGGTTACTGCAAATTTTTTTTAGATAAACTAATTATTTGAAATCCTCTCTCTAAGTAATTATTAGCATTAGCCCCAATTAGCCCGATTTTATGTCTAAATTTATTAAGACCCCGAACAATATTGTACAAAAATTTATTAAAAGCGTAGCAACGCCAATGCCTACCAATTTCTTCACGAGTAAGTTATTAATTAAGATTGAAATTTATTGTTGCTCTGATTAATAATTAGCATTAGTTATTAGTTATTAGCATATTATATCGTAATTTGCAGAATTAAACATAATTGGTTTATCTTGTATCATGGTTTTTCCTAATCTTTTGAACTCATTCTTTATTCACAGCTGGAGAGTATTTATAGATATGATAGCTGGAAACAATTTGTTGTTTAATGATAAAAGTGGATAAAAGCTTCAATTTGTTTCGAAAATAAGTAACATTACAAGAGCGAGTTATAATTTATAAATTTAAAAGAACTTTTTGATTTTAAAAATTGGTTCTAATAACAAATTCGGCGGCACTCGAGTGTTACCAATTAAAAATAGAAAAGAAGCTAAATTTTATGGCCAAAATTCGACCTGAAAAATATTTTTTAATTTATTTCCTAACTTCACTGATGTTTCACGCAGAGATAATAGTTTCACGTTGGCAGTAATGATATATTGCAATATATTATATTTTTAAAATGGCGATGTAATCTGCTGACAAGAGTTGATTACAGTTAATCAAATATTTACTGCTGTTTACTGCCGTCTGTCGCATAATTTTTAAAAACATAACTTACAAATATAATCTATTTAAGAAATGTCTGGCGATGAAAACGATGGAAGTATTGCACTGGATGCAGCAATTGCCAGCCTAGTTTCTGAATCAGAAGACGAAAAATATGAGGTAAATAAATTATTAAACATTTACAAGATCTTATTTTGTAATATATATTTTATTATATTATCTATTAATTACAGGGTAAGCATATTCCCTTAAAAAGGAATCAAGATACATTAATAAATAGAAGTGAAATGGATTTACTGAATAATCCTGTATTAGATAGAGAATATTCTGCCTTAGTTGATTCTGATACTCCAGCATTCAAGAAAGAAAAGACCGAATTGTCTGATGAACTTGGGTCGCTAGATACTGAAAACACTTCCAGTCATGGCACTCTTGTAGCTGATCATTATAATAAACTAGAAGAAAAGGGATTGACAGAGCGATTTAAGTCCCGCATAGTTTATATGAGAAACTTTAATAATTGGATTAAAAGTATGTTAATTAGTGAATATTTAGATAAAGTTAAAAATACTAAGACATTGGGAGCTCCGTTACGAGTATTGGATATGTGTTGCGGTAAAGGGGGCGATCTATTGAAGTGGCAAAAAGGAAATATAACTCATTTAATTTGCGCTGATATCGCAGAAGTTTCGGTAAACCAATGTGAGACCCGATACAATGAAAATATTTGTAATAACAGAAGAGATCGTTTTGCTAAAAAATTTACTGCAGAGTTCTTAACTGCTGATTGTACGAGAATAAGGCTACGTGAAAAGTATAAGGATCCTTCTGTTGAACTAGATTTAGTTAGTTGTCAATTTGCATTTCATTACAGTTTCGAAACATTACCTCAAGCTGAGTGTATGCTAAGAAATGCTGCAGAGTGTCTTCGTGAAGGTGGTTATTTTATTGGAACTATCCCAAATGCGTATGAAATAATGAGGAGGAGAAGGGTTGCTGATGCGGATAGTTTTGGTAATGAAGTGTACAACATAGAATTTCAGTGTGATACAACTAGAGTTCCACTTTTTGGGGGTAAATATATGTTTCAACTAGAAGGAGTCGTTGATTGCCCGGAATTTTTAGTTCATTTTCCCACACTTGTAAAATTAGCAAAAACTTTTGGGTTAGAATTAGTTGCTAAGGAACGATTCGTAGATTTATTCAATAGACGTAAAGAGGATGGCCGATATTTATTGGAAAAAATGCAAGCATTGGAAACATATCCAGCTTATCCAAATACACCTCTAACTAGTCAAAGCGAAATTGATTATGAACATTCTAAGAAATATCTTCAAAACAATAAGTCTTCAGATAAATATAAGAAAATCGGTACTTTATCCAAGACAGAATGGGAGGCTGCTTGTAAGTAATACATTTAAATGCTTATTTCTAAAATATTTAACAAAATATTAACATATCTTTTTCTGTTTCAGCTATTTACCAAACATTTGCATTTCAAAAAGTAAAAACTTCTTGGAATGCCGAAGGAAAACCTGTATATAGTTAATTTACATATAAATACTTTAGTAACATAACGGTTCTTCTGCATGTTAAGACTGAAAACCTTCGTTGTTATTGTCAAATATATATCATGTACTAAAAGTTTTGAATAAAAACAGTGAAAGAATCAATATAATTGTTAAACCTAAACTTTTACAAAATTATTAAATGTTACATGCATAAATATAATAAAACAAGTAATATACTATATTATATTTTATTATAAATACAACTCTACATGAAATTGTTAATATCTAATCAAAGTAATCTTCGATATCAATATTAGGATTAAGCAAGTCATCTCCATAGCTACTTAAATCCAACTGATTTAATATTAAATTTTCACAAGTTTCTTCTAATCCTGTATCACCAATAAGTACCGCTCCCTGCAGTTTATTATTAACCAATACAAACTTAATATATTCCATATTTGGGGTCGTTCTCATTAAAATTTCATAACCTCCTGGTCCAAACCCTTGTCCATTATATTTTCCTAACAATACTACTTGATATCCAAAGAGCTTTGTAACATGAGTGAATATTTCGAAGCAAAAATCTTGTAATATCTCTTCGCCGGTATGTTTCGCAGACATAGACTTTCCAGCCATCATACCCATTTGTCTTGCTTGAGACCATAGCCTCATTTGAAACCAATGTTCAGCATGGGCCCAAGCAGCAGTACATACATCTCCAGCAGCAAAAATATCTGGAATTGAAGTCTCCATTTTCCAATCAACTGATATACCATTATCTATTTCCAGTGATAATTCTTTATCACTGGTAAATGATTTATGAGGAACTACACCAGTTGCAGAAACTAAGAAATCAACGCCAATTTCTTCACCGTTGGTCAGTTGTACGCTTATATTCCAATCTGAACCGTTTTTAATGCTTTGAACCTCGGTTTCGTAATACAGTTTTACAGATGTTTTTAAATTGCCTTTTATATTTAAGTGACGATGCCAATCTGGTCCTAAAGCTGGACCAAATTTACCTAAATTATTTTCAATTTGATAACGCATACGTTTAACACTTGAAGTATCTTTTTCTGTAGTTTTTGATATAGAGGACTGAAAGAATTCTGCAGCTCCGGGATCTACAAATGTAGCTGATATATGTTTATCTTTAACAACCCAAATTATTTCAATACCTTCTATTTCATGAACTAACTCGGATGCTATTCCTCCGTTACCTACAATCATTAGTCTTTTGGAATTTTGAACTCTATTTTGAAATTGTTGAACAGACTCAGTATCTCGAATACCAATAACGTGAGCATTATCTGAAGCTTCGGAAATAAGTTTAGGCTGACCTCCCGTACATAGGCATAGATATTTATATTTGCATTTCATCCCACATGTTGTTTCAATCATTTTAGATTCACTGTTTATGTGATGAAGAGTTGAATGTACAACAGTTAAACATTTATGTGTAGTCGACAACGATTCAGTGCTCGTCTCTTCAACATCAAATTTTGTTATCGCTTTTCCTAGTGGTACTAAATTAGTTACAGCTTTGATTAACGCGGATTCTGTTATTAATAATATTTTATCATTTGGATTTAAAAAAGCTAAGGTTTCGACACAACTTACACCTGCAATACCTCCTCCAACTACTACAAATGTGTAGTTATTCATACTCATAATTACTACTTTTTCAATGTTGTATTATAATATTCGGAATAATCGTATTCCCTGAAAGGTACGTCGAAAGTTATAAAACCGTAATCACGAGCTCTTTCAACAGAAACTAGAAGGTCACGATGACGTCTTTGACAAAGTCCAGTTTTACTGTAGCTTAACACCTGGAAATATTTTGTTATTAGAGAAAGCAATATAGTTTCAGTACAATTCTTTTGGTACTTATTAGCATAATAAAAAGGTTGTAATTTAGCCCTAAAATTAAAAATGTACAAACCTCTCCTGTATGAGGTGATATAAACTGTTTGAGTAATTCAACGTTGTGTTCATCCAATACGAGATATTCGTCCCTGCATATGGGGCAAGGATTACCAGTTGAAATTTGTCCTTTGCGAATACAAGTTTTTCTGGTCTTCCTTGGAGGTAAAGCCCCTTTATGATTTCGTCTGTATTGTTCCCAAACAAATCCTGAAATATAAATCACTTTCTAGAAAGGTATTCACAAATAAATGAAGTTTCATTTTTGTAGAATGGAAATCTTACCTTCACCATAAGTTGTTTTATATGCCTCACTTTTTAAATACTTTACACTGGTTTCCACAGGTATTATTTTGGTTCTATCTTTTGCTTCTTTTTTAGCTAGTTCTTTTGGACTTATCTGTTCCTCTTTTTCTAAAACTTCGTCATTACGTTTTGCAATAGTTAACGAAAATGCTCTTACTTGACTAAATTTTAACGCATCTAAAGTTTGATACTGATAGAACGTGTTTGTAATTTTTGCATGTCGCAAAATTAACCTACAAAATGACATTTTTAAAATTGAGTTGATAGCTATAGCAATTAATAGTGACCAATGGTGACCAATAGCAACATGTAACAATTATTCACAATTATTATAATTTTAACACAGTATGTTATTACATTTAATTATGAAATACTGTGTGTGAAGTTAGCTGGTTAATTCTATTTGAAACAAAAAGAGAAACGAAGAAGAAAAACGAAAAAAAGATTCGAGCCAAAAACATCAAACATCTGAAAAGCATTGAAAAGCACGAATGAATGAAAGTTAAATGTCAATGTAGTGAAAGAAATCAGATTTAGAAATATTTGGTGCAGAAGCACATTAAGCAAGATCAAGAACATTAGTTATAGTTCTATTATTATTCGTATTAATATTGATCCATATTATCAATATTATTTTTGGGAGGCACTTGGAGCGAATTGAAAAAGTGAAGAACACTACGCTTTCAGATAAATTAATATCAATAACTGTTATTTAAGTAAAAATGGCTGCTTCGCAGGATCCGAATGAGAGTTTTGAGCAGGTTTTATGTTAAATTATAAAGCATATAATGTAACCTTACTTTGTACAACATTAGAAACAATAAAAGTTTTTTTTATTTGTCATAGTTCGAAGATGAAGATTTAGGTGATGGAGGATACAGTTTGGAAACAACATCATCAGGTCGCAAACGATTATTTAGTAAAGAACTGCGTTGTATGATGTACGGATTTGGTGATGATCAAAACCCTTACACTGAGAGTGTTGATTTGTTGGAAGACCTCGTTATAGAATTTATAACTGAAACAACTCACAGGTAAACAAGAACATTTTGGTATTAAATACATATATTGTTTCATAAACAAAACATATATATATTTATGTGCTCTTGTTTGAATATCTTAGGGCTATGGAAATCGGCAGAACTGGACGTGTTCAGGTTGAGGACATTGTATTTTTAGTACGAAAAGATCAGAGAAAATATGCTCGTGTTAAAGATCTTCTGACAATGAATGAGGAGTTGAAAAAAGCAAGAAAAGCTTTCGATGAAGTGAAATATGCTGGTAAATGAAAACTAGTCCAAAATAACTTAATATTTGATCAAATGACAATACTCAATAACTAATCAATAAGCGTTTGTGAAAATTTCAATGTAATATCATCAAAAGTAAAATTTTGTTTTGCTAGTCCATATTTGGAAGTAAGGTTGTAGCCGTTCTAACTAATGTATGTTATTTTGTAATAATGACGATGAATCTTAATAGTGATTATAATATTTTCGCTCAAGAAGTCATTGTGTTTGATGCATTTGAGAAAATGTGCGGAGACAAATAAAAATAAGGTCATTCTTAATATTTTGAAGAATTTTCAGAAATACATATTAAGTTTTTTACTCAAAAGGTTTTAATTTTCAAGATATGTGCAGATATACAAGGATGGTCTCAAAAGTGATCCGATAGATTAGCATTAGTATCTTTTTGTAAGTGTTTATTATGTGGACCTATCGACTTCTGAGAACGTCCTTTTATATACTTTCTATTGCTTTGAATAATTACTACTGTTTATATTATGTTACTTTTGTGCTGTAATGTAAAGTAATTGTTAATGAGTTATTTTTTTTACGAAGTTAGTGTATTCGATATAATTAAGAAATCATTCCGAACTCGGTGGTTGTGTTTAATCCGTATAAAGTATCTTTGCAAAGTAATATCAAAAATAAATGTGCCAAATATTTGAAGAACAACATGTCTTATAATCGTTATCATGTATTTATTTATTTAATGTGTAGGTATTACATTCTTCCAGAGTAAATCTTCTAGCTACATTTCTTTTCCTATTTCACATACGTTATTATAATTTTCTCTTGTTGTTTGTGTAATTGTTGACGTGTTCAGAAAACATTTAACCGTGTAAATAGTCATCTGAAATAACAATTTATAATCAAAAATTATTTTACTGTATACGTTTCTAATAAATTGTATATATAGATGGAACTTATCATAAGCCAAGTTGAGACCAGGAGTTACAATTGAGATGACGATGACTGATGTTGATATGATTGACTTCCACTTACGATTATAAAATATGCAAGTTTCTTAACATACATATTTTAATGTTATACTTTTTTATTTTTTTACTAATAATATTTGTTTATTTTCAGTTGATTTTCATGAATCCAAACAAAGATAATATTTGTTAGTTACTAGCGTATATTTTTATTATTGCAAATTGTTGGTACTTATATAAAATTTAAATTAAATTGCGACATAAATGTTTTATTTATTTTACTTGTTATATATTATTTAAAAGACATACTTTAATAAAAATAATTATTAAAATACAAATTTAATTTCTTTGCTGTTCTTTCAACTGGTACTTTTTAATTGTTTGAAATTTGTTGACCATTTTTTTTTTAAATTTCCCGCTGAAATTAAATTATACAAACTTTACTGTTTTTATTTATGTCATAAATTTGACTTAGAAATTTTTATTAATAATGCTCCTTAGAAATACAGGGTATTTTACTATAACAGTAAAATAATGCTGCTATATCATTATTTCATACAATTTCATAGTTTATAATCATTCCAATTTCAGTAGGGTAATTCACGTAATTGCATAAATAATTATTTTAATTAATACCTAACCTAGATTTATAAACACTTTCATATGCTATCATTGTCGCTGATTTAGTATTATGTATTGCAATTACGTGAATAGTATATATTAAGAAAATGAGACTGTTAAACGTGATATATAAAATATGTTTATTATTTTTATTAGTTAATAAATCAATAGGATCTCAAAGTGTAAAAATTGATACTACAAAAACTTTAGGTACGTCAAATAAAGTTTTTATTAGAGCAAAAGGTTTATATATGATACTTACATTTATATAAATCAAATTTTAGTTTGGGGTGTTGGTCTAAGTGCTGATAATATAACTCTTCCTGCAAGATATTTCTTCATTCATGCAGTCGATATCAATGGAGATAAGTAAGTTAATTTAAAAGGTATAGCAAATGAATGTTATTAGCAAATCTGCTATGTTATTTTTAATTTGGTTTTTAGATTAACAAATTCTCCAGGCTCAATATTTGATGTGAAGATCACAGGTAGTTCAGACATCGGTAGTTGTAGAGCTTGGATAAATCAGCTGGATCGAAAAGATGGTTCTTTTATTATACGATATAAACTATACAGCCCGTGCTATAATATGCAAATCGCTATTAAATATAAAAATCAACATGTTGCATACTCCCCATATATTATTACAGGTATAGTTATACAGGTTCTGATAGTTATATCTTTTAAATTAATAATATGCTCCATTATATTTATTACTTCTTATAGGAATTGTTTACAACGAAGAATGCTACTGCCCTGAAGAATCAATTACAGACTTCTTATCACAGTACACTTGTAAATCATCCTTTCCTCAAATTGATGCAGACTTAAAACCTTTTAAAAAAGTTAATTACACGTTAATAAGAAATGAAATTGTGGCAAGATTTAATGCGCCTGGTGCTTATAGTTTATGTAACTATGTAATAAAAAATAATAAGATATACAGAAAGTGTTATGGACAACATGTTGGATTTAAAATGTTCGCAGATGCCATACTCTTGTCTCTTACAAGGAAAGTAGTTTTACCAGACGTTGAATTGTTTGTTAATTTAGGTAATATTATTTAAAATATTTTAAATTATTATTATAATTGCTATATGTTAACGCAGTGTATATATTATTAAGGGGATTGGCCATTAGTCAAGAAAAATGAATTTTTGGAAAAAACACCACTTCCTATATTCTCGTGGTGTGGAAGTGACGATTCTTTAGACATTGTGCTTCCAACGTATGACTTAACTGAATCTACACTTCAAAATATGGGACGTGTTATGTTGGATATGCTTTCCGTACAAGGTAATATGGATTTTCCATGGTCAGAAAGACGAGAAGAATTATTCTGGAGGGGCCGAGATTCCAGGAGAGAGCGTTTGGATCTTATAGATATTGCACGAAAAAATCCAACAATGTTCAACGTATCATTAACTAACTTTTTCTTCTTTAGAAATGAGGAAGAAAAGTATGGTCCAAAAGTACCACATGTTTCTTTCTTCAAATTCTTTGATGTAAATATTAAAATAATTTAACATATGATTGCACTGTTATAAAAGTATATAATTCAAAACTTTGTTACAGTACAAATATCAGTTAAATATCGATGGAACCGTAGCGGCGTACAGATTTCCATATTTGTTAATAGGTGGTAGTTTAATTTTTAAACAAGAATCTCCCTATTATGAACATTTTTATCATGAATTAGAACCAAACAAACACTACATACCTGTAAAAAGAGATCTTTCTAATCTACTTGAAAAAATGAATTGGGCTAAAGCAAACGATGCTGCTGCACAAGAAATAGCTGATCGTGGTCGACAATTTGCTATTGATAATTTACTACCACACGATATCATTTGTTATCACCTTTTACTAATAAATGTAAGTTTCTCTATTCATGCATATATAATTTTACTTCATATCTACATCATACACTTTAAATTTATTTTAGGAATGGAGTAAAGCTCTTGTTAGTGATGTAACCATTTTAGATGGTATGGAATTAGTTGATCAGCCCGTTCCAGATCATCGTTCTGGTCAATGTGTTTGTCAAAAGGAACATGTCCTGGAAGAATTACGTGATCCACGTGATGAATTATAATCTCCTTTATTATTATATTTATACTCTATTTTTTATATTTTGTAAAATGCTTTAGAATTATATAATGATTTCGTTTTACATATATTTCTCATAGATACTGCTTAATTTTTGTAATAAATTACAAGAACATTGGTAATGCTAAGGTAACTCAAAACTTTCATTATATTGTTGTTGTAGTATATTTAACAAAATATGTTATATTGAAAACCAGATTCATTGGGTTCGAAATAGTAGAATTATTTGAAAAACCATTTATAGAATATAAGAAATTTAAAATATTATATCTAATTTATTAGGCGAGTGATAATGTACAATGCCTGTAATGGTTTTTTAATAAAATTTCTTATATTCAAAATTTTGTTGCTATTCTAATAAACACGTTAAACCACAGTTGTATCTAGGTAGCTAATCCCTAAAACAATTTAAATATTCAGCAAATCTATATATTTGACAGTATTTAAAGAAAAAATTTGTAGTATAAAATTGAACATTTTTATACAATTAATATATTTTTAGAATTAATTTTTATTATTGGCATTATGGCAGAGATTGCGTTACCACAAGGGGCGTCTATGAATGATAAAGTCCCCGAGAAAAGACCACCTAAAGCAATAATATATGGAATATCTAAAGAGGCCCAAGAAGCTTATGAAAATTTTCTAACTAATCTCAAAACAGAGTTTGAAGAGAAAATGGCTTTAAATCCAATTAAAACAGAAGAAATGAATGACTATGATATGTTACATACTGTAGGACTTGGCGCATTTGGAAGAGTTGTACGTTAGTATAAGTTTAGTTGTTTGAATATGAATAAAAAAGCGGTTTTGTAATATATACTCTTAGTATTAAATGGTATATTTAAAAAATAACACGATGTATTTAATAACTTGAAATAAAATTAAATAATCGTTTTTACTTTTTCTAGGTTCTAATAAAACATAAAAAGTTCAGTACTTATTATGCAATGAAAATTCAAGATAAAATGTTTATTATGAAAAATAATATTTTAACACAAATATTAACTGAAAAGAAATTAACGCAGTCCTTAAGGTTTCCATTTGTTATTACTTTGGAACATTCCTTTAAAGACAATAATTACGTATATTTTGCAATGCCTTTTTTACTAGGTGGGGATTTATGGGGACAAATTAAAAGGTGAGAATATAAATGGAGCAGTTTTACTAAACATAATAACTAACAGTAAATACAAATAGCGTTTATGCGAGCGTAATTGCTACGTATAATAATCAATCTTCCGTAATAAATGTAACTTTTTTTATATTGTACCTTTCAAAATATAATTAATGGAAAGTATATTACTTCTTTAGATTAGAAAGACTTGATGAGGACCTAATAAAATTCTATGCCACTCAAGTAATTTTAGCGCTAGAGTACCTACATCATTTAAACATAGTGCATCGAGATGTTAAACCTGAAAATATATTATTAGACAAGAACGGGTATTTAAAAATAGCCGATTTTGGATTTAGTAAAGTAAAGTTTACTTTCTACAATTGTATACGTAATCTCGGTAATTGAAATTGCATAAAATTGGAAGTAGTAATACTCAAATACGTAGAATAAAGTAATTTAAAATATTTTAGGATTATCGAGGTTGCATTATTGTTGAATTGTGTCAATTTAAAAAATATATAGTAACAAAAAAAAATAATATAATTCTGCAGATTGTTACAGAGCGAACATTTACAATTTGTGGAACCCCTGAATATATGGCACCAGAAATTATTCTTCAGAAAGGATACGGTAAAGCAGCTGATTGGTGGTCATTCGGTATACTATTATATGAAATGGCAGCTGGTTATCCACCATTTTATTCCAGAGATCCAATGAAGCTTTATGAGAAGATTGTTGGAGGAAAATTTCTTTTTAAAGAAGGTTTTTTTGGTAATGACCTCAAAGACTTGATTTATCATATTCTTCAAGTGGATTTAACAAAAAGGTAGTCATCATTCCTTGAACGATAAGTTACAACTTATATATAAGTACATGTATGAATACTCTTTAAATTAATAATAAATAATTATCTGTTAACGTAAAAGTATCAAATGAGAATAGCAGAATAAGCAGACATCAAATAAATTTACTACACTTTTTTCATGTTATTTAAATTGAAAAGTTCTCTTTAATTTGGAATTTTGATCTACGTTAACGTTTTTTTACAGAAACTTCATAATTTTTATTACAATTATGTATTTTTGTAGATTAGGCAATTTAAAAGATGGAGTATGTGACTTTAAAAATCATCGTTGGTTTTATGGAATATGCTGGACAGATATATTGAATCGGAAAGTGACTCCTCCTTTTATTCCGAAAATTAAAGGAGCTGGAGATACAACAAATTTTGATAGAATTGATGAAGCGACTTTGAGATGTACAGAACAATGTCTGTACGAAGAAGAATTTAGGGAATTTTAAAATATCGTTTTAAAGTATTTAGTTAAAATATAATATACATAAAATAGTTAAAAGTTTTTTCTACGTTGATTACAATGTTAGACTTAAAAGTAACTATTCACAAAGCGTAAAAGCGTGTAATAGTGGGTATTAATGCTTACATATATAAATTTAATTTCCAATACTAAACAATCAACTTTTAATTATAAGTTCTAATTTAGAAATTGTTTAGCAGCTGTTTAAAATGTTTATTTACATTGTAATAATGTAAATGTTTTTGCCTATTCATTAGGCAAATTCCGATCCAATATAAATAACATCTTCAAATTAAGGTTTGTATATAAAATATAACAAATTATATAAGTTAAATCATATCAATTTATTTAGATACTAATTAAATTAAATTTTACATTGAGCACGTCATTACTTAATATACTTTCTTTAAAATACTGTTAGAATAAGAAGTTAATAACTAAATTTAAAAAATGCACGCTTGTTAAAATGGATATTAGTTTGTTCGATGTATAAATTGTATTTCCAAAGGACCAACGACAAGCTATCCGTTTAGTGTAAAAATCAACATTGCCAGTAATTATTAATAAAATGTCTATTAAAAACACTATTATGGCACAGCAGTTTTTCGTTTATTAAACTTTATTGACACATTGCCATTTTTTTGTTTGAACTACGTCAAGTTAAATAAATATTTCCAATTATTATTAGTGTTCCAATAATTTTTACATTTGAAAAATTTACTTTATTTAATACAAATTGGACAAAGCCAAAGAGATTAACAATCAAATTATTAAAACTTGAAATTTATGATGTTACATATATATTAAGCAGATAAATAACACAAAGTATAAATATTAATTTAGAAGAGAACATAAGAATTTTATACAGGAAACTAATCGAATATTTATTTATAAATAAGTATTACTTAAAGTTTACACGTATTTATTGTGTTGCGGAACTTAAAATTACAATCGAACAATTAAACTACTTACATATAAAAAGAACTATAATAATTAAACGCATTATCATTCTTTGAGTCTATCTAATTATACTATAAGTTAGTGGGCCGATCCCATAACCATTACAATTTACGGACAAATACGTCTTTATTGCCAGAAAAGTAAAACAATTGTTCAATCAAATGTTTTCTACACCAGTAACGTTCATTTATAAATAATACAAAAATAAAAATATAAGTACATTTTCTATATTTATATTATATGTAATATTTAATACTTAATCAATAGTTATTTTAAAATTACTTCCAATTTATTCGTATTATCATTTATATGTAAAAAATTAATTAAAGAAACGTTTACTGTGTCCAAACATTTTGAAGTCAATGATTTATAAAATGTAAAAACTTATAATCTCAATTTATTGTGGTGGTGGTTGATATCCATAAGCATACGCTCCTTGTGGTGGTGGAGGGCCTTGAGGACCGGGTGGTGGCATTTGGCCTCCAGGAGGTCTTGGATATTGATAGGCTTGACCAGGAGGTGGATACTGTCCTTGTGGTGGATATCCTTGAGCAAGATGAGGTGGATATCCATGTTGATTTGGTGGTGGACCATGAGATGAATAATTCGGTGCACCAGGAGGAGGGGCATAATTAGGATTAGGAGGTGGAGCATATCCTTGAGGTGCGGAACTAACAGGAGGCTGATTAGGAGGAGGAGGTTGTTGATATCCGGATGGTGCTGGACTGGATGACTGTGAACTAGGAGGATAATTTGCTTGACTTACTGGCGGATAATTCGGAGTACCGGGTGGAGCTCCGCTTGTGGGACCTCCAGGATATTGACTTGTTGATGTAGGTGTTGAGGAAGGTCCACCACTTTGTGAATATGTGTTTTGACTTTGAGTATTCGTTGATTGACCTCCAGTAAATGGTGGTGATTGAGTAGAAGGTGGTCCGTAACCAACAGGCGCTGGACTGCCACCTGGTTGATTACTATAACCTTGTGGGGGCACCGCAGGTGTGGATTGAGTAGTCGGAGGAGGTGGATATCCAGGACTTGGAACTGGTGTGTATTGTTGAGGAGGATAGTTTCCACTTGGAGCACTTGTGGGGGGATAATTATTTTGTCCTGGCGGAGCACCAGAACTGACAGGTGGTCCATAATTAGCACCAGGTGAAGGACTACCGTAACCAGCGGGTCCTGCATTTGGAGGATAACTACCTGGTTGAGCATTCGAAGGAACAGGTCCAGGATAAGTACCGGGCTGTTGAATAGAGTTGGGTCCTGGTTGTCCAGGTGGGCCGGCGGTTGGTGGAGGTGGCCCGTAAGGACCAGATTGCTGTCCTGGTGGAGTCTGAACAGGTGGATAAACACCTCCGCCTTGTTGGGGCCCTGGATATGTAGACCCACTTTGAGTTGAAGTTGTCGGTGGAGGTCCATGACCATAACCACCAGGTTGTGAATTAGGAGGATATTGCTGAGGTTGCCCAGTTGGTGGCCCGCCGTACCCAGGTTGGTTTGGATTCGGCCCTGGGTAGCCTGTTTGACCCTGTTGAGGTGGATATGGACCAGGCTGATTACCTGGATATGGCGCTGGATATTGTCCATGTTGATATCCCCGATGCGGATAGGGTTGTGGCCCACCAGCTGATCCAGGACGCTGAGGAGGCATATTTGGTGGTTGGCCTGGCATGCCCGGGGGTCCCCTATAGGATCCAGGCTGTTGTTGTTGTTGTTGTTGCTGCTGCTGCTGTTGCTGCTGTTGTTGTTGGGGCTGTTGAGATTGCTGAGGCTGTTGCTGTTGTGGCTGATGATTGTAGTTGGACATTGTTTGCGTATTAGGCGGAATGTCACCTCCAGGAGGCGGTTGTATTGAATTCTGATGGCCTCCTGCTCCACCACCGGGAAGAAGCATTCCTTGTGGTAAGGGAGCCCCTGGCTGCAGTGACTGTGGTGGCTACAATTATATAATTAATAATTTTAATTTATAAATTAAAGAAGAATCTGAAGTTATCTACAAGAAGTGAGCCAATGTTTTGTAGCTATTATTTACGTACCGGTAATAGAGCTTGAATATTTTGATTAGAGTCTGCTATTGATGCCAAATGCACTAAGTTACGGTGCAACATTTGTTGATGCTGCACGCATTCCGTAACTTTTCCTTTTGCTTGAAAATCCTGTATTGTCTGAATTAACTGACTATTTTCATCTAACATTTTTTGTATCTGAGCTGGATTAAGAGGCCGACTACCTCTTTGTTGAAAAGCCACAGACATATTTCGAATAATTACGGTACACAGTTAAATTATAAAAGAACTTAAAATTATTTTTACAAAAATTATTTTCTACAAAAGAAAAAGATTATTTTTAATACAAATATATTTTATAAAACAATTCAAAGAGAGAAATCACATAATTGACAGCTTTTAACACTTAAGACAAAGCAGACTTAGGTAAATTGAATTTATCGGACTCAATGAAATACATAAAAGGCCAAACACATCATAAATAATTTGATAATACTCCCACTCCGCGCACAATGGATACCCCACTACCTCTAGGCAGAATAAAATATAAATAAAACAAAAGATAAGAATAAAAATTTTAATTTTTCCAAGCGAAAGAGAGGAGGAGTACCGATTTAACTTGCGTTACTGACAGTTTGTCAATTTCTAATTACAACTTTTACAAATTCTACACAGTCCAATTTAATATGTGGTACCACTAGTCTTTTCAACTCAGAGAAACTCAGAAACCAGCATCTTTGAACCTAATCATTTAAATGAGTTATTATTTAATGATTGATTAATAAAAATAAACAATTTACTGAAATAAAATGATATATATACACATATAAAATAAAAACATAACACTTATGTTTAATTTTAATACCAAAAATGATATTTTACAGCATGACATGTTATCAAAAGTTTGAAATAATCAATTTACAATGCTGTGAGTTTTATTTGTAGTTGACAGCAAGTACTTTTCAGTCAGATTGAGATACTTGTTCAGAAGTACAAATGGCGTCGTTTGGGAATGATATAGTCTGTTTCTTATGTGAAAATTTTAAGCTGAGCAGTTTTTAAAAGTAGAAAACTCTATGAAAAAATAATATAAAGTTTTTATAATATATTTTAATCATTGTGCACTAAAAAAATATAAGTTATTCTGTACATATTTTGTATAATTAACTTATATGACATTGGTTGTAATATAAGTTTGTAAACAAAATACATTTTGTTAGACATAAGTGCAAAGTGGATTCAAATCTTAATGTAGTTATCAGTCGCGCGCGAACAGCGGTCATGTAAAGACAGTAACCTTATTGCAGGTGTTACTGAAATAAATACAACGTGAACGATTTTTTAAATAAATAAATATGAATGAGATTAGTGGCAAAGATATTGCTGGGCATAGTGCCTGGGATGCTCAAGTCGTACCCCATCATGACATGTTAATAAATTCGCCATTAAAAATAAACCATCCTCATGATTTAACCTTATCTCCTGGAGGTCCTGTTATGCCATCTACACCACAGGGTCCTCCTGGTGGTGGACTAATTGATGATTTACCTCCAGAATTAATACAGCAAGGTTGGCGAAAATTATGGAGCAAAAGAGAAAGTAGACCTTATTTTTGGAATAAGCTGACTGGCGAATCGCTTTGGGAGTCCCCATTGATAAAGCAATTTGATCCTATAACAGATCCACTGGGCATAAGTTCACCCCAGGTACAAAGTAAAATTATAAATGCTGTGTGCAAATATCACAAATTTAGTAATATGCTTTATAAGGTTTTCAGAGATATTATCAACTTGTTTTTACACTCTACAATTTACATCATGTAGTGAGATGTTTTTCAAATATTTTTGTTATTCATCTCATTCTTTCCTCTCCCCCACTGGCTACCTTTATATTATAAAAAATTACTATTTTTCTGTATACAGCAGCAAAAATTTTCAACACCTGTCTGCAATTTCATGATCCATTTTCTTTAAATTTATTTTGTGATTATATATATAGGAACCAGTAGTCCCACTTCTGTTTTGCTATGTAGCCAGTTGATTCAATTTCAAACTTCATCAAAACATAGAAAGTAATTGTACAATTATCAAATCATTAAATGTCAAAAATGCTTTAATTGTAATAGAAGAATTCAAATGAGATTTACACAAATCGCAGCAAACTATTTTTGGCCGACTATGAGTTTTAAAGTTCATTGAGAAATTAATTATCTTATATAATACTTTATAGAAATAATTAATACCTTCTCTTAATTTACGATAATTGTTTTTACTTTATAATAATTGTAAGTATTTGTCAACATTTTTTTTAATTAAATAGTTTTGCTTACTCCAGAATAATATTTCTACCTCTAGAAAATATCAATTAATTTGTTTTATCCATATAAGTATATATCACATCCTCAATAAGTTTGTAGGATTTCTTGTGTATCATATATTTACAATTTTCATTTATTTTTATATTATTGATGTCATCTTATAAATTTATTGAGCTATGTGTTAAGAGCGCATGGAGGAAAATATTTGTAGTCCTGGGAAGATATCAAATTAAAAAAAAAATCTTATGCATTTACATCGCGTACATTTTAAGCATAATAACCATTAACAAATATATATTACGAGTATTTACGAAAGATCGTGATTCGAACAATAAACAAAAATATAAATAACTTTTTTAATTTATTATTTAAATATTAACATTTTAAAATTAAACATTCGATGAAACAGTAGGCAACAAGTGCTTAAAGAATTTACCTGAGTACCTGATACATGTTTAAAAGGCATTGATAATTAAAATACATTTTTACATTTCGTAAAAGTAGAATAAGTTTTGTTGGTTGCAATCGTTTCAGGCGTGTTAATATTTTTACTTGAGAGATTATTCATGTATGTCTAAGATGACAAACAAGAACTTAATGATCATAGAAAACTATTAATATTTCCAGGTTGTGCAACCTCCAGCACCAGTACCTTTAAAACGTCGTGTGTCTGAAGACGGTGGAGGACCTCCACTTAAAAAGTTTATCTTACCAGGACCTTGGGACCTTGATATACCAACAAATGTTGTTATTTATGAAAGATCACCTACCATAAATCCACATCCTCATCCTGATATCGAGGCTTACCGTTGCGGATTGACGGCGAAGTTGCGGCAGTGCTATCAAGAATTATGTCATTCCAGAGAAGGAATTGACGCTCCTAAAGATTCATTCAATAGATGGCTAATGGAGAGGAAAGTTATTGATTGTGGTTCAGATCCATTGTTACCAAGTCATTGTTTTCCCGAATTATCAATGTCCATGTACAGAGAAATAATGAATGACATACCCATTAAATTAGTTCGCCCGAAATATACAGGTATGATATGTAATACGTGAATAAAATCAAAATATTTTAAACTATTACTAAACTAAACTGTAATACTTCCATAAATATAGTTTATCAAATTTATTGGAAAGTTAATATTCCTTAGGTGATGCTCGAAAACAGTTATCTCGATATGCAGAAGCTGCTAAAAAAATGATTGAGTCTCGAAATGCCTCCCCAGAAAGTCGAAAAGTAGTTAAATGGAATGTAGAAGATACATTTCAATGGCTGAGGAGAACTGTAGGAGCAACTCATGATGATTTTCAAGACCGTTTGTCTCATTTAAAAAGACAGTGTCAACCACATTTAACCGAAACAGTGAAATCATCTGTAGAAGGTGTATGTTCTAAAATATATCACTTATCTGCAGAACATGCAAAAAAGGTTAAGGAAAAGCATTCAAACTTATTAAAAGAGCATGCTATCCAAGAGTTAACGGCACCTCTACAACAATCAGCTTTACGGAAGGTTTGGTGTTATCCCGTACAATTTGCAATTCCATCTCCGAGAATGCCAATTGTTGATTACATGTCCGACTCAAGATCTGAACATACTCTTGTACGATATCTCACAGACACGCTTCCTATTAACTCATCGCAGTTGCAAAAATTAGTAAGTGATTTTAAAAAATATAAATAATTTTAAAAGATAATCCTTATCGTTAATCTTAAATATATTTTCTAGGAGCATCTGTACAGATATAGCTGTTTCGATGACAAAAAGTTTGAACTTTTCATTGCCCGTGTTTGGTGTTTGCTAAAACGATACCATACATTTTTGGGATCGTATCATAGTGGCGATCGCAATAATCCAACGCCAGCATCAACCCCTTCGTCTCCAAGTGCAGAAGGTCAATTAACTCAGGCATCACTTCCAGTTACAGTGTTTGAATGTCTACATAAGGTTTTTGGAGTAACTTTTGAGTGTTTTGCAAGTCCACTTAATTGTTATTTTCGACAATATTGCTCTGCATTTGCTGATACCGATTCTTATTTTGGTTCTCGAGGGTAATTTGAAAACCATATACTTCGATTTTGTTTAAGAATTGAATACATTTTAATATTCTGTTGTTTTATTATTTTTAAAGGCCATTTTTAGACCTAAAGCCTGTATCTGGATCATTCCAAGCTAATCCACCATTCTGTGAAGAATTGCTTGATGCATCTGTACATCATATGGAAAGACTGTTGTCAGATTCTCCAGAACCATTAAGGTAAAGGTTATTTTCTTAAGTTTTTTTAGTATTGATGTGAAAGTAATATTAATTTTTTTTTTATTTATTAATAGCTTCATTGTATTTTTACCTGAATGGAGAGAACCGGCACTAAATGCTTTGCTCAAACTTGAAGCAAGTCCATTCAAACGCAAACAAGTCGTTGTTCCCGCGAATGAACATGAGTATAGACATGGCTATCAACATATTTTGCCTAAGTAAGTATCAGATTGTTGTAACTACGTTATTCTGTAAATATCGTATTATTTATATATGTGTTGTTAAATCCTGCTACTGTTCATTATTTTCTTAGATCTGAAATAAATGTTCGATCAACAAATGGAACCATGGTAGTTTGGTTACAAAACAATGCTGGCTATTCACGTTGGGGTCCAATAGAAGAGCGCGTAGAAGCCCTTTTAGAAGCTTTCCGACCTGGTAGAGAGCGTGAACGGGACCGACAGGAACTTCTATCTCCCCAAAGAAATGTTGAACCCGATATTAAACCTATACCATAAATCTGTGGTGCATGTTACAGTTTGTTGGACTTGATTCAATTTTAATTGGAGGGTAATTATATTGTGTAGATAATTAGATAATAAGTTTCTCTTCTTTTGATTAATGCCATGCTTTATCAAAGTAAATATTCTCTATGTATTATATTAAATAAAGTCATCTTGACGCTTATATTTTAAAGTAATAAGTATAACGAAATTAAAATGAATATTAAAGAGCCGTCAAATATGATTTTAATTCGAAATCCATATATCTGAAGATATTAATTTAATTCAACACTCAACTTACTCTAAATGCTTTTGTCTACAAAAAAATATAAAACCGTTTTCAATTATAAATCTGGTTTAATAATTAAAAAATATATAAAATTTGAATTGCAATAAATGGCTTTTAAAATAAATTTGATAAAAATAAAAAGTAAAGCACTTAAAATATTTAAAATTAAAACTTTAACTGTGGTTTAACATTTTAGATAAGTTTAGTTTAGTAGATTATAAGATTTATTTATTTATCTATGCTTAAGAAAAAAGACAATTATATTAGGAGTATATATTATTGTATGTAATTTACGAACTTAAAAGTTGAAACATAGTTTTATACTTTTTGTTAATAACCATTATAATTTACATAAGATGTTTTATATATTGGTTTTTATAAAATATATATAAATATAATATATATTATATATTCCTTTCTAAAATATATAACAAAACATTAAATTCCATTTTGTTAAATACAACAGTAAAATATATGTCCATATTTTAAATACTGTAATTCATTATTAACATAAGATATATATCATTATTTATGTGTAGAAGAAAGGATAATCTGTTATAGTTTTAAATATTTAAGAATTAAAAAAATATATCCTGTATTCATTTGCACAGCGTGATATTTTATTTAAATTCTGATATATTTTTTATGTTAAGTGAACACTTATTAAATACATATATTTTTCATTTTAATTCATATAATATATCAATAAATAGTTATAACAGAGCTGCAGCAGAATGTAATTTATCCTATTATTGTATATTAATATGCGCTGCAATTACTTAGATATAAAATAGTAGAGTGCTTTTCATATTTAAATGCATGAACAATATAGGGCGTACCCTAGAACACCATTCTTCCGTCGAATTCTAGTTTATTTTGCATGATTTGACTACACACCCTGAATCTAAGTTTACTTAAATGTGTGTATATATTAAAAATGAATTTTATGTAAAAAGCTTATATAGGTTTAGAATAATTAACATTTAAAAGAGAAATACGTAAATATGTTTAATCAAAATTTATTAGGATTATTCTGTAATATTTGAAAACGAGTATATGTGTTGAAATTATTATACTTCATATTGAAATTTATTAGAAGAAAATGTGCTGAACTTGCAGTATAGGGAATGTTACTAGGCATAGGTTTTATACGACAGTTAGTTTGGTAATGGCAAAGGCTTTTGTAAATATACTGCTTTATACATATAATAATAACCAAATAGTTTAGTAAACTACAATTAAGTTATAATATTATTTTTTCTTGATGTAAAGCAATAGCGCTAAATATTGATCTATTTAGTATATATATAATATTTCATTAGATTGAAAAATAAAGAAAGCACATAAATTGAAAATCGCGTCTGTTGGCGGTAAATAAATCTTTTCAGAAAATGAAGCTTATTTACTTATTATAAATAATAAATAAAAAGATAAATATATTGTTTTAAAAGTAGTAGAAGTAATAAAGATTGTAATAGATTTAGCTAACTAAATATTGTCTTGAAATGTCTAAACAAAGAACATTTCACCAAGAATGTTAAAAATGAAATATGCAAGTCTTCAATTCCAGAAGAAATTTTTTTTAAACAATAATCAATTATCACAAATTGTATTTTTATATGTCTGGTTGTTTAAAGTTTTATTATGTACAAACTATCTTGCCTATTTTTTAGGTTGATGTAGAATTGAAATTTACTATAAGTTAAATAACTGAAGAGAAAGATTTACTTCAAAAAAATTATTAACTATTGTAAAGTTTAAAATAATTATATCTTAATAAAATTATTTTTTCATAAAAAATAAATATATGTAATATTTAAAAAAAATAAAAAAAATGGTATTTTATTTTTTAGTTTAGTTTAGGCTAGTGTAGTTAAAATAGCGGTAGTAAGAATTTGAAAATGAACCGGTGATATAAGTGGACTTATATAGTGGACAGTCTTCTTTTGATAAGAAAATTAATTGCATCTAAAGTTTAATATTTCCAATAGAGTAAATTATGTTGCGTAAGGTGTAGGAGCAAAAACATAACGATATTTAGCAAAATTCAAGATTGCTCCATCTATAAAACAGTAGATAAAACAGATTATAACTCATAACGCCTGATCCACATGCTACTATATATACACATTCATAAATATACTACCTAAGTCAAAAACATTTTCTTTCGTATATTTGTTAAAATTAGAAATATTAACTTTTAAAATTTGTATATACTTCTTTTATTGCAGAAACTTAGAATATTGCATTTCTCTTAAAATCATAAAAGTGAACCTTTTCATCATTTTTAATAAGATTATAGTCTTCTTTCATTGTAGAAACTCAGAAAATTCTATTTTTGTTAAAATAAGAAATATTAATTTTATATCAATTTTAAGAAGATTATACACTTGTTTCATTGCAGAATCTGAGAAAATTGAATTGCTCTTAAAATCATAAAAGTGAACCTTTTCATCATTTTTAACAAGATTATAGTCTTCTTTCATTGCAGAAACTCAGAAAATTTTATTTTTGTTAAAATTACAAATATTAACTTTTTATAAATTTTAAGAAGATTATACACTTGTTTCATTTCAGAATCTGAGAAAATTGAATTGCTCTTAAAATCATAAAAGTGAACCTTTTCATCATTTTTAACAAGATTATAGTCTTCTTTCATTGCAGAAACTCAGAAAATTAAATTTTGTTAAAATTAGAAATATTAACTTTTTATAAATTTTAAGAAGATTATACACTTGTTTCAATCGCAGAAACTGAGAATATTGCATTTCTCTTAAAATCATAAAAGTGAACCTTTTCATCATTTTTAACAAGATTATAGTCTTCTTTCATTGCAGAAACTCAGAAAATTTTATTTTTGTTAAAATTAGAAATATTAACTTTTTATAAATTTTAAGAAGATTATACACTTGTTTCATTGCAGAATCTGAGAAAATTGAATTGCTCTTGAAATCATAAAAGTGAACCTTTTCATCATTTTTAACAAGATTATAGTCTTCTTTCATTGCAGAAACTCAGAAAATTAAATTTTGGTTAAAATTAGAAATATTAACTTTTTATAAATTTTAAGAAGATTATACACTTGTTTCATTTCAGAATCTGAGAAAATTGAATTGCTCTTAAAATCATAAAAGTGAACCTTTTCATCATTTTTAACAAGATTATAGTCTTCTTTCATTGCAGAAACTCAGAAAATTAAATTTTGTTAAAATTAGAAATATTAACTTTTTATAAATTTTAAGAAGATTATACACTTGTTTCAATCGCAGAAACTGAGAATATTGCATTTCTCTTAAAATCATAAAAGTGAACCTTTTCATCATTTTTAACAAGATTATAGTCTTCTTTCATTGCAGAAACTCAGAAAATTTTATTTTTGTTAAAATTAGAAATATTAACTTTTTATAAATTTTAAGAAGATTATACACTTGTTTCATTGCAGAATCTGAGAAAATTGAATTGCTCTTAAAATCATAAAAGTGAACCTTTTCATCATTTTTAACAAGATTATAGTCTTCTTTCATTGCAGAAACTCAGAAAATTAAATTTTGGTTAAAATTAGAAATATTAACTTTTTATAAATTTTAAGAAGATTATACACTTGTTTCATTGCAGAATCTGAGAAAATTGAATTGCTCTTAAAATCATAAAAGTGAACCTTTTCATCATTTTTAACAAGATTATAGTCTTCTTTCATTGCAGAAACTCAGAAAATTAAATTTTGTTAAAATTAGAAATATTAACTTTTTATAAATTTTAAGAAGATTATACACTTGTTTCATTTCAGAATCTGAGAAAATAGAATTGCTCTTGAAATCATAAAAGTGAACCTTTTCATCATTTTTAACAAGATTATAGTCTTCTTTCATTGTAGAAACTCAGAAAATTAAATTTTGGTTAAAATTAGAAATATTAACTTTTTATAAATTTTAAGAAGATTATACACTTGTTTCATTGCAGAATCTGAGAAAATTGAATTGCTCTTAAAATCATAAAAGTGAACCTTTTCATCATTTTTAACAAGATTATAGTCTTCTTTCATTGCAGAAACTTAGAAAATTAAATTTTGGTTAAAATTAGAAATATTAACTTTTTATAAATTTTAAGAAGATTATACACTTGTTTCATTGCAGAATCTGAGAAAATTGAATTGCTCTTAAAATCATAAAAGTGAACCTTTTCATCATTTTTAACAAGATTATAGTCTTCTTTCATTGCAGAAACTCAGAAAATTAAATTTTGTTAAAATTAGAAATATTAACTTTTTATAAATTTTAAGAAGATTATACACTTGTTTCATTGCAGAATCTGAGAAAATTGAATTGCTCTTAAAATCATAAAAGTGAACCTTTTCATCATTTTTAACAAGATTATAGTCTTCTTTCATTGCAGAAACTCAGAAAATTAAATTTTGGTTAAAATTAGAAATATTAACTTTTTATAAATTTTAAGAAGATTATACACTTGTTTCAATCGCAGAAACTGAGAATATTGCATTTCTCTTAAAATCATAAAAGTGAACCTTTTCATCATTTTTAACAAGATTATAGTCTTCTTTCATTGCAGAAACTCAGAAAATTAAATTTTGGTTAAAATTAGAAATATTAACTTTTTATAAATTTTAAGAAGATTATACACTTGTTTCATTGCAGAATCTGAGAAAATTGAATTGCTCTTAAAATCATAAAAGTGAACCTTTTCATCATTTTTAACAAGATTATAGTCTTCTTTCATTGCAGAAACTCAGAAAATTAAATTTTGGTTAAAATTAGAAATATTAACTTTTTATAAATTTTAAGAAGATTATACACTTGTTTCATTGCAGAATCTGAGAAAATTGAATTGCTCTTAAAATCATAAAAGTGAACCTTTTCATCATTTTTAACAAGATTATAGTCTTCTTTCATTGCAGAAACTCAGAAAATTAAATTTTGGTTAAAATTAGAAATATTAACTTTTTATAAATTTTAAGAAGATTATACACTTGTTTCATTGCAGAATCTGAGAAAATTGAATTGCTCTTAAAATCATAAAAGTGAACCTTTTCATCATTTTTAACAAGATTATAGTCTTCTTTCATTGCAGAAACTCAGAAAATTAAATTTTGTTAAAAGTAGAAATATTAACTTTTTATAAATTTTAAGAAGATTATACACTTGTTTCATTGCAGAATCTGAGAAAATAGAATTGCTCTTAAAATCATAAAAGTGAACCTTTTCATCATTTTTAACAAGATTATAGTCTTCTTTCATTGCAGAAACTCAGAAAATTAAATTTTGTTAAAAGTAGAAATATTAACTTTTATCAATTTTAAGAAGATTATACACTTGTTTCAATCGCAGAAACTGAGAATATTGCATTTCTCTTAAAATCATAAAAGTGAACCTTTTCATCATTTTTAACAAGATTATAGTCTTCTTTCATTGCAGAAACTCAGAAAATTCTATTTTTGTTAAAATTAGAAATATTAACTTTTATCAATTTTAAGAAGATTATACACTTGTTTCAATCGCAGAAACTGAGAAAATTGCATTGCTCTTAAAATCATAAAAGTGAACCTTTTCATCATTTTTAACAAGATTATAGTCTTCTTTCATTGCAGAAACTCAGAAAATTCTATTTTTGTTAAAATTAGAAATATTCACTTTTTATAAATTTTAAGAAGATTATACAATTCTGTCGTTGCAGAAACTGAGAATATTGCATGTCTCTTAAAATTATAAAAGCGAATCTTTGCTAAACTTATAATTATAATTTTAATTTTAATATATTTATATTATAAGAAATTAAATGCAATGTTATAGTGTATATGTAGTTGCATAAATATTAGGCAGAGTATTTTAGTTAAGATATTGCAATGTAGATGGTGCAAGCAAACAGTTTTACCTTGAAACATAGATGGCAATAGTATTTAGCAAAGCTATGAACTGTAAGTGGTAAACTATTGGATTATAGATGGAGTATATAACAAGTCGGTTAAACAGTTATCTGGAAATATTAGTAGAAAACTACACCACGAGTCAAAACGTGCCATAATGTAATCTGTTTTCTTACTATTTAGACTGAATTTTATTATGAAATTTATTCCGGTTTTTGGCTGATAGTTAATAAGAAGTATTGTGCGCTAATTTATTGTAGTACCAAAGATAGCTTTGTGATAATTCATATTTTATTTCTTCTTCTAATAAAATGTACTTACAGGAAATGCAATTATAATAGTAAGAGTTTTATCATAACCTAAAAAAGACTAAAACAAATTTGCATTTTTAGCGCTTAGCTTTATAAATAATTTAAAATGCAACCAAACAACTTTGCTGTGAAAACATGGGACGCGTTAAGCACTATCACAACCTTAGATACAGGTTTGTATATATAAATTTACTTTTACTAATTTACTAATTTATTTTCTGATAATACATTTTTAGGTGAACCCAGTGATAATGAAAATAACCAAAACACAGACACAACTCATGTAGTTGGGACAGCAAATCTCGTCAATATCCTAAAGGCGCAACCAACGACTCCTATTAGTCTCTTAGTAGAATCGCTTGTGCAGCAGTTATGTACCATGTTGGAGCAAGATTCGGAGAGAGCTAACAATCTCTATCGCGTGATATGCGAACGTCTCCATAAGCTTCATCTGATCGATGCAAGCTATGGCATGAGTGAGTTTGAAGTAATGAGGGGTCAATATCAAAAAGCACTTTATCAGCTTGTTACTGTCGCTAAAGATGTGCAAGGAGGAGTTTCAAGCGGTGGAGGATTTATGTGGCCTCTTCCTGGAGGTTCTGGACCACATAATGGGGTTCAATATCTCATGGAATGGTCAAGGCAAGAATAATAGTTTATTAAAATGATAGGAATCTGTTAATAATTATAAGTATTTTAACAATCAAAACCGATTTCAGGTATTATCGGGAATTTGAGGAAATAGACTTCATAGCTGGTGGAGGATTTGGTCGTGTATTTAAAGCTCGTCATAAATTAGATGGTTCAGAATACGCAATAAAGAAAATATGTATTAAATCTTCAACCATAAATAATATAATGACACATCTATCAGAAGTTAAAACGTTAGCAAGTTTAAATCACGTAAACATTGTACCATATAAAGCAGCATGGCTTGAACCGTTATTAGGAAATGCTCCAGAAAATAACGAAATTAATGAAGAAAGTGATTCTGAAGACGTGTATTCAAATAGTGATAATATTATAAACAACTTTAAATCTCAACTATCAATTGACAATGAGTCGTCGGACTTCATCAATTTTAAAGACAGCAGAACTGGTCAAAATGATAGCAGTATTACAGAATCTAGCAATATTAATAATGTTCTGGAAGATAAGACTTCCGAGCATTCCGAGACTGAATCAAATGCAGTCTGTACATATGACTCCCAATTAGGCATGGAAAGTAAAGCACATTTAAACCTGAAATGGGCCACTCTATTTATTCAAATGTCTCTATGCCAATTAACATTACGACAATGGTTAGACAAACGAAACAAAATGGGTTTGACTGCTTTTTACAATGAGTGTCAACCGCACAATACATCTTTTAGAGTTGATGTTACTGCTCAATCATCTTCATCAATGCGCCAAGCAATGCAATGCTCAACTAAGTATAGATCGGCAGATTGTGTAACTTTATCTGATACAGTTAGTTTATGTAGTTTCTCGAAAAGATATGATCTTATAGTTCATGCAAAGTCAGAAAACGGTTTCAATAGTCAAATTAAGGAAGCCAGCACTTGTACCTCAGACCTTTTTACTCTTAATAACACGACTACGCATTCCGAACCATTACCTAAATCATCTACAAATGTAAATCCAATAAATTTAATACACGTAAATATTGTTATTGAAATAATGAAGCAATTAACCAGTGGATTGAACTATATTCATTCTAAAGGAATTGTGCATCATGATCTTAAACCCAGCAATGTATTTATTGGATTTGAAAATAATTTGATTTCAGTTCAATTAGGTGATTTTGGATTAGCTTGCCCGCTTAAAAGTTCCCATGCTGGGGTAGGCTTAGGCACGCCTTTGTATGCAGCACCAGAACAATTAAAAGGAGAGTGCAATCCGAAAGTAAGTTTCATTTTATGTATCTGTACGTATGGGGTTGTGTTCTTCAATACATGAAATATTATTTTCAGAGTGATATATACAGCCTGGGTGTAATACTGTTGGAGTTATTATTAATATTCAGTACAGATATGGAACGGGTTAAATCTATCACAGATTTTAGAAAAGGACAAATTCCATCCGAGTTGAGTCTACAGTATTCACCTTTTGTGGAATTTCTACAGCATATTATAAATCCACGAACATCTTCCAGACCAGATACCGAGGAATTATTGAGACAACTTGATGTACTTAAAAACAGTTATTCCAATATTATGTATGACAAAGATGGTGAAATTACAAGCTTAAAAAATAAAATGGCAGAAATGAATGAACAAATTAAAAACAAAGATGAAGAAATTGAGCGATTGCGAAATATGATTTCTATGATGAAAAAATGAAATTTGTACTTAGTTTTTGAAATGAATAAATTTGAGATTTTTTTAATTTTTTGTAATAAGTGCGATGTACGAAAATTTTTATACTAATGAATATTAGCAACAGTTCACCTTGTTGCGATAATTATTTTTTTTTTTGTTATGTATAAATTTTACAAATAAAATTTCAATTATATCAATTTTTTTTATCATTTCAACATATCACATCTCATAAGTTCGAGTTTCTTTACACCTGGAGTATAGGTTTATTGAGTTATTAAGAAGTACAATAATTTGCATATTTTCATCAAATTTTATTAAAAATGGAGATTAGGAAATTTGTAAAACAAAAACATTAGTTATACCTTCATAATACATATCTAATAATAATGTAATTTTGGCCTAAAACAGGTGAAATATAACTTGTGCAAAATTATTCTTTTCTTAAATCAGTATCTGTAATGGTCTGGTTTGAATGGTCCTTCAGTAGGAATATTAAGGTACTTTGATTGTTTAGATGTCAACTTTGTAAGTTTAACCCCAAGGTGTTCTAAATGTAGGGAAGCAACCTCTTCATCCAACTTTTTCGGCAACATATGAACACCAACTTTGTATTCACCTGGTTTTGTCCATAACTCAATTTGGGCAAGAACCTGATTTGTGAATGAGTTACTCATGACAAAACTACTATGTCCAGTCGCACATCCCAAGTTAACTAATCTTCCTTCAGCGAGAAGAATGATATGATTGCCGTTAGATAATTCATACCGATCAACTTGCGGTTTAATATTGATTTTAGATTTTGCGTTCTTCTCTAACCACTTTACGTCAATTTCAACATCGAAGTGGCCAATATTACAGACGATACTATCATCTTTCATTTGCATAAAATGTTCTCCAAGAATAATGTCTGTACATCCAGTGGTTGTTACAAATACTTGAGCCTCCTTAGATGCCTCTTCCATTGTTGTTACTTCATATCCTTCCATAGCAGCCTGACAAATAAAGTTATAATTTATATTATTGTAAAATTAATAATAACTCAAATATATTGACGCTCTAAATACCTGCAAAGCGTTGATTGGGTCAATCTCAGTCACTAAGACGCGACCTCCAAAGCCTCTGAGTGCTTGAGCGCATCCTTTACCAACATCGCCATATCCAGCAACCACGCATACTTTGCCAGCAATCATGACATCTGTAGCACGCTTGATACCATCAATTAATGATTCCCGACATCCATACAAATTATCGAATTTACTCTGAAAATAATACGCTGTTATAATTTAATGTAAACTACATCTAAATGAAAATAAATCTTTTTAAATCAGTACCTTTGTAACAGAATCATTAACATTAATACAAGGTAATGATAAATTTTCTTCTTTCAACATTTTATAAAGATTATGAACTCCAGTAGTGGTTTCTTCACTAACACCTTTGATTTCTTTTAAATATTCTGGATATTTCTGATGAACAATATTTACTAATTCACCTCCATCATCCAAAATCATGTTCAAGGGTTTTCCATTTTTGAAGACCAGAGTTTGTTCAATGCACCTTAAAAATAATTCAGTTGGATATTAATTTCAATTAGTTATACATATTTCTAATATTAATAGTCTTAAAATTACCAAATGAACTCTTCCTCAGTTTCTCCTTTCCAGGCATAAACTGGAACGCCGGTTGCAGCAATAGCTGCAGCAGCTTGATCTTGTGTGCTGAAGATGTTGCAACTGGACCACTGAACCTGGAGTCAGTAAAATGGCATTATATTAGTAACTTAAGAAGTATAATGTACTTATATTTAATAATTATCCCATAATATTACGGGATAATAATCCCATAGTATTATGGGATAATAATCACAAATTATAAGGGATTATTACTATTGAATCTAAATTGTAATCCCACATAATCTCTTTATCAACACAGCCACTACAAACGCTTTCCAAATTGTGACATTAATATAATTTTAAACTCATCAAAACAAAAAAAGTGCTTTAAACAATAAAGCATATGAATCCTATACTAAATAAAAATATCTACATACGTTGTACATAAATAAAAACCTTAAAAGTCTTGCAATATTTTAAGTCAAGGATAAATTTTTTATTTTTAACAAGTACAATTGTATAATTTTTCATGCTCTTTGACCGCAACAAGTCATATTTAAATTTCAAGAGATTATTTGCAAAATATAACTGATAATTTATGACCTAACTCGTATCATGTTTGACCTCCGCTCTTATCGGGTTAAAATTTATGTAATTTAAAAACATTATTGTAATATGGTGTGGTGTGTCCCATTACGAAATTTTACTTAAACTATAGATAACACGTTATTTATATACGTCATGTTACTACGCCAACTAATTCTGTCATTTATTAAGAGATTACAATTTAAATAACTATTTGTCATAAGCTGTTTAAACAATACATGGTTGTAACATCTTAAGCTGCTTTTCTATAAAAAAAAATACTTGCCACCTCAACATTTCAAATAATCTTATGCAATATATATTAGAATTTAATGCATACAAAAATACTTCAGCATATTTATATATTACAAGAATAAGAGAACTCGGTTGGGTTTTCCCGCGGAGTTGAAAACCATAACATGTTTTCTACAATTCGACAGAGTTCGGAAATCCCAAGAAGTATAAAATAACTTATTGAAAATTTCTATACGGATTACAGTCATAATTCGAAAAAATCGTAAATTTAGTTTTTACATTTATTTAGACCACTCTTATTATAAATTGATCTATAATATAAAAACTGAGTGATTTAAAGTAAAATATTTCGTTAATTATTTCTGTTTTCTATAACAGATCTATGTGAAATTAGTATTATCAATTAAAATAAATTCGGTTTGGGTAGTTTTTGTACCAAACATTTCAATGGAATTTTATTTTAACATATAGTCGAAGACACAAAACAAACAATTACTCATTCAGAGTAAAACTATCTATACTGTCTTTGTATGTATTGACTGTGTTTAAAATTATCCTTAGAAATCAGTGGACTTTGATCTAAAGGAGGCATTGCCATGTACTACCTTTAAATTTTTAATAAAACCTCGATGTAAAATATAATGCATAGTTGTAATAATACTATTTTAGGTTTGACCAATAATTTAAGCTTACCTCAGCGCCTAACTCAACCAGAGTTTCAATGAGTACAGCAGTTTGGATTGTCATGTGCAGGCAACCAGCAATACGAGCTCCTTTGAGTACCTTAGAAGGGCCATATTTTCTACGACAAGCCATTAAACCAGGCATTTCATTTTCAGCCAACATTATCTCTTTGCGGCCCCATTCCGCCAGGCTCATGTCAGCTACAAAAATTAAATTGAGAATTAACATAAGATACAATAATGTTCAATTAGTACTTATACTTAATTAGACTTAAATAATATAATTTGTTTTAAATATTATAATTCGAACTCCTGACTGGATTTCCATTTAATGCGACAATGGTTTTTTTTTTATTAGACTTTTAAATGCAATTGAATTTAAAAGAAATTGTTACCGAGTAATTTTCAACTTCATTAAACTCAGGGTGCTTTATTGAATATCCATAGCATATTATATTATTAGAATTTGAAAACAGCTAAGTGAAAAAAAAAACCCGGGATTCGGAAAATTTCTGTATTGAAAAGAATATAACAAATTTCTTACTCATATAAATATTTGTTTATGACTTAGAATATGTAGTAGCATGTTAGAAGCTATGTAATTCACTTATACGAAATATATGTTATTATTCAAGAAATACAATGCATTTTAATTGAACATGTGCTTTTGCACCGGCTATTATATACATGTAAATCAATGTAAATTATAATGAACCTAAATCCTATAAAATAATATTACTTACCAACTTTATAAGCGGGTTTAGACATCTTCGGAACACAAGATCACACTATAAATTAAATGAAAAATGCTAATCAAAGTGATTCTCAACGAATGGTATCGTCCTTTTATAGCAAAGGCAAAGATAGTAACTTGCGTAACCTACAAATCAACCGAATATAACCACAAATGTGACATGTGAAAAAAGCAAGTAGGAGAAATAATTAAATAAAGTGCTGCCACATGTATGTGTAGAAATGGACATAGCTATTTTAGTCAAAAAAAAAAATAATTTCAAGAGGCCACAAAATAAGAAATTGTCAAAAGACCGTCAAAAATATTGCAATATTATTTATATTATTGTAATATTTTTCTTTATATTATTTATATCATAAAAATTCGTAATTTTATCTGAATATTTCAAACCCTAATAAACATGTTATTAATTTAAGCTCTACATTTATTTACATATAGTATATTAATAATATACAGTTTATTTCTAATGTATTAACAGAATAGATTATTATATTAAACAAAATAGATAAAACAAAGATCTGGAGGTGTCGTTTTGTATACAATTTAAAAGAAGTAATGAAGTAATAAAGCACATTAAATTATATCATACTAGTATTTCTTATTTTTTAATTTGTATTTATTGTACTTGTACTTTTTTAATTTGAACTCTGTGCAAATAGAATATTTAACTTAATTTGTATACTCATTGTGGTTCTTATCACTAGTCATCTCTAGAAATAGCTTATTTATTTTCTGTAAAAGTGTCGAATAATAAGAAAATGCCGCTTAAAAATATAAAAGTACTTGAATTTAGTGGGTTGGCCCCAGGTCCATATTGCGGAATGGTTTTAAAAGATTTTGGAGCCTCTGTTACGCGTATTGACAAGGTAATAAATTATCTGTTGGTAGTTATCATTTTCATGGTGACTTGCTAAATTTTTGGTCTTATTAATTCAGGTTGGGCAAACTACTTCTTTAGATGTATTAGGTCATGGCAAAAGATCTATAGCTGTAAATTTGAAGACTCCTGAAGGTATTCAGATTATACGAAAATTATCTAAAATTTCAGATGTACTAATAGAACCATTTAGACCTGGTGTTATGGAAAGCCTTGGTCTAGGACCTAAAGTGTTATGCGATGAAAATCCCCGTCTTATTTATGCAAGATTAACAGGTACATTTATAGATCACTTTAAAGCAGTTAACACTAAATATAAAAGGTAATACTAACTTTTGAATCAGGTTACGGACAAAATGGAAAATACAGCGCCCGTGCGGGCCATGATATAAATTATATTGGGCTATCAGGAGTTTTAAATTTCCTGGGGCGAAAAAATGATAAACCAACACCTCCTATTAATTTAATAGCAGATTTTGCAGGAGGTGGTTTAATGTGTGCATTGGGAATTACTTTGGCTTTATTCGAACGAACAAAATCAGGACAGGGACAAATTATTGATTCAAGCATGGTAGAAGGATCCGCATATGTTGGAAGTTGGCTAACAAGGTCTCAAAATTTACCAATTTGGGGACAGAAACGGGGAGAGAATATTTTAGATACTGGAGCACATTTTTATGAGACATATAAAACAAAAGATGAAAAATATATGGCGGTTGGAGCTATTGAGCCCCAATTTTATAAAATGCTTTTAAAAAAATTAAATCTTACGCAAGACGATTTGCCGCAATTTAGTAATTTTGAAGAAAATAAAAGAAAGTTGGAAGAAATATTTTTACAAAAAACTCAAAATGAATGGTGTAAAATATTTGATGATGTTGATGCATGCGTGACGCCAATTTTATCGCCCAATGAGGCGGCAAAGCATGAACATAATTCAGATCGAAGATCATTTATTTCTAATACGAAAGATTGTCCTACCCCTGTTGCAAAACCAGCTCCTATTTTAAGCAGAACACCAGGAACATCAGGTGTACTTCATGAAGCTCCAGAATGTGGTAGACACAGTAAAGAAATTCTCCGTGAATTACATTACTCTAATGAAGAAATTGCGGAACTATCTAGCAATGGCGTTGTTGACATTCTTGAAAAGAGTAAACTGTAAAAATGTTTTAAACAATTATTTATAGAATGGTATTTGGTAACGGTATTATATATATAAATATAACCGAGAAATTGGCATGCAAAAAATTGTTGGAGAAATTTAACGAAAATCCTCGGAATCCTCAGGATCTTAAAGTTGTAACGAGCGAATAAAATAACTGTACTCTGCGGATTATTATGGTCCACTATATATATAAGGGAAGAGCAGCAAAAAATATATTTTCACTATGTTAAATTAATATATAATGTTATAAAAACATATTTTTTTATGCCAATTGTTTTATTTAATATTATTTCCGTTTTTCATATTTATCTAGTATTTCTATAATTTCTCTTAACAAGCTACTGGGGTGCTGATCTTTCCAGAATATGTTCATAGAATCAGTGTCTATAACAAAATCTTCTAAGACTTCTTTAATAACGTGTAAATCCAATTCACAATTATTTTGATCTAAATTTTGGTCATATTCAAAGTCATTTTTCTTTAAACAGTCAATTCGTTTAGTGGCTATATGATTTAATAAATTATAAAATATAATATAATCCATGCCGAAAGTAGCGTTCAAAATAATTTGGCATTGTTCATTAAACTCATTCATTTCTTCAACATCGGATAGTTCTTTTTTTACTTCCACTAAATTCTTCTTCAAAGACTTCCAAATAATTTTAATATTGCATCTATTGAACCAGTTGTGATTTACAGAAATTGTATCTTCTATGTTCCAAACTTGATGATGCCAGTTTGATGGAACAAATATTGCTTCACCTTTTTCTTGAAATATTTCAAAATAAGTAACATTTTTTAGAAAATCGGATTTCAGAACATCATAAGGTAAATTTCCTAGTTTATCTTTTAGTTTCTCTTCTTGTCCTGGTGGAAATAATAACCATCTCTTCAAACCAATTATGTTCGTAGACCAACTATATGACGTAAACACATCTGCATGAAACGGTGTCCTAAAAATATAATTTATTCAAAATAAATTTATACAAGTTCACTGAAAAGAACGTAACTACTAACCAGGTTCCTGCAAGTCCTATGTAAACGAATTTGTAATCATCTTTATCATTGTCACATAAATATTCATTTAACCAATCTGATGAAAAGTATACAGGCACTTCATATATATTATCCAGTGGATATTCTTTCTTAAAGTGCCAATCTTTTAAATAATATAAAGGCAAATCAGTAGGATAATTTCTAACCTTTACTTCGTCCCAATATTTTGAGTATTCCATTATTGTCATATCAAATTTATGTTGTGAATTGTAATATTTCTCACCACAATCTGCAATAGGGACCGTACTTTCTCCATAGTTATCAATTCATTGATCAATTAATTGAAATTAATTTCTTTCCCATTTATCCAATTTTTGGTGCAATTCCAATTATCAGATATTGAGGTTATGATACATGGAGTATTTTTTGATAAATATTTGTCATAAAATTCTTCATATGTAAAACTTTTTTTATTAATTTTATGTATTTTTTGATTACTACAATTTATTGAATCCAAGCTCATCTTCAAGATGTTTAATTTTAAATCAACTCTAATGCCATCGTTATTTCAGTTAAAACCCATCAAACTGAAAAGGTAACGTTCAAATCACCTAATATTATCTTAACTGCCTGAGCCTGCGTCCAAATTCAAATTTCTAATTATTACAATTTTATTTATAGGAGAATTCTACATAAAATACAATTTAAAGAGAAAACTTTCTCTCGAATATAGTGCTCTCTTGTTTAAATTGAATAAAATTTCTGAACATGAGATGTTCATGTATTATTTTATTTATCGTTTGCCTATTTCCGACATTAGTCCTATCTGCAACAACAATCTACTGATTTTAATAGTTTATATGATTAAAACGCATTTTAAATGTGACACACATTTCCTCCTAAATCTTTTAGAATAAAATAAATTATCAATAAAACATCAAAACCCAGAAAACAGAGTTGTTCGAAGAATCTAAATCGGAAACACAGCAGTCTAGTATCAGTGCAAAGCTTGATCACTGCGCTGTTAAATTGATTATAAAATATATAAATTTGAGTTTAATATTTAAACACAATTTATAATCGATATATTTTCCTAAAATTTAAATTTTACATTATAAGTCTAAGCTAATTATAACAATAATTTATAATAGTAAAAATAATTATTTGATATTTTATATTATTAAAAATAATTTATAGCTTTTCTTTAACAACAATTTAATTCTAAATTTTCAAAGAACTACTATAAAATTAAGGATATACATTTAAACTCTACAAAAAATTTAGCAAATCAGTCATTTTATACAATCCACAACAAATCCAAAATGCTTTAAAAAAAACATAATTAGTAATTAATTACAATAATTAGATCGATGAATACTTTCTTTATCTCGCGTCAGAATAGTTAGTAAAATATGTCATATATATTAAGTAAAAATATAAATAAAAAATATTTGCATTATTTTGAGCTATAAAGAATATGACTCCTATCGTCTCATAATTTTGGTAGGTGGTGGCATCAAATCTGCATCATCTCTGAAGCGGTTGTTTTTTATAAAGTGCAGTAATCTGTCCGTAGTCACAGGATCTTTTATACTGTTCCAGACACCTAATACATAAAGATTTATGAAAAGTGTTTTCCTTTCACATATTTTGCACAGTATATTAATCACCAACTTACCCATTGCGGTTGTGTAACTATTAGGAAAAGATTTATCGGTTCTTTCTCTCATAAAAACCCAACTTCCCTTTTCAAATTTACATTCAATTATTTTATTATCCAAATCTCTAATTGCTTTTGTAAATTTCATTTTTGCAAATGGTTGATCTAGCTGCCCGACGAACAAATTTCCAATTTTTCTTGTTAGAATACTAAGAAAGATACAATATTATTAATAATTTTGATAATTAAAAAACAAATTATATGGATGATTGTTGCTTACCCTTCTCCTGTTTCTTTCCCAATCTTCAGTTTGAAATCAACAGAATTTAGTGATTCCGGCTTCCATTTTAGAACATCATCGCATCTGCCTGGTATGTACGGCTAAAATAGAAACGAATATTAATTGCTTAATTAAGTCTTTAATAAAATATGCAAAATTATGTTTTAACTATCAGTGACCGAAGAACTAGAAATCTCAATTAAGACATTTTAATTAAGTCTGTATCTACTACTATTTTGTGTTTTATTTTTAAAGTTTATTTATTGTCCATCAGACGTACTTTTCATACTTATGTTTATATTATCCAAATAAATTTAATACATTATTTAGAGTAATTATTAGAAAACTTCTGCGGCTCTACATTATAGTATAAAAAATATTCTGAAAACGTATCTAATAATTATATAAAAAAAATAATATTATAGTACCTGAAGAGATGGTTGAAAGATAAGACCATCAGGTTCGTGGCTAAGTTCTTTGGCGAACTTAGGTCCTAATAGACTATTTGCTAATGTTACATCCCAAAACATTTTATTTCTTATACTAAATGGTTCCTTTAATTTATCAATGCGGCCTTCTTGCATTGCTCGATGCCTAAAAACGAATAATTAAGCAATTATTTGATTATGTAAATATCATAAATTTTAAATAAAAATAGTACGTACCGAGGATTAACTATTTCTTTTTCTATGCATTTAAGCCTCAGTGGAAAAAAAGGTAAATTCATTACATCATTTCCATCAAATTTAATTATATCATAGGCCAGATACCTCGGTATATTCTTGCCCTGGACTTTGTCAATGACCATTTCCTAAAAAATATACCATTGTAGTAAAATAGTTATAAAATATAAAAAGAACATAAAAGTAATTTTGTGCTTACACCATCTAAAAGAGTATCAGTTAAATGTTTATCCAAATTTTTGCTGTTTGGAAACCTTAATCCATTGACTTTAAATACCGAGTTATCCCTATCAAAGAAATATATTTCATCTTTTTTTTCTATGAGCATCATGTATCTATAAAAAAAATATTGAAATAAAATAATATTATTTTAAGCAATTATTATACAAAAAAATTCTTGAATATAAATTGACACCTTGTTCCATCAGCTTTCCATGATACTCGGTATGGTTTATCTTGCAAAAATCTGATATTTGTTGTGTCCATACTAACTGGCTGTGATCCAGGAAATCCTGCTCTATTCCAATTACACATGTCTTGGATTTTCCGTTGCAATTCACCACTTCTAGCTTTGTTTTCCACTAACTGAACACCTGGAACACCAGCCATAAAGGTTGGATTTTTAGCTTGAAATTCCTTTCTTTGATGTTTTCCTTTTTTATTTCCGCCTGGTTTACTATTTGAATCGGAATAAACATATTTAATCTCAAATACTAAATCTTTTAACTTAGTGAATAATGTTAAACGTATTGTAATTACCTTCCTGTAGCTTCAGACGCATCTGCGTCATCGTTCGTAGAACCATCGTCATTTACATACTGGGATGAATTTCCATCAACACTATCATCATATTCTAAAAATGAATAATATACATTCTTATAAAATATTTTCTTTGTAATCAAAATATATTATGGTAATATTCACCTAAACACCAGTCTGGTAAATCAGGAGCAGGTGGTGCATCTTCTGGATCTTCGTATCGTTTAAATAACTCGAGAATATAATCCGCTTTATATATACCTGGAGGTCTGCATAAATAAGATGACATCAAATATGTTAATATTATGAATATTAACTATTTTTATTAATGATGAATATTATAAGTATCTTTTACCTGACTTTACTAAATAATTTCAAGGCAGCTTCAACTCCAAAATCCATTTCCTCTACAAGGTAGGATACTAATAAAAATCCAGTCCGATTGAATCCATGGGTGCAATGAACACCAATAAGCTGTTATTGAGAAACAGATGATTTGTTAACCTTACGATTCTTGTCCAAACTAACAAAGATGGGGGTATCCAAAAAGAAAATTAAGAGAAATTAATATGTAGATAGCTTACTTTTGTTGGTTGTTGTCTAACAAATTTAGATACGAGCTCAATAAAATCTCTTGTTACTTCTACAGAAGGTGTCTCTCCATGGCCTCTGCATTGAAGTTTCACGTATTTGCACTCTTGAGATTCAATATCACCTTTATCGTAAAATCTAGATGTATTTGTAAGGTCTACCCAAAGACCAAGTTTAACCTAAAATTTCGAAACTCATGAAATAACAGTTACAAATATTTTAAGACTACATTCATTAATATTTATTAATAATAACATACATTGTAGCTCTTCAAATTTGTAAACAACATTTCTGGAACAAATCTATGCTGTGGAGGTACTTGGTCGTCATACTTGTTTGCAAGTGGTGTTTTAAAAGCTAAAAATTTTTCAGCAATTAACTCATTTGCCTTACGAGGACAATTTAACCATCTGTTTGGAATAGGTCCAGGATCTCTTCTATCTCCCATTTTGACAATTAAAGATCACAAAATACACGTTTGAATTTATTATATAAATATACACGTTGAAAACTCCAAAACAAACTATATATTCAACTAGAAAATTATTTATTAGTAGGTATAAACGGAGAAAATCATAATGTATTGATAATACATTTTTTAAAGTTTAATAGTTTTACACTAAACATCACTAAACATTGTAACTGTTCGTAATCAAATCGAGGTATTTATTTTGTCTGAATTATAGAAATCTGAGATAAATAGAAATCTGTCACACATTTCTTCAGACTTCAGATGTCTCAAATCCTTTAAGTGAAGTTATTGAAGTTAGTTAATTTAGTTTGACCAGAGAAGTTAATGTTAACTACTTTTGATCAGAGATAATACTTTTGATATTAGAATATATATTTTTAATGGGCTTGTGTCCTATGTCTTAATTTCTATGAAAGTGTACTATATATTGCAATATATTGATAAAGTGGGTTACTAGAACCTAAATGTTCAATTATTTTTTAATAACTCCTTATATGTTAAGAGATATTAAGAATTAAAAAAGTCATTTTGTCAATTATTAAATAGATTCAACGTTGTACACATTTCAAATGCATGTGACATCACAACCGCTGCCAACCTTACAGCTCATAAATCTCTGCTATATGTATTTATATATCAAAATATCAAATATCATTTACAGCTATTTCAAGGAATAATAAAATTCCAATATTATGTCTGCCTTAGCAGAGTTAAATAAAATAAAAACTTATTATTCTTTGACTTGACTTTATTATTTCACTACCAACAGCTACAAAACAATACCACAGCACTGACCTACTCAACAAATAACTGACGTTAAAATGCATTTCACGTCATTCTAGCGCTAAAACTACAATTCAAATTTTGAATTGCTATATATTCGTCAACATTTAGATATTTAATAAAATAAACATGCCAATATACATTTATTAACATTAATTTCAATCAACAATTGAAAAATCGACCACTAAAAAATGAGGACACAAGCCCATTATGAAATAAGTTTTGTTTTGACTTCAACTTATTATAATTATCTGCTTTCATAAAAGTAACTGATAGATGAGTTTTATATTATACCAGTTTATATAAATATATATTTGACGATGTAGTGAGCGAGAGCATTATATTCTTGACGACATTGTCTTCCAATTCGATTCCCGGACCAGAGTTATATTTATATAAGAAGACGAGGCTTTTATCAGAATTCAATGTAATTTGCAAGATTTTGTAAATAATTATGATCAACAATACCTCTTAATTTACCGTAATAAAATTAATCAGCTACTTTTTAAGATGTGATTATGACAACAATAAAGTTTAAATCGTTTGTTTGATATAGGTAAATGGATTTATATAAAATGTTATGTATAAACATATATTTTCAATATTATATTACAACAATTAAGCCAAATCAAATAGTTACAATAATTACAAACTTATTTATCACAATATATGGCAACTTTTATAAATTAATTCTTACTTTCAAGTAATTCTAAATTACATAAAACTAAGATTATATTTATATCCTATTAGGTTCTGAAAATAACATTTGAAGCTCTTATTAAGTACTTAAGAAACATGAATATCTACAACAAAAATTATTACATCGACGTAGTGTAGCAAATTTATGCAATATGATTTGTTTGTTATGTACAACTCAGATCACTGTATACAGAGAAAATATATTTTGTAATTGATTGTTATAATGCTTCATTATTTTATCATTTATGATTAAGAAGTCGTTGGTTTACCGGTATAATATCGACTAGAGATTGCTAAATACAGGACTCAGTTATATAAATTTAGTGGATAATAACAGAAGCTAAAGCAGAAAAATATTTTAGCATGTGCAATTCTTTTGTAATAGTGATATATCACGCGTTTCATTGAAAAGGGAGTAAATGATTCACCTGAGTAGTACATTTAAATACTGCCTGCCTAATTCATTAAAAATATAATTAGTTTTTCATTATATTGAATATTCATATAAAGGCCACTTTTATGTTTAAAATACACATTTCTTTTTTGAATATAAAACTTTTGTTCCTATAAAATGTTCAGTGATTAATATAAAAAAGCAATGATGAGTGTATTTAAATCAGATCGTCGGTCGTGATACTGTCACTCATTATTTATAAAAAATGCTAAAATTTTCGTACATTTAATTACAAGAAATGTGAATTATTTCTTGTAAGATGAAAAATATATATATGTAGATTAGGAATCGTGTTTCTTCACAATATATATTCACTTTAATCAGTTTTCACAAGTTTTGAATCACTCTGTTGTTTTTTTAGTTTTTCCTTTAATTGTGCTTGTTTTAATTTTGTCATTAGTTGCGTTGATTGATACAGCCAGCTCCCCTAAAATATAAAAAATATTTTTAAGATATACATTATAAACAGAAATATGTCTCAATAAAACTTACCACCATCAACATGCAGTTTAGTAATATAGGAATTGAAAAAACAACTGAGATAAATAATCCTTTGCTATCAAAGTATTGTTGTCTTGAGAATACATGCCAGTTTGACGAAGCGTACTCATTGATGCTCTCAGAGAAGTAAACCATTAGCACTAGAAAAAGGAGTTTCATATGGCTTCTGTTTTTTACAATTTCATATGAAGCTGTGTATAACAGCTAACAACGTTTTATAGTATAATGTGAATGTTTTATTTACTCACACAGCATGAAGAACAGTACCACTTGAAAATTGCCATAATTTCTAGTGAGAACAGCTGTTAACATTATCGTAATATGAAAAGCGATTAAAGCCATCAACCACGGGTCCTGCCATTCAATCTATAAAGAATTATTCACATATTACATAACATACAATTATTTTAAAGAACAATAAAATAATTTAGCTACTCATCATAATAAAACATCAAGGTTCAATAATCAAAATTACTATAATTTGCATACATAATTTGACATTTGTCAAACTTTGTTTTTTTATAACTAATATGTAGAAGAATATTTGGATGTTTGATTTAGAGAGAGAATGATGTTACATTATGCACAAATTAAAGTTTTCTTCTAATCTACATGTCATTTTTGAGGCCCAATTAGCAGTATTATATATATACCTACATAGGTTATAAAAAGGTACTCACACTTTGTAAGAATGTTATAAAACCATTAATTTCATTTATTTCAATTAAATGTGGATCTACCATAATTAGAAACTTATTTTTATGTTTTTTAGATTTAGATATGTGTTAATTTACTTAAAATTTATAAAATCATCCGCACCATTCGCACTAGATAAACATGCATTACAAATTTGACAACTAATTAAACATAACAGAGTGCCATCTATGAAAAATACTTTAATTTTGATAACAGTATTCTTTTTTGATTATAACTTTAGATGGCGTTAATGTCATGCAACCAAATTTAAAAAATAATATTATTTCTAATTTTCTAATTATTACTTTGTGTTCTAATGACTATCGTCTTAAAATTATTTATTTGTTACTATGCAAATTAAATGAATTATAAGATAATATTCAACAATAGCGTTTTTCGTTAATTTTTTTCATAATGATTATCAATTAGGTTTAAACAGGACATTACCAAAAGGCTATCACTATATAACCTCTCTGAGGTGTTCTTATATCCTGGTTGCTATTTCTACGATAAAAAATGTAGTAATATTGATAAGGAGAATTACTAAAATAAGTAATTTAATTTAATTAAACTTATCGAATTTAAACTAATTTTATTTAGAAAAAATATGTGGCATATAGATCGTGATACAGAGTAAAAACATTATGTTACATATGTATAAATTAATGAGTTTACCAGTTATATAAATTAATTTCTTTTAAAGCGACATATCTGCACCAAATCCTAAAATGCTAAATAGGAAACTACTAAATGTGCTATGGTTTTGAAATAATAGTGTATACCACGCACAGGTGTACGATTATACATTTAAATTAAAATTAAATTACTATTTTATAGTACAATATTGTCAATCAATACATAAGTATATAACCCAAGAGACCTGTATAATTCATTTTAAAATAAAATGATTAGAAATTGTTAAACTATGTTCTTATTTTATATTTGAAATTTATACTGACCAGAACAACTGTATATCCTTGATTTTTTGACTTTTCATTTTCAAAATCAGCCACATCATATTGCTGTGCGTAGCGGTGCAGTATGCTACTCCACAGATGGCGGCTTCAGGCATTTTCACGACCAGATCTACCTGCGCACTTCACTTGCCCCAACGGCTGAGTATAGGCATAACGTTTCGGCGCCATATGTTTTAAGCAAGAACAAACGATTAACTAAATTTTCCACTGAATATACGAGTAAAGTCTTCTTTATAGCAATAAAAAAGTTAAAATATGGTAGATTGCTATATTTTTGCCATTGGATAACCACCGGTCAAAAAGAAATTTATAGTAGATTCGAGTGGTTTTTTGGCATCCTCTTCTACTTAAGAAAATAGTCTTTTGTGAATTGTATTTTAGTAGGTGCACTTTCTTTTACAGTTTGGCGCCCCCTAATAAGAACACGAAAATAAGTACAATTCGGGAAAAATAATTGTCGCAGCAGGATAATGCCGAAAAAAAAATATATAAATAAAAGCAGACGACAAAGGATTACTTAGAAGTAAATTCATTTTAATAAGTAACCTTAGAAGGATTTAGAAAGAGTTATTTTAATTTTAGTTATGCTATCTAAATTAGGAGCCATCTATTATTTATAAAAGAACTAAAGAAAGAAAGGAAAGTAAACGAAAATAAAAGTACTTTTTTAAAATGTGTGACGTCACAACGGGGAGTAACGAGGCAGGTCTATAATGTATGACATATGACGGGGTTATGTGGGGGTTAAAAACTAAATATCTATGACTTAATGGGCTTGTGTCCTATGTCTTAATTTCTATAAAAGTGTACTATATATTACTACTACAAATGTTCAATTATTTTTTAATATCTCCTTATATGTTAAGAGATATTAACAATTAAAAAAGTCATTTTGTATCTTTAATTATTAAAGGGATTCAACGTTGTACACATTCCTAATGCATGAGACATCATAACCACTACCAACCTTACAACTCATAAATCTCTGCTATATGTATTTATATATCAAAATATCAAATATTATTTACAGCTATTTCAAGGAACAATAAAATTTCAATATTATGTCTGCCTTAGCAGGGTTAAATAATATAAAAACTTATTACTCTTTGACTTGACTTGATTATTTCGACTACCAACAGCTACAAAACATTACCACAGCACTGACCTAGTCAACAAATAACTGACGTTAAAATGCATTTCACGTCATAAAAATATGGTCGACCATTTTTAGTGCTAAAACTACAATTCAAACTTTATTATAAAACGGTTTGGTTTTATTTTAAACGTTTTTATTTATTTGGTTTTATTATAAAACGAATGCATGGTAAAAATAAATGTAAGGAATTCATAAAGCCGGAATTAAAAAAAAAAATACACGGGATAAAATGGACTTTTGGGTTTCGTCACCAATAAAATCTTCGTGCAACACTGCTCTTTAGGACACTTGTTTATTATTTATTCTTTATTAATTATTTAATATTACAGAAAAACAAACTTATCAAACACTTGAAAAATAGTAATTGAAAATATGAAATATTTTTGAAATACTAATTTATTACTTATAGCTAACTAAAGAAAACAATAAATTCTTATCGTGATATTTTAAACAAAAAAGTCCAAAATCCATTTCTTATCAATTAAATGATTGATGTATTAAAAAGATATTAATAAAAGTCAAATAATTACTCTTTAGAATCAGATTATTCTTAGAAATTTGTTAAATGTTTAAAGGTCACTTGAATATCACAAGTAAATTATTAAATTAATTTTCATATTGCATTTCATTTACATTTACAGAGTTTTTAAAAATATTTAAATCCTTTTCACTGTTCCTCTCTTCTGTTCTTCTCCTTTTTCCTTCTTTTTCTTATTCCGCCATCCATCTTCCATCTTGTCAAGCTATTGCTTTACTCGAATGTTATTTTTCCATTGTTTTGAAAATTTCAAAAATAGCGCCACTAAAACCACTGTAATTCGTAAACTAATGGTTGAAATGTCATGAAATTTTGACACACATCGTTTGAAGGTTCGTACTATCCAAAAATCATATAATTTGTCAATAGTGGCGGCATCTATATGTCATCATACGAACTTATAGACTGAAAATGCTTTTTCACTGTGTCGCAGATTTATTTTTAGTACAACTTATTTTAAGCCGCCGAACTCTCGTAATTTGAACTATACACATTATTGGTCCAAAATGGTTTAATCCAGCGCTGATAACAAGCATTTATAAACAATAAAAAAACGTCACAGGCCAAAGATTAACGCATTATCAAACTTACATTACGCGAAGATTTCGCAATACAATAATTGTATGTACTTGAAGAATGCTGGAAGATTAAAATCACTTTTGTTGTTGGTTTCGCCTTGGAATTAATAGAAACTAAGCAAAGATGGACGAGCATTAATAAAAGATTAAATAAATATACGAAACAAATAATAAAAAATAATAAAATGTACGTACACGTTTAATAGAAATAATACACCACTCAATAAATTCATAGAATGATATATCAATGGCGCCACTATCGACAAATCGTTATGATTTTTAGATAGTACCAACTTTCAAACGATATGTGCCAAAATTTCATAACATTACCACCATTAATTTACAAGTTACAGCAGGTTTAGTGACGCCATTTTTGTAATTTTCAAAAAAATAGAAAAAGCGTTAATGGGAGAAAATACCGCTTAAGCAAACCCGATTCGAAATTTTGATCCTATTGATGACCTAAAAGAACCCGTTTCCGGGATATTTTACATAGGATTTTTGCTCCTGCTTTGGGCCTACATGTGGCAGTTATCGGACAAATTACGATGTTTAGGGTCAAATGAGGGTGACATTACTTATGTAATCAATGGCTTGAGCTTGAGAAGTGTTATTCAGACTCTGTTCATTTAATTCAGAGCCCAGTCATCAATCGCCACGTGACTTAAACAACGTTTAATTATTTATGAAATCTGAAACTCTGTTCAAAGTTTATCATTGATAATCTAACTTGTCAAGTCTAAGGAATACCGGCCCCGTTTGTTCACATGTTCTATACGCTATAGTACGATACCATGTATTATTGTTGCTTAGGATTGGAAATGGACTTTGATTTTTAGAAATCGTAGTCATAGTTACATATTACTCATTTATACAATATTAGAATCATTTTTATTTCATGCATACAATCAGCGTCAGCGGTAGGTTGCTCGTATTGATGCTTCTGTAATTAACAGCTCCCCTGTCTCTCTTTTCTAAAAAGTATGTGAAGAAGATCAAACCTGGATTGAAACTTAAATTTTAGTGGTTGGGACGGCAACTATATTCCGCCACTATCTTGAGAACAAGGTTGTAATCAGGTTTTTTTGTTTAACTTGAAAACAATAGTTACTATCTTTAGAAGAATAGTGTTATAACACAATCTTTTCATTACATCAGTTAATTTTAAATTTATTTCGCTTATAACTTTTTTATTATAAAATTTACAACAAAAAGTCATTAACAAAAGTTGTAGATAATATTATTATCTCCAAAAAAGCTTATTACAACTTTTTTGTGGCAGTTATAGTTTTCAAGGAAAACACAAGAAACTGATTACAAGAGACACTCGTTAAACACAGAACAGTGGTATCACAAAGGGGTGAAATAAACGACGTGCATAACACATGGGCTGAAAAGTCCCGGGCCTAACAAAGAAACCACAGTTTTTTGGTTCAAAATTAGCTTTATTCATCAACGTAATCTCCATCAAGAGCAACGCAATCATTCCAGCGCCGCTCTAACATTTCAATACCACTTTTGTAGAACGATTTATCTTTTGCCTCAAAATAGGCCTCAGTTTCAGCGATAACCTCTTCATTCGTGCGAAATTTCTTACCGGCGAGCTTTTTTTTCAGGTCTGCGAACAGGCGAACAGTCGCTGGGAGCCAAATCTGGCGAATACGGTGGATGTGGGAGCAATTCGAAGTTCAATTCATGTAGTTTTGCCATTGATTTGATTGACTTGTGACACGGTGCGTTGTCTTGATGAAACAAAATTTTCTTCTTTGCCATATGCGGTCGTTTCTTTGCAATTTCGGCCTTCAAACGCTCCAATAACGCTATATAATGTTCACTGTTAATGGTATTTCCTTTCTCAAGATAGTCGATGAATATTACACCATGCATATCCCAAAATACCGAGGCCATAACCTTTCCAGCCGATTGTTGTGCTTTCGGGCGCTTTGGACGAGGTGCTAAGTCGCCTAATTTAGAAAAGATAAGCTTTTGAAAATTCGTCAGTTTAACAGTTACAAAATAGGGGTCTATATTACATAAATTTACTTTTTGGTCATTTCTTTTACGGCTATTTTAGTGAAAACAAAAATTCTGAATTTTTAGTAATAAGTCGGACTAAAATAAACAATAGATAATAAAAAAAAGGTTAATTAATTCATGATTTGCCATTTTAAATACATACATATGTAAATGATTGCAATAAAAAAACTATCAACATTCTGACAGAAGGAGGTCAGAAAAATAGAGTACAGGGTGCTGGAGTTAGCAAAAATTAGTAAATAAAAAAGTGAAACCAAATTATCGTTAAAAAAATATTTGCAACGTTATGTAATTTCTATCTTTCTGTAGAGATTTCTATATCCGGGAGTATCCTATCCTGTCTGATCTCATCTCATCTGGGTGCTGCATTTTATCTCATTTTTGTAAGCGACATTATGTTATCAATTATAAAATAAAAGTGTAACACGACTCATTGGTTTAACGCCGCATTGACTTGAGAATAATTTGATTTGTGAGCTGTTTGAACTTTGAATTTAGGATCAAAGAATATAAATATGTTTAGAAAGATACGGTTGTAACAAACATAAAATATACGAGTAGCTAGCTAGCTGTATCTCAGAAAAAATAGATAACAAAAACATAATAATCAGTCGATGGACTTTTCGGTCATTGAAATTGTAAGATTTATAAATGAAAGAGGGTGCATCAAAACTAAGATCTTTCTTTGTCTCTTTTACATTTTAAGAAATTATTTTTTAATTATTTCTTATTCTCATTTCTTATATATTATTAAAAGGTATATGCACTACCCACAAAACACAAAAATGAATGAGGTTTATTTCATAGATATTTTAAATACCTTTGATCTTTAAATAAGGCTTGTTAAAATTCTATAATCCTTAAAAATGGTATTCATAAGAATTTGCTAATGCGGAAAAATGTAGATTCATTTTTGAAAAAGAAGTAAAATAGTTTAAGTAACAGGTAACTTTTGTTATGTTAAATAAACCTAAAATACACGTAACTGTGTTTAGTGGCTACTTTATGAATTACAAAAAGCCATTGAAGTAGTTTTGTTATTAAATATTTAATTTTTTGTATTTGCATATACTTCAAAACATGCATTGTAAATTATATTATTTATTTATTTATTTATTAATATAATGTTGCTTAATAACATCACACTTTCTGTTGTTTAACTGACTTAAAAACAAAGCCATACTTTAATTTCGCGTTCCTTAAATTGCACTTATTGCGATATTTTGCCCTACCTTCTAGTTACGTTAACAATTCAGATACTTTAACTAATGCAGAAAAAGTGATTCTTATTTCCAATAATTAATCGTAGTTTTTAGGACTGAGTATCGGATGAGTTGACGTTAATAAATTTAAAAAAATCCAAGTAGAAAATTGTCTAACAGTGCAGTTTAAAACTTGCTGGCTTATAGCAAGTTACTTTCAAGATTCACTATCTACCTGGAATAATGTAATAATCCGATAAAAAAATTGTCTCTGAAAAGATTCGAATGTTAAAACGAAAAAATGTTTATGGTAATGATTTCATCAAAAAGTAATACACATGCCTTTTTGAGTTTAAACAAATAACACGTTCTAAGATACTGACATCTTTGTTATTGGATAGACGTTATATGCGGGTGGACTTTTACACCTAATAACTTCGTTGACAAAGTGGACTTCATTATATATTACAAGTAAACTCTGATACATACGCAGCCTTATAAATAAGTTGATAAATAAATAATATTTAGTGTATTGATGATCACTAAGCTGGTGCAACAGATCTTAGCTTAGAAAACAACTTGTGCTTTATTTTAACAATTGTGAAGTTTACTTAATAAAAAGCTACAGTAAGTATTACTTTTTCAATTCAACTTTTAATAAAAAAAAATCTTTATTTTATTTATTTTCTAGAAAAATTTAATTAAGAGACAATTTTACTTTTAGTTTTAAATTTTAATAAACACAAAATATATATTTATTAATTTTCTTCCTCCTAATTTATTAGCAGTTTCTATGGTGTTAAAACCTTTCAAATAGAAACTACATACACATAATCAATTAAATTAGAGAAAAACAAAGACAAAAATGGCAGTGTTTCGATATTTGCATTTGTTGTTTACATATTGGAAAAATTCTAATTATCGCCCAAAACAGTTACGTGTATTTAAGGTTAACATACCTTTTGTGACTTATTTTACTGCTTTTAAAGAATAAAGTAACCGTTGTACGGATTAATAGAATCATAAAACTTCTTAACAAGACTTCTTTAAGAATTAAAAGATTATAAAGAAAAATTTAAACCTTTGTCTTTTTAAGCAATATCCAAATTTTGTCATTGGTCGAAAGCACGAAAACCGTACGTACATTTCCTTAATTTTTTATCTTCTTATATCTAAGGAAGACAAATATGTTCGGTAAAAGAATTGGAATCAAAGTTTCGATAAAACAAATTTTCCATGCGTACAAAAGATACTCTAATTACGTTAGCATATTAAAAAATGACTCATAATTAATATAATAATAATTATTAATGATACAATTACAAATTATAGCGTAAAAGACCAGTTTATTTATCGATAACACCAACTTAATTTCCATTGGTTCATTGATGGAATAATAAATGAATTATTAAAACGCTGAAAATATATAACAAGAAGATTCCAGAATGCTGCGTTATCTTAACAAGATTAACAGTTTGTTCCAGAAATAAACGATTAGATAAAACCAATATTTTACTCGTTCTTTAGATTATTAAGAATTATCAATAAGGGTAACTGTGACAGGTCAAAGAGCAAAAACACTAGCGCATGTTAGAAAATTCTAATACTAGTAATTAATTTCTTAAACACTAGATAATGTTATCGTCTTTGATATTTTTTTAAAGTTCTAAATAGAAATTAAATTTGATGATGAAAAAAGAAGAAAGTTTTATGTAAATAAATTTTACTTACAATTTTTTTTTCACAACCACCATTGAGAATAGTTTATCGTGGAGATACAGTGCCGAATTATAATACGGGGTTTTGTTCTTCGGTACTGTGAGGCACTTTGTACTTCTCTATTTACTTACAATTTACTTTTATCACGAGGCCTAGCTGGCCTAGGTGTCTTTAGTCCGTAGCACTAATTCGGTTCTATTTAACTAGTAATTCTAAAACCTTTTCAATATTATTCAGTTGTTCATTCTCCAATAAGTCCATTACACCACTACGTAATAAGTCTATTACAAGATTTTATCTTTTTATGAGTAAGTAATAATAGAACGTAATACAGTAAACAAACAACCATAGTGAAATTAGCTCCAGTTTGAGAATTAAACCGTACCTGCGTTTAAACCTCATACCAGGTTGGAAAATTGAACGCTATGTAACACTTTAATTAGCTTGTAGTAAGCTAGTAAGTGTAAAACTAGCATTGCAAGACAATTTGTACCTGGACATTAAATAAATTTTTCTTATTTGCTTTCTACAAGAACTGTAGTTCAAGAAATACTATTTAATTAAAATAATAGATAATTTTTGACTAATTAATTTTCTTTTTCTTTTAGAAATGGCCCTAGATGAAGGATTCAGACTAAACACAGGCCCACTTAGCGCAGAAACCGTTAAACTAGCAGAAGCTGAACTTCGTGAAACACCAGAGCGTGTTGCTGAATCAACAGTAGCTCTTAGAGAGTTGCTAAAACAAAATACCGACCTATTTTACAGAGACGATGACGAATTTCTTATAATCTTCCTTAGACCATGCAAATTCTACCCGCAAAGTGCTTTAGACTTGGTAAGTTATGAGGCTTAGTCTTAAGTAACATATATACAAAATATTTTCGCTTATTCTCTTCCTAAAGAAAATGGAATTAAATTTAGTAAATGTTTAAATATTTTAAGTCAGTTGTTTTCATTTGTAAAACAGTTGTGTCTTTACATAAATATCCAATAAACAAGCGCGGTATCATGTGCACACTAACACAAAAGGTTCTCCTTAACAACAATCTCGATAAGATGAACCTTTGAGCGAATAAAGGTCACTTGATTATCATCAACTAATTAGAACATGCCTTAAAGATACCAGTGTAAAACAATGCCCAACTAATCATAAATATATTAAATACAGATATTATCAATTTGATATCATTAAATTTGATATTACAATCTGACGTCACATTTTTATCTAAGTTAAAGGTCGTTTCAATGCAATTTTATGAATAATGTATAAATCTGCTTACGTGATGAATTAATTTTCATTATATTATGCAATTAATAACTAATTATTCGTTATCTCTTAATTTTTACATTAATGCAAATGAAAAAAAAATCATCTCTAAAATCTTCAGATTCTCTTATTTTATTTTCTCCTTTCTCTTCACACCGTTGCCATCCATTTTCTTCATCTCTGATCATCTTTATAATAAAATTCAAGGTTATAATTTACTTACATAATATACTAGAATATAAAAGCATTTACGTTAAACAAAAAACTTAAAAAAAAATTAATTAACATCAGAAAATCTAAATTTGTGTTGAAAAAAAACTTTTGTTATATAATCTTATATGTAATTTTATGTAAAAAGTAAACTCCTTTATGTTAAATAAACGTTACATATACGTAGTTGTATTTAGCGAGTTGCTATCATAAAATCAGATTATAATTTATTTGCAAGACAAACCAAGGTCATTGCCAAAGCACTGTCATAAAACAAATCGCTTAATCAGTTAGCATAAACATTGAAAACAATTACTGATTGATCAAAGATCGATTATAATTATCGCAATTATGAAAGTATTTAACAGAATACGTAGCACATTAAAATTTGTGGAAAATTTGCGCCTTGAAAATGATTTGAGTAATATAACAAAAATAGAGAAAAGGTTATGGACCCAGAAATTATTGCAAATTAGATAGGATTTTGATTATTAGGATTTATAATTTCTTGTTATGACAGGCAGGATTTAACGTTTATAATGAGTAAACGGAAATGGCTCATGTATAAATATTATCGTTGTCAATAAGGCTGATAAACTGTAGAGGGTACGTACTTCAAATAACCCTGTTAAGAGCTTTGTTCAATTTATTGATAACATCTCGATTTTTATCGATGTTTTCTATTTACCGAAACTACATTTTATCTTAAATCAACATAATGAATTTAATATATTGACTCCCATTTATCAAAATATTGAAAAACATAAATTCATTGACTTTTACTTCCAATCATGTAATTGATATAAGGCGCTACCGCTGCCGCTGCCAAACACGTTAAATTGTAATTTTTGATGAAAATAAGAATAAGTTACGGCTGAAATTTTGTAATTACCTAAGGGACATATTAGTTAACCTATTTATAAAAAAATAATTTCATTAAGTAATGAGGTTTTAGATGTTCGTTTGCGTTTTATTTTCCTATATTAAAACAGCAATATAAGACACTAATTGGTGAATTTATATATTATATAATAATATTTAAGTTACTTAATACTTCTACAGTCTATTATCACTTAAATATTTGCTTAAATGTTCCGATTAGCCAAGTAATTTAAAGTTCGATTTAACACCGAATTAATTTTGATTTACACCACTACTTGGAATCGACTGCGTACTTCACCGACGTCAACCAAACCCAGAAAATGTAATGCTTGTGAGACACAGCAGTCTAGTATCAATCATAAATCAGTTACTCTCATCAATATTTTCTTAAGAAAATTAATTATAAGTTAACCAAAAGTCACCAAAGGTTAAATTAGAATTAGATAAGGTTATAAAACGCCTTGACCCGATAGCAACAATCTATTTATAGATTTTGATAACAAATTAATATTTAAAACTAGTTTACGTCAATTTTGCGCTATCAATATTGTTATGTTTGCAATAAAGACATGTGTACTTTTAATATACTCGTTCACGTAGTTTATCTACAATTTTATGAAAAAAAAAAATGCCTTATTCAGGACGTATAAAGAACGTGATACTCGTAATATTACGCAGCCTGCATTTATTTATTTAAAAACTTAGATATTGTTTTATTTTTATCAAACTCTAATTTAACACGTGCTTCTTTCATTACAAAAGAAAGAAATACCACTGTGATTAGTCCAGTATTATCATCTGACATATTCGTGACAGATTAGATTAAAGTTCGATAGGCTTATAACAAAATAATCAGATACAAATTAAGTAAATTATCATTTAAGTTATTGTTAACATGTCAAGTTTAAAAATAAATTGTTATTTATATGTAAAATAATAGTATAATTTATAAGATGATGACAATAATCAGTATGAAACATGCACAATCTTGTTTTCGTTGCTTCAATTGTCAAGAAAATTGATTACGTGAAAAGTTAAAAGCTTTCTGGAAAAAATAATGAGGTTATGTAATCCCAGTTTATAAATAATACTTTGAACTGTCATGTACAAAGGTTATCTTGTTATCATATATATTGATCCTGTCAAAACAAAGTACTTTAGTAGTCAAGTGCAATTAATCTTATTTTAAATACAATACTTTTTATATTTAAAGATTTAGGATTTATATAAGAGGTGACTTATGGTTTGTTTCTTCGATATGTTAATGAATACATTTATCTTTTTCAGATGCGTCGTATTGCTGTCTTCAAACAAACACATGCTTCACTTCTAGATAACTTAATGCCCGAAGATGAGAGCAAAGCATTTTTAGAGAATAATGTTGTAAATGTTTTAACCAATAGAGATCAATTAGGTAGACGGGTACTAATCGTAAATGCTGGAAGTAAGTGTTACATATTTTATTATTATTTATTAATTTTATAACAATAACTAATTTAAAATTCATTATAGAAACATGGGATCCAAAGAAAGTTACCTCAGATCAACTTTTCCGTATTTTCTACCTAATTCATGAAGCAGCCATGTTAGAACAAGAAACTCAAGTTCGAGGTGTTGTAGTTATCATGGACTTCGATGGCCTTTCAATGAAACAGGTAAATTGATAAAGAAATCATTTCTAAAAATTATTAAAAACAATTGTGTAACACTTGCCTTCTTGTTTTAGATCATGGGACTCAGTCCAACCTTCTCAATGCGTCTATTGTCGTTCATCCAAGAAGCTATGCCACTTAGAATGAAGGAGGTCCACTTCGTAAAACAACCATTCATATTCAAAATGGTTTGGTCAATGTTCAAGCCTTTCGTTCAAGACAAATTGAATAAAAGGGTAAGCATATTACCAAAATCAACTTCTTTACTTCTAAGAATTATGCAAAGAACTTAAAGAAGTTGCAGAATTCAATTATTCAATTCCATTTATTTATTTAATGCAAAAAATTTAATTACAAAAAATGAAAAAAAAAAAAGAAAAATTTAGAAAAATTATTTCGACATAATCATTGTAACAAATTCTTCATAATTGATTTGACCATCTCCATCTAGATCCGCTTCTCGGATCATTTCATCAACTTCTTCATCAGTTAGTTTCTCTCCTAAATTAGTCATTACATGACGTAGTTCCGTGGAGGATATGAAACCATTTCCATCTCGATCGAAAACACGGAAAGCTTCTCGAATTTCCTCATCAGTATTTGCTGTTACCATCTTACGAGCCATCATACCTACCAAAATTAATAGAAGAATGTAATACAATTCTAATCGTTCCTTAATTTCTAATATCGAAGGAAATATTCATTACCTAAAAATTCGACGAAGTCAATGGTACCATTCCCATCTAGATCTATTTCGTTGATCATGTCTTGAAGTTCTGCTTCTGTGGGATTTTGTCCCAAAGATCTCATGATAGTACCTAATTCTTTTGTAGTTATTTTTCCATCACCATCTTTATCAAATAAAGAAAATGCTTCCTGAAATTCTGCTATTTGCTCTGGCGTTAGTTGATCTGCCATTTTTTTAAATCAATTTAATTTACAAACAAATTTTTGTAACATATAATAAACACTACGACTATGTTTCATTTACATTTTCATTTTGTTTCGTTTCATAAAACAGTTCCTTTGTTTTTTGTCACTAAATTTTCTATCGAAATTAGATTTTTTTGTTTCTTAGCTATTTATTGGGTAGTTTCATTGATCACTCTTCTGCTAACTCTACCGTTGGCTTCACATACAGCAAATATTTAAATAAATAAAATTTGTTTCTTTTCCAGATGTTCTTCCACGGAAGCAAAATGTCTGAGCTACACAAATATTTGGCACCAAGTCACTTGCCCAAAAACTACGGTGGTGAACTTCCAGAGATCAATTATTCTGGAAAAGATTGGTACCCCGTCATCAATGGTTTCGAAGATCACATCAGGAAATTAAATACATATGGATTTGCTAAAAAAGAATAAAAATTTCGCTTGAAAATATCAAATGACATTACCAAATTGAATGTGATAATTTAAAAAACCAAAAAAACATCGTCGTTAAGTTTGTTGTTATAATTTTTAAAAAATACATTCAAGCGAAATTTTAATTTATTAATTATTAGCTAAACGTTAATTCAAAGTCCTTCTATTTTTTGTACTTTAACATTTCATTTATTAGACTTAGTATTATTAATTAGTAATATAACAATGTTTCCTTTTTCATCTCCTTACTTTATATAAGTTTTCTTGTTTCTTTCTCTTTTACTCTATTGTCATCCTTTTTTACTTGCAAATTGCCTCTCCTTTTTCCATTTATTTTATATTGTTTTTAATTTAGTCGAGTCAAATAATAAATATCCATTAAACGCAAATAATACGTAGTATATTTTACGTTAAAATTCTCAAATATTTAATATGTTATTTTTTACGTAAAATATAAATTACTGTGTATAAGTGGGTAAGGACAATTTTTTATATTTAGGTAATAATATAAGTTTATCTAGTTATAGGAAACAATTTTCTGATATTTATTAAATAAATATATAAATAAAAAAATATTTTTCCTTTTCCTTTATTTACACCTAACGCCTAGTGCATATGTGACAAGACTTACACTATTTGATATAGTGGTTACGAGAGCAACGTTCTGGGGATGCATAAACAGAGATACCAGACAATCGAAATGCACGAGACAACCTCGAACAAGAGTGATTAAACTTCATAGTACAGGGCCGGATCAATGGATATACAACTAAGACAAATGACTAGGGTTCGCCACAATTTTCCAAAGGTTACCTAAGAAAATATTTTTTCAATAACACAAATAAGTATTAGTAACGCTAGTATGGTTATACATTTAGATTTAAAAATAGTTTTCAAGGTTTTTTTGTGTTATAATCATTTGTTGTTGTAGACAAAAAAAAAAAGATAATTAAATTGTGTCGAAAAGCAATTATTAATACATTAATTAATGTAATTAAACATTTGTTTTAATAAATGAGTAGCTTATTTTGAAAGCGCCGCAAGTTCATTCTTTAAAAAGAACAAATTAATGATAACACACTTAAAACGAACTCAAAACATGGTACAAAATTTAATTCTTGTGTCCTTATTTTTTGGTCGATTTTTCAATTGTTGATTGAAATTGATGTTAATAAATGTGTATTGACGTGTTTATTTTATTAAATATCTAAATGTTGACGGAGATATAGCAATTAAAAGTTTGAATTGTAGTTTTAGCGCTAGAGATGATCGGCCATTTGTATGACGTGAAATGCATTTTAACGTCAGTTATTTGTTGAGTAGGTGCTGTGGTAGTTGAATGTTTTGTAGCTGTTGGTAGTCGAAATAATCAAGTCAAGTCAAAGAATAAGAAGTTTATATTTTATTTAACCTTGTTACGGCAGATATAATATTGGAATTTTATTGTTCCTTGAAATAACTGTAAATAATATTTGATATTTTGATATATAAATACATATAGCAAAGCTTTATGAGCTCTAAGGTTGGTAGCGGTTGTGATGTCACATGCATTTGGAATGTGTACAACGTTGAATCTCTTTAATAATTAAAGAGGTAAAATGACTTTTTTAATTGTTAATATCTCCTGAAATATAAAGAGTTATTAAAAAATAATTGAACATTTGAGGTTCTAGTAATACACTTTATTAATATACAGTACACTTTTATAGAAATTAAGACATAGGACACAAGATCATTAACATGTTTAGAACTTGCACTGGTTTACAATTTTTCATATGAGAGGCTGAAAATGAATCTTGGGATTAGCTTGTAGCAAACTAACAACCTTGAAACCTGGAGTGCAAGACAATCTTGTCTATGTATTGATTATTTGATTGAATATAACAAAAACTGTTTAATATCATTTAGCCGTCGAGGGCAATATAGAGGTATAACAACGTTCATAGCAATGCATAAACTAGGTCTCTACAAAGTAAGTGAGAACAGCAAACTTATTTAGTTGTGCGTCATTGGAATATCCATCAAAATACAATTAGAGGACAGTTAACACACGAATAAAAATTGGACATATCCCGCTTTCAAAATAAACAGTTACTTCTATTTTATCATAGCATAATAAAATTTCCACAGATTTCAAAATCGAAAAACTTTTTTAATTGAGGTAAATGCAACATATGATTTCTTCATCGTCAACTCCTCTTCAGTCTTCGGCTCTTGGCTTATACTTGTCCTCCAAGTCATCAGCCTTCTCCCACTTGTCTTGACGTTGGATTTCTTGGAGCAGGCTAGCATTTTGTTATTTAATGTACGTCACAACAGAGAGTTGGTTCATTCCGCGGTTGACTGCATAAGAGTTGCGCATTACTGCAAAAATATTCGTGTAAATAACTCAGTTTAACAAATAAATTCTAGTATAAAGTTAGCCTTAAATTTTAATTGTTTTCTAACATTAATTTAATTATTGTTGCATTGCTGGATTAGTGGATTTGTGTTGGATTAGTGTTTGTACATTTTTTAAATAATTAACAAGTAAAATTAATAACACAATTATATATTTATTCTTCGTTTATATTAGTTCTTACTAAGGGCCTTATTTTGTAACTTTTTCTATGACGTAATGCGTCATGAATTGCAGTTGGGTGATACTAATTTGTTTGTTAATATTGTGATGAAAAGGTTAAGCTATTATTTGCCACTCATGACTTACGACGTCAAAGAATAAGTTACAAAATATGGTAGTAAGTATAGAGTTCTCAAATAACTAGCTAAAAAACTCAGGTAGATAATATTATCAATAAAGAATGTACGCTTCTCTTACATTGTATCTGCTTTGCAAATTATATCTCTAAACATAGTGTAATGATAAAATATACCTTATTACACTATGTTATAAGGTATAATTTGCAATGCAGATACAATGTAAAAGAAAGTGATAATATTATCTACCTGAACAATAACGATCGAATATATTTAAATTAGTATCGATATTATAAAATATGTTGACAGTTAAAAGTGCAGTTTATTAGGGCACGACCAATCGTGGGTTATGTTTTCATATGTTTAGACGTTGTAAAACTTACAGGGATCGTGAGTGATTTTTTAAATTTATTTCCATAAAGATTTGACGAAGATTTTCAAGTGTTTTTAATATTTAAAATCACTCAATCATAAAATTGTCTAATAACCTATCCTAACATTATACACTACGTATGGTAAAATGACGTCACACAGCGTTTTGAGATGCGCGTTTACTAATCAACATGGAAACCACTCAACGTATTGGATTTAGTGAAGAAACCCGCCAGCCACCATCCGCGTTTCATTGTGAGTTATTTCAAAAAGCAACCCTTGTTTTCGTAGCTATCCTCGTGCTTCCCTGCTCAACAGTGGAGGCCTACCATTGAACCTGAACAAATAATTTTAAATTTGAATAACTCAATCATGATTTACATATATATATAAAACGAAAATAATCAAATTTGTATTCAGAATTAGTAGTTAATAAAAATGAATTATGAAAGAGTGTTAAAATTATTATCGTGTATCATTTTTATATTTGAATTTCGCGCTGGGAATTTGAGTCAATTTAAAATGTTATATTCACTGCAAGTACAACATTGTTAATAGGCTTTGAGTGAAGTGGACAAAGGCAGACGACATATTCAATTAAATTGATTAATATATAAAAAAAAAACTTAGAATTGATCTTGTCGCTAAAGGTCAACACAAATGGTAATAGGTGCGTCAATGAACTTAAATTATAACTTGATATTAAAATTAATATTCATATAATATAAGGAAGTGTTTATTAATTACTTCCGAATTGAATTATATAATCATTCCGCTATTTTGCGGAATGTAATAGAAATGCATGCATATTAATGAGCATTATTAGAAGTAATATAATGATTATTATCTTTTTTTTATTTTTTTTAATGTTTTGCCATCATTTATATACATGTCATTGTGCTTAATTCAATTTTGATCCTTATTAAATCTAAATATTCTCATTTTTTCAAACGAAAAAAAAAATATATAAAATTCCTTATAAAAATAAAAACAAAATTGCTACTGCTACTGCTTCGCTCCTCCTGCTACTGTCCCTCCTGTTTCTACTATGCCATTCCTCCTCTTTTCTAGTTTTAGTTCTCCGCCATCCACCTCTTCCCTTTACTGTCGGCATTACATTCTTCTGCCTTAAAAAGATTTAAACAGCTTCAGCCTTCTTTCTACTAATTATTTCTGCCATCCATCTGTTCCCTTCCCTGCCCCCTTTTAAGAGCTGCCCAATATTCATCTCACTCCCTACTTTTTCCTTACAATGAAACTTAATGTGCTCCAGTGTTTCGTCCTCCGTTCCGCACACTCTACACATTCTTTCTTCACTTCTTTCCCAGTATCTGTTTCCTTTTTCCTCATTTCCCAATCTAAACCTTGCTGTCCTTATATGATCATGATCAAATTATTAGATTATTATCAAATATTCAAATTAGCTAGACTCATATACAGTAGGTATTCATTTGTCGTAACTACGAAAAATTGTGGATTGCAAAAGATACTTGAAATGAGCATACAGTTAGGTTTACTTTTGAAGGAAATGTGTTTTGCATTTTAGTTTAAAATTAGAACTCGATTATTGAATGATTAGATCTTTAGCTATGCTATTCAACCACCGCTTATATCCGGTCAAAACCAGAGGCGAACTTAACAAGCCAGGGGACCCCAAACCGATCGATTTTGATACATTTTCTTTAAATAAACATAGATAATCATATTTGATTAGGGAAGGAGACTGAAAACAATCAAATGTTAAAGAAATAATAAACCAAAAATGTAAGGTCCACCGGCTTTATTGTCTTAATCCGGTTCTGTAACTATGATAGATTGTTAAAAGAACAGAACATTTCAATATTTACCGAAGCTGTTTAAATATAAAGACAATAGCAGTACCAAAAATAGACACATAGGGAATATAAATAAAAAAGTGTAATACCAAGTCAGTTGTAAATTTTCAGAAAGTTATGTATAAATCTATATAAAGTGAATAAATATTTCATACATTCGATTAATAACAATTAATACTGAAATTCAATAAAATGGAGATACTGTTAGATGAACAGAATATTCCATATATACAGTTGTCCGACAAATATCGTATAGCGTTGGAAAAGCAACCTATAAATACTGAATTTGAAGAACGCGCCAAACGCGAATTGCGGGAACTACCAGAAATTGTTGAACCTGCTTTAAGAGACTTGCGGGCATTTATACAAGGTAAGGCTGTTTAGTCTTTAGGTAAAACATTAAATTTGTCATACAAACTACTTTAATACTGTCATTTTAATACACCAACGGTTTGCTACACATTGTGACTGGACACAATAGAATTTGGAATGAAACTTCGCAAACTTCAATAGACCAACTATTAAAAATACATCATTGGAAAAAATCACATGAATAAAAAATCATGTGTTAATAAGAAATCTATTTTAATATTTAAATATTTACTTTATCAAAAATTATAGAAAATATTTCTAACACGTGTATGAAACAAAATACATGCGTAATTTCAGGCGTTTTTTATAGTTACAGAATTAAATGTACGCTCTATTATTTGAAATAAAACTGTGAAATAAATAAATAATTTCATAATCCATGCAATATCTTTCAGCGGATCCAGATCTGCACGTACCGCTTCGTGAAGAATATTTATACAAGTTTCTAAGACCTTGCAAATTTTATCCAAAAAGCGCTTTCGAATTGGTAAGTCATTAAATACAATTAAAAGTAGAATTACACTTAAGAAAAGAGTTGCCATATTTCTTCAATTGTATTAGCGAAACTTATACCGTTTTTTGGCGTGCCGCAAATACAACGGGCCCTAAACATTTGTCTAATTCTCTATTGGTTAATACGCACCCGGACGGTACAATTATATGTTTATACGTACAATTCCTTCTTGTGCGGGACTGTCCCGACTGATTCAGTAGTACTAAATTAACAAGATGATTTAGTCGTTTAAAAGTATAACATTTCCAGCTAAAGCGATACTACAAATTTAAACTGAAACACCCCAATTTATGTTCCGGGGTACTTCCCAGTACAGAGAGAAAATCATTTGCGCAAGGAGTCATCAGCTTCCAACCAAAAAGGGACAAAAATGGCTCAAGAATATTACTGCTTGATATTGGCCGTAAGTATTAATACAAAAATAAATAAAAACCAAAATCAAAAATGCTAAAACAAGTTTACTGAAAGGTTACTGGAAACCCAGCGTCATATCTTTGTGGGATGTCTTCAAGGTCGTTCAGCTGGGTCTGGAGTCAGCTATGGAGGAGCCACTGACTCAAGTTACGGGAGTTGTAACCATAATTGATTTGCAAGATTTATCTCTTACGCAAGTTTATCATATATCACCAATGTTCGCTAAAATTGCCGTGGATTGGGTGCAGGTATGATAAAGAGTGTATCAATAAGAGCTGACTGTTTTGTTTTTTGAATAATATAAAAAATAAAGGTGATATTTTCGATTTCTTAATTTCTGTGTGAATCTGAAACATGGGAGTTTTTCTTGTTATATATCATCATTACATAGTTTCTTCAATTCGTCTGATAGATGATCTTTAGTTAGGCCATGTTTCTCACTACCATTTTGCAGATATAATAGCGTCGAATTTCGGTGGCTTTAAACATCAATAAAACGAGAAATACGATCAAATTACTTTGGAAAATGTTCTCTATAAATAATGTCCCGTATCACTAGATTACATAACCCAAATTTCAAAAGCCAAAGTGATATTAGTACAAAATGGCAGCAAATTTAAAACAGTCAGTTCCAATTGGTACACTTTTCATATACTAAAAATCATCTTGCTATAATTCCATCGTCAAGTATTGTAAACAGAATATTTAAATAGAACATTTATATGTATGCAACATGTCGTGACTCACATATCCATAAAAAACTTGAAATTACAAAAAACTGTTCACGAATGTAAACAAATAAATATGACACTTGATTAACAAAACGGCAAGCATTGCAATTTACGTACGATGTACTCAAAGTGACCTTGAACTATTTCGACATATTACTATGTACTTGCACTTTCTAAAAATATACTTTCCGATTCGGTGAAGTAAATTTGTTGAATAAGTTACTCTCGTTTCAAACTTTCACATTCTGAACATCATGTAATAATGAAAATAAAAAATATGAGCACATCTGTTGGTAAATATTTTAAAGTAAATTAAATTAGGTTTTAAAATTAAAGTAGAAAATTTCGTATGACTCAACTAACAGTAATACACCATTTTGCAATCTATAATATTATACACTTAATATATCGATCTTTCAATTCGTTAGTGAGACAACTCCGTTCAATTTTAAGATAACTACGAAAACAATATTCGAATATAATGGGCTTGTGTCCTCAATTTTCAGTGGTCGATTTTTCAATTGTTGATTGAAATTGATGTTAATAAATGTGTATTGGCGTGTCTATTTTATTAAATATCTAAATGTTGACGGAGATATAGCAATTAAAAGTTTGAATTGTAGTTTTAACGCTAGAAATGGTCGGCCATATTTGTATGACGTGAAATGCATTTTAACGTCAGGTACTTGTTGAGTAGGTCAGTGCTGTGGTAATGTTTTGTAGCTGTTAGTAGTCAAATAATCAAGTCAAGTCAAAGAATAATAAGTTGTTATTTCATTTAATTCCGTTACGGCAGACGTAATATTGAAATTTGATTGTTCCTTGAAATAGCTGTAAATAATATTTGATATTTTGATATATAATAGTTATTATAATTTGTTATATCAGAGATTTATGAGCTGTAAGGTTGGTAACCTTACACAAGGATTGTGATGTCACATGCACTTGGAACATGTACAACGTTGAATCCCTTTAATAATTAAAGAGACAAAATGACTTTTTTAATTGTTAATATCTCTTAACATATAAGGAGTTATTAAAAAATAATTGGACATTTGAGATTCTAGTAACCCACTTTATCAATATATAGTACACTTTTATAGAAATTAGAAGACATAGGACACAAGCCCGTTAGGAATATTAAAGTTATTTTAATTTAAAGTCACTAGCACTCGTGAAAACTAAATACTACTGAAGTTGTGTTCGTTCATCGACCTGGCATTGCACTGGTGTTTTCTTTGCACATCCGAAGTATGAGCAGACATTTTCAACTCTTGTCTTTGATTATTTAGTTAGCAAACAATTCGTGAACCTTCGCTGCATTTATATCCAGTCCTAATCACTGTAGCTACCTTATAGCAATATTTCTTCTATAATTTTAGACGTGTATGCCGATTCGGCTAAAGGCTGTTCACATTGTCAACCAGCCCTTCATTTTTAATATGGCATTTGCGATCTTCAAACCATTTTTCTCTGAAAAATTAAGGAATAGGGTAAGTGAATGTTACAAGCATCTAGTATAAACCACTCGATTCGCACGAATTTACTTTGTGTTAACTAATATGACCTCATTAGATCGCTTGATTTATAGCAGAAGTCTGCTTTCTTAAATTAATATACACAGTATATAATTTTACTACATTATTATGTTACAGATATTTTTCCATGGTAAGAATATGGAGTCGATTTGTTCGCATATTGGCGCTGATTCTCTAAGACCTTGTTATGGTGGAACAATGGATGTTCCACAATGTGATGGAAGCCTACTGTGCGATTTACTATGCCACTATGACAAGGATTTTATAAGTAAGCAACTGCCTAAATTTAATAATATAAATATAATATAAGTAATATCAATAATAACATTTTTTAATTATTTCAGAAGCAAATACTTATGGATATACACCTAAAGCAAAATAACATATGTATTCAAGAACCAAACCTAATGTAATATTGCATATAGAAGAATATTAGATGATAAAGTGGTTATAATATTCGATAAAAATAATTAAATTGAGGCCATTAGATTTTTAGATTACTTGTACAGGGTATATATATATGAGGGCTCATTTTGGTTTAGACTGATTTTTAAATAAAATAATTTTAATTACATTATACAATTCGCTTTAATTTATGAATGAAAATCTTTAAATACTCTATGTTTATGTAAGCGTGTTCGCCTATTCGTGCTCTTTGCCGATTGTCAGATTTGTACGCTTTGATGATAGCCCAGTCATTATAGTAAGTTCACCTCGGAATTACCATATGTAGGGTTTTGAGACAACTTTAGGGTGTCAATATACAAGTATTTACAGACTTACAGCTGGGTATCTCGAATTCCGAGATTCTTACCTAATTTAAGCTTAAATGACTGGGCCATGAGTGTTATGTACCGCTAGTAAAACAAAAATGTTCATGTTATTGATTAAAAATGCCTGATTCTTTACCGTGTGGACATAAACTACGAGTGCACCATCGGTTCTTGTACTTTGAATATTGTACATTCGTATCTGAATACGCATATCTGTACTGTAGGACAGATCTAGCTCACAATTCGCAAAACACTTTAACTAACGAACACATTTCTTTGACATAGGTTCATAATTCCAAGGTAATTTGTTTAATTTTGTGGAATAGTTTCCATTAAATGTTGGTAAGGTTTGTGTCTTAACTTAATAAAACTTTCTGCTGTGTAAATAATTAACTAATATTTAAGATTTCTTTTTCCGAAAATAGAAAACATTTTCATATCTTATGGACCAATTTTTGATTTATATATATTATATTAAATCTTATTTATAATTTATAAATCAAGGATCATATTTCCTTGGAATCACTTTTTAGTTTTCTTATAACCATAGGAGTTGATAGCTGAAATAAAAAGAAAAAAGTGTAATATTATAATTCTGAAGAGTCAGAAATATCCTTTGTTTAGGTCATAGCTAACACTTAAGAATGTCAGCTTAAAATTACAGCGCTATAACTAATATAATAGTAACACATTTACTTTATAATATATTTTAAAATATTTAATATTAATTTAAAAATGAATATTTTGAATATGTAAAATTATAATATATAGAAGTCAATTTATTATTTTAAAGAATAATAAAATATACAATACAATACAATACATGAACAAATAACAATTATTGTATAATGAAAATTACAATAGGTTCACACTGTAAATGTTAAGACGACATTGAAAAATGTTATAATATTTTTTTACAATTAAAGAATTACTATGTGATGTTTCATCTTTAAGGTGGATTGCAGAGATCATCCATTAATTACGTCACATGCAAAGTGGTCAAGACGTGACAAGGCGGTCGTCAGTAATAGACGGAAGTTTAAATAGATTAAATTAAAGGAATCGTATCAGTACTTATAAATATTTGTCATCTTAGTCATATTCAGTCACCTTGTATCAGGCTTTCCTTTATGGAGCATCTTATTTCCAGTGACAATATTTTTAACATATAAGTAAGATCACATATTGCGAAAAAGTGTTCTTCTTTCTTCTATCCACTTGGACGATAAATGTAATAATAGAACGCTATCACGATGGTTTTTTAAATACATAATCCCATTTTTCCAGAATAATAATAATAATAATAATAACAAAATAATAAATGAAATTTAAATTAAATTTTATACAAATAACAAAATATAACAAATAATAATTACACCACAAATATTAATTAAAAATAATATTAGAGAGCTATATGTCTCACCAATATACTAAAATATAGTTATATAACATTTACGTATACTAATGTTACGTAAATGTTACGTTTGTATTTACTGGGTATATTTAATTTTTAATAAATATGATTTCTTTTTCCGTAAATAGGATATATTTTCATATCCTATGAACTACTTCTTTATTAATTAATATACTTAATTTATAAATCTAAGATTACATTTTTTTGGAATCACTTTTTAGTTTTCTTATACCCGTAGGAGTTGATAGCTGAAATAAAAAGAAAAATAATTAATTAAACATTTTTTACTGTGAAATTATACAGTAAAATTGACTATGTTACCAGAGTGCTATATTAGTTTTATGGCAAAAATTTTAAAGTCATTTCTTTATATTGTAAAGCAGTACTCCCTACTTCAGTAGGTCTAACCAGTTGTTTGATTAGCACATCTGTTCAAAACTAGATTGGCCTTGAATAATCTTTGGCCGTGTAGCAAATTCCGTGTATTTCATGAAGAATTGAATGTTAAGTAAATATAAGACTTGTTCTCTTTCTAACATATTAATAGAAGGAGAGAGAGCAATAACTAAATGAAAAAGGTAATGTAATAAAATCTGCAAAGTTAAATATGTTAATTAGACCATCAAAATGTTGTCCATGGAAGTAGTAGATAGTAAACATCTTCAGAAAACGAATCGTTTATTTTGAAATCAAGGTAAGTTCATTTATTGTTATTGGGAGATGAAGACAAGTAAATTTATGATCTAAAAGACGGATAAGAACGATTGCATAAAGAAAAGAAATAAAATAATAAACATACCTTTATATTCGTGATCGCATTTAATTAACAACTCATACCAATCCAAACCGGAAACACGTGGGATATCCAAATTACCTCCGTAAACTTCTGGTAAGAATTTAGGTGACAAATACTTATGCAACGATTTCCTGTCTGATCCATGGAAAATAATTCTACTCTTCAGTTTCTCTCGTAAGAAAGGTTTAAACAGCTGGAACACCATGTTGAAGATATACGGTTGGTTGACTATATGGATGTTTTTAACACGAAGGGGAACACTGTCCTAAAATATGAATATTTATTATTATTCTTGCCACATTTATCTAATAAATACTTTACTCAGATGTCTAATATCAATATTAATATAATAACTACAACAATTTAAAAATTCGAAGTGACAAATGAAAAAACAAATATGGTGGTTCTTTCCACTTGAACTTTTAATTTGTTAATAACTTATATAATAATAAAGATAATAAAATTCTGTTTAAAGATTTAGAAAGCTGAAAATAGCACTTACTTGAAGCCAGTCAACTATTCTTTTGGCAAATGGTGGTGTAAACTGCCATACTTGTTGCATGGATAAACCATCCATATCAAATATCACAGATGCTCCATTTACTTGTGTTGCAGGTTCCAACATGGCGGCTTCAAGGAATAATACAGCTCCCTTGAACACTTCATCCAAAGAACATTTGTTATGCTTCCATTTCTCTGTTAGAAAAACAGTTAAATTGTTAATTTGATGTAGTCTTTCATATATTATTTGTGTTGTTAAAATACTTACTTCCTAATTCTAAAATTAAAAGTCTACGGCCATGCTGATCTCGATTTGGAAGCACTGCTAATATATTGTGTTCAAACACATTTCTTTCTTTGCTAGGCATTAGACCGTCATATACATTGGCGTGTTTTAGCTTAAAAGCGTAGTACCTTTTAATCTGAAAATGATAAATGATTATCGTTCAAGAATACGTAGCATGTAAATAAACATGTTACTGGGATAAATGTACTCCTATAATTAGTATAACTTCACACAAACCACATATTGTTATTGTAGTTAATTAAATTAGATATCATTTGCAAATATAATTAAATATAATAGATTTATAGGTAAAAACTGCATGCGTTAAAACTAAAAACAAATATTTACCAAGTCTCTAGCGCTTTGCGGATAAAATTTACAAGGTCTTAAAAATCTTATAAGAAATTCATCGTTGTCCAGCGGCACTAAAAGATCAGTTTCCTCTGTAAAAAAAAAACAAATAATTAAATCAAAAAACCAAGTCGAATGACGTCAGAGCAATATATTATATCTTTTTTATTCCTTAAGTTAAGTTCTTCTGATGTTATTTTTTCACGTAATTGTTTATATATTTTTAAATGTTTTACGTGTAATAAATTATTGTTAATAGCTCTTTTACACTTCAAAATGATGCGATGTCATCTTAATACATCAACTTTTTCATAATCATTTGTAAAAATAACAAGCACACGTATGTCGAAATGAAAATCATCTTGCAATAACCTTGAGTTCTGTATGATTAGAAAATATAATGTTAACTAAATAATAAATATGCAAACTATTTATTAAGCTGTTAGTAACAAATCACCCAATAAGTTCGTGTGATGACATATAGAAGGCGCCACTATTGACAAATCTATATGATTTTTAGATAGTACCAATCTTCATAAGATATATGCCGAAATTTCATGACATTCAGACCATTACTTTATGAGTTACAGTAAATTTAGTGATGCTGCTTTTGTAATTTTCAAAACAATGGAGTGTTGATATTGTAACCATCTTAATAACGTTTAATATCTTAAACGTTGAATAACAGTCCTTGTTGAAACTTACCTTTTAGTAGAGCACGTAATTCTAAAACAGCTTCCCGGGATACTTCTGGAGTTTCTCTGAGTTCCTTTCGTGCAACTTCGCGCATTTCCGGACTTAAATCTTCCAGTTCAAATTTTAATACGAACTCTCCCAACTGGATGGAAGGTAACTCATCTATATCAGACAACATGGTTGGAACCACTGCAACAAATAAAAGTCAGATAAAATCAGCTCTAAAATCTTCTTCTGTGTTTATTAGTACGTTATTTATTTATTAGTTTTACCAATCTGCTTTTATTCAAATATTAACTTAACTTGATAAATTCTAAAACCATTTAATTTTTTAAATTATCGCAGCTAAAGAGTTTCGATCAAATTTGCTGAGATTTTTCGCTGCTGGGAACTTCCCATGTCGAAATCTCATCATTTCATCTTATGGCGATGCCAATTTGCCAGTAACAATACTTAAATTAATTATAAATTAAATATATAGACCTTATAAGTAATCAGATCTTTGCGAGGCACTTGTTTTTTGTATAATTTATGTAAATTGTAAGTAAGTATTTTTGATGATAATTGACGAGAAATAAAATTTTATATTGGAAGTTTTATAAAAGTTAACAAGCACAAAGATGACAAATATTAATGATGGTACATGAATGCCTTAAAAGATAAACGCAGTGATTCTAGTGGGATTTCTAAAGAGCGAGGCGCGAGATTCAAATACGTATATAGTAATGAATTTTTCTAATTGGGTTCTGGGTGAAAATGCGAGGCCCTGGGCGGTTGCCGTGTTTGTTACCCCCTAAGGTCGTCTGTGCTTATAAGGACGGATAAGCACTTGCTCGTGTCTGACTTTTGGACACACGTAAACCCTTGACGAGTTGGATATGGAACTTCGGCATATACGGATCGATTAAGGTAATAGTCATATACAATAGTCAATTGGAATTGATTAATAATAAATGAATTATAATGTTATTATTGCCATTTAACTGTCGGAACCCGGAACATTACATTATATTTGTGTTCAAACAAACATACATATTAGAAAAATTTAGAAAAAAAATTAACAGGTACCCCGTAAAGAATTTGGTGAAGTGTCCTGTTTTGTGACGTTTCTATCACTTCGCACCAACTTTATCTTCAGTGGTTCGCCATTTTTAGCTAATAGACATTTAATATACATATATATAGACTTTGAGAAACTGAACTGTAAATGAAATCTTGCATGACAAAAAATTCATGCGCATCTTCATTATAGTGGCAAAGTGACTCCAAAATGTTTACTGGGTCTAATCAATTAATTTATAATCAATGGATGTCTGACTCTAAATAGATAAAGGTCATCAGGTATTTGGGTTTATTAATAAAAGAAACTTTCCTTTATTTAATGTCATCAAATAATTATGAAATAACTATAAAGACAATAGCTATTGCATTGTTACAATGGTAGTTTTATTAGAGTGAATGGGTGCCGGGGCGAGCGCGGTGAGTTTCCACGTGATTGTTTTGTTGTAGCACGTTAATTTATTTGTAAACACAGGTTAAGGTGACTTCAGGTGTTACTGCACATGGCAGTCAACACAAGAATACAAATTAGCATGTTAACCTGACGTCGGTACTTTTATGACCATATGTCTATGGTAAATAAATAAAAATATTATTTTAATAACGTGGTACGAGTTATTTGTGTTATTGTATCATTTTCATTTCCGTATTGTTTATTTTACTTACAGATGAATAAATATAAAACACAACACAAAAATATACAAAAATGAATAAATAATTTAAAATAAAAAACCGAAAACTCTATATTTGTGTAAAATAATTATTGAAGAAATGTTTATAGAAATAATAAAGCAATCTATGTAATTGCCACGGCCTGTGTGTTTTATTTAAATTAGACTACTTAAGTTTATTCAAATCTATCAGTCAACTTTAAGTAAAGTGCTAAATAAGTCCCATATCTTATGAGCAGATATAAGTAGGTTAAGGCGAAAAAGAATAGCGCGGGAATAATAATAGTAAAAATATAAATAATAATTTACATGCGACTTTTAAATCAGTAGCGAATGGGCTTGTGTCCTATGTCTTAATTTCTATAAAAGTGTACTATATATTGATAAAGTGGGTTACTAGAACCTCAAATGTTCAATTATTTTTTAATAACTCATTATATGTTGGGAGATATAAACAATTAAAAAAGTCATTTTGTCTCTTTAATTATTAAAGGGATTCAACGTTGTACACATTCCAAGTGCATGTGACATCACAATCCTTGTGTAAGGTTACCAACCTGACAGCTCATAAATCTCTGCTATATGTATTTATATATCAAAATATCAAATATTATTTACAGCTATTTCAAGGAACAATAAATTTTCAATACTATGTCTGCCTTAGCAGGGCTAAATAAAATAAAAACTTATTATTCTTTGACTTGACTTCATTATTTCGACTACCAACAGCTACAAAACATTACCACAGCACTGACCTACTCAACAAATAACTGACGTTAAAATGCATTTCATAACATAAAAATATGGCCGACCATTTCTAGCGCTAAAACTACAAATCAAACTTTTAATTGCTATATTTCCGTCAACATTTAGATATTTAATAAAATAGACATGTCAATACACATTTATTAACATCAATTTCAATCAGCAATTGAAAAATCAACCACTAAAAAATGAGGAGACAAGCCCATTACATGTCCAATGTCTAAAGCATTTTTAGAGCTATGTATTTATTTATAGTATACTTAAGTTTATCCAAAGATAACAGCCGACTTTAGGTAAAGTAAAAAATAAGACGTTAGACGGAACCTAATTTAAAATCGCCCAAACTTAATAAGTGTTTTTAAAAAGCAGATTTTTCTATAAAATTCGTTGCTACAGCACGAATTCTTGCAGCAGGCTTGAAATATTGCGGGTATCTTTTGTAACTTACGGTTCATGAGAATTTGGCTAATAAAATATATCTAATAAGTTGTTTTCTGTAACAGGAACAATAACCACAAAAAATCAATATACGTCAGCGGTAATAAATGGTATGGGTTGAGGTAAACAAAAAAGAAAAATACGTCATTAATTAAAAAAAAAAAGTGAGGCAAAGGTCAGCTAATGTAAAACACTACACATTCATTAACAAATTTGATTATAAACAGAGTTGGAATAAATGAGTAAACAATAACAAAAACGCTAGATGTTAGTTAAATATAATTGCCGTAATTAGCTTTTTTATACTCATATTTTGAATCTACTTGTGACTCTAAAAACATCCTGATACCTAGAACTCTTTAAACTTATTACTACTACTTCCTTATTATTGATAATAACATATTAAATATTATTATTTAATGAATATTTATGTAAAAATAAACAAATATGAAATTAAAATGAACAATTTGTTATTTTATGAGTATTTGTATGACGCAGCAAAAATTGTCAAACAAACAACGATCGTTTTCGTATTTTTATTACAGTCACATTAATTATTAACTTGTTTATTTTTATGTGTTTACCTGTTTTATTAATGGAAACTATAAAATTTAAGTAAAAACTTAATAATAATATAAGATACCCAGAACTACGCTAGATCTGCTTTGGTCTTATCTTAACATATACAATCCCTGCATGCTTAGGTATTTTCTGCGTACCTTTGTAACACATGGAATCATATAAACATGCACACACCATAGGTTTTAATTCACAATGCACATAGAGCACATTTCCTTATCGCGGTACATCTCTTTCCATGCAGAAAACAGTATGATTTGATATTTTGTTTTATCAGTGCATTTTTTTGAATTATATTATGCAGCATTATACAGAATTAAAACTAAGGAAAAAAACAGCTTAGAATTGTAGCATTGTATACAGTTCTATATTTGTAAATAAATAATATTGTACCAATATTACAAACGGTAATGATTTGTTTTTGAAATCGAAGACAATTAAAAAAAAGTTGTTTTTATAAAGTAACGTATAATTTATCGCAACTACTAAAGTTTCAGTGGGTTTCTATTTCACATTGTAAGTATAATTACGCATACAAAGTACACAATTGTGCGGTGTAATATTTACATAAACATAAAACCTGCATAATGTTTCTAATTATAAAATAAGTAGATACTGTTTAAAATACTATTACCCAGTAAACAATTTGGTGAAGTGTCCTATTTGGTGAAGTTCGAGTCACTCGTACAATTCTATTCTAACGCTTTACAAGTTCTCTACCTGTCACAGATTTTGTGTTAGTTATTCTTTCTAGTATTCTTTCTTTTTCCAACATCATTCATTAAGTATTTCTGTTTCTTTCCCACATGGATATATTTTTTTTAAGTTCACTTTCATCTCATTTATTCCAAAGTGAGAGAGAAACGAGATGCGGTTAGACAAGTAAAATATATTTTTCACCGTTACACTTGTATACTTGTATAATATTTCGTTCAGTACAGTAGTTTAAAGTATATGCTATCCTTTTTCAACAAATATTTCTTTAATGGTAATAGACAGACGCTATCTCCCTCAATCCCCGAATATAATGTATATAAACGATGATAGTATCTAGCGATGGTAAGACAGAGGTTTTAAACCTAACGCAGACCTGCCGATCGTGGATTTTTGAATCACCAAAACAATGTAAAAAACTAATATAAAGAGTATTGTTGAAGATGAATAATATTCATTAAAAAAATCACGATCCGTACTAAAGATTACATCTATTTATTTCTTCATTTAAATATTTATATTTTGCAGACTCTAAAAAGTAGAATTCCATTAAGTTTTATACCCCTGCTAGTATCAAGGCCATAAATCATAAACCGACTCCGCTTTTAATTCAGCAGTGAACCGTCGTTGCAATGTCTGTAGCTTATAAAAAGGGCCTTTCCTATGAACGACTGAATAGAAAACGAACACGTTCCAGACAAAAAATTCATGATATGTAATAGAAATTAAGTAGAATTTACTCCAAAATGTTTACTGGGTACTTTTATTTTTAATCAAAAATTAAACTATTCTGCTAGACACGCTGTATTACTTAGATGATGATGCTGTTTTCTAACCTTAATATATGATTATTGTTTGTTGTTGATTCAAGATGAGTTTCAAATTGAAGTTACAACCTTCAAATAACATTCACGGATCATTGCATCTTCACCATTTTATTCTTTATTAGGTACTTGCTGCTTTTTGAATATTTCTATCGTATATTCAATCTTATATTGTTCATATATTAGTTATCCAAAGAATTATATAAAGTTAACTTGCAATTTAATTGCATTTAATTATGTGTTACAACGGCTTGTTATTAAAGTACAACAACCAAAGCGTTATGGCTTCGTGCAAAGTTCATCCATTGTTGTGCTGTTCTGAATCATTCTTTTATTGGTTACCGCGTGATTTGAAACGATGACTTAATGACAGAATGATGAAACTTTTATAATATTTTTTATCACTTTGTTTGAGAAAATTACCATTACGTGTGACAATAATATTGCAAGACAGGTGAAAGAAATAATTTGTGGACTCATGATGGTCATACCTATGTATTAAAAAGAGAACCGCAACTAATCTATGAACAATGTAATAGTTCACTAACAGTAAAGCATTTTATTCTTTTATTCTCCAAGTACTCATCACACTGACAAAACTGCAATATGCCTGAAGATTATGAGCAGATATTTGAAAGTAGAGAAACTCTAAAAAACCTTAATGGCTTTATCAATGAATCTAATTTAATCTCTTTATTTTAAATGCCCTTACTCGTATTTATAAATTAAATGAAACTAACAACTGTGAAAAGTTTTATTTAGCAAGATTTGTCCTGTTTATATCTCGTAAAATATATGTGCTAATCTAATGATTTAAATTTTGTTAAATTAAATTTAAAATGGAGGAAGTACAAGCAGGATACGGTGAAATGAAAAAGGAGTGGAGAATATGAAGAGAGAGGATCAAGAAAGAAGCTGAAGTACTTTTGGAAGTATAAAAGTCTAGAATAGTTTAAGTTTAGTTTTAAATTTGAATTTATATGGGAATGAAATGTATTAGGAAATATAATACTCTAGATTTTAAAGCCAAAAAGCACACAATTAATATAATAAACACAAAACAAAAAAACAAAAATTGATGCTCTTGATATTAAAAAAAATATATATTGCAAGATATTTAAAAATAGTTTTGTGTCTATAGACATGTCTTTACATGCACTTTTACATGATCATATCAGGTTCAGAAGGTAAAATTACATAACATAATGAATTAACATTAGTAGCATTAAATCCAATGATATTATTATGCTTTACATCACTGAATAAAAGTGACATACTTGATATATCTGCAGTTACTGCATTGCATATCAAATGTCATATTGCGTCATATTGCAATATACATGGCACTGTACATCATATTTTATAAGTAGAGAAATAAAGAATATTTTATATTACTAATATAAAATAAATTTATTTCAGTTATAATTCCGTATAAATATTTTAAATTATATTCGAATTTTTATAATTTTAAATTTGGCATTATTTTCGAACAGTCAATATTCAACCGTCATTGCGGCGAAATTTGGCTTATATTTCTAGGCTAGGTTTCTTTAAAAACCTGAATTTGTACTTTAGATTAAAGGAAAAATATCACCACTTTTCACGAAAATACTGCGATTTCAACAACTGGCTTATATCTACCATTTATTGTAGTATAATAATTTTGCATTTTCGTAGATTTAATTATTATATTTTTGTTGATGTCATAACTTATGTATTATTTCATTGTCAATGAGTGAAATAAATTTATTCAAATTCCGGGAATCGAACCCGGACACAACGCAGTAAAGAGTCTGAGGACAAATTGTGTCATAGAATTTACATTTTTTTATCATAACATTTCTATACAAATGATATTGAATATGAAAGACAAATGAAACAAAAAAAAAATACTAAATGGTAAAAAAGAGTTTTATTGCTATCTAACAAAGATCTTTTGTCTGATTAATAGAAGCATAAAACTTCTGAGGAAAACATTTTTTTAATTAAATATTGTATGAGTAAATTATGTAATATTCATGTTTTATATTTTACTGGATGATTATCAAATAATTTAAATTAAAACCAATATTTAAAGTAGACAAGGTAAATAAGATCCCACAAGTTAGAAGGTTTTCTTGAAACTGTATTTTAGTGTTTGATAAAATTTAGAAATGTCAAGGAAAAATATATTCAAATTCAAGCTTTAAAAATGAATCACTTTTGTCAACTTGTTATTGAACGAGGTGGAATGAATCGAGGCTGAAGGTATATGATCATTTCATTTTAAAAATGTATTTTCTATAATAAATAGAAATATATCTGGTAAATACAACACTTGAAGATTACTTTAAATACATGTGATATTCTACTTAAGTAAACCTCAGTCTTTATAATCTTTTACTTCTGCGTAATAAGCATCAAGGCTGTCGTCCACTGTGTTGTTATGTAGAAGATATAATACAAGAAAAAGTATTTCATGATTCTAGCAAGTGCAGGGTTAAAGGAAAACATAGAGTACACAATTTAATTCCAGCATTGAATATTTTTTTAATTTAATCTAAAAATTTAAGAGAGGTTTTTTTTACATTTTTATGATATGAAGACTTTCTCCGAGTTATAAAACTTGGAGAAATATGATAAATTTAATTAATGTATCAAATGAAATATTAAATAAATTGTAATTAATAATTATTCAAATAATTTAAATAAAATCGAAACTTTTATGCAAAAATAAAAATGTAATAGCCATCAGAAAGTACTATTCGAAGTAGTAATAGTCTTGAATAGTTTAAGTTTAGTTTTTTAACTTTGAATTTATATGATATTTAGAAGTATATTATTAAGAAGTATAATAATGTAGATTGTAAAGCCGAAAGGCACACAATTAATATAATATAATAATAATGTAATAGCCATCTTAAAATTAATAAAGAGGAACGCAGAGTAGCGCGAAATTAATGATTATAAACATTTAAAATTAATTAAACTTAAAATGTTTTAAATTATTAAACACTTATAAAAAATATCAAAATTATTATAATTTATTTTTATCTTTTTTAAACAATTCAAATTATCTTATCTTTATCAAAATAAATATGTATACTACTATATTATCTTTGTTATTAAAAATTAATAATTTTGTTTATTATCAGTGGATTATTAATTCATTTATGAACTGAAAATATATACTTTTTAATATAAAAAAGTATATGAAATAATAATTCAATAAAGAAAATATTGTTGTGACCGGTACAACTATAAATATATACAAAATTGGGGCGGAAAAGATTCACCATCGTAGGGTAGATTTATCGTAGCATGAGTCACCGGCGATCTCTCGTAATTTAAACTATAACTGTATATATATCATTCGATTTACGTATAACTGTATCATAGTAGAGACGGCATAAATGTAAAGTATTAATACGAATTCAAAAGCTTGTCAAGCTCAAAAATGAAATCATAGCTAGGATGGCATGTGTTAAAAAAGCAATGCTTTATTAGTACACGAACCTTAAATTTTTATAATGTTTTGAAAATTACAAAAGTAGCGTCACTTTAGTCACTGTATGTCGTAAACTAAAGGTTGGAATCTTTTGAAATTTTGACACATATCGCTTGAAGCTTGATGCAATCTAAAATCATATGGATTTGTCAGTAATAGTGCCATCTATATGTCATCCTACGAATTTATTGAGTGATGTGTTACAACATAGACATTTTCTATATAAGTGAAGGTCATTCACCCAACGTTAAATAAAGTTATAATTAAAATATAAAATCCAAGTAATTATATTAGTTTATTGTACTGTGAGTGAGTACTTCATGCTTATGGCCTAAATGAATATCAATTACAAACTGATATGGTAATCTCGTTTCCGCGTAATTTTAGATATTTCTTTGTCTGGTCAGTGTTCAGCACATGGTAATGATAATGACTCAGTTACGCTGCAAAACTTTGCTTGTGACACACAAAAAAAATAATTACAAAACAGTGCAGCATTTATATACGTGGGTTTGCACATATGTATTTTATGGAGCGGTCTTGTACATGGTGACAGAAATGAAGGTTTATTATCATTTTTTATAACATTTCTTTTTCAATAAGTTTTTATATTATACTATCTATATCTATCACCTTCAGACATTTTATTTAAAACTGATTAAGAAGTGTAAATGTTATATTCAGATCTTAAAAATCCAATACTCTCTCGCAGACCTTCAAACGTCAATATTTTTTAATTTTATATCATTTACCGCTAAATTAAATAGTTGTTCTACTTTTGTTTTGCGAGTATATTTGCACAAATTTATACAGTTCTTAAAATTACTTTTACTAATTAAATAAATTCAGTTTTATGTCTAAATAATGTGGAATAAATTCATGGGTAACTTAACTTTTGCTTTCACAAATTGAGGTAAAGGAGAGTGAATATAGCATAATTCATAAGTGGGATATTTCCGAATTTCGAATATTCGCCATGATTATCATGTTTGATTACATTTATGAATTATCTAATATTGATGTATTGGAGACATTTACATATAATTAAGAGTAAAATTTTTGTGAAAAGAAATTGCCACTTAGAATAATATCCTTAAACAATATTATGATCTTAGATGATGTTATCAAATACGCCAGTCCAAGGAAAATATGAAAGGGAGGGCATCACTTTTGATTCCATTTAATCTAATGTAAATTTACGAAAGAATACTTTCTTTCTAGTGCAAAACACGATTTCCAGTTGAAAAATAAATTAAAAATAAATAAGTTATCAACAAATTTTTTTTAAAACGTATTGACCACTAACTTTTAGTAAGTGATTTGGAAAAACTTAATTATGAATTTAAAAATTGGCTTACAATATAAGTTTTACACTTGGTAGCTTGTCATAAGTTAATAATATTTCTCATTTTTTACTTTTTATATAAAAATTGTCTAACAGTGCAACGTTCATACTTGTTACTCTGCCACAAGTTAATTCCAAGGTTCATTTACTACCTTGGTAAGTGTTTTTTTAACTACACTGCGAAAAGACGCAATAAAAATAACTATGTGAACTGGGAGCTGCAATGGTTATTTGACAAAATTTTCTGAGTAAAATATAAAAATTAATAGGATTTAGTAATTTTTAACAACCATTTAGAGACAATTATATATAGCACCCTGGTACTATGCGCACATGGTAATTTCTATCGCGTATTTCTCACAGTGTAGTTTAGTATCTTCTTACTTTCATCAGTTATTTTTGAAAAGCTCACGAGCATGGTTACTGATTGAATCACACAAAAACTTCACTTTATTTTTATTATCACTATACAAAACTAATCTTCAAATACTGAACTAAATATATTACAAAAAATAGAACATATACATAACACTGCAATCACCAACAATTAAACAAACTCTGACTTTACCACTTATATTTGTGATATATAATGATTCAAAAAAAAACAGTTCCGATATTTATATGCTTCAACGAGTGCAGATAACAACAGTATGAACGCCTGATAATAAAAATTCTATACAACATTGTCATGGCGCTATTAGCGATCCAATATGGAAGCTATTCACATCATTTACATAAATAAAAAACTTAGTCAAATTTTTTCTATTGTGTTTAATGTTCTTGCTTAATTAATTTAGATAATATATTCAATTTAAAGGTTGATATTTGTTTCTATCAATAGTAGTTTGAATAAATGATGTTGAGTAATCGTACCGTACCGTGGTTCAATAAATAATTGTGTTTGTATACATTAACAACACTTTTAAGTAATTGTGCAAAAGTTCAATAAAATTTACAGGACTAAAAACCGAGATCTCATATTTGTAGGGCTGACTAGAAATTGTTACCCAAAGTGTGTAAAATTGTCATAATATGAATCATGGAATACTAATATAACCCGGGCCCTTAGTATGTTTGAAGACGTCACAACGCTGCTGTATTTGGAATAATCTAGTAATTTATATTCATGCATTTAGACAAGGAAACTGCCCAAATATCACGTTAAACAATGTCAATATACCGCAGGCTGACCATGTGAGGTACCTGGGAATACACTTAGACAGGAGGCTTACTTGGAAGAAGCACTTATTTACAAAAAGAAAGCCACTAGGTCTACAACTGCGCAAGATGTACTGGCTGATAGGACGTAAGTCACAACTGAGCACTTAAACAAACTCCTGCTCTACAAATCCATACTTAAACCCGTATATAGTATCCAATTATGAGGTACTGCTTCTACCTCTAATATTGCAATAATCCAAAGATTTCAGTCCAAAATGCTAAGGATTGTCACGAATACATCGAGATCTGGATATACCCACAGTTAATGAAGAAATAGTGCTAAGAAGCAAAGCAGACAAAGAGAGAATACTAGAACATCCAAACAATTTGGCCAACTGTCTAATAATTCGGTAGTACACAGACTAAAAAAGAAATTAATTACCTTAGGACCTATTGACCAATTAAACTGAATCTATGGACACATCCCGCGCAAGACACTTTATTTACATACCCATCACTGAATGTCCTCTAAGCAGAATAGATTGTAATAATTTTTAGTAATCAAATAAAAAAAAAATTCAAGCATATCTTAAAAACTTTGTATACTTGGTGCTAACAATACGCGATATTTATTTACAAGCTAAAACGTGAAACCTGCTCAATAATAATACTGCCTTTGGAATTGGTCAAAATCCAATGCGGTTAAGTCTATTTCTTGATATTTTCTACAGAGTATTTTTTTTCAGAGCGTCTTATAGTTAAATCAAGAGGAATGTAAACTTTCAAGCTTCCAAGCAAAGTTTCAAGATTCCAAGTTTCCATTTTGTCAAAAATGCGTAATAGGTATGAATGAAAAACAGGTATGTTAGGAGAGAACTATTCGTTCAATTACAGTTTAAATCTATAATTTGAAATCCATCAATTATTCAAGCAATAGGAAATATTTTTTAATTTAAATTTCCTCCATTAACTCTTTGTCTACTTTGAAACTCTTGGTCTATATTTACCATATCGGTAATCACTGCTCGTCTAGGACGAGACTTATTAGAAAATATAGGCAAATTTTGACTAGGTTTCAATAGAATTTCCTACATTAATAAATCGTCTATTTCGTATTTTCGTCTATTATAATTTTTGGATGAAAAATTTTGATGGAAAAATTATAAATCGGAAAACAAATTCTATTTTTCTATTTCTTTTAACTATTTCGTACACTATTTACATAGATAATAAGTAAACACACATTTTCTGGAGTGTACGATTTGATACTCTTGATACTCAAAATTTTATGAAATTATTAAAAACAATGTATTTTTTAAATACAAACTATAAAGAATAATATTGCAGATTTAAAATATAATTAACAATAAAAACAAAATAATATATTTCCATTACAAATTATTGTTAATAAATTGTTAATAACCATAAACAAACTCTACTCACATTTCGGCATGATGACACAATTTGTATAACACACGGAACTTAAAAATTATTAACACCAAATAAATAGAATATAATTCAGAAGGTAATACTATTTAATACCGTGCGACAACAAACTAAATCAGCGAAAGAACAGATTTCAAATGACTTTTATGCATGTGAACATTTTGCTGTCAATGATGCCTTGCCGCCTAAACAAGGTGTTTCAATTTTTGTACAAGAGTGGGGATTTCAGAACTCTCTTGTTTGTTAAACACAACTATTAAATAATACTACATTAGCTGGATATAATAATTACTCAACTCGCGGCTATAAACACGAATGATACCTTAACAAATAATATATAAGTATAGACTTGTATGTGTGTGTGAATTGGTGTCAGTGTGTTGTTGCAATTGAACACTATTGTTGTAAGTACGCATAAGTCGTACTTATCCTTCCTATTTTTAATATAAATGTTATTTATTTTATAAGAATTATATTACGTTATCTTTAATTTTAGTATTAATATTGTAATAAATAATTATTTGTATTTAGCGCTTGTAAACATTGACTCTGGTCTGTGGAGATTTTATATTATTTTAATGCTGGTAACTCAGTATTGGCACATTGTGATGTGAAATAAATCATTATATATTAATCTGCACGCTAGTCAGAAAGTCAGTCTTCTCCTGAGTCTCAACCAAGTGTTTACTAATTGTACTTCGTTCGTACAATACTCCAATTGTAACATCTAAGTATTCAATAGTGAGCACATTTTAACTATTAATCAAATTATAACACTAGAATTACATTTTGTTTTATATCTGGCATCTTTATTAATCCAATAAAATACTATTGTAATTAAGTACGCAGATATAATATTACAACGAATAAATGATATATTTTAATAAAAGTGTTTGTATTAATAGTAATAAAAAGATACTAATTGTTCAACCGTCGTATGTTGCAACGAGGTTATACTTTAGGCCGCTCAAGTATTCTCAAATTGCAACAATACACCGTCAAACAAGAATCCTATTAATCATCTTAAAAGAGTTAATTCTTATCAACGTGAGTAATTCAAGAAGGTGGATGATCGTCAACTGAAGAATCTACTTCCAGTAACTAGCAACACTGCGTGATGTATTAGCAAGCTGAGTAATCTCCTTCTAGAACGACAATCCGACCTCTTTTTACAACATTGATGTCAGGTGTAACATCCGCCTTCGAATCTTACTTACAAAAATGGTGTCAGATGTGAGGCTTGAAGAGATATTCCTACACATAAATATCCAAGAGGTACGCCCAAAATTTTTTTCTATATATTCTACACCTGGATGCAAATCAATAAATCTGGATACCACTACGCCGATCGATTATTTCCAAAATTGCCGAAGAGTACGAGCTAGAATATCATTTCATCTGTATTTCACATAATTTTCTACAAGTCCGGCGGATGCAAAACTACAGCCCGCTAAACCTGGAAAAAGAAATCTTTTGCCGCCACGGGAATGGATGGATGCTTCTAGAACACTTGGAATAATCTAAATCGATGTTGGTCGCGTGCAGAATTCCGCACACAGCTGTGTATAGATTATAATCACTGATAAGAAAATCTTTAAGTATAATAAGACAGTATCTTTCTTTTTGTATATAATTATTATTATAAATTGATAATTGTATTTTTTTTATTAATAGCATTATTTTTAACGAGGCTATCATTTTTTTTTAGTATTATATTCAGTACTTTTGAATATTTACTATAATCCAAGCATTTTTTTAGTAGCAACGTTGTTAATGAGGCTATTGATATTTTTTTTAGTATTATATTCAGTACTTTTGAATATTTGCTATAACCTAACCTTTTTTGTAGCATCATTGTTTGTCATTGAAGCTATTAATTTTTTTATAGTATTATATCCAATACTTTTGCATATTTACTATAATATTTTTTATAATTGTTTCCGCAATTATACTAATTTATGTTAATATTTTTTTAGAACAACATCTTTTTTTGAACGAGAGGGAATTTTGAAAAGGAGAAGTAAAGAGCTGAAGCAGTTAGATAGCAGTCTGTTCAATCAGAGAGACTACCTTCCTGTTACAACTGCGGTGTCTGAACCCCATCGGAAATTTCCTGTGAGTTACTGTTTTCGCTAACAATTTTTCCTTGTCAGAATCCTATTTTTCGGAGAGTCGTTTATTGGTACAAAATAATCTTTAGTCTGTATATTATATATAACTTTAATTAAGTACAATGGCACCGAACGTTCATTCCCTCACATTAGTTGAGAATACAATCAATCTAATCAATGAGTTTTCAAAAAATTTAGAAGTCCAATCAACATCCTTAACAATAGTTGAATTAAAAATCAAAAACTTAGATAAAGCTTGGGTTAAATATAGTAGTATCGTAGAAGCACTGCTTCCAATTCTAAAAAATGAAGAAGCTACGGCTATCGTTAGTAAGTCTATGGAAGTTGAAAGTATTTATGACGACACTCTTATTTCCTTGTTGAATTATAAGCAAACATTTGAGAATGATACACATATTGTGGATGACTCAAAAAGCATAGATTCAATAAGAAATTTAAACTTAAGTCCAATGCAACTAACCGTTTTTGATGGAGAATATACTAATTGGCAAAGTTTCATGGAATTATTTACAAATTTAATTCGTAATAATAGTAAACTATCAAGCATTGAAAAAATGCATTATTTAAAATTAAATTTGTCAGGAGAACCACTCAAACTCATAAAGAATTATCCTTTAACAAACGATAATTATGAAATTGTTTGGAACATCCTTTGTAAACGTTATGATAACAAGGTAGCACTTATTGAAACCTATTTAAACAATTTGATAAACTACAATGTTATACGTTTAGAATCAGAAACTAATATCAAAAATTTTTTAGACGAAATTAATGAATCGATTAGAGCATTAACCGAGTTGGGAATATATTCTAATCATTCAGATTTTATTTTTATACATTTTTTAAAGACCAAGTTAGATTTTAACACATTAAAGGAATGGGAAAACAGAAATACTTCTGAATTACCAACCCTAAATGATTTTACGAATTTTCTTGAAACACGGTGGCGCACTCTAGAAAGAAGAAGGCATGTTGAATTTAAAACAGATTCAAGTCATTCTATTTCTAGTAGTGAACCAGTTTCAAGTGAACAATTTGCTAACGAAGTCGAAACAAAATTTAAAACTTTTTTTTGTAACTATTGTAAAAAAAATGGTCATTTAGAGAAATATTGTTTTATCAAGAAGGAAAATGCGGATACGGTAAATCCTGTCGCGCAAATTAATATTTGTAGGAGAGCTACGGTATTTTCAAAACCTTCTGTTTATTGTAAAAGATCGAGACATCTTGAATCTGATGGTCCTCAAGTATCTTTTACTAAAAATACAAAACAAAATTCACGTTCTTTTTATAATCACCATTTACGTAAATTTAATAGTTTAAATAAAAATATTGAGATTAAAGAAATACAAAATACCAATGATATAACAAATTTTAACTGTAACAATGAAAATGTTATTGACAAGCAAACAGCTGACACTGTTCAATTCAGAATAGTCGCAGCCAAAGCAAAGACTGTATCATTTTTATTGGACACTGGTTCTCAAATTTCTTTAATTAAACAAAATATTTTAAAAAATAATATCAAAATAGATAGTACATCTAAAGTGTTATTAAAGGGAATCTCTGAAGGCACGCCTTATACTTTAGGTTCACTAAAAACTTCTATAATTTTAGATAGTTCTAGGTCGAAACATACTTTTCAGGTTGTGTCAGAGGATTTCCCCATTAAGCATGATGGAATCATAGGATTAGATATTTTACGTACATTTAAAGCAGTAATTAATTTGGAAACAAACAGCGTACAATTCTCACAACATGGCAAAATATTTGAATTACCATTATTGAACATAAACAGTATTATCATAGTTCCAGCACGTACTAGGAAATTAATTCCTATGTCGGGTTCTACGGTAGGAGTTTGTGTAGCCAAGGAATTGCTACCTGAAGTTTTTTTAGCCAACGCATTAATTAATCCTGTTAATAATACTTTTTATATATCAATAACTAATTCCTCAGCAAAAGATGTAATACTTAACAATTTTAAACCAGATATTATTCCAATAAATAAATTTAATTTTTACCATTTTTTGAAAAGAAATCCTAACGATCCTAAAAGATCCTTACGACATCTTTTATTTAATAATATAGATTTTTCAAATGTTAATTCAAAATACTTAACAGATTTAATGGAAATCTGTAATAATTTTAATAACATATTTTTTTTCCCGGTAGATAAGTTATCTTGTGCGAGTGCACTGAGTAACTCACCTAACCCTGTAAACATTAAGCCGCATAGATTATCTCATGCGCATAAAGAAATTGTTGAGAAGCATATTCAAGAACTGTTGGCTAACAACATTATTGAAAAATGCGACTCACAGTTTAACGCACCTCTGTTAATGGTACCTAAAAAAGCAGATGTGTCGGGGAACAAACAATTTTGCGTTGTAATCGACTATCGTAAACTTAATGAACAGACGACAAGTGATGTTTATACTTTGCCTCTCGTACATGACATACTAGACCAATTTAGTGGTGCAGAATATTCTTCTACGATTGATTTAGTTACAAATAAATTTACTAGTAATAAACCAAAATTTAAATTAAATTTTGATAGAAGGGTCAATTCTTTTTTTCACCTAGAAAGTATACGGTAGTTAATAGGAATAGATTGAAGAGATTTTGTACCAATGAACAAAACCTTGACGTGTTAGATGGATTTTGTCAGGGATGATTGTTTTGTGGAGCAGTGTTAACTCTATACGATGGGATCAGAATCGTTGTCGACACTTTGCTTCTCTTTTTGTTTTTTTTTTTTTTTTTTTTTTCCAGAATTGTAACTCGTATATTTTGTTTTTATACGTGTCCCTTTTTTTTTGGAAGGGGGTGTTGCGATAGTACGACATCGTCCTATCTTCCTTTTTCTTTTTCTTGGAAAGAAACGCATATGTTTGTTTAATATGCGTTCCTTTTTTAGGGTTGAAGGGTGTTGTAAGTACGCATAAGTCGTACTTATCCTTCCTATTTTTAATATAAATGTTATTTATTTTATAAGAATTATATTACGTTATCTTTAATTTTAGTATTAATATTGTAATAAATAATTATTTGTATTTAGCGCTTGTAAACATTGACTCTGGTCTGTGGAGATTTTATATTATTTTAATGCTGGTAACTCAGTATTGGCACATTGTGATGTGAAATAAATCATTATATATTAATCTGCACGCTAGTCAGAAAGTCAGTCTTCTCCTGAGTCTCAACCAAGTGTTTACTAATTGTACTTCGTTCGTACAATACTCCAATTGTAACATCTAAGTATTCAATAGTGAGCACATTTTAACTATTAATCAAATTATAACACTAGAATTACATTTTGTTTTATATCTGGCATCTTTATTAATCCAATAAAATACTATTGTAATTAAGTACGCAGATATAATATTACAACGAATAAATGATATATTTTAATAAAAGTGTTTGTATTAATAGTAATAAAAAGATACTAATTGTTCAACCGTCGTATGTTGCAACGAGGTTATACTTTAGGCCGCTCAAGTATTCTCAAATTGCAACAATACACCGTCAAACAAGAATCCTATTAATCATCTTAAAAGAGTTAATTCTTATCAACGTGAGTAATTCAAGAAGGTGGATGATCGTCAACTGAAGAATCTACTTCCAGTAACTAGCAACACTGCGTGATGTATTAGCAAGCTGAGTAATCTCCTTCTAGAACGACAATCCGACCTCTTTTTACAACATTGATGTCAGGTGTAACATCCGCCTTCGAATAAACTTACAACACTATGATATATTATTTCAAGTGCAAGATGTTAAAATATCGGTAATTATATTTTGTATTAAGTTTAATTGAAAGGTCAATGTTAAAAGTTATTGCAACGTGAAATAATTAATATGTATATATTCTATTAATAAAAGTAATTAATTAAAAGTAACTTCCCATCACAAAGCAGTGCATCCGGTCAAAACTGCGCCACTACGAGGGTACGAGGGTGTCTCATCGTGACATACCTTATGAAAAGTCGTAAAAGGAAAATAATCGACGAATATGACCCAGCAGTTCAAATTAATGGAGTAGTCGCTCCGCCCACTTCGTTGAAAAAACTGTGACTTGAAAGTAGATTTTTTAGAAAAATTAGTAAAACTGGCTTGTGTACAAATTTTGCAGGGGGACCCACATGCACATGGAGATGCACAATCTCGTTTATATACGTGACACAGCCAGCATCAGAAGCATTGGTTTTATCGTATCAAATGTAGGAGAAAGGTAACAAGGTAACAAAAGACGTATGCTGCGACAGCTACGGTTTTAGTATTATATGTATGTTTAGTCATACAAATGTGCTATCGCCAGCATTGTCAGCATGTAGATGACGTCATTAGCGTCGTACCCAGTAAACATTTTGGATTCACCTTGCCATCATATTGAAGATGCGTATGATTTTTTTGTCATGAAAGAGTTCATTAACAGTTCAGTTTCTCAAAGTCGTTTTTATGAAATGTCTATTTTATTGGATACAAATGGCGAAATCTCTTTATCTGCCGGAAAACAAATGAAGATAAAGTTGATGAGAACTGTAATTGAAATGCAGTAGTGATAGTAACGTCACAAATAGGAACACTCCACCAAATTGTTTACTGGGTAGTAGACTTAGAGATCGTGCGTACATCTTTCCTCTTATTTCTCATTCTTCAACAAGTTGTGGGCTCGTAAATCCATCTGTTATTTGCGCTGGAAGTAGGACCGAATTGTTCCGACAAAAAGTAACGAAACATTTACGTAAATGTTAGGTTTTAAGAAACATTAGATATGATACGAAAGTAAATAATTTTAATAATAAAAATTTAGTATATAAAATAAAATACACTTATTTTTTCGAAAAGATAAATTGTTACGTTATGATTTACTATCAAAAATCCTTGTTTTATAATTAATTAATTTAATTGGCAAAAAAAGTTGAAATTAATTCAAAAAGTAATAAATTAACAGTATAGTTTTAGTATCATAAATAATTCAGTTTTTTCTTACTTGCATCAGTAATTTTAATTAACCTCGTCATATTTATAACTTTAAAAACTTCACTTCAAAATATTTTAACCTTTAACTAAATTGCGCAGCTAATATTAAGAAGCGAATGTTATAATATGCAGATCAATCAGAGTAAATTGAACAACTAACAATAACAATGAAAATAAACACAAGATTTGTATCACTTGCATCCTTATATATAACAGTTAAAAGATATATAATGACTTTGATAAAAATTACCCTGAACCAATGCAGATAAAAAAGATAGTAAATATGACCCCTCGATTAAAAGTTCAAAGTATCCCATTATTGAATCTTGAATGTGGATTTTTATTTATTGTGTTCATTGAAAATTTAAGATAGCATCTCATTGAACCGTAACTTATCAATAAGTTATAAAAAGGACAATGATCGACGAATATAACCTGAAACGCAGCAAAACAAGTGGAGAAAAAGTGTGTCCTTATTCTTAGACACTAATTTAAGCTCTGCAGCAAAGTGTACTACACATGGAATTGTTCATTTATATATTAGAAGACTGCGAAATAATTCTGCGAGGAAAATAACCGCGCGAAATTATCCCTCAGTGAGCTATAGACCTAAAGGCTAAATATGTACTTAGGAAGAACCTCAGGAAGAGAATGCAACATTTTAATTAGCTTGTAGTAAGCTATCAAGGTTGAAACTTGTATTCCTAGACAATTTCAATATGAGAAGTAGAAAATGATTCTGGGAGTAGCTTGTGTTAAATAAGTTAGCAAGTCAAACTCGCATAAGACTTAGGGGAGAATAATAAAAAAAAAAAAGATATTCAATCAATATTCAAAGTTATGAGAGTTGAATTCATTTTAATATTTTGCAAAAAAAAGCGAGAAATAACAAGACGGCGAAAAAATTATGTGTGCTCATCTGGTAACACACGATTTACATATTTTTAAAGTTCTTCGCAATCAAATCATCTTATACTTATCACCAGTCTGCTAAAAATAAACTCGGATGTAGATAAATTAATTTACACAATCAATATTTCCGGTTTGTCATTTTAATTGAATTATATTAGTTTAATATTTAATTAAGAATATTAATTGTGAAAATAAACTTGAGTTATGACTAATCTTGAAACCACACAGCACATAAAGTTAAGTGGTCGTCACATTACCTTCGATGGCGAACCAAGGTTTCTTCTAACACAGCATCACACAACAGTGTTTCAAGATCATTGCGAAACACGTTGTCTCAAGATCATCAAACACTTCGATTGATTTTCTGACGGATTTGTATTTCCGTTTATTTGTTTGTTTACTTTAGAATTATGACAGGGTGTTCAAAAATGTAGCACACAATTTATGTATATTATACTTATAATAAGAGACAATAGCAGATCAAACTTTCTGGAAAGTCTTTTACGCTACATATGAGAGCTACTTAAATCATTTTGTTCTTTAGGTTTTACGTTGCAATTGATCTCTTAGAAAGAAAATATCATCCGCTGATTCTCAGAGTGAGATAAGTTTACTGCTTACTATTGCGAGATATTTAAGGAGATTCGTTTCAATAAATGGACAAAAGCCTTTTAGATATTTTGAAGTTTAAATAACACGCAAGCCACAAATATTGAAAGAAGTAACTAAACTTTAACTGCCTTACAATTAAACCTGTTATCAAATGTATACCGGGTATACATTTATTTATTTGTAAGGCGGTGAGTCTATAACAAAAATTCAATTAGGTTTTGTTAAGGAAAATATAGACATTTGCAAAGTGTTCCGATATTGACAATTCCGTGTCCAGACTTTTATTAGCTATTAAAAGTGAGATTTAGTTTTACGTCAGCAATGTACTAATAAAATTCCAGATATAGTCCAAATCACGATTGTTCGGCGGCGGCTTATACTTAAAAGAGGTTATAAGAGCGTTATACATCTATATTACGATAATGAATTTTATCTTATTCGTTTCTATATACATTATAGAAAAATAAGTGAGTCAGTGCTTTTTAGTTATATCGACAGTTTATACCCCACAAATTGTCACACCCTCTAAACAATTTTGTGAAGTGTCCTGTTTTGTGACTTTTCTATCACTATTGTATTTCAATTATAGTTCGCATCGCAGGTGGATAGGTTCCTCCATTAGTAGCCGATAAAATAGACATTTCATAGGAACGACTGTGAGAAATTGAACTGTAAATTACCTCTTTCATGTTAAAAAAATCATACGGATCTTCAATATGATGGCAAAGTGACTCCAAAATCATAACTGGGTATGAACTTCTCCGCTGCGTAATAATTTTATAATTACGTAATTAAAACTTGATAACAGTTGACCACTATGCTTACGAAAATAACCGCCGTTTCCACTGTCAAAATATTACGATTTCTGCAATATTTTCGACTATAGATTGTGTTCAGATAGTAATATCAAATTATACACATGCTACTTTATTTTTATCGGTCCAATAATTAACTGGTGAACAGGAGCCATGGGAATATAGTGATAACAGCTGCTCTAACATTAGTTAATAATAACAAATGTAGGAAAATGATAAAATCACTTATTTTCCGTGAAAACCTTTGATAAGAATTGATTGAATACGTTATGAATTTTCTAAAAAAATGTAAACAACATATTATCCTAAAAATAAATATTCTGTTATTATCACTTTTCTATTTTTGTTTTATTTTTATCTTCTGTAATGTCAGCCTATTTCCGATGCTTGTGAACGACTTCCTATAAATGAGATTGGCAGTATTTGTGATATCGAGGCGTTATACATTTTACATTTATCTCATTCTTTTGTTAACTAGGATAAAATGAGTGCTTTCTGTGTCATTGAGCTGCGGATTCACTTCCTCATGATTAATGAGTTGTCAGTTAATTAATTAACATTTATATGGCAATAAATTTGATGGTGATATATGGATATTTTAAGAAATACCTAATTAACTAATTAATTACATTGCCCTTGTATTTACATAAGGTCATTACACCTAATTTCGCACGGCAAAGTTACTTGACGACAGGTATTAAGTAAACTATATTACAAAACCTACGGAACATATAATACGTCTCAAGGCATTATAAGAAAGTTATTTGAATTCCAGACATTACAAAACAAAACAAAAAAAGATTTGGCAATTGTGAAAATATAATAAAAATAGTGTTGAAAACAATTATTGATTATATCATTATATTGAGGTGTTAAAACCCGAGACATGTGCATTATCGTGTGTTAAATATTGATGCTAAAAAGAGAAAAAAACATTATGTCGTAAGCGTGTAAGAAAGAGATAAAAATTATTATTATTTAAAAATCTTATATATATATATATATACATATATATATATATATATATATATATATATATATATATATATATATATATATATATATATATATGTAAGATTACATAGTATATTCTTAAAACGATTTAAGCAATATTTAAACTTAGTGTACACTTGCGAGAAGACTGTCTTTAAGACAAAACTGTTTGCAGCGTTATCCAATTGATTCTACGATAAAACAAGTCTCTGTAATAACCCATTCCCTTTTCTACTGTTTTAATTTTATATTTTAACCTTGAATTGTATGTTTAGTCACAGACAGAATATGCGTTTCTTGCAGTTTTAGGAATAGTACTGAAGTCAGTATGTCAGTATGTGGTTACATATTTACACTTTGATCTCTACGGAATATTTTCTGCGAACGATTATTTATTCGTCGAAAGATTTTGTTAAGGTTCATTTTTATTTGTTTTAGGTTTTATACAACATAAATGAAACTCAATTTGATAACCTTGACATTGTAGAATCTCAAGCGGAACATTTTAAACTTGCTTTCTTATTAAATTTTTTCCTGTTCTTCTTTTTATTTTGTGTGTGGAATATAAAAATTCAAAATATACCAGTTTCTCATGTGTGACTGAGACAATCTTATTCGTGATAAAAGTGTTAGAAAGAGAAAAAATATACATTTGTTTGCACTTGAAAAATTATATGAAGGCAGACAATATTTTGAGATACATTTAAAGTCGGCACCAAACGATGCTACGAACACCTTCCAACGTTGAACGCATCGTTTGGTCGATGCTGGAACTGGAAGAAGTTCGGGCTGTTGTTGGTCTTTTGACCCTCGTCGTTGGGGATTTTTCTACCCCCATCATACACTTGATCCACATGCCATACACTGCTGCACGAATCGTTCAACAATGTAAGTTTATACTTGAAGGTTTCTTTAATTACTTGAAAGTTTTTGTTAAACAGTATCAGTGTCAATAATATCAACACATTAATAAAATAAATATATCATTCGGATCAAACATTCGTTCCACCGTGTAGCAGGAAACTTGTCATGTCACTCTTCCAATATTTGACTCACTCGTTGGAGGTAACGAACATTTGAATGAAACGTTCACCACATCATCTGGAGCCGGCTTAATAAGTGAAGTGAAGGAAGGCACTTGTGTTGAAATAACAATAAATAAATGGGCTTGTGTCCTATGTCTTAATTTCTATAAAAGTGTACTATATATTGATAAAGTTGGTTACTAGAATCTCAAATGTTCAATTATTTTTTAATAACTCCTTATATGTTAAGAGATATTAACAATTAAAAAAGTCATTTTGTCTCTTTAATTATTAAAGGGATTCAACGTTGAACACATTCCAAGTGCATGTGACATCACAATCCTTGTGTAAGGTTACCAACCTTACAGATCATAAATCTCTGCTATATATATTTATATATCAAAATATCAAAAATTATTTACAGCTATTTCAAGGAACAATAAAATTCCAATATTATGTCTGCCTTAGCAGGGTTAAATAAAATAAAAACTTATTATTCTTTGATTTGACTTGATTATTTGACTACCAACAGCTACAGAACATTACCACAGCACTGACCTACTCAACAAGTAACTGACGTTAAAATGCATTTCACGTCATACAAATATGGCCGACCATTTCTAGCGCTAAAATTACAATTCAAACTTTTAATTGCTATATTTCCGTCAATATTTAGATATTTAATAAAATAGACACGCCAATACACATTTATTAACATCAATTTCAATCAACACTTAAAAAATCGACCACTAAAAAATGAGGACACAAGCCCATTGGTGTAAATCAATATTATTGTTCCAATGGTTGTGATATTCGATAAACATAAGAAACACTTTTTATCAATGTATCATATACTTATTTATAAAAGCTAAAAATAGATCTATTATAGTTGGTGTTATATTATACTAAGACTGAATATTAATTGGGAAATTATTTATTAGTGGCCATGAATAATATTTTATACCAAAGCCAAAATGTAATTAAATTTAAATAAAAAAATACATTGCCATCTGTATTTGAAAACCTGAACATATTTTTCATTTAAAATATAATTCTTTTGTTAGAACTTCTGAAATTCCAGAGAAAGTAAATATTGATATGTTAAAAATATGGTACATTGGGAAATAAAGACTTTGAACATGTTATAATTAACGTTTACCAATTCTGGAAAATCATCTGTGCGATCAACCAAACGGTAAACACTTGTGAGTCAAAAACATGACGCGCAATTCAACAAAGTTAATATTTATTCTCAACAACGATCTAATGTTTTATGATGTATGGGTATGAATTCTAAGAACAAATGTAAATTGTTTATTTTAAACAGCACATAAGTATTAGCAACAATTTGCAATTATTGCAAAATGTGTGTAATTATCTTAATTAACTAACAGAGCATATTTTAATGCATACTCTAATATTATTAAATAATTTAAAAAAACTAATTATTTGAATGTTACAAAACAAGAAAAATAAATGCTGCTGTATATGAGGCGCCTAGATGCAAAGGGATATAAGTGACAAAAGTAAAATTCTTCAGAAAACGAGTTTAAAGTTAAGATCGTATAGGCGTTTTCGTTCAGTAGGTTTTAGAATTCACGCTATATAATAAAATCTGTCCAAGTTTTCGCTTATATCTCTGTACCATTAAATAGCTTAGTACATCTTCTATTGTTTGCGCTGGTTATCTCAAATTTTCAAAATTTGTTACTTACATTACTTTCCTTCTAGATGCCTCATATATATAAAGAAATAATATAATCACTATTAGTCTAACAGTAATCAACATGCTTTTAACTTGATGTTATATTAATTTAAATCAGATGAAATACATGGATGGAAAACTTTAATAATACTTCGTTTGCCCAAAGAAAATGTCTCGTTAAACGCACTACATTTCAATTCAAAACAGAATTTGAATTCAAGCAGGATTCAATTTCTTACCATACAATTTTTAAACAGACTCGGTTGAAATTGACAAATTAATATATTCAAACTCATTAAAAATCTGTTAACTATCAACTATTACTATATGAGTTTGTAAATACACAAAGTAATTAAAAAGCAATAATAATGGCACATAAAAAGGTTGATTAATTCTATGAGGTAAAGTGCATTCAACATGATGGACAATCACGCTATAATGTCAGATTAATACATACATTATATTTATGCAAATGAATAAAGATTACATAAAGATAAATAGCATTTTCTTAAATATTTATATTTTTTAAAGTAATTATACAAAAATTATATAAAAGTCCTTGAGTAATCTACAACATATTTTAATTACAGACTAAGATCATAGAATTCAAGTTGTGCATGTATTTAAATTGGACGCGTGGTTGTGGTGGATAGCAGTGCTATTTACGTTGCCGATTCAAAAATCAGAAATATTTAAAAAATTGTGGTCATGGTAGTTAAAAACATCTTAAGGTGTTTCAATTTTCGAAATAAAATTCCTAAATAATTCCTAAACAAAATGAGATAAATGATTTTTTTCTTGTTTTCTTGTGTAGTCATGAGCAGGACCACCCTCTCTATGCCCGCTTATCGTTGAAAATTAGGGGGTACACCCTGTATATCTGTCTCATTTACTCGCATATTACGCATACAGAAGTGTTTCTCTTTCTCATAACCAAACAAATGTCTTAATATAGTATGTGATATGCGCAGGAAAATTTTGTCTGAATTCAGTTGTAGAATTAGAAAAGTATGGTAACTACTAAAAACAATGAGGTCAATGACATAGTCAATAATCAACAAAGCGTGCTATAGTTCAAATTACTAATCGAAAAAACGAAGTCTCACTAATTTTATGGTGAGTTTTAATGGTGAATTTTAATAGGATAAAATTCACAGGACTCCTCGCCGAACTCTCGTAATTTAAACTATAAATAGGAAATGTATATATTTTCCAAAAAAAAAAAAATATTTCATTAGTCATATTAACTGAAGTTTAAACTATATTACAACTAATTAAAATATAACATTTAAGAAAAGAAATTCACTGCAGTGAATTAACTTTGGTATTCTCCGGTTGTATTAGATAATCCATCGTTAAAATATTACGGACTGAATTGTAACTAAAAAGAAATTTTAACCAGGTCAAAACGATGAATCAACAAAATAAATTAACTAAAACTATGAAATCGCTACCGGAAATGATGTTTGGTTAATGTATTTATTTTGCTCAATAGTTTTAGAATGTGAATGTATTAGTAGGAATAATTTCAGTGACTGTAGTTGAATATCGTTTTTATAAAGTTCAAAAGGTTATTATTTTACATTTCGGGTTGCTTTAATTCGTACAGAGTCATTAATAGGAATATATTAAATTGGACGCTTTTTAAATTAAAAGTAAATTAGTACAATTTCTTTTGTAAATTATTATATTCCATATATTATATAAAATTATATAAAATTTTTCTCGATCCTTGGTCATTCCTTATTTCACTGTTTTTTTAAATTTAATTTAAAGAAAAACGGGTTTAAAATATTTACTTATTTAAATTTTATATTTCGATTGTCCTTCATTGATGAGACATCCCCAAAAATCTTTTTATTCAAGATTTTGTACTGTTCCATTTTAAATTAACATATGTATGTATTAAATTTTTATGATGACAATATAATAGAATTATGTTAAACATCGGTAAATAATAAAACATAACGTTAGGTAAAAAATATTACATTAAATAATATATGAATTTACGTTCTTTGTTTAGCGGGCAATATATTATATAACAAGATTTTATTTTAAGGCTATTCCAAAACAGTGAAACCTTAAAAAATAATTATTTATATCTTATAATCTTTAAAATTTCGTCCTTAAGAAGTTCTGACGCAGTAAACATTTTGGAGTTACCATAGATAGATATAAGAATAGAGTGCGCTAAGGGTACGACCGCGTGTAAGAGGAAGCGATAAAGGCAAAGAGAGAGATAGGTGCCGAGAGCCCTTTGTGTATCTTTCTAGCTGAACTACTGGTGCTGGCTTGATTGATTGGCGGTGAGGTAGGGAGTAACCAAGCAAGCATATGCAGTGCTCGGGTAGAAAGAGGCACAGAGGACACTCGTCAGCTATCTCTCTCTTTGCCTTTATCACAGTATTCAGTCTCTTGCGCACTCTATTCTTATACCTCTATGGGAGTCACTTTGCCATCATATTGAAGATGCGTATGATTTTTTTGTCATGAAGGTGCTCATTTATAGTTAAGTTTCTCACAGTCGTTCATATGAAAAGTCTATTTTATTGGCTATTAATGACGAAACCACTCCACTTGTCGAAAAACAAATGAAGATAAAATTAATGCGAACTATAATTGAAGTACAATAATGATAGAAATGTCACAAAACAGTGTCCTGTCACCAAATTGTTTACTGGGGAGTGTGGTAATGTGCAAAAGGGTAGATTTATTTTTGAAAAAGCAGTAAAATAGTTCACAATACGTTAAATATTATGTAAAATCTTTACGAAACTGGTAACATTTGTTATGTTAGATAAGCTTTAAACACACATAACAGTGTTCAACGGGATTGAAGGAAAGAAAGAAAGCCTTACATCTCGACTTCTATATATACGAATTTATTGAAGTATATATACATCTTTAAACATATATAACAAAGAAATAAATGACGAATAAATTTCAACAACAACAACAAAAGATTCCGTAATGACGTATAAAACATTCCGTTCAGTGTTGCCTCCACTTTTTAAATAAATTCAGTTTCACATCAACAATTTTCAATGTTAATTAACTAATTTATATTCAACTAGAATAAATACTTACAATTAAACACAACTGAACACAAAAGAATAAAATATAAAACAATAATTCTTATCACAAGTTTCTACTTGTACGGCTTTAACGGATGTTAAGCCGATAATGCTGTTAAATGAACATTACCACTTGGTTATAAATATTAAGGTCGAGTATCGTGAAAAAAAATTCAATTTATAATTACGACCGTAAAAAACCTGTTTATATAAAAAGTGAATATTTGTATCACATAATGTATTGAGTATGAATAGTTTATACATAATAAGAAAACTTGGAAGAAGTACGTAGAGGTACTGAGGTACATAGTACAATATTGTTGAAAGCAACACTCATTTGTACGCAAAGTAATTTGCATATAAAAACTGTTATAATAAATTATTATGTGTCTTTTTATAAATAGTAAAGTTTATCTCTTGTTAAGTTACTTATACTTAGATATTAAAAGAAGACCCCGAACTATGTTATTTTCAATTTATTTCCCGGAACTGCCGTTTTTCAACTGGATATAAATTCCATTAAGAGGCCAATTATTAATTACGTCACACGTAATGATGGTAAAGATTCACTAAGTGTGACAAGTGGGGTAGAGGAGCTACATCTAATCTAAAACTTGATTAAAAAAGAAAACCGACCAAAATAGCAAAACAATTTTTTTTTTTAATGAATGATGTCACAACTTCGTCCTTAATGTGGGATAATATATGATAATGGAGACGGAGAGTGGGGGATTAAAAAACCATAAAATTTATATAACGTAATTTATAGATGACCACTAAATCCAAAGCATGAATACCTTATCATAATACACAGATAAAATCATTCAAACTTTACAAAGTGCTTCTGAAGATTGATTATCCATTGAACAAGTTTCTTTAAAAAAATTTATGATTCTACTAATTAGTAAAAAGTAGATTTATTTCCTTTAAGAGCAATAAAATAGGTTACAATACACTGTAACTTATTAGGTTACATTTGTAATATTTAAGATAATAAGGGCGTCCGCACGTGAGGCAACTGATTGCAAACCTTAGCCCCGAATCTGCCCGAACCGAATGAGAATGGAACTGTGTTGTTAGTGAGAGAACGAACGTGTATACGAGTGAGAGAACGATCGTGTATACGAGTGAGAGAACGATCGTGTATACGAGTGAGAGAACGATCGTGTATACGAGTGAGAGAACGAACGAAACTAAACTGGTTTTGAGCATGTTTCAGCGACTCTCTTTCTCGTTCGCAGGGCCAAGCTTGGTTGCATGCTTTTGATGGTGACATCATGAACAGAGATGTGCACAAATACTATTCAAAAGTATTTAAATACATACATACAAATACGACACAATAAAATCCCCTGTTATGCTATTGTTAAAAATTCTTTAGAATCACGAAATACGGCTCGACTAGTTTGCAATCAGTCGACTCGTATGCGGAGGGCCTAACAGTTACACATTTTTTGTGTGTACAAAAGCTGCCATATTGCCACCAGAAGAAAATATTCCACAAAAATATGTACAAATACAGACCTTCTGTATGTAAGTAAGTAAGTCTGTAAACGTGTATGTAGAATTATAGTTTGTTGCTAAGCAATCACAATAATATTTCATAACTTTTATCATCATTACGACCAAGACTGGTCGTAAGATTCTATTTACATTCACTGCTTAAATTTTATTCTTTTCCTTAGCTAAGTAAACATCAAGAATAAAAATATAAAAATCTTTCCAATAAAACTGGATGCAGATCCAAAGTAACATTAATATATGGAAGTGCTCAAGGTTGAAAAATATTTGCTTTTCCTCAGTAAAAATGTAACTTTCGAAATTTACTTTTCACTTATTAGTTGATGTCTTGTCCTGCCTTTATTGATCAGTTATCATTGAAATAATAACCTTAAAATCGAATTATATAAATATAAATATTTCGAACAAAAACATAACAACGAGGTGAATTACTTTATTACGGAAATTGATATAAATTCAAGGTCAAAAATAACTAAATTACACACACGAGATGATTACACATTCTAATGACAGTATCACCATGTCAAAGTCCACTGTATTCCACCAACACTGTCATCAAATGTGATGTAGCACCGTCATGTTGACATACAGAGAGTATATAATATATAAGTATTAATGGTGAATGATATTTGAAATGATGATAGATTAAAAACATGAAAATAACCAGTTTCTTTCTCTGACGTCCGCGATCTCTAGTATAGTCCGAGTTCGAGGTGAAGAATGACTTATTGTCGTAGTTTTCACGACTATTACAATGTCAGAAGTGGGACAGAAAATCATTGATAATTTTGAATAGAAAAAGAAAAATGATTAAATGAAGGTTGTTGGTTCATATTGCAACACATTAAATATCTTGGTGTTTATATCTATACTTACAAATTCCATAGTTTAAGAAGGAATGAATGTTCGTTTTTGTCAAACGAAAAGGTCTCGATGCTATGCTAATGGGTTGTGACGTTTATGAGGTCTATGTAATAAAATAACACAACATTTTTGGAGAAAGGTGTAGTATATATAAATACGGGAAACAATAATGGACTATGGCAAAGATGGAAACTTTGATTTTAATAAACAAGACTATTATTTTGAAAAGTATCACATAACCCAACAAGTTCGTAGGATGAAATATAGATGGCGCCACTATTGAGTGGTGCGTTAGTGTATACATTCTCTTAAAAAAATAATAAAAAGTCAATGTTTTAATGGAATATTATTTATTAATTTTTCGTTGTACAAATTACCATAAAATCATCCCACGGCTCTCAAGGACGTACAAGATGTAGGGCGTGCGTCATTGCGGTTATGTTTTGGTGGACTTATTTTACTTGCAGACAAAAAACAGGTTAACTTTGCAGTGCTGTCGAAACGAACTAACAAAGTAATGAAGGGTGAATTTGAGTGTTTGTGAAGGATACAAATACCTGTTATTAATAACACTATAGATTAGTATAATATTCTATATTGAACAGAGTACATTATAAAACTTGTAGTTCAGCCAAACAATAATAAATATAAGTTACCTCACATGTAAAAAAAATGAAATTTTCTTTCTACACCGAAGTTTCGAATCTATATTTCTGGAAATCACATGTTTTAACACACAAAAACTTTTCTAAACATATTACCAAAAACCCGCATTAAAATTAAAAAAAAACCGCCGTATGATTCACTTTTCTAAAAATAATAGCTTTCACTTTTTCGAATATTTCTCTCGGCAAATTAATTTCATTATTGCATTTAAATAATATTTATATTTAAGAATGTTTAAATAGTAAGATATAAAAAAACAAGATAGTAAACTTATAATTTTTTTAGGCATAATATTAGCACCCAAAAGCGTCTGAAAAAAAATTGGACAGGGGAGGATAAAAATTTGATTTTACATTTAATCTAGTGTAAAATTGTAACAGTTTTAAAACCATCCCTCTCCCATAATTAATTTTTATGATTAGTTTCACAATACATTATTTAAAAAAAAGTCCTGCAAATTTGTAAGTTTGCGTTCTACCCATGTCATTCCAATGTAGTCCTGTCAATTGCCAGGGTAGTTGAGATAGTTGAGGACCCTGTTTAAGGAATCGCAAGTTAGCTTCAACTCAATAATTATAGAAGCCAGTTAAATAAATTATACTAAATATAGTATACATTAAAAAGAAGAAGACAACTAAATGGGAAAATACTTAGCATGTATAATTATATATACAGAATCCATCGCATGTGTGCACTTGTGCTATCGAAAACCAGATAGTAAGTTAGATACCACAAAAATATTGTAAGCGAGTGTTAATTAATTAATATTACGCAGCATAACAAACTAATCCGAGTACACCAAGTACCATAACGCAGAGGTATACTGACTGGACTACGTATAACAAAGCATTGTATACTTGTATAAGAAGATAAATGGAAGCAGTGTAAGAAAAAAAGACAATTAGTGACGCTGACTCTTATGACACTTAACCTTGAAATCAGCGGAATACTAAGGAACACAGACTTTGAATAAATTACTTCGATGTTTGTTTGCTTAAAACTTTTAATCGGTCAAGGACATTGAATCAATGATCATACATGTATATTTGAATAATTGCTACGGAAAATTACTCACAGAACGGAAACTTTATTACAAACTGTTTTATATTTATAAGAAAATTATTAGGTCCGATTGTTTATAACTCTCGAAGTAGCGGGTTTGAGATTACTTATGGTATAAATATTAGTTATGTAAGATTGAACACGTGATTTCGTGTGCTTTGTGATTAAATGTCATCAGCTTTGGTAAGCTGTTAAATCACACTCTAAAATATTGATTGTTAAATTATTAAGATATGTAAACATTGGCTTAAGTTCTGGATACGCAAAATTGACAAAAATAAGACAACGTTATGCAATACTTAACAAATTAAAGAATCAATAATAAACAAGAAGATAAAGTTCGATTTTTAAAGTGCAAAGTATAAAATAAAATCGAGTTCAAAAGCATACTCGTACACCTTAAATTTGTAATATTGCTTTAGGTGTTTGGCAGATAATGACCTACGTTTTTTGAACACGCTACCATTTATTCAGTAGTTAATTTACATAATTTAGGTCACAGATGCATTTCATTTCTTGCCTTGAATCGAGGACTGATTTTGCAACAAAATCAATAAAAAAATATAATACCCAAGGATAGAATCCAAAAGATAATAAATCCTTAATGTCAAATTGTGTCTATATTTCATAAATACAATCTCAAATCTTGGTATATGCTTTTCATTTAGTCAAATTGAAAAAATGTACAAACTTACAGCTTTAGATTCTTATCAAGTTATGTGAAATATATTAATTAACAATTACGATCAAGTATACTCGCGTTATTTGTATGGATGCCATCAGAGGCACAGCAAATGAGAGCGATTAGGCTTGTCGCACACTGCATGCGTATTTAAGCGATGGCGAATTTGGGCATCAATCGTCGGCTGGATTGAGCGGACAACTCCTGTGTTTTTTGCATGTTTTGTGTCACAATACATACATACCACGTACCGATACGACAGTACACCGAGCCAAACTTGTGTACTGTAGGGTGTATTGGAGTTGTTTTGCACTAACATAATTTATTATGAGAACAAACTCCTACTTTAGATTTTATCGATACACCACTGTTATGAGAGAGACTATTGCATTCCATTCCATATCCCTTCTAGTCTGAGACGGCTGATTACATTGATGAGGTTTGGATAGGTTTAGCGTTGTAGCAGGTATACGCTTGGTTAAAGTTCGCTGATATACGGTTGCAGTGTGAAAACTATGTAACGAACTAAGGTCCGTGTATTCGGACGGCTTTGCCGCTTACAGTGTGCGAGTTTCTTACATTTATAGGGTTCGGATAGGTAAAGCGTAATAGTCAAAATTCACTTAAATACGCTTGCAGTGTGCCGCTGGCCCCAAACTCCCTTATGGTAATATAATCCGGTTAAAGTATGCCTCGATAATTCATCATTGCACGCATCGCATAAAATATTCTTGGTTTGACTACTCGTAAAAGTGCGTTCACTGTTCAGCATCGACCGGAATGATCTCTCAGACAACATTATCGTGGTTTTAACCTACTCTGCGTACTAAATTATACTTTATATGTTTATTAGCCTGTATATACAGCTGGTTATTTATACGTGGATGATTCAGATAGAGACACGTACCTGACCAGGTACAAAGGTTTATTTTATTTACTATATATATTTTTTCACGAGTCACAGATGACGTTAATTATGATAATTACAATGTTGGTAACAGCGTTGTCCTGTCCGTGACCTTAAACCCGGCTTTTATATTCACGTAAGTGAAGTATTGTTTTCGATGTATAACTATATCTGCTCTATTGTTATATTCTAATGTTACTGTCAAAAAGTTTCTTTTTTGTATCAGTCAATTATGGTATTAATAACATAAATGGATACTATTTTTAATTCTAATTTATATCTTTAAAAAATATTTCATATTAATTTTCGTAACTAAATATTTCATATTTTTACGCCTGATTCGCTGCAACTACTTTAACACGCATACAATTTACTTATTGTACAGTAGTGTGTATTGTATTGTACACACATAAGTGTTCGTGTGCAAGTGGGAAAAGACAATTAATAATTTGCGCCTGAGGCTACAACTACCGAGGAGTATCACATATGCGCTATATGCGCTATAAACGTGCGCTTTGCTAAAATATGGCTGACATATGCAGCTATATATGAAGCACTTCACGAAGAGGACAAATTTGACATATTTTTGAGATCACAACGACGTAAGAATTCAAGCCTGAATTCAAGAAATTAATTAGATTTTAAATGATGTCATACATTAGTAACTTAGAGAAGCGAATATGAAGAGTCTTTTCGCAGCATCAACAGAAGAAAGATTACGTATGACTGGCCTATTCAATATCTATTGAATCTCAATTATATGTTGTTGGCTTCAACCCTAATTAACTTTTTCTATATTGTAAACAATAATTTCTTAATTGTATTATAGCGTTGAATTGGTAAGTGGAAGAAATGCATCCATTGAAAAAACATTGAAATAATGTGAATTTACTGTGTTTAACACCGTAAAAAAAAAAAGTTAAAGCGAATGTACGTACGGAAATCACTAATCTAGAGTGAAAACATTCGTGTTCGTGCACGAATAACGAATTATGAACAGTAATATTTTTCCTGCTTTAGCCATGTGTGATTTGTAGATATTATCAGAGCAGCATTTACCCTAAGACCAACAGTTTTTATTAGATATTTTTATTTATTAGATTATTTATTAGATAAGCAACAAATTAATTTTAGCTAATACTTATTTTGATTAATTTTGCCTCCCTAAAAAGCTTTGCGACTAGTTATTTGTTAAAAACAATTCCACAAAATAGCCTATACCAATCAAATTGTGTATATAATATTTTCAATTGTATCTTATTAAATGTTATATTTTTACGCCTGATTTGCTGCAACTACTCTGACACCATCACTATTTACTATTCACATTTATATTAAGCTATTGATTGTTTCAGGCGATAAAAATAAAAATAAAACAAAATTGTATGTGACATAATCAGGCCGAATTTAAATTTTAGCTAAGGGTTGTAATATTTGTTGCAGATTGAAAATGAAGAATGGGAGATTCATACATTTACTACAGGAAACAACATAATTTGGCGTAAGAGTGAACGTAGTTGACTTATAATATTAATACAATTTGAAAAGAAAAAATGATACACATATAGCAAATTAGTATAAATGTATGTTTCTATTTTTTAACCTGAGGTATCCCTAAAAGGTTGATGCGGCTCTGGTTTTAATCAATAATTGTGAACACTGTTCCGTAGTAACACAAGATAAACAGAAAATATACGAGCTCGTCTAACTAATTAAAGACAGGCAATATGATAATTAGGGAAAGCTATAAACTCCAGCAAACTTAGCAACAGATACAAGCAAATAATATATATATTCATTCGATTAGCATTTATCAGTGAATACGAGTACATTAATAATATTTTATAATTAGAGATATGCAGTGTCGGATCATTGTATATTGCAAAAGGGCGAGCCTGTGCGTCGATAGAAGCATTCGCATCATTTTTACGCTTAGCCTTGGGGTATTTGATCCGTCACTGTCAATATATTAAAAGTAGATTACCATGTAGATAATAATGATTAAAAATGTTGTCTTTTAATCTTCTTTTTAAATAGAGATGCAAGATGCTACGATTAGATAAGTTAAACTGCGCCTTTAGAGAACGCTATCAGTTTATTTTCAATAACAAATATTGATCGAGTTATCGAATAAGTTTGTTTAATGTAATGTAAAATGCCTGATAAGAATTTGTGTTGGTCAGTTTTTACATATAAAAAATATTATTTGTTTGTAATGGGTGCAATTGTACTTAAAAGCACTAATATAAAAGAGACTCAGTACATTTTATCAGGCTGTGGCAACACCGTACCTTGCCTGTTGCAAAACGTAAATGACGTCTAGAACGTACATCTCTACAGAAGGTAACCTGATAATGCAGTGCCCCATTCACATTCCAGAGTTGTTTATGTTAAGATAAGACTGATCCATGGCCAGAGTAACACTAGTGTTATACTGGGAGTCGCAATATCGCTAACATTAACGTACTACATGTGGTGTAAAATAAATTAGATATTAATTATACAATAAGTTTTATGAACTGATAATTAAGAAATATTACCATACACATTATATGACAAACATGAACATAAATAAGTGACACTTTCTATCTTGAGCTTGGTTTAATTAAAGTTATTATAACTTTGTTTGGCAGTTTTAACTTTTACTATTGTCTTAATAAATTTAATTGATTTATTCTTAAATATTATATTGTTTTACTTATTTCCTGAAGCAATAAACACTACATTGTGCCTTTCTTTTGACATTTATCTGTTAAATACGAGTAATAGTTCAATAAAATAAATCTTAGCTTCTGATTTTGCTGAAGAAATTAATAGAAGTGACAACTGCCTATTTACCACACTTTCCAACACAAATATATTTTGCTAAATTCATTAATTCATTTCCGTTAAACACAAAACATTTAATACATTTACGTAAGCAATATCTAGAAAAGCTTAATTTAAAAGGGTCTTGCTTTAAAGCGAGTCTAAAAGCTATATAGCTTTTATAGAGTATAGGAGACACAAAAATTAACATTTATAAAGGACTTAAAGAAATTTTGAATTTCATAAATACGTACATAAAAATATTATTACTTATAAGCATCTATCTATCTCTCTCTTACTTATTATTTCATATTTGTCCCTTAACAATAAAATCCATTGAGACATTCCCTTTGACCATCTTAAGTTTAAAAAATATTTACAAAGTCTGAATTACATAAAACGATAGGATCATAATTTTGTTTATGACTAAGACAGCGTCATATAATAATGTTTATGATGAGAAGAGGTTTACTTTACTCTATTTAGTATGAAAAGAGGAGTATATATATAAGAGAGGATCCCTTTTAGGGTTAGGATAGGTCTAAAATGTCGACTCGGGGATGTATTCTTAAGAAGTTTCGTGAGATACGCCATTACGGCTAGCATATCTTCTCTATTAATCATTCCAGAAAGACTTTTATACACTAATGAGAATCTAAAGGCCGAAACCAATTTACATAGAATACATCAAACGTACAAACAGCAGTTATTTCAAGGTTCTTATATTTTCCTTCTATTGATATTTAAAACAGTATAACCTTAAATTGGAGAATCAGGTGATGAAATAAACAATAAATTATAATATTTATCTAAAATAATAATACGACATTCAACGAAATATAAATGTAAAAGATGAAAACAATTTTTTTATGAAAAACTTAATTTATATGGTTTTAAATTAATGTGTTTTAAGACATTGACGTCTTTGATGAATATAATAGTTTTATTACTAATAATAATATTTATTACCTTTTTTATACTGTTTATAAGATGTTTAAAAAAAGTTACACTACAGTATATCTGAACCTTTTGGAAAACATATTTTTCTTGAAATTCCTAAAATAACGTAAATTATTTGTGTTATGACATCTATTTTTAATTAGATTTACTTTAAAAAAAAATTAAAAAAATGATCTCTTAGAACACTATTCTTGTTTTAATTACCTGATATAGCTATCTCTGTATTAGCTTTTATAGGTTAACCCCGCAAAGGTAGAGTTATTATTTAAAAAGCAATACATATTGTGCAAATTCTTTTACGTAAATAGTAAGTTGTTTCATGTTAGCAGGTATGTAATTCAAGTACGTTCATCTGACATGGTACTACAGGGTGAAATGTATAAGTGTATGAATGTATTATATTTAAGTGGCTCTGGGATAATTTCTCGTATTCTATTGTCTCCTATTATTAAACAAAATTTTGAATGCTTCAGTTAGACTATAAATAGACATGAATGCAGAAATGGTTATCGTTAGGTCTATCTAGTTCTAGTTAAGGTGAATTAATGTAATGATAAAAGTACATGCAATAGTAAACTTTCACTTACATTACGGTGTAATAGATATAATTCTGATTGGTCACAATATTTCACTATTAGTTAAGAATATCCTAAACTAAATCATGATGCAATATCGGTATGAAATAAAATTGAAATTGAACGACAATAATATTTAATGCAAGTCATAAATAGAGGGGGTAATAAGGTCGGAAAGAACTGTTCGTGAAATGGAATAAATAGCTTAATTAAAATGTCATATAACATAGTAGTTGATGTTTTGGTTCATAGATGTCAGACAAAATTATAAAGAAAATTTTACTATTTCTCATTTATATTTTTACTTCTATTATTACTCAGTTAAACTTAAGTTATAAATTTAACAAACAGTTAACTAATAAAAAATGTAACTAAGGTATTTTACTTGGATAAGTTTACAATAGAATTTAACAGCTCTAAATAGAATTCACCATAGTAATTTATAAAATTATAGAAGTAAATTACATATAAAAATAATTTAAAAAATATTACCTTAATGAGAATTTGATTGAAAATTACTTCAGAAACTTAAAACAAAAATAATTGTGTTCATTTTGTGCTCTTCACAAAAAAAAAAATCGTGTGCCATGAAAAACAGGTAAAACACGATTTTACGTCACAACGTGCGCCTTAAAAATTATTTTAATTAGCTGTTTCACTTGTATACAGTTTGCATTTCCATTTTATACAATCCACTGCAATTTTGTAACCAAGTTTGTAATTTTAAACCAAGCAAAGGACAGGTTAGTAAAAGCGATTTAGTTAGTCGAAGTATTAAAAAAACAGGCAGTTCTTTTCTTATTATTAAATTCATATCTAAATTTCGAAAAGTCACATTCTAAGAAACCGCTATCGTTCATAGTCTTTGAACGACCTCATAGATTTTTAATTTAAATTGACTTTGCAAAGGAGAACTACTTCATGCAGATTGTTTATTTAATTACTTCTAAAATTGGTTTCTAAGAAATGTCGATATTTATTTAAAAAAAAAAAAAAATTATTTTCGGTTGTCAAAATTTTAATAATTAATTTTAATTCGTGATTTATTTGACTCTATAAAAAAATATTAAAATATCTAAAAACAATAAAGTTAATCAACATCATACAATAAATGAGTTATGCAAACATGTAAATACAAAAAAATAAGAGAAAAAAAAACTTTGAAATCGTTCTGAAAGTTTTTCTGATGAACAATAGATATTACATCAAAATTGTTTATCGCAGTTTTGCGGCGACGGTTTTATTCTTAGGGATGCGATAATTTTATCAAACACTTATATAAAATAATTTATATATGAATATGTAATATGATTTGTACGTGCAAAACGCGAACTATAGTGCGAGTATTTTTAAAGGATCTACGGTTCATAAAAAACTGAACAAAGTATTCTGCAGCAAACGTAATTCTAATGCTATCTAATAAAATTGCTAGACCGTTTAAATAAAAGTGAAAGTTTAAATCCAACTGTTGTATCTAAGTAAAATGCTGTTCCATTTTTTATTTTATGCTAAAAGTTGTTGACCCACTATGCTATCGTCCTGCATGTTTAACGTCACATGCAGCTGCTGTTATACGCAGAGTTTGGATTCACATATTAGAGGCCCATGTGATACACGTATTGTAAGGCTATATCTATTTCTCTTTCTTTTTCTGCTTTTAAACCAATTCCAATTCACACTTAAGGCTACTGTTCACAACAGTTGCATGCAAGCTGGAAATAAGGTAATTTATGTGAAGTTTAGCATGTCTTTTTTAACAGAAAAATGTCAAGTGATGAAGAAGTTGTGATTATAGCATACACTTTTATTAGAAGACGACGAATCAGACGTAGAATGTATTGGCTTCATCCATACATTGAAAAGAACATTAGCCGCAGATTGTTTGTTGCTGCAAGAGAGTTATCAGAGGATGATTCAGTAATTCAATCAGTATACCAAATGACTATTGTTCAATAATATGAACGAAATTGACTGCCGAGGCTGTTATTTTTACAAGAATATTACGTCTATGCGTCGCCCAGACTGCAGGACGGTTACTTGCCACTAAGCAAATGCGACGTTGCAGCTCGTGTACAGAGCCCAGCCCGCTTTGTTTAAAGGCAAGCTACAAGAAAGTGTACAACAAGCGGTAAATGACGAAAGTGTGCGTATGAAGTGAAGCTACGTGGACAGTAGGCCTTAGTCGCAATTCTTTTTATATGGGTATTACATATTTCCAAGCCTTGCTAGGATATTATCGGCGACACTTTGATCTACAGACGTATGAACCATAAAATGAATGCGGACGTATGATCCGAGTATTATTGCACAATAATGACATATCTTTAAAGCCTACTTACAAAGGTTGTGTCAGTGTATATCAAGTAGTTCCAACTCTAATTTACATCTAGCTTGAATTAGACGCATAAGATTTATTGTGTCAAACGTGGAATGGAAAAGAAGCGGGAAAGGAAACGAAACAATATACAACATTGGCTATCTAAATTGTGTCACCAACATACACTGATTGCAAGAGTTACTCTTCAAAATAACCTCGTTAACAATGCAGAGAAAACTGAAAACTATAGTAACCTTTCATCTTCCAATGCGTATGACACTATCTTCATATCACTAACACAACTATTTCTATTCAAAACTATAGTAAATTAAAAAAGGTTACATACCTGATAATCTCTTTGATTTATACGAAGATTAACACGTTGATAAACCAGTTATTATTGCCTCTATATTTTAAACTATTTTTTTAAATTAAATTAAATAACAATCAACACAAGTTAAACTTGTAAATAGACCTACAGACAGACTGCAGGAATCTCTTGACTGTTTTGGTTACAGTTCGTTGATGCTAAAGTTTGAACGATGAACGCCAGCGTCGGGCCTTGGCATAAAATGTTATCCAACGAGTCTGTATGTTCTCATAATTGTTTTTACTTTCAAACGGAGAGGTAGACGCAACTAACTGTCAAACGAGAGTCGCGTGTTGTACGTATACCTACCACAACAACAAACTCTTTGAAAATAAACAGATTCCCAGTAAACAACAAAAAACATTGGATTAATAATATTGTGCTTTTACTTCATTTTAATAAAATTGCAGTTTTTATTGTGTGGATTACTTGACGATATTATACGTTGTTTTAACTTGTAAGTATTTGTTTAAACTATTATTATATTTATCATGATATGTGCCATTAGTTGATAAGAAGACAAAATATTAATCAAATAAAATTAACATGATAAAAAATGTACTAACCATTCAATAAATATAGTATGTTATTTATTTATTCTTTTGGTGGACAGTAGTTGAGGTATTTATGATATACGCAAGACTACTGTGTCTTCGGGATTCTGGGTTTGGTTGTAATCAGAATTAATATTATATTAAATTAACCACGACATAATAAATACTGCCAACATTGCAGAATATTGTTGCTATAGTCCAAATCACGATAGTTCGGCAGCGATTTATACTTAAAAGAAGTTATAAGACCGGTATAAATCGATATTACGATAATTAATTTTATCTTATTCGTTTCTATACACATTATAGAAAAATAAGTGAGTCAGTGCTTTTTAGTTTATACCCTACAAGCTGTTTTAAGTATGAGTCGCCGCCTAACTCTCGCAATTAGAACTATAGTAAGACTCAGAATCGAAAATAGGTTGACGTTAAATAATATATTTAAAAAAATATATACACTATACTAATATACATAGACTGCTGTACTTCCGGTTCGATTTCAATGCTAGCCTTATATTTCATCGGTTCGGTTGTTTTAAGTTAAATTGATTATGTACATTCATAATCATAAATAATGTCAAAGTAAGATATATCCGATACTGAGTCCTATCACCGACGAACTGTTAAGAGGGTAAACATCTATCATTATTTCTAATGGAAATTTGTCACAGATTCTACTGATAATATATTTATATGACAAAGTTTTCGTAATTGTTCCTTTAAATAAATATTGACTTTTTTATTCACATAACTTCAAGATGTTATCCTTGACAATATCTTTGTTTCTAGAATTGTAGATTTTTCCCATTTATGGTAATATAATCCAAGTTTAGCATTAGCAACAAAGATATACATTATTCAACAAAATTGTATATCTAATTAATATCTAAGTAAGAATTATTATTTATAATTTCTTTTATAAAAACATACACGTGTATTGAATTGAATTGCGTATACAATGTTATCTCTTTGTCCTTTAAGATAATCATAAAACTTCTCCGCAGGTAGAAAAATGTCTTACACTTTCAAAGCTTCTGGCTTGCCACCAGCTAATTCTAAGGTATATCTTCTACCAACCATATATAAAACTATACACGATACAAGTTACAACCTAATTCCAAGATTATTCACTATCTGCGTATGAACAAGATTAAGGATTTTGAAATCGTTATAAAATAATAAAGCTTTTGTTTATTTACAATTTTAGACAATTTTATATATAGTCAAAGTTACTATAGATCGGCGAAGAGTCATACTTTTAAAAGTTCAGCTGCATAAAGCTACGACACATTAAAAAAAAACACCAGTTGTCTGCTATGTTAAGTATAGACTGATGTATAAACGTATGTCTGTGTTTATTTTGTAAACAAATTTAAATTTGTCAAATTTATTTATTGAAATAGAACGAACTGTCAAATTTATTATCAAATATTATAATATTTTAAGCAAATAAGGTGTGGAAATGTTTAGATCTTTGAAAAGAAAAGCATTGCGACATTTTGAAAATGATGGAGCAACCAATGGATCAGTTATTTGTTATTTACAAAAATAATATGCATTACAAATATTTCAATATGTATAAATATTAATTAATAAATAAGAAGTGCATAACAACTAAATCTTTGATAAGTTAATTTAGTAAAAAATAGTTAATTTCAATATAAATAATTTCTAAACATATTCGTACATAGTTTTTTAAAATTATTTCACAATAGCTCTCATAGATGACGCTGTTATAAAATATATTTTGCTGTATAATAAGAGAAATACGTTCATCAAATCTTAGTCCAGGCATTTCCTAGCCATACGTCATCGCCGATCTATCGTAACTTTGACTATATACAATTTCTACGAATTTATCAAAAACAGAGTGACATTGACGATCGGTTCTAAACTGAATGTAGTTTAACATTTAGCAACAACAGACCCGTCAATCTAGGAAGTAATTCAAACAATTAAAAATGTATATATGAATCATTTCCATTCTACTTAATTTAATTCAATTATTTATAGTTAACATTGTTAACCTTCTAGTACGTAATATAACTTTTGCAAAAATGTCATATAGAAGCAACTTGAGTAATAAAGACTTAAGTTACGCGATAGTAGTACGCATAAAAAAGATTTGATAACAAAATAATTAGAATTACATAGTACGGTTGACACGAGGTCAAAGTATTCGTTATGCGAACATTAATGGCACCTGTAACCTTAAAAATTATTGTGCAATAAACCTTGTTAGATAATGTCCCATTACAAAAGTAATCTTTTATTAATTATTTCCTTTAAGGATTATACTAAATTTATTAGCTTAAAATTAGGTGACAATAAAATAGATTGGCACTGAATGGGCTTGTGTCCTCATTTTTTAGTGGTCGATTTTTCAATTGTTGATTGAAATTGGTGTTAATAAATGTGTATTGGCGTGTCTATTTTATTAAATATCTAAATATTGACGGAGATATAGCAATTAAAAGTTTAAATTGTAGTTTTAGCGCTAGAAATGGTCGACCATATTTTTATGACGTGAAATGCATTTTAACCTCAGTTATTTGTTGAGTAGGTCAGTACTGTGGTAATGTTCTGTAGCTGTTGGTAGTCAAATAATCAAGTTAAATCAAAGAATAATAAGTTTTTATTTTATTTAACCCTGCTTCCTTGTTCCTTGAAATAGCTGTAAATAATATTTGATATATAAATACATATAGCAGAGATTTATGAGCTGTAATATTGGTAACCTTACATAAGGATTGCGATGTCACATGCACTTGGAATGTGTGCAACATTGAATCCCTTTAATAATAATTATTAAAGGGATTATTATTAAAGAGACAAAATGACTTTTTTAATTGTTAATATCTCTTAACATATAAGAAGTTATTAAAAAATAATTGAACATTTGAGGTTCTAGTAAGCCACTTTATCAATATATAGTACACTTTTATAGAAATTAAGACATAGGACACAAGTCCATGCCGATTTATAACTAAATACAAGGTCAGTTCGAGAGGCATGCGAGAAATGCGGTCGCATCGGGAAATTTCATTTCACAGTAGATTAGTCCAAGGTAGAATGCAGGGGTCCAAATAATTATGTATGTTTCTTTGTACCGGCCCTGAGTATAGATTAAAGAAAATGACAAAATAAACTTTAAATAAAAATTAAAAATAATTAAATTAGCATATTTACCAGACGGATCCCCGAAATGTAATCTTTTTAGAAACCACATAACAAAAGCTTTTAGCGTTTAAATTAGTAACAGTAATTAAATTCATTACTGTATTTCAACAAAACAATATTGCTTTGAAAGATATTCCTTCATTACTCAATACTGCATTCACTATAGATGGTTTATTGTATCATTTTTGTATATTATTATTTTTGGGTACATAATCATTAATTCTTGCTGTTTTTCTTATTGCACATTTGTGCATATTTTAAAGGTTATGTAGTAAGTTATCTGCAGCGTTGATAATATTTACGATAGACAGATACAGGTCATGTGATCTCAATATGCAGCAATGAAATTTATCACTCTATCCAATACAACACACAGAATAGAGGGCTTCATTTAAAAAATAAATATTCTTTGTTTAGAAGAACTATTAAAATATAATGTTTACTTGTTTATTCCTACTGAACACCCAACGTAGTAAAGTCGTACATTATTTAACGTAATATTGTTTACCTAATATTACGTATTTTTTATCGAAGCTTAACACAATTCGGTTACATTGTTAATATTTTACTATAATGTATATATTTAATATGTAACATTATATTACCTTACCTAAAAAGCTGAAAAACATAAATTTATGTTGAAATATACCATTTGTTTTGTAAGCTAACATTTTAAAGTTAAAAAAACTTTTGTTACATAAAATTTATATATAGGTAACTACAAGACGGGCAAAAAAAGGACCGTGGTCCTAAGAAGCCTGTGAATTATTAATAATAAAAAAATTTAATAATATAAGTAACTATGTTTAGCGCGGTACCATTGGAATCATAAACTTTATTTCTTTTAAATGATTAGTCAACACATTAGATAAACAAACCTTATTGGATATTGAAAATATCCCCCAAAGAATCATGAAAGGTTGTTATATCTTATATCAAATGGGGCCAACGAAAAGAGAAGTAGAGAGGGAGGATGATATGGTAAAATATATTGTGCCCGTGCTGATCCAGACATTGAACATTTTTTCTTCTTATGCGCAACCATTATCCATTTAATTTTCTTTTATCGAAATATATCTTCAAGCACACCAAGATCTTATGATATGAAAAATAAAAGGAAGACTGCAGTTATATAAGAAAATGTGTTTCTTAAATTTGAAATTAATTTTGTGTAAGTATTTTGGTCGTCTATTTCTACCACTCACTACTCGTTTTAATTTGTTGAAAAAATCTCCTTGAACCGAGACATTTTGTTGATAAATATCATAACGTAACTGTTATAAATATCTGGATTTGATTAGACTTACTAATTACCTGTTCCATAAACCTCTGCCCCGCCCATTCATAACCTTCATTAATTTAGAGGTCCATGTTGTTATTTTCGTTAAAAAAAAAACGATTACAAAATAGAGACACATAAAAACAAATAATAAAAAGTAAACGTTTTCATGAGATGAATCTTAATATGATATTAACTTTTGATTGATAAAATGATTAAAAACAAAAGTAATAAAAAATAAAAGTTATTATTTCATTTAGGACTTTTCAAGGTACGTTTAAGCCGTTCACTGAAGACTGCGATACTTAATTTAATAATTTTTTGCAATAATAATTTACATAGTTACCTACACGAAACCGGTTACATCAAATCTGTGTCAAATGTGTGTGTGACGCAGTTCTTGTGGTCTTTTGTTGATTCCATGTATTTAATTTACTCGTTTGTATTATTGCATCATTGAATCACAAGATATGCTGATAGTTACATGTGGCGGTTGCTTTTTTATAAGTTAAGAGCATGGCCTTTCAGAGAAAATGTGAGGTCTGGTGTAGCTAAATCCCATCAAGCACAATTTATTCCTTTTTTTGTTTTCTACCGAATTGGAGTGCAGTTGCTGTTACTATTTGTTTTGTAAATTTTGTTGACTAGGATTTAGTAAGTAAAATACCACTGGCTTTATTTTTTAACATATTTATATCACACGCACAATTAAATGATAAAATCATCATATATTATAATCTTCCAGGTGTATGTTTATATTCTTATTTGTTTATAAGTTTGGTCCGAATTTTGCATTGCAGTTTGAAAACGGCCCACACATTTTCTTGAAAATTGACTATTTTGTAGAGAGAAAAATTCTAAGACTTATGGCGTTCTCGGATTTCCCCTTGAATTTCCTGGAAACCCGTAATTTTGGAAAAACAAACAATTTTTTTTTACTTTTTACTATATAACTTTTAACTCACAGAAGATAGAAAGTTGAAATATTGCAAGTGTATTAAGGTATTAAATGAGAAAATTGGGGGGCTCGCTCGGGAACTTTGGAGAAAGTTCAAATATTGCATTTCGTAATAATTTAGTATATAATTAATAAAAAAAAATTGAAAAGTTAAAAAATTTAGTTGGGGGCACGGTGGCGGCTCTTTCCGAAGGTAAAAATTGTGTTAAAAAGTTGAAATTCCATATATAGGCTAACTTTGGTAACTTATTTATGAATTGGAAAAAAAATATGTTAAATAAATATAGAACGAGTTAAATATTTCAATTTAAAAATGAAATTAAAATTTGAAATGAAATTACGAATTATTTTATTGAATTCAAAAACTAAATACACACTAAACACTAAAAAGACGTCTTTTGCGACAGGGGCAAACTCTAGTAAATTTAGTTTAGTTAATTTAATTTGTACTTATTGCTGGTTTGCGATCCTTATGAAAAGTGATTTGAAACAGCAACAGAGCGTTCAAACCTTGGATATGAAACAAAAAGAACAAATCGAAATAATATTTAATAACAGTATATAAAGGAATGAATGAATAATCAAACATAATATAATATTTCATTTAAACTGAAAATACAAAAAGTATATTACATTAATACTGCGATTTTGCTTTAACAGTATTATAGTGTCATTTTCATTAACTTGATAAGTTCATCACTCAATAAATTCGTAGTATTATATATAGATGGCACTACTATTTACAAACCCGTATGATTTTTAGATAGTATCATATCAACCTTTAAATGATATGTGTTAAAAATTTATGATATTCTAGTCATTAGTTTACGAGTTAGAATGATTTTAGTGACGCTATTTGTCTAATTTTCAAAACAATGGATAAATCTGAATTTAGTGTATTGATAAAGCATTGCTTTCCAATACATTGCAGTCTGAATAACACTTGTCAAGCCATTGCTTTGCTTGAACTGTATGTTTTGAATGATCAGAATGCCATGAAATATTGACAGATATCATTTGAAGGGTGGTACTATCTAAAACTCATATGGATTGGATGGATGTGATATTATACATTATTGATATAAGTTATTTTTTTATCGATGATTGTAATTAATTTTTTATTTATATATTAGTCGAAAGATTACACCGAGACCAGGTCCAATTTAAACCTTAGACTAAATAGTGTGCATACTTTTACGTCGCAAAAATTTAGAAAACATTAAATCACATTAGCAAAGTAAACAATTCGAATTTATTGACTTACAGCAAGATGCTTTAGAGTAGCATAAGCGGTGCAGAACAGACTGATGGACTGATCTCACCGTCCACCACTTCCACTCTCTTTTCTATTGTGTTTCTAGTAGCACCACTTAACAAATTATTGAATCAACACTTGTCCTTCTATAATATATAAATGTTGAACGTCGCATGTTGAAGTCGCAGTAGTGTGTACCATACATAAGGTCTTTACATTACTTAATATGTTGAAAGTGTCGTGTATTTTAGTACAGGAAAAACATTATTTAAAAAAATATAAAGTCGTATTTAAGTCAAAAACTATTTTTTCACTAAAACACATTAGACCTTTCCTGTTGCATGCGATCTAATACACCTAATTTGTAATATTCCGAAGACCTTTTATATTATATCGCATAACATATTTAATGCATATTACGAAATAAATACGTGTTCGTGTGTATGTTCATATGGGTATACTCTACAAGTATGACGCATTTCTGAGATGTCTGAATGTGGGTCTAGCGAAAGTGAATGAAGTTTTTATGGTATTTGTAACATAATAGTTCAGGGACAATGACTCTGACTCTCCCAAGCGCATGCGCAAAACCTTTTAACTACGTAAAACATTTTGACAGAAGTGAAGTTAGATTGTATTTTAATAGAGAAGTTTTGTTTTGTGTCTAAGTAGTGTAACACACACAATTATTAAGAAGGTGTTAATAGTTTTAATAAATGTCAATATTGTTAGCGGCGAGAAATTTCTAGAAAACTTCTACAATCTATTAATGTCAATTAACTGGTATCCTAATAATACATACTGCATATTAATAAAAAATATATTTATTTAGAACCTACTTTCTGTATAATATATTAAGCAGCACGAAATCTTTGAGCAATTAAATGTAATTTTACCTTGAGAAATAATTTATTTATTTCTTTAGTGTTAAGGGTCAAGCACAATTCGTTTGTAACAGATATTGAACTTTAATACTGTATCAATTCAAAAGATAATGAGGTTGTGAACTACGTCTTACTTTCTATAACACTGTACTACATATGTATATATTGATAAAATTGACTATCAGAATCTCAAATGAATAAGTCGCAATATTATAGGAAATATTACCAATTTTCTTTTTGTTATGTACTGCAATTTCAATAGCATGCATTAATTTTTACTTGTACTAATTGTACAATTGTCACAAGGGCCGGTTGCTGTACTCATAGTTATCTCAATAGTTAGTTAGTCGTTCAGGATCGGCCAAATTGTGTGTTGTAGATTTGTTTATCACTTGGTAAGTTAATTCTTTGCCATTCATCAAATAAATTTATTTCATCTCTGGGAATCGTATCATTGCCCCTATTCCTGAGTCTTGTGAACAGTGGTCGTGATCGAACAGATATGATTTATATGAGTGAAACATTTTACGAATTACTTTTAAAAGACTGTTTCTGTATTATTCCTGAATAGCATTATTAATTATTATTATAGTTCCTTAAATATTGTTTTAAAAGTGATTCATAAAATGTTTCACTCATATAAATCCTATCTGTTCCATCACGATTATTGTTCGCAAGACTCAGGAACAGGGCCGCAAGACCCAAGCATAATTGAGTATTAAAGTGTACGACCTAAGATCTTCGACGACCCAGAGGACAGTTAATAACAAATAAAATAGTAATTTTTTCTCCTATCAGTGGTATCGAAATTTACAAAAAAATCATCGGGATCATGTCCGTTTCCTATTCTCTTCTCTTCCATGAATTACCATCTTGAATTATTATACAACAGAGTATAAAAGAGATGCAAAAGAGTGTATACTTAAACGACAGATATTCTTACAGCTGGGACAAGCAACACATAATGTTTTGATATTATTATTGGTAAACTAGAATTAATACTGATAGTAACATCAAAAGAAATTCAAAGTTTAACAGCTATATCTGTACCAACTTTTGAATATTTAAGACGTTAAACAATTTTTTTATTAAACAAACAAAAATCGATGTTGATTTAAGTACATCGGTGTCAAAAGAAAAGAAAATGGGGCGAAGGCCAAATTGAATAAATTTTTAATATGTACAATTCTTTATTACGTTGTATAGAGAATGAATCGCGATTAAATTGAATAAACACAATGAGATTATTTTAATTGTCTTAGTTGTTGTTCGTTCTTGTGCTAAATTCATTGTATTATAATTAATGTGTTATAATTACTTATTTTAAATAAAATCTGCATCCATAACATGCCTTTTATTGAAGTTTAATGAACCTCGAAAACAAATAACGTTTCATCAGTAGATAGAACTGTTTTTGCGCATGTGAAGTGACACATTTGGTACAGTTCTAAACATTATATTTTTGGCGGAGTCGGTTTCTTAACATTCACTAATATGGAAACAATAGTTTTACTAAGTGCGGTTGCTTTTCAGTGTTACGTCCAGCTAAGAGCAAAGTTTAAGAGCTATTGATATAGCTGACTAAACAGATAGTAATTATGAAGTTCAAAGTTTTGTTTAACACGAAGTGCAATTTATTTATTTATTTTACAGTTTAATAACTATTAAATACTGGTTAGATGAGTGAAGGTTATTAATCGTTCATATTTCTTATACGTAAGATTAATAATAACATTATGATTAATCACATTATGAACAATAATGATAACGCAAACTCAGCGTCATTCTAGACATCTATTGTTGTTATTATGAGTATGAAAGCAAAATAAAATAAGTAAAACTAAAGTTAATAAAAGGAACAATAGCAGCAATGTCACGTATAACGCTACACGATTTCTTAAATGAAAATTGTTTCAGTTTTGAATTCGCTCTTCGCTTCCATCAATTCGTAATTGACAAATCAAGAAAGTTATGCTGGAAATATTGTGAACAGTTTTTAGATTATTAAACGATAAGAAAATTATAATTCGCATTTTCTGGATCATTTCTTATTAGATGATAACCGATTTCTAATCGAACTAAATAAAGTTTCATTAGTGAAAGCGGATTTTATTTAAAAATGAAAATATTTCAAATAAATTGTCACAAATAAAAATGTTGAAATCTAAAGTGGTGTAATACAATTAGATAATAAACGCTGTGTTAGAGACGAAGTAATCAATAGGACGTTTTAACACAATTTTCTTGTAATCATTTGCTGACAACTTTAAGGAACTTATAGTTAAATCCAAAGCAGCTAAAAGGTTTGGTGCGATTCTAAACACAACTTATACCTCCCTCGCTTCCCCTATATACTAATTTTTGTTTATTAAAGCGTAAAAGAAGAAATTTAAAATCTCCGTGAGAAAAAGAAAAAACATTCCTTCTAAAAACTTATAGCATCTATAGTTAAAGTAATTTGAAATCTCTAATATTTGAGCAGTGGAATATCTGATGATTAACAAGACTCAAGACGTGTTATTTTTGTGCATGAGTCAACTTAGTGAGTAAGGAACTCCATTTGCGTATTGCTTGCAAATCAGACATAAGCTGCGCATGCAGTTATTCATTCTTATGTTTTTCTTTAATCAACACATCTGTATTTGTCCAATATTTTTATTGTATCTTATTTTAAAATTACATCTATTGTTTAGACTTTTTTTGTCAATACAGACCCAGACAAAAAACATCAGTCTGACACCTCGTGGTACTGTCTCACTCAAAAGTATTGTTTTCTCATAATGGTCATTTTTCTTAATGCGCACTAACTTGTAAATTAATCACGAATCAACATCATAACGATCAGCATCTAAGGTTTGTTTACTACTGTTTGTTTGTTTCTTTTGTTATTTTAAATTATTTGTGGCGTTTTTCTTTAACATCAAGACTTAATCATGTTGATGCAATGATTAGTCTAGTCTAATAATTATAATCGAATAAGTTATACAGGCATAACATTATATTTTTTTACTTCATTCGTCAAAAATAAATATTATTAATTATAATATTAAGATATCAGCACAACTGAGGTAGAAAATGAGCTTGTGGCAAACTAATAAATGTGAATCTTGCCTTGCAAGAGAATTTATATATGGGAAATAGAAAATGACTATGGCTAATGTCATTATAGGCGTTTATATAATTAACAGTAATCTAGTAATCTGAAGCACATAATTAATCTAGTAGTAATTGAATTTAATTAATAGAAAACAAAAGAAAATTATTTAGAAATAAACTAGAACTCGAACTGTTTAGTCCTTTTGGGCAATACAATTTTTTAATTTTTTTGAAATTTAAGATTAATTTGTAGTTTGAATATAATATTAAATTGAAGATGCAGCATTTATTATTTTTTGTTATCTTTGGTGTTTGTGGATTCGTAATAGTGGATGCAAGCAAATATCGTGATTCTCCAGAAAAAGGTCTGACATGCGGCGATACGCTAGATAAGCCGTGTTGTAAAGAACCGGCAGGTGAACCAGCTGATGCTAAGTGTTTCGTGCGTTGCGGGCTCACTGCGATAGATGAGAATGTATTGATTCCACTCGGTAGCGTGACAGAGGGATGGGACAACCTACCACCAAAAAATCCAGAAGATGCTCGCCGTCGTGCAAAGCACAATAAGAAACACGGATCCCACCATCATCACGGATCAAATCATATCCATAAATACAGCGGCAAACATGCTCCAAGGAACGAGTCAACTAATGGAACGACTCCAATCACCAACCAAGTTCGAAATAATAGAAGTAAGTCAGATTAAACAAGAATTCTAAATTTATGAAATAAATTAATTGGATAAATAACAAAAATCAATACATAAATTCTAAATTAAATATTGACAATGTATATGTATGAATTGTGAACATATTTTAGACTAAAATAAAATGGCTAATTGTTTATTTGCATTTATTTATTTCTTGAGGTTTTTGTTAGCGCTGGAGGAGCATCCCGAGCAGCAGAGAGCAGTCTTCAATTTGGACTTAGAATAATTAAGCAGCTTTTCTCTTTGTTAATACTTTTCAGGAAAACATACATGTCTTAGCTGGTGTAACTTATAATACAATAATTGTGCAGATTTTCTTCTTGCACATACTTTTCAGGAAAAGATACATGTCTTACTTAGATCATAACTTGGTCCAATCGTCAGCAGTCTCTTCTGATTTGCAATTAGACTTTTATTACTAGATAAGTTAGACTTTGAGCTATAGAGTTCTTATTAAGAAAGATACTTTTAGTTTTAGAAGCACGTCAAAATACAATTAAAAATAAAGTTTTACTATTAGTTCATTAAATATTAAGATGTATATTAAAAATTATAAATTAATAATGTATTCAAAATAATAGCATAACTCAATTTCATTTTGAAATACCAGTATGATGTCTATTAACTATCAATCGAAACGCAAACTCTTAATTATTTTACTATGATTAAAAGAAACGTGCTGGTTTCACTTTTAAAATAAAAGACTGGATTATGAAATAGATGCACTAATTTAAGCGTTGTGTCAATCATTTTAGAACAGCTGTTCAATTAGGTCACAATAACAAAGTGGTATTGAGAAATTGATATAAAGTTTAGAAGATTAGATTGACAGAACAGATAAGGGGAGTAGTATCGTATAAGCCGTATTTTGTATCCATAAGCTGTAGGAAAACGATATGTTGAAACTCATTTCCTTCTACTGGATATCGATGCTTTATTTTTATGTATCTTCTAACTTGAGTATTAGAAAATGTAACGGTATCTAAGCAGATCAAGGTTATCTCTATATAACCGTATGTCTTGCGATATCGAACACAGCTCGTCTACAATCGTTTAAATCAGCGGTTCTCAAAGTATGGGACGCGACCCCAAGGGGGGCCCCCAATGCTTGGTTGTAAAATTAATTAAATTTACTTACAAAATAATAAAGCAAACTTTTTATTTTTAAAATTACAACAAGTGTATAATTTTAAGTCAACGACGTAAGAGTGCCTAACATTTTTTTTTTTAGTTTATCAGAAAATACAGAAAAAAGATGCAAACCTCTGCAATGGACTGAAAAGGTGAAAAGCTTTGTAAGGAAACTAAGTTTGTACGAAGGCGGTCTGTAAAGTGACAATTTGGAGCTATTTCCTATTCTTAAAATTATGATTAAAGAAACTATTCCAACCAATGCAAAGAAATGCTTTCTTAAACACTCAGAAATCCTCAGATCTCGTTTTGAAAAATATTTTAATGGGAACTTGGATGGTTTGGCATGGATTCAAAACCCGTTCAAACCATCATTCGATGAGTGCTCCCACTACATGAAGGAAAAGAAAATCTCATTGACCTCCAAGGTGACACTAAGCTTGAAATGAAGTTTAAAGAATCTTCTCTCACATCCTTCTGGATTGGTGTACAAAGGAAACACCCAATTTTGAGTGAACTCACTCCATTCGCCACCATTTATTCTTGTAAAAACGCTCTTTTTATTATTATTGATTTGAGTTAGTTACAAATAACAATTATGTACTATAGTAGCTAAAATAATTAAATAAACAGTAATTCTTTGTATAGAATTTGTTGTTTGATTACGATTAAACCTATTGCCCCATTAGAGTATGCATAGAATGTGCAAAACTTAACTAAATAAAAATTGACTGTAAAATGTCAAATGCGACTTCCTTATAATATATAGTACGGTTACATGTAGGGAAGGCCGGCTTACAGCTGGATTATACAGGGGGTTCGAAGTAAAAAGTTTGAGAACCGCTGGTTTAAATCATTACTTGTGCTGAGATTTAACTGTATCGATACACTGAGCCCTAGAGCGTTTGTGAGACAACGAATATATTAAAAAGACAATCAAACCGTCAAGAAGTAAGACTAATTTTTAATTAAGTAGCACTCATTCAGGTAAATACTGTATATAAATATATAAAAACATCTTTCAAAGTAAAATTTCTGTTTTTTTATGTTTAGTGTACTTCCGGCTTTTTATATTCCACAGCGTACATCCGGCTATAATGATGCAAGACAATTTATTAAATTTACCTCGTTGCGCTTAGAACAAAACCAACAATTATTTATTGCAGTAACTGCAACAACTGTGTTGTAATTATATTGCAAAATTAAATTTAATAACAATAATATTTATTTAAAAATAAAATATACAGAAAGTACGTCCTTGTTATGATACAAAATTCAAGTTTTATAAATTATTTTAATTTCATATTTTACAAACATTGCATTTTTTGAGTTTCAATTTTTTTTTAAATTGATACTAGTAATTTTTTTATTGCAGAAAACACGATGACTGATATAGAAATTTCAGTAGACCTCGATCTTTCTGATCCTCCAGAAGATTTGTTGGAATATGCCAGGACCGAACTTGGTGAAAATCCTGATACTCTACCAAAAGTGTTACAGGAATTTAAGGATATGATATATGGTATAATACATTAGTTTTTCTAAAAAATCTTTTACACACAAAACTTTACATTATTGAAGTAAGGAAAAATAATTCATGTTTTTATGATCAGTAAAATAAATATAACTTTGAACTAAATAGTTGAATATTCAGAATATAAAAAACAACCGATTATAAGAACCATTATACCACAGGTTTTATCGAAAGATATTTAGAAATTTTTGAATTTCGCGCGGTTCTTGTATTCTCAGTAAACCATCTACTTCTTTGATGCTTTCTTAATGTCTTTTAAAATGTTTTTAAGTTCTTTAACACCTTTTTAAATTAAAAATAAAAATCTTGTTATGCAATCTTACGGTATATTAAAATAAAATACTATTTTTTAAATATGCACAAAATATTTATTTGATTTTCTATTCAGAATTAGGGGAATGTACGCCCCATAAGATGGATGATAAGTTCTTGATGAGATTTCTTAGGGCCCGGTCATTCTGTTTGCCAAGGGCCCACAGACTGGTGAGAATAAATCAAATATTTTAAAAAGTACAACAATAAAAATAGAAAAAGCTAACAAAATAATTATTTTTATACATTGCAGTTGGTAAATTATTACAAATTCAAGGAAAACTATCCGGAAATACATGAAAATGTTTACCCGCTAAAATTAAGGTTTATTGGAGAAGACGATGTAATGTCAGTGATGCCATACCGGGATCAAAATGGTCGCAGAATTATACTGTATAGAATGGGTAAGAAAAAAAACTAAATTTTATATTAATTGTCTTTTTCTAACTAATCTTTAATAATATTTCAGGAAATTGGAGTCCAAGTAAATATTCTGTTGACGAATTATTCAAAGCAACACTTGTGGTATTAGAATTAGGTATATTGGAACAACGCACACAAATCCTAGGCGGAGTTGCAATTTTTGATTTAAGTGGTATATCATTACAACATGCATGGAATGTTACACCAAGCATAGCTAGGAAAGTCGTTGACCTTATGGTTGTAAGTATAAAAACTAATTACAATTACATAACGATATTTCTATCTAAGATTTAAACCTATTAAACGTGACATCTATTATTTACAACCAGAACTTTTAAATAAGGTTCTTGGCTAAAATTGAATTAAAATATAGGTATATAAATAATTATTTGTTTTCCAGACAAGTTTCCCGCTGAAAATTTCTGCGATACATATTCTTTATCAATCTTGGGTGTTTGATATAATTTATACAATATTTAGACCATTGTTGAATGATAAAATGCGGGAAAGTATTTTCTTTCATGGCACCGACATGGAATCTTTACATAAACATATTTCTCCTAAATGTTTGCCATTGAAATATGGAGGAATGCAGAAGGAGTATCCTTACACACTTTGGCTAGATGCGTTATCAAAGAATGAAAAAATAATAAAGGAAATGTTGGAGCTAGGATATCTTATAGATGATGAAGAAAAAGGTGACGAAGAGAAAAAATAGAAAAACAGATTTGAAGGTGAAACTACCATAGATTAGAAACCACTAAATTTGTGTCACGTAGTTTATAGAGATGTTTTAATATTACTTTTAAAAAAAAAGGAATTTGATAGTAAGCAAAACACAGAAGTTAAAATACTTTAGTAAAAATATCTGAATATAGGATCATATATTAATATTAGACAGTGGTGTACCACATTTAAGCCAACAACACCATAAGTGCCACGTACTAGAGTTTAAATAATTAATTCAATTTTTTGCACGTAAATATAAGTAAACTGGGTCATATTTTATGAATTATGTTAAAACTTAACTTAGATTTATTAACAAACAATACCTAATAAAATGAACTAGCCTATAAGTTGTTCTTAGATTTAAAAGGTGATGTTAACACGACTGTGATTAAGATTTATTAGTAATAAGTAATTTCAATGCAAGTAATAAGTTTGCCAAGAATGTCTATTACAGATATAAAAAAAGTGAAGATACAAACACTTCTTTAAGTGACTTATACCACTTTCAAAATAAAACGGAATATTTTATTTAGTAGGAAAAATAAATTCTTTTTTGTATATTATTATATTAGCATCTACAAGTAATAAAATTTTAAATCACTCAATAAGTTTTTATGGTGACATTATGGAGATGGTGCCACTATTGACATATCCTTATGATTTTGAGATAATACCATTAATTGGAAAAAAATACTGTAGTCCGAATAACACTTGTTAAGACATTGCTTTGCTTGAATGGTAATTTTTCCATTAAAAACCAATGCTTTATCAATATACGAAATAAAGATTTTTCTATTGTTTTGAAAATTACAAATGTAGCGTCACTGAAATGTATGTAATTTGTAAACTAATGGTTGGGATGTCATGAAATTTTGACAAATTTAGGGCCTTATTCTGTAAAGTAAATAAGGTCGATTTTTTTAAAAGTTACAGAATAAGGCCCATAATTTGATAAAATGTGAAAATGCTACTAAAGTTAAAAAAAAAACATTTTTTTTATTAGAAAATTAATTGATATTTTTAGATCAAAGTTTTCTATGTAAGATGTTTATTTTTATGTATTACAATCCGTCTTATAACGAAGATTAGAGATTTGGTAACATTCTAAGCAAACATAAATAAGAATTTTTAAATACATATTTTAATGGTGTAGTTTTATAAAATGTATATAAATAAAGTAAATTTTATAAATTAAGACACGTGTTTTAAATTTTAAAGAAGAAAAACAGCTGAGTGTGACTGACACCCATAACCTTAAAATGACTACAACAAATGTTGCATCAATTTACATGATCTTTTGTAAATTTATTTAACGACATTGTACTAGATAGATACATGTTAAAGTTTTTTTTGGTCAATAATAATTTGAATGATATTCAACTAGCCCGTCTCTAAAATATAATATTATATTTTGACTTATATTTTAAATAAGAATCCCCGTTTTTGTTGAACTAGAGTTTCATATTGTAAATAGCTTCTTCAAATATCAGAAAAAATTGAAAAGTTTCAAGAACCCCAACAAAAGCAAATAATAGTAATTTTGAAATTCAAATGAGGTCGGATTTTGTAAGTGCATTAATTTGACGAAACCAATGATTGAATAATCGAACAGGTAGTCAACGGTCAACAAACTAGTTCTTGCATATCCTAAATTATATAACATTTACGTTCATTTTAGAGCACCTTTTGAACAAGTTATCTGCAAACAATAAAGTGCACTTATATAACGTCAACGACCTTAAAATTTCGCGCAAAAAGTGTACAAAATGAGTAACATCAAATTGACTTAGCTCACTAGTTTATACATTGATCAAGTGCAAGGTATTGTCAAAGTAGGATTGCTTCGAAAATAAATTTTGTTTTAAATATAGCCCATAATTATTAGCTAATTTATTTATAAACTAAATAAATAATATATAAATAAAATAAAACAAAAATATTTTGCAATTAAAACAAATTAATTTAATGTATGTATAATATAAAATAGTAAAGCAAACAAACAATAACATTTTGTAAATCATATCCATAAATTTTTAGTTCATTTACAATATTTGGTCATATTGCACTCCCCGTCAGTTCAGATGTGGTCGGTTACATAATTATTTGTTAGATTTTAGAAATACAAATTGCGCTAAAATGAAAAGTGATACTGGCTTTGAAAATGAACTGGATTTTGATTATTTATTAAATTTCAATCACTATGTTGATGTTAAAGAAGATGAAAGTCTAAGAATTAAAAGTTTGGAACATATTAAATTGAAAATTTTTGGTAAGTTTCTTTGTTTTAAAATAAAGTGAAAAATAGATACTGTATTTTACAATATGCTAATATATTTAGTTACCCACAATGTAGCATTTACATTCAATATATGTTACCCCGCTAAACATTGTTACGTGTACGAGTATTTAACAAAACTAAAAATTACGTGTGACGATTTACCTAATATACAATGTTTTGTGACCTATGTTACTGCTTCTTGGAAATAAATTTACCATATTGAGTATTTATTTTACATTTCTTGCCTTAATATAATATAAGGTTGGATAACAAAAGTTATATTTCAACATAAATTTACATTTTTCGACATTAAGAAATCAAGAATTATATAATTTTGCATATTGAATTAATATATTATTAAAATATTGATAAGGTATTTTGAATTATTAAAGGAAGTAAACAGAAAGTTAGGTAAAAAATATTACATTAAAAAATACATGAGTTTGTATTATGTTGGAAAAGTTGGAAATAGGTGAAACGGACTTCTACTTATTTCAATATCTCATAAATAAGACTACCTCACGCAACAATTGGGTAATTTCTTTGGTATAAACAGGCTCCTTATAAAACTTTCAATTTGTTTAACAATATCCGTCATATAAATAAGAAAATACCAAGCGAAGAAAAATTGTTTTTTTACGTAATATATTATAGTTATCAGTGCATATATTTTGCTGATTTAGCAACCTAATTTATTATAATACAATAATAAATACTACATTGTGTTATATTTATTAACGTGTTAAATTAATTTCCTTTGTTATTAAAAATAATTATCTATATTTTTAGAAGATCAATTAAACACAAAAATAGATGATGCATTTCTAACGCGATTTTTAAGAGCAAAACGATTCAATGTAGATGCTTCATATAGATTGGTAAGTAAACTAAAACATTGTTTATTACGTATACCAGAAGTTTCACTACACACGTAGACAATTTTGTAAATCATTGTAATGTTATAGTTAAAGAACTACGAGCAGTTCAAATTAACACATCGGGAGCAATGGTTACATCTGAATCGATCGACGATAAGAAATGTGCTCAGCAGTGGAATATTAAATATTCTCAATGGTAGAGATGAAAATAACCGAAGAATATTTTGGTTAAGAGCTGGTCTTTGGAATCCGAGAAAATTTAGTGCAGATTGCGTTTTACAGGTAATGATAAAAGATTTGTTACTCAAGTGGAAATTGTATTGCGGCGCAAGTTGCAAGCTTGCTGCGAACTAATTCCAAGATTCATAGTACAAGATTCGACATGCTAGCTAATTCAAACGATACATTACTGGACGTGTACATCACTTCCTCAGGGTCGTGATACTTAAGCTATGACACAACCCAGGTTTATATGCAATAAAAAACCTTACTCGTAAACATGTGCATATAATATGCACTTATTTTAAGAAATGTGCAAGTAAAAAAATAAAAAATGGAAAATATGCAAATTAAAAACCAAATATGCAAGTAAATGCAAATTATTAACAAATAAATAATCCAATTAAATATAAATATGCAAAAATATGCATGTATATAAATCCGGGACTTAGTTTTAACATGTTCTATCATGTTGATGTTTGTCGTGCAATCCATTTAAATGCTTAGGCCCTCCGCACACGGGGCGACTGATTGCAACTGTGCTGTTAGTGAGAGAACGAACGTGAGAGATACGAATGAGAGAAAACACACGGCAGGAATGTAACTAAACTGATTTCAAACTGGTTTTGAGCATATATTCAGCGACTCTATTTCTCGGTCGCAGGGCATTGTTGTTTGCATGCTTTTGATGATGATATCATCAATAGAGATGTGCACGAATACTATTGAAAAGTATTTAAATACATACATACAAACAAATACGACACAATAGAATCCCCACAATAGAACATGGCTCAACTACCAGTTTAGTTTCATTCGTGCTTTGTGTTTTCTCTCACTCGTATACACGTTCATTCTCTCACTAACAACACAGTTCCATTCTCATTTAGTTCGGGCAATTTCGGGGCTAAGGTTTGCAACGAGTCGCACCATGGGCTTAGATGCTCTAACTTTTCAATATGGTTAATTTTCTAGCCAAAGACGTTTTGTCTCAACTAATTCGGACAGTTATCTATCTTATATCGAATTAGAAATAATAAAACTGAATTTCTTTCAAGGTTGGTGCTGTCTTGGGTGAAGCAGCTCTTCTTGAAGCTACGGTTCAAGCATCAGGTGTCATAGCCATTTTTGATATGAGCAATTTTGGATTATCACAACTGAAACATGTAACTCCTGCGTTTGCAAGGAAAATGGTTCATTATTTATCGGTGGGATAATTAATATCAATACAAAATTTTGAAAAATTTAAATTTTATTTTGACAGTTTTTATTTTGTTTCAGAACTGCTTGCCTATGCGAATTCACTCAGTACATATTATTCGAGAGTCAGCTGCGTTTGCTTTACTATTTGCTATATTTAAGAAATTCATTGATGAACGCATGAAAAAAAGGGTAAGAATTATGTTAATTGATTGATTTGATCTGATAATGGTATAAGTAATCAAATAACTAGTTTAACAATACTTAATCGGGCTTGTGTCCTCATTTTTAGTGGTCGATTCTTCAATTGTTGATTGAAATTGATGTTAATAAATGTGTATTGGTGTGTCTATTTTATTAAATATCTAAATGTTGACGGAGATATAGTAATTAAAAATTTGAATTGTAGTTTTAGCGCTAGAAATGATCGGCCATATTTGTATGACGTGAAATGCATTGTATACGTCAGTTATTTGTTGATTAGGTCAGTGCTGTGGTAATGTCTTGTAGTTGTTGGTAGTCGAAATAATCAAGTCAAGTCAAAGAATAATAAGTTTTCATTTTATTGTTCCTGGAAATAACTGTAAATAATATTTGATACTTTTATATATAAATACATATAGCAGAGATTTATGAGCTGTAAGGTTGGTAACCTGTAAACTTGTCAGAGTTCTATCAAGAATATATTTCTTTTACGATGCTCTGTTGTATAAAAGAGATAGTAACTAGTGGTTGTGATGTCACATGCATTTGAAATGTGTACAACGTTGATTCTCTTTAATAATTAAACGAGACAAAATGACTATTTTAATTGTTAATATCTCCTAGCATATAAGGAGTATGTATTGAGGTTCTAGTAAGCCACTTTATCAATATATAGTACACTTTTACAGAAATTAAGACATAGGAAACAAGTCCATTCATAAGTAAACATTATGGAAAACATGGCTAAACAAATGGTTATTTGCCAGAAGATTTGGAACGGCTTATTAAATCATATTACATCCTAAAAAAATCCTATTAATTAGTTTTACAATAAATTAAAAAAATTGGAGGCATTTTCGATATTTTAGGTTTTATTCGAAAAACAAAACAGTCAGTTCTTACTGATACACCTGTGGCTTTTACTTTCCTTTAGTCGTCATGCTAATGTTAAGTGAATGCGTAACTGTCAGAGATGAAATACACAGCGTGTAGTGTACCCATTATTTCGTCAATATTATGCAACAGATTTAAATAATAATATACGAGTAAGATATGAAAGTTTAAAAAGAACAAGGTCTATGTTACGCTTAAGAGTGCGTCTGGTGACCTTGAATTATAAATACCAGTTTTAAATTAATATGTTATTTTTATATCCAGATATTTCTTCATGGTCATAGGATGGATTCGCTGTCAGAATGCATAACTAAGAAAATTTTACCAAAGGAATTGGGTGGGCAGGGGGGTCAATCATTGAATCAATGGATTAGACTTTTGGAAGATGAAAGAATGATTAGAGGTAAGGATTTATATGGATTATCAATATTTTAAAAAATACAAAATATCCAGAGATGTGCACAAATGCTTTTCAAAAGCATTTAAATACAAAATAAAAAATAAATTTCATGCTAGTATTTAAATACAAAATACGTCTTTTAAAAATACTTTTGAGAAAATAGCATACTTTTTATGTTACAAATATAAATGTTATTTTTTTTAATAATTATGAGAATTCTGTTTGATAAAGACTGACTTCGTATTGAAACATTTTTGTTTCATAAGAATACTACCTAGAATTTTAAAAAATAGCCAAGTAAGGGTTTTTTTTAGTGTCGCACGTTAAAAGTATATTAATGTTTAAATAATGTAAACTTATGAATCAAAATATATAAATGTTGGATGTCGCATGTGGTGGTAGTATGTAAAATAATATATATTATTTACGTATATATATTTCAGTAAGGAATGTAGTGGAGTGATTGTCTTGTAGTAAAACATTTTGAATATATGTATTTGAAAAACGCACATCTCTGAAAATATCTATATATTCTATAATAGATTTAATTACATTTTCTAATCGTTATTAACCTATATTTAACTTTTTTCAGAACTGAACACCGTTGGCTATGATATTACTAACGACCTTATTGAAATATAGCAATAATTTTAACTTGAAAGATACTTTTTAATAAAATTTTATAAGAATTTTTTTTTTTTTTTACTGATGCTAATGTATTGCCTTTATATCATGTTCCTAATCATTTTTTCAGGGTGAAGCGCTGTAGACTTAATCTAAGCATACTTTGCTCTTTGTACTAGACAATTAGACAATTAAATACAGCATCATTTACATGCTAGCACCGAGTTTGAGTAAGACTTGTCAAGTAATTGCTTTTCTTGAACGGTATTTTTTCAATTAAAAAGCAATGTTTTGAAAATTACAAAAGTAGCGTCACTGTAAATCGTCTTCAACCGTAACCTTCTTCTTCACACCGTTGCCTTCCATCCGATATATTATCTACCATCATAGGACCTGCGTTGGCATTAGACTGGCCTTGGAGATGAATAAAACCAGCTACTTTAATGCGTGTTACACAATAGCCGTTGTATTTCAATAAAGATCGCAACATGACATGTTACTTTATTAATTTGTCGAATTTGATAAGTGACTCATAGTTTCTTAACTGTTTCTTACAAATTACTAACAATTATGAGAATTGTCTTGTTAAAGTTGAAACGTGTCCTAACAAAAGACAGCTGACTATAAATATTACACAAGAGGAAATATTTTAAACTGTGTACACAGATAATGACACTCATCTTGTGAAGTTCACAAGGTTGAGAGGAAGTAATCTTACCTTCTCATGTACAGCAGCAAAACAGGTTGTGGTAGGAGTCAGTACCCCTTTGCGTTTTAAAAATAATACTGAGTGTTGTATCTGAATAAGTATTAAGGTGAAACGATACTTGGCCATTTTTGACTCGCGAAATATAGATGGCGATACTAAACAGCAGGTTAAATATTATCAAAAAAACCATGTTTTTTTATGTTTAAATCGTTTTATGTAAGGCGAATCAAAATCTAAAACTTCAATTAGTTTTATGAATAACGTATCTACATTTTAAGCTTTCTTCCACTGACTTTTAATGAGTTGGAACCGCAAAAATAACTTTCGAAAATGAATATTGCTATATTTTCTAGTCAAACTCCAAATTTTATATGACTGGTAACATTTCTGAGGGTATAGAGTATTTACTAAAAGTATAGTTACTTAAATAAAAATATTTAAACTTAAAAAAACATGTTTTTTTTGATAATATTTAATCTGCTGTATAGTATCGCCATCTACATTTTACTAGAAATGGCCAAGTATCGTTTCACCTTAAGTTCTTATTTAATTTATTTAGCTGATTTCTATCACGGACGACCTCTTACTACTTTCGCAGTTTTAGTGGTGTCGTGGCCTTATATATTTCAACTTAATAACAACAAATCCAAAAACACAGCAATCAGCTTCAAACATAAAGACTCACGCTCACTGTGTTGCCTAAATATTTGGTATAAATCAACTTGAAAGTCTATATTACTTGTATACATACAGGACCTTGAACCGTCAACATATGTTTTGGTAGATAACAAATGCAGTTGCAATAAAGACATTCCGCTCAGTGCATTCATTTTGTTTACTGTGTTATAAGTTACTTGTACGATACCTGTTTACCTGTTAATATCGTGATAAAGCTGCGTGATAAATGTAAGACAGAGGTTTCCAAACAAATAGCGTTTTCTATTTAACAAAAAAAAAAAAAAAACAAAAATGTTGCACTCGTTTTACCCTTTTTTCTTAACATTTAATAAAAGTTATGAAGTTAGTTTTATGTTTTGATACAAAATGGCTGTTGTCTTGTGAACGCTATCGTGTTTTATTGATAAAAATAATTTTCTGTGTATTGATAGATCAAAAAGAAGTGCAAAACAAGTTGAGTATTGTGTTCTAAGGTATATATTTCACTTAGCTGTAGAATTATCAATGAAAATATAAAGTATATTAAAAGATGTATATTAATCAATTAAAGAGCCAGCATAATTAATGTCTACAACATATTAAAGACACACTTTATCCCCCTGCCTATTACTATCTCTTTCCTGTAACAGAACCTTATACAATTCTTAAAATAGATTATGCCTCTCAAGTAATAGTAATCATAGTTAAGTATGTGTTAAATTATAAATTGATTGATTGATTGTTTTAATAAAAACTCAAAATATTTATGTTTTAAAAATGCAAGGTTATATTAAGAAATAATGCATTTATTTCGCTTGTAATTTATCATATCAATACTACATATATACTTCTATTAATTACGTATGCCAATTAAAATGTTTAATTTCAACAAAAGCAAGAATTTACATTTTGTCACAATAACATTGTTACTTAATCAAATGCAAAAGTAAACATTTATTTATAAATTAAAAATGAACAATTACATATTTGTAAATATGTAGATAATGAGTTGTCGTTTCGTTTCCTCTTCTGCAACATCAGCAACAATTCATGGAAATGAATAATAATTATATGAGTTAGCTTTATTTATAGACGAACACACCGCACCGTGCGCACCTAGTATTTACTGCTTTATTTTCAATTACATTAAATATAAATAAACAATTTGCAATGACTCTTTAGAAATAGTTGAGTCTTTAAGTAAACAACCATTTGTTGGTTGTGTTACCATGTGTTATACTTAAAAAAATCGTAATAATTCCTAATAATTGATTGATTGTTATCACGGGCTTCAGATGCTGTATGTCTTTAAATTCTTTGTCTTTTAGGCTGTATGTCTTTAACATGATTGGCACGATAGCCTCTGGCTTCATTAAGAAAAATGTTCCAGGCAGTTCATTTGTACGTGAAAATTTTTCCAGTTTTTTAGTCTTTCAAGATGGCAAGGTTTTTTTCGAGACAGTCAACCCATCTGAGATTGGATCTACCTCTTATGCCGATACCAAACGATGTACGAACTGATTGCAAACGCGAGCCCCGAATGAGAATGCAACTGTGTTGTTAGTGAGAGAACGCACAAGCTCGAATGAAAAAAAACTGGTTTTGAAATTGGTTTTGTGCGACTTTCTTTCTTGCTCGCTTTCTTACGTTGCATGCTATTGATGGTGAACATCATTAGAATATATATATATATATACCCACACTGACCGTAGATAATATTGTTAATATTGCGGAAGGAAGAGTATTGGAGTGCGGTTCGAGTCTTCGTCACGAAAATTCTCAAAACCAAGGAACTAGACGTCAACACAACATCGTAACCGGAACTCGGGTATCAAGATCCAGTCTGAAGGAATGCAATTGCGGTACCAGATTGTGGTCTAGATGAAGAGAGGGGGAGTTTTAGTTGGTAGGCGCTCTTCCAGCGAGGGTGAATCCAACACGTCCCGACGGGCTGTCAGGCGACAGTCTTATAGAAGATTTCTCCTCCTCACCACAAAAAAAAAAAAAAAAAAAATATATATATATATAGTAAATACATACATACATACAAATACCTCATAATACGACACAACAAAATCCCCTATTATGCTATTGTTAAAAATTCTATAGAGTCACGAAACACGTCTCGACATTTACAATCAGTCGATTCGTGTGGGGACGGCCTAAGTGTGTCCAACAGTAATGTTGGAAGAAGTTCGGGCTGTTGTCGGTCTTTTGACCAGCGCCAAAGGGGTTTTCTCTGCCACATATAAAAAATTGGACACGCTTCCCAAAGTTGATCATGAAAGCAAACCTATCTCTATTACTGACGGTACGATGCATACCACCGGTCCTCTGCAAATAAGTGCATAACAAAATCCATAGAAATAATACTAAATGCTTGCAGTGCCTGCTGACATATGCACGCACATTTCTCCCAACGATTCGATGCGTGTAATACCTTCCGTACTTATATGTGGACGCTTACCTCAAAAGTACAAAGAGAAAAATTTACTCGGAATATATTGTGGAACTTTTGCTAACGAGTTGTTATCAGCTTATCGCAACATAATATTATTTTATTGGAAATATTAATTACAAAAACGTGTATAATTAACAACTATATAGTAATCCTTTGAAAGTAGAAACAATGTAGCAATAACCTACTACTGCAGTTCTTTAGTTAATAGGTAATTAAAATTATATATATATATATATATATATATATATATATATATATATATATAATTAGTAATATAGCTTCAAGAGGTAAACAGAGCTATCATCGACAAAGTATGGTTAACCTTGTCAATGTGCGCGAACTGTCAGTTGGTTTAGAGTCGCCTTACGAACCAGTTGATTCTAATATACGTACTCCTATAAAAAAAACATACCGGAATAGTGTTTATAAACGGAATTAAGGAACACCAATCGCTGACAAGGTTAACAGTGTTTTTGTTTTGATTAAACAACATAGATTAGTTTACCTGGTTTTTGAATATTTTATTGTTGTTCAATTAACAACAGACGAATAGGATAATTAATTAATTAACCTTTAGGTGATAAGTGAGTTAAACATTTAGTTATCAGTTCTACAGGTATGTAGCTATATGTACTTTAAATAACATCTATTTCACAGGGTACTGTGACTGTATTGCATTTCTGGGTTCGATCCCCAGATCAGGATTTTATTATTTGGATTTAGCTATTGTTTTAAAATACCAGAAAATAAAAAAATAAAAAATTGATGTTACCTAACATTCATGTACAATTTTACTTAAGCAAACTATAGTAATATTTAATTTAAAAGGGTTCTATTTTATAGCTATTCTAAAAAGCTTAAAAAAGAACTTCTAACGATTACTAATGCTAATACGCGAAAGGGTACATTTATATTTAAAAAAAACAGTAAAATAGGTCACAAAACGTTATGTATTATTTGATATCGTTTACGCAACAGATAACTATCATTATTTTAGATAAACTTTAAATAGACGTAACTGTCTTCATCGACTATATGATATTTCCTAGAAAATCTTTATAGTTTTAAAAATCCGGTTATAAGGAGCTGCTACTTTTCATATGTTTTTGTTGAAATTGTTCAACAAGCAAATTTAATATATAAATATACATACGACAATAATCACTGTATATTTTCTTACGTCACATTTACGTTCTATAGTATCTGGGACTATCCTAGAAACAATTTTGACAAGATTCGTTGAAAAGTATTAGAATTTTTTTTTTTTTTTAATATTTATTTTTCAGTGAATCAACTATTAAGTAGATATTAGCACTTTTTAAATCAATATTACATTTTATATACATTTTCTTATAAGATATAACTTTATACAATATAATATAATTCTTTTTTCTTTATATCAGCTTCTTTCCTTATTCCATTTCAAAGTACTCCATCGGCGCATCATCAATCACCTCCTCATTCAACGTTCAAGATCCTCATTCTTTTCCTACACAGCAATTGCCTTAACTATGATGTTCCCATTTCCATCCAATCTCTTCTTCATCCGCTCTCTTCAAGCTGTTCTTTTTCTTCTTCTTTCCTTTTTTTTTTTTGCTTTTTTCTATTTTCGTTCTTGAATTTTTCTTTTTGTGATCTTTTTTTTTCAATATTCATATTGCTTCATGGTTGCACACAATCAATTAAATCTTATTTTATCAAACCCAGAAAATATAACTCTGGCCCGGGGATCAAACCCGAGCTCTCACCCAACTGAGTCGTAGTATTAGAATTTTTTTATAAGGTATACAATAGTGTAGAAACGATATATCACAACCTTTCTTTTACAGATATTTTTGACTGAATATAAAACATTTTCAACAATGACAAATATAAAAGAAATCGAAGTTGTATCACAGGAAGAACAAAATCAAGCTGTGAAAAAGCTAAGAGAATTAGTAATAGGTAAGTCGACTGACTTATAGCTTCACTGACGTCAAAAAGAAATGTGGTGTGTAATTACACACTATTGACAAATTCAAATGATTTTTAGATAGCAGCAACCTTCAAACGACATGTGTCAAAATTTTATGAGCATTAGTTTATGAGTAAGATTGTTTTTAGTTGCAAGGTGGTTACAAGCTGATTTCAAAGTTTATTTTCTACCCTTATTTTATTATCTTACATATAGCAAATTAAAACGTAATTCAAATTTCAAATTGACTAGTTTGTTATAAGCTTATTTTTTTATGTGGGGAACTATGTACGAGGTCTGTTCAAAAAATAAGGTGAAGGTCAAATTTCGCGGGCTACGTACATTCGATTATCGATTTTTTTATTTTGTTATGTTGGTACACTCGTCTCGAACATATGTTCACAGTTTTAGCTATATAGCACATTTAATTTGTTTGTGAGAGGCATAAAAGTTAGAAGTGTTTTGTGTGTTCGGCGATTTTCATTGCTGTCGAAAAACATGGATCAAAGAGTTTTTGCATTAAATTTTGTGTGAAAAATGGAATCAAGTATACTGTATCTCAAGTATCAAGGCATACGGTGAGTCTACTTTAAGCCAAAAAAATGTTTACAAGTGGTACAAGCTTTTCACAGAAGGTCGAGAAGATGTGAATGACGACGCTCGCCCTGGACGCCCCAGCACATCAACAACCGATGAAAATGTTGAGGAAGTGAAGAAAATTGTTATGGAGAATCGTCGAATCACTATTAGAGAAGTTGTTGAGGATGTCGGCATATTGGTTGGCTCATGCCATGCAATTTTTTCGGAAATTTTGGGCATGAAGCGTGTGGCAGCGAAATTAGTTCCAAAATTGCTCACTCGTCATTGCTTGTTCGTAATTTTTTGGCCAAAAACAACACCGTAATCATGCCTCACCCACCGTATTCACCAGATTTGGCCCCCTGCGACTTTTTCCTGTTCCCAAGATTGAAGAGACCCATGAAAGGACGGCGTTTTCAGACGATTGAGGAGGTACAAACCGAATCGCTGAGGGAGCTCAAGAGAATACCAATAAGTGCATATCAGAACTGTTTCGAGGATTGGAGAAAACGCTGGCACAAGTGTATTATATCTGAGGGGACTACTTTGAAGGGGACAAAATAGAAATTGATGAATAAATAAATATTTTTTGAGAAAAATGAAAATTCACCTTATTTTTTGAACAGACCTCGTACACGACGAAGTGAATGCATCACGAAATTTGTTGTCAAAGAATATTTGTTTCATAAAATTAATGTACGAGTATATTGCGTTTAAAATACTTGGAATATTATTTAACGATTCACGATTTATCGTTACTAATCTAACACGATGTTTTTTGACGTGTATAAGGTCATAAAGAGTGATAAGATTATTTCGGGTTTAATAACATGCTACGACTACTGTTATTGAAGCCCATTTATCCTTTATTTTTATAGCCATTGATTAGCTTTGCTATTGCTTCTACGAGTATATATAGCGATATCTCCTATCTATTATGAGTGTTGACCACTTCATTTTGTTTTTATCCATGTTTTCATAAAAAATTGTTTAATAACTTGTTTGACCATAAATAAAATGTGATGCAGTAGTTGATAAATTTTTAATTGAAACAAGATTAACATGTTAATTAAGATTAGCTCATAAAATGTATGTTTTTTAGGTTGATTAAATTTTATAGCTAATAGCACGGTTCGGCTCTGCAAATGCGTTTTATTTCTACGTAAAAATACTTGTATGCTCCTGTATATAACACAAGGTCAACCACAATCGAAGGTGAAACCAAATGATAATCATGAAACAATAAAACCTGATTCTAATATGACAACCTGTATTGACTTAAGTAGTTTGAGCAGAAAATTACCCTTTACATATTTAAAAAAAATCCACTAGCGTGAATAAATAATAAACCTTTTAACATTAGTCAAAAAACTGTAGCAGAAAACGCTTTGTATTAAAAAGAATGGGCTTGTGTACTCATTTTTTAGTGGTCGATTTTTCAATTGTTGATTGAAATTGATGTTAATAAATGTGTATTGGCGTGTCTATTTTATTAAATATCTAAATGTTGACGGAGATATAGCAAATAAAAATTTTAATTGTAGTTTTAGCGCTAGAAATGGTCGGCCATATTTGTATGACGTGAAATGCATTTTAACGTCAGTTATTTGTTGTGTAGGTCAGTGCTGTGGCAATGTTTTGTAGCTATTGGTAGTCGAAATAATCAAGTCAAATCAAAGAATAATAAGTTTTTATTTTATTTAACCTTGTTACGGCATACATAATATTGAAATTTTATTGTTCCTTGAAATAGCAGAGATTTATAAGCTGTAAGGTTGGTAACCTGCAAACTTGCCAAAGTTCTTTCTTGAATATGCTATCTCTTTTACGCTCTGTTGTATAAAAGAGATAGCAACTAACGACTGCGATGTCACATGCAGTTGGAATGTTGTCCAACGTTGAATCCCTTTAATAATTAAAGAGAAAAAATGACTTTTTTAATTGTTAATATCTCCTGAAATATAAGGAGTTATTAAAAAATAATTGGACATTTGAGGTTCTAGTAACCCACTTTATCAATAGTACACTTTTATAGAAATTAAGACATAGGACGCAAACCCATTAAGTTTATTAAAATAAGAATTCAAAAACTCTAAATTGAAATAGTATATTAATTTCAGCCGGTAAAGAAGAAGGCTTCACCCTTCGAACAGATGATGGTTTCATGTTACGGTTTCTTCACTGTAAGAATTTTAACCCGGATGATGCATGGGAACAAATGAAATCTTTCTACAAGCTGAAGGCATCTATTCCAATGTTTTTTGGAGATGTACCAGTGGAACAATTTGAACATATTTTGAAGAATAATGTGAAATATAGTTTAAACGGACGCGACCGAAAAGGAAGAAGTATTTATATATCTAAAATGGGTAAGATATGTTAGTTATAGAATGCATACAGAGAGGCGTGTACAAGAGGTGGCAATCAGCTCCAAATACTTATTTTTGTCTAGAAAATACAATTATTCAAAGTTCAATTATATCTAGATACTCGTATAATCGTAAGTCGTTAAACCAATAAAAACGAAGATATTTACAAGATACTTACTTGGAACGTTAAAATGAACAAGAATAATGAAATGAATCTTTCCAATAAGTTATTTAGAGGTCAAATTCTAATTGTCTGAATGAGTCTCGTATAAGCCAATGCGGTAAAAAAAAATCCACGAGAAAATTAATTTTTTAAGTAAACTTTTAATATCTACTGCATTGGTTTTTGTGCGTTTCAAACTATAGCTCCTATAACATAATAGAATACTGCGTGTAAGCATTCTTGTTTGATTGATTTAACGATTGTTCGGGTTATTACTCATCATCATTGGTAATTGCACTTAATTAATGATAACCATCGCATTAGAGAATTACTGGCTTGCACATGTTGTCAGTAATTCATTATTTAATGCGTGCGTTGCATAAAAGAAATCGGAATACATATTTTACATCAAAGCTCCTGAAACTTTTTTCAATCGCGACCTAGAGGAAAATAACAATAACACAAAAAAAATAATCACAATTATCATAAAGAAATTTATACCCTATGTGGATACACGGCTCACAGTTTAAGAAGATCTGACTCCTGAATTATATAACGTAATTTATATGTAATCCTAAGGTCATCATTATATCATATGATATTGTGATATATCATGACATATAATAACATTAAAATATTGTATTGATATATTTTCACAAAAATAAACATATTATAATGTTTATAGTGGGCGGCTTCGTTTAAAGCCTCATTCCCACTCACTGATTTTTGTTTATTAAAAATTTAATTTCAGCTTGTGAAATATAAAGAAATAAAATTATTTATATTAAGAGCCTTATTCTGTAACTTTTCGAAAAATCGACCTTATTTTTTCAGGGGTAGAAATATTTAATTTTTTCATCGCTAGAATAAGGTCGCTGTATTTAAAACATCTAAAGTGGTATTCTGTATGCAAAATTTTCCACCGCCCTTATAAAAATAAAAATATAAACTGGTATTGATGACGTATTCTCCAACGTCATCAATTATATAATATTTCACCAATCACGACAAAGTATTAAATAGAAAAAATATAAAATATTTTAAATGACAAGTTGTTTATACAATTCATACATGTCAAAATCTATTAAAAAAAAAGTCAATATGGCATCTACGAAAAGGAAAACGGGAAAATCAGTGGGGAAATAATTATTATAAATAGAATTTCAAATGGACATGCACAATTTATGCAATGAAGCAATCTTTTTGTAATCCCACGTAATCTCTAATTCACCTGAAGCAATAATTGACAAACAACATAACCTCACTTTCTGATATATTTATATTTATATATTCATATGTATACATATAAATACTAACTTACTAACTTTTATACTTTTTGGTAGAATCAGTGTATAAAAAAATTTGAACTGAAATTCAAATTATAGTTCAAATTGTTTGACATTTCTCAAAAATACAGCGATGAAAAATTTTAAAGTCACCGCTGAAGACGACGTTATAATTTGGTCGATTTTTTTCTTACAGAATACCAAATAACAAATCATCGCTTTTGTGACGTCATTTTACAGCGATGAAATTTTTTCACCGGTGGAAATACTTTACAGAATAAGGCCCTAAATAGAAGTAATGATTATTACAAAATAACTGACTGAAAAAAATAAATTTAGTCATAGTTTTATTTGCTTTTGGAAGTAGAATTTCAAATTAGATTTGAAGCTTATGACTTCTTCCCTACCTCGTCACGTCTTGTCACACTTTGAGAAAGTATTGATAACACTTTTTAATTAACTTTTTTTCTAATCAAATGTAAAATAAGAATTTTATAATGTGACGATTGACTTTCATCTAGTGATAAATAAATGAAGTAACGTTTTATGTTAAAGGTAACATCGACACAAATGTAACCACGTTAGAACAACTAGTCTCAGTGGATGATTTGTTCATGGAGATACTGCTGGACCAGCCCGAAACTCAAGCAAATGGCATAGCATCTATAGTAGACGTAGAGGTTTGTTTCACCATGATTATCTATAGCGTAAGAGATATGCAAATTAGGTAATTTTGTAATTACTCTTTCAGGGCTACTCATGGCGTTTATTCCGTTGGTTGAAACCATCAGCCTTAAGACTATGTACGCAGAAGTTAGATGTGTATCCAATTAAAAGTTTGCAAATACACGTTGTGAACACATCACCATTAGTAAATGCAGCGGTTGCTATTGTTTTCCCATTTTTGGATGCAAAAACAAAAGAAGGAGTAAGTTAAGATTCACACCTTTAATAAATAAACGGTTTGAGACGTTGCTAAATATAAATATATTTTACAGATACATTTTCATGGGAGTAATTGGGAGTCTCTGCATAAACATATTGATCCTAAGGTTTTACCAACTGAGTATGGAGGCGAGCTTGATAGTAGTAAATATAACAATGAGACAAGTATCTTACATGATAATATAAGTAGACTAAATCAAGCTAGTGAATGCTGTTATACAATTACTGATGTAAACTAATTATTGATAAGAATATTTATTAAGTTGTACATTTTATATTAATGCACATTTTAAAAATGGTTGTTACATGGTATTATATTATATAAAAATGATTTTAATAAAGTTTTTAAAAATTATTTTGTGATTTGCAAAAGATCCACGAAAGCAATGAGCTTATGTTCTCATTTTTTAGTAGTCGATTTTTCAATTGTTGATTGAAATTAATGTTAAAAAATGTTTATTAGCGTTTCTATTTTATTAAATATCTAAATATTGACAGAGCGCTACAGATGTCGGCCATATTTATGACGTTACATGTAGTGGGATAGGTCAGTTATTTGTTGATTAGGTCAGTGCTGTGGTAATGTCTTGTAGTTGTTGGTAGTCCTTTGTATAGTCCAAATCACGATAGTTCGGCGGCAATTTATACTTAATAGAGGTTATAAGAGCAGTATAAATCTATAATACGATAATGAATTTTATCTTATTCGTTTCTATATATATTATATAAAAATAAGTGAGTCAGTTCTTTTTAGTTATATCGACAGTTTTCTTTTCTATTCGTTTTAAGTATGAGTCGCCGAACTCTCGTAATTTGAACTATATCTAGTACACATGCGTTAGTTAGCAAAGAATAATAAGTTTTTGTTTTAATTAATCCTGTTACGGCAGACATAAAATTGAACATAACATAACAGTTGCAATTTTCAATACGGTCAATTCATAATCCGTCAAAATAACTTTGCTTATCAGCTGTAAGGTTGGTAACCTGTAAACTTGTTAGAGTTTTGTCTCTGTTGTATAAAAGAGATAGCAGCTTAGCGGTCGTGATGTCACATGTCTTGGAATGTTCTACAACGTTAAATCCCTTTAATAATTAAAGAGACCAAATGATTTTTTTAATTGTTAAATTTTCCTAACATATAAGAAGTTATTAAAAAATAATTGGACATTTGAGGTTCTAGTAACCCACCTTTATAGAAATTAAGACATGCTTATTGAGTTGATAACGATGTCTTAAAAGTCTAATTTTGTAACTTTTTCGCCGACGTCATGCGTCATGAATTGGACTAGTATGATAGAAATTTGTTTGTAAATATTGGCAAATAAAAGTGTAATAAAAATGAAAGTTAAGTTAGAATTACGTGGACCCCATACCGATCGATTGATATCCCAACTAAGCCAATCCTATTCGACAAATTTTCACACATTTCTAACAAACTAGTTTTGCGTGTTACTTTTCTTATATTCATGTCACAAGTTTACTCTATCAAGGTAAGTACTTTATAACCCCCACCACGGTACTATTTATGTCTGTGACGTGTGAGCTTTATGTATGACGTCATTCCACAATGCTGATAGTCATGCGCTCTTAAAGATTTTATCCCCACTCTTTAATACACGTATTGATATCGAATAATATTATGCGTATAATTGGTTGTATTTTATTTTAGTTAGGCGTGTTATTTTAACATAATGTGTTTCTTATTAAAAATATAGTGTATTTATTTAAATATTATTTAATAATGTTAAATAGTATATTTCTAGAAGTAAATTATCAGGTAAATATGTCAAAAAACTTTATATTTATGATATTATGAACATTTTTATACATAATCTTAATGTTTTTTTCTTTAATTTAACGTATGTTTTGAATATTTTACATACCTGTGTTTACTAATTTTTTTTATTAACTGTTACACTTTTATAACATAACTAATGGTAACGGTGTCTAATGTACACTAATACTATGTCAAGTTTAGCAGGTTCAAATAGTTCGAACCTTGACACGAAATAATTTTGATTTGTTATTGTTGTTGCATTTGCGTGTTAGTAGGTGCAGACATAATGTCGCCAAATGTATTGATTATTAGATGAAAATATTTATTTACATACAAAAATATTTTGGCTATTGCCAATTGAAACTAAATTTACAAAAGCGCAAATATAAATTTAATATGTGTGTTTTTCTTAAATGAAAAATATGGTGCAACATTTTAAAGTGAATGGATATATTTATTAAATTCATTGCAAACTAAGAATAAAATTAGCAAGGAAGATGGCAAATTGCGTGAGTGAAGAAAATAAAAAACAGATTCATATCAAGTTAGATATAGTTCGAATTCGTCAAAAATGTTATAGTTTTGTAGCTGCCTGAGCAAATTTCAATTTGGCGACTCCTCAGATCTAATTTAGATAATTTTACAAAAGTAATGAATTCATAAAAGAATTAAATCTAGAACTTGATTATAAAGAAAATGTAATTAGGTTAATACTTTTCAGAATGCCGTCTGATTCACCTAACTTGAAAAATTCTAAAACAGAAACCATGAAGTCGGCGAATTCGCCGCCGTGTAGCCCCCTTCGAAGAAAGTTGGAAGCTGTAATATCGTCATCATCGGATATTGATTATATAGCACAAGAAGAAGAAGCCAATAGGAATTTGTCGGATGCTTGGAGGCTGAGAGCCAAAGAAGAACTCAATGAACACGACGATGTTAAGAACAAGAAGATAGACGAGTTAAGGAGTTATATATTAGGTTGGTTATTACTTTTCACTCATAGTTTATCTTGATAAATTACTTTTATACGAAATTGACATTTCTCTTTTAGCTGATGAAAATTTACGCGTACGGACAGATGATGCATTCTTGTTACGTTTCCTTCGAGCCAGAAAATTTGATAGTGAAAAAGCTTTTAATATGGTAAGTTCCTAAAAATGATATCCAATATCCAAACCGAAACTTTACAGTTTCTTGCAACAATTTTCTTTTGTATTTGATGTTGATAATTAACCAATTTTATAGTTACAGAGATACTACCTTATGAAATTAAGATCTCCAGAATTGTTTAAAGCGCCAAAGCCGTCTGAAGCTAGCCGGATTTTAGATTTACAAGCTCAAAATATGTTAGAAGATAGAGATCAGTTTGGATGCCGTGTATATATATTTCGAGTTCGTAAGTATTATATAAATATTACTATAGAAATTCTTTAAAGTCAATAGTAACGAACTCTTCGTGCTAAGAAGTTTACTGAATGTACCAGTATGACTTATATTAATTAGTTTTGTGTGGCAATTAGTTTTGTTTAACGCCACACAATCACTGTATAGCGAGCTGCTACAAAATCAGTACTCCCACTTCTGAGTTTTTAGATGAAATAGATTTTCATGCGAAGCCCAAACAAAAGTAATTTGTAGCCATATTGAAACTTGTGCTAGGTTTTTTTCTGGGTTTATTTAAAATTTATGAATGAAAGCGCTGTTCAAAATATTATTAATAATTGATTTTTTATAGAGAAATGTGATGCTTCTCAAGTTTCTGTTGAAGACGTGTTTCGGACAAATGTGCTGGCAATGGAACACATTGTCAGGGAACCGGAAACTCAAATAAGTGGAGTGACCGTAGTGGTCGACATGACAGGTATGAGGCTGGGTATTAATTATGATGAAGTTGGCAATTTCTGAGTAATCATCTATTACTAATACATTCAAATTTTTAATATTTAGGTCTTTCATTACAACACGGGAAATATTTGTCACCGTATTACGTCAGGACTACTGTCCAAGTTATCCAGGAAACTATGCCTTTGAGATTTAGAGGTTTTCACGTTATAAACGAGCCCTTTTACTTTGATGCCATCATGAACGTTATGAAACCATTCTTGAAAGAGAAAATTCGTCGCAGGGTATGTAGCTAAACCTTTGTGGTGATCATTTCCACACGAGAAAAATTTGGAAGCCCTAAAACACTTCTACGTTATTTAAAATGCTATGAAGTATATGTAGCACTGAAATAGAAGAGTCAGACATGGACAGTTTCACTGTTGGAAACAATTACCTAGATATATTACTATATTTCACATATTTTTTCTATTTAAGATTTATCTTCATGGTTCTGACTGGTCTTCTCTACACGCCTTTATATCTCCAGCAATTTTACCAAAAGAATATGGTGGTCACACTGTGCAAGCATTTTCAAACAACCCCTACCATTGCAGACTGTTAGCTGATGAGAAATACTTTATACAACTAGAGGAATATGGTTACATTGTTGAAGATGATATTAAAACACCATCTGATATACAAAGTTTAGCATCTGATATAGGTGACATCGATTAAAAGAAGCTATACATTTTTAAAGTTAAATAATATTTATCTGTTTCATTATTTTATATACAGGTTTTAAAATATAATCAGTTTCACTTTATTGTGCTTGGTGTAAATGCATAATTTTGATTTTACGCGTAATACACAACAATCTATAGGAAAAAAATGAACAAACAACCAATATTTCAAATGAGATTGATTAGAATGAAAGCGATTTCGAACAATTATATTTTTAAAACTTGTATAATAATTATAAAATTGAAATTTCAAAATACTTATTGCTTTTTATATTTAATCAAATCAAAATTGTGAGCCTTTGCAAAATAAATTGCCTTAAAAATGTACAATTTAAGCTTTTGCGCGACGTGTTAACTATTAACATTAAATTTTAGGCTTAAGAACCTACCTCAAACAATATAAGTTTGCTGAAGCCTAAATAATATAAAATATTAGATTTAAAAAAAAATTGCGCTGTGTAATATTTAATATAAGTTGAATTTGGAGAATTTTTGTAATTTTTAGCTCAACTTGAATTTCAATTCAACTTAAAAAATTGTAAGTGTTTTTGTATATAATAAATATATAAATGATGAAAATCATATTAAAGAGATATTAATATTTTTGAAAGTGTTTTATTTTAGAATAGTAATTTGCATCTGATGCTAGCTTTTAGGCGGAATAAAACAATTCATACTATTAAGTAAACATATTCAAAATTTGAATTTTTTTGTATTATGGGTAAAATATTATAGAACAAACTCTGCTCCAATTCTTTGAATGATCTAAACTCTATATAATTTCGAACAAATTAATGTGCAAAAATTAAAATTTGATTTTGAGAAATATTTTCCATATGGCTGTCTCAAACATTTCGTCTATGTTACTTAGTTATTTTGACTTAAATATAATTTAGACAAATCACAAACATTGCAAATTAGCTCGCCAAATTAATAGCCTTACAAGTTTCTTTAAAAGATGTTTTTGAAAGAATACCTCAAGTGGGTACTGAAGAAAAGTTGAAAATAAGGAAAGAAACTTAACATTAATTAAAAAAAATCCAATTAATAAAATTCATAATAGAAATATAAGAAATCTTAAATGAAAAGTCCTTGAAAAAGTTTCTAATTGAATAAAAATATAAATTAATTTAAAAACAGCAAAAACAGAGGTGCTCTATGATAAACGTCAAATGGAATAAAGCTCCAAGTCCGCGCCTGCGCATTTATTTAAATGATCGTACTCCAGCTGAAATTGGAAGGAATTTAATTGTATGGTGCAAGCGGTAGCCTTACTGAATCGATATAACTATCCCCTGTTCCTCCACTTCTTCTCTATCACTCACAAATCTACTGAGAAGTTACCCTCATGAAAGTATTGGTAATGGTTATCTTAACTTGGCACAGTAATATATCAAATAAACGTGTTATTTATATGGAAATTTTATTGTTAAACGTTAGAATATTGGGGAGTATAAATATTCTTAAGGTATAGGAATTGAAGAATCAAGAAAATTGCATTTGCATATTATTGCAAGTATATAAAGCGTTTAAGATGTACATGAATCTTTACGGTATTAAAACCGATTCGTTTCAAATCTTCAAGTAGCTATTTTGAAGAAAACTAATCTATTACAAACGCTGTCATAAATTATTATATTAGAACAACAGAAATTAATTTGATTTTATAAGCTGTTTTAATTTAATGTTAATAAAGTTTGTTTGAAGACAGAGAGCCTTCGGGTTCGAGTTCCGAACCAGCGCTATAGTTTTCGCTGTTCAATAAATATACATTCATTACCATACGATATCTTGCACAATATATTGCCGAGTAACAGTTAAACGTGAGTTATAGTAACCGTTCTGTTCTTGTGGTTACTACTATAGTGCTCAATTAATTAACACGAAGTCTTATAAGTAGCGTTATCTCTTTTGTAAGAGAGAGACGGATATAGACGGATACCTAGAGTGTTAATTTTTTTGTACAGTTTTGTCACTTTAATTATTATGGTTTTTTACATTTTAATATTGTTTTATTTCGATTTTCGGGTAACTTCCTATGTAAATATACTTATTATATTTTTATTTATAGTAATTTCAACTAGATTTTTTTAAATATATCAATACGTTAGGATTTTTTTTTATACAGTTTCTCGGGCTTCCTAGGCACGTAGCCTTTTATCGCCTCTAATATTGTTCTGCTTCTTCTTCTAAAAAGGGAGTCTATGGAGTCCATTTCTTGCCATTGCTGTATTTTTACATTGCCACAGAATGTGGTCAGGATCTGCCTCCTCTTCACCACATTCGCATTTAGAGTTTGGAATGATTTTGTTTCTTGTTAGATGTTTCGGAGCTCCAGTAGGATTCATTCGTAGTCTTGAGGTCATTGGTATTAATCTTCTTGGCCATGTTAATTTGGCAAACCATGGCTTACGTTTCAGTATTGGTTGTATTTTATAAAATTCTCTACCTTTATCAGAATTATCCCACGTGTCTTGCCGATTTTTCATTTCATTTTTTTCTAATTCAGCTTTCATGTCTGATTTTATAAAATATGAAATATAGTTATCACAGGGAGCAGCTAGCTTGGCCATTTGGTCAGCTTTTTCATTTCCCTTAATTCCCTTATGCGACGGTATCCAAATTAGGTTAATATTTCGGCCCTTATCTATTTCCCTATTTATTTTTTCTTTGACATAATAAATTTTGTTGTCTAATTTTGTATTGATTCCCTTACTGCTTAACGACTGTATGGCTGATAACGAGTCGGATAATATTAAGGTGTTGTCTCTGTCATCAGTAATGATTTGATCCACAGCTAAATATATGGCACATAAATCAGCTGTATATATGGATGATTGATTATGAAGCTTGTAAATTCAGCTATTGTTAATATCTACTGTACTAGCCGTCAGTATATAATTTTGTATAATTCGGAAATTGTTGATCCAATTTTTGTTGCAAGTCTATAGTTATTAGCTCAGGTAATATGTTATATACGTTAGGATTTTGTTTATAAAACATGTTAAAAATTGTGGATTTAGATAGGAAGGGATCTAAAGAACGTGTGATAAATTGATAGCTCCCATAAAGAAGATAAGATTACGTAAGATATGGTAAGCACTGTGAATAAAATAGAAGCAGGTAGAGAGAGACATGCGTCGTAAATTAATACCCTCTTCATATGTGACAACCACGAATATACGAGTAGAGAGGGAAATAAAAAGAAAAGCTTAGCTCTTTAAGCTCAAGTAAAATATTTTTTTCGAACGAATGAACCAAAGAGAAATGAATATATTTTTCCTTACTTTATATTATTTGTCATAAATAGAGTTTAAATTGTCATGTTTGTCAACTTATGTTTTCACACCAAATACAAAAATGTGAGCATTTCCTTAAATACTGACAAAATTTTGCTTAAACTAAACATAGTAATAATACTTTATCTGAATAGTTTAAAACCTTGTTTTGGTATTGTATTTCTGAACGTAATTTTATTATGTTAAAGATTAAATGTAAAAGGAATATTTGAAAATCAAATTGAGGTTTTATTTTTTATGTAAATAATTTTTTTTATGTAAATAAATAATAAATATATATGTATATACCAGGAATGTAATGAATATTCGCATTTGCGTCTTTTTTATTGTTCGCATTCGCAATACATTATGCGAATTTTTTGCGAATATATTTGGCAACGAAAAGTGAAAATAATTTATAAAATAACAACGCGGTTCGGTTTACAATATTTTTATTTTAGTTACTACTTGAACCTGCAATATAAAATAATAATTATATAATAACCAAAATAAACTTTCAACTTTTTAAACACACAATGAAACTAAGTAAATTACAAAATTTTTAATTACACTAAACTACTTTAAATGAAATCTTTACTGAGAACACAAATAATAGGATTTAGATTATATTACTAAGTAAAGCATTTAGCAATTAAATTGGAGTAAAGGAATATTAAACTTGTTCTTGTTGTAGGAATAAAAATTTTGATGATTTGGCGCCATGTTTAAAAAGCCGTAGGAAATCGAACATTTGTTACATCCTTAATATATACGTGTATAATTACGTTTAACGGACTGAAAAAAATAGAACAAAATCAAAGAAAGTCTAGAATTTGTTCAGATATACCAAAATTACATTAAGACGTTATATGCTAATAAAAGAATTTTGAAATGGAGTTAATATGGTAATAAATGTAAAGAAGAAAAATCCAATAAAACATTCCTTGAGATATTTATGGGACTAACAAAACCGCCATTGCAGACATTTCATGAGAATCTAAGAATTTATACGAAGTAAGAAAATGTTCACAGAATGACTTAGCTCTGTCACTGGAGCGTAGAAAGGATAATCAGATTCCGGGATTAGGATTTTAATGCACTGGGGATTAGAGAAATTATGGTCAGCGCTAAAATGAAGTGTAGGTCTGCTGACCCCTCGAATCCAGCACGAAGGATTCAAGGATATTTATGAGGATATAAGTATTGCTGAAGCATGGCAATTACCAGGCACAGCTTCCCACGCAACGGTAAGATTAAGAGGGATTTAGGGATTAGTAATCATTAATATTGTACGTTTTAATTATCTAAATAGTATAATGTATATTGAATTGCTTCTTTGTATTTAGAAAATACAGGTAAATCATTTTCTAACTTTGTATATACGAAATATTCATTCTATATTATTTTGCTGCTGCCTGAGAACGCCCCGGATTTAGATATATTATATTTAATCAAAATTCATCAAATTACTAAAATTCCTGTTATACTAGCATATCTGTAATTAAAAATAGTTTCATACGATCATCTGTGTACAGTTAATATCCTGTATTTATTCATCCCCATCTCTTTTACCCTCCGCCTTCCCCATCAAACAGGGAGTTCGTTCATTGAAGCAACAGAAATATATATCAAGTATCGGTTATTGAATACAGCTCGTTCAGGACGCCATTGCCAGCGTTTACCTGATTGTGAGTAAGTGTCAATAGAGAAAACGAATGGAAAGTGAAAAGCAAAAGGTAGAAATGTGAAAAGCATTACCATAACCCGAGTTCTTATTGAGGAAGCGTAGAATTTGAACATTTTTATTAAATGAAGTTTTACAATGTTGATTGATAACAACAAAATATTTGATAGTAATAATAAGTTGGTAATAATGGTTGTTTAATGAGGAATTTTATTTAAATTATTTAACGTCGGCATTTCTACTATGTTGGAGGTACTTATGGTGTTATGACGTCATATATGTGGGCTACATCGCTGCCTAATTAGTATGTACATAAGGAATTTATCTACCCCCACCACTCACTTGATCCAAATGTAATGCACTGCTGCACGAATCGTCCAACAAAGGTAGGTTTTATACTGGAAAGTTTCTATATTTACTTGAAAGTTTTTATTAAACAGTATCAGTGCCAATAATATCAACAAATTAATAAAATAAATAAATCATTCGAATCAAACATTTGTTCCACCGTGTAGTAGGAAGCCTTCCATGTCAATCTTCCAATATTTGACTCACATTTGAATCAAACGTTCACCACATCGTCTGGAACCGGCTGAATATCAATGCTTTCGCCCACTGAATTCAAATAACTTTTTAGTTACATATTAAATACAATAATATTTAATACATAAAATATATTTTATTTCAATTCAAATACGAGTATATTACAAATATTTCTATTTTATGCAACATGGTATTTGAAGTCATATCATATTTAATTAAAAATACAAAATAATTGAAATTTTTCAAGCTACTGCGTTATTTCAGGGACACCAAAACAGTTGTCCGCGGGTCATGAAGAACCAAAAACTATATTCAGTCACTTTGACATCATATTGAAGATGCGTCATGATTTTTTTGTCATGAAAGAGTTCATTTATAGTTCAGTTTCTCACATTTTTTCATATAAAATGTCTACTTTATCGCCTACAAATGGCGAAATTACTCCACCTGTCGGAGTAAAAATGAAGATAAAGTTGATGCGAACTATAATTGAAGTGAAATAGTGGTAGAAACGTCACTAAATAGAGCACTTCACCAAATTGTTTACTGGGGTAAGAGGTCATCCATAAATTATATCACACAATTTTTATGATTTTTTAAACATCTCGTCACGTTAAGTTTTGTGTCGGATTTTAGATTAAATGTCACGCTACTTACAACTGAAAATACATATTCCAAATCCCCATTTCTAACTATTTTAGTTTTAAAATTATACTGTAAAGAGTAATTCACATTTCTTTCAGTTTTTTAATTATAAAGTTTCAAGAAATTCAAAGAAATTTCTGAAGACGTCTAAAATCTTGGAAAAGATACAGAAATATTGTGATGGAATGCCATCATCCTTTCGGGTCTACAACCCTATCTCTCAGAAGAGCCTTATAATTTCACTTGGCGTCAGTTGATTCTCTTTTAATGAAATTTGGCCAAAGTAAGACCTTTGAACTTTACATAAAACGCATAGATATATAATTGAAATCTAATTTAAATATAATAAACTCCTTTAGTCCTTCCGCAGATATATTTACAGGCAGTAAATCCTCAATTTACGAATCCCTAGTCTTAACCCTATGATGAAACCTAAAGGATATCAAACAAGCTCCCTCTCTTCAAGTGTGTGCTTTAGTCCACTGGTTTAATTATTAATGCGAGCTAATTAATATATAGTGAAAATGAGCGGGGGTCAGGCTGTGTCAATTGAAAAATGGTTGTTAATCAAATGTTATTTGAATATGGCTCATGGAATTCTACTCGGATCCAAAACTGATATTAAGTTTCATATCGTTTTCGAATATGATCAGGGAACGTTATGAAAAATTTCACTTTGTCGTTTTTAGAGTTATGTAGTTTAAAATTACGCCAGTAACTTTTCAAATAACCGGATATAATGTTACGAAATTGATAAATATTTGACAACAAGAAAATTCTGTAGCTCTCGCTCTGAAAAGTGTTATTGTTTAATAAAAGCGCTGTTGCCGGTGTTGCCAAATATACAACGAGGAATTTGTTAGATGAATTGTAATTGTTCGAACAAATTTCATAAAGCAGAAACTACCTTCGGTTCCAGACCTGTACATAAAAAACGTTATTTGGAAATAGAAATGTAAGCAAAAAGCAAACGATTAATATTTTTAAACTAATTAATAAAAAGCAAATTAGTAACAAATTGAATTACACATTTTTTACTTCTACTTCTATCTAGATAAAATTCAGTTCCTGTATGAATACTTTTTAGGGTGACTTCCTGTGATAAGATGTTTCTACTTTCTCAGGGGATTTTAAGCGTACCTTACGCTGTATTACTTTCCATTACTTCGAGGGTGGTACAATTGTGAAGGAAGTGAAAGAAAGAGGGGCGGGCTATATGTTCGGTTTCTGACTTTTATAAAGAATAAAAAAATATATTTCAACCTTCCTTATAATAATTTGTAGCCTCTATTTAAAAAAAAAGTAAATTAAAGTGCGTAAATAAATGGACAAAGTTTAAATTAAATAAAAAAGTTTTGAAACAAGTATTAAGATTGACTTTTATTATTTAGGTTTGTCAAGAGACAGAGAGAGAGCGAGACAAATACGTCTACAGTGAGAGATTTGGTAGATTCGATATTTTCCTTTTGACTCCTACTTTACACGTTCTGTATCTATATCTTTTCGTTCTCTCTCTTTCTCGAGCAACCTTTTTCCTCTAACCAATACCGAATAATTGATGACACTGTCAGCCAATAGTTGGACCAACTCATCTAAAATAAACTCCCGCACAATGTGAATTCTTATTTCCTCATTGATATTCTGACTAGCGCTAATTCAGGACTGTCTCTACCTATCATTCCATCTACATTCTTTCCGATGAACCTAATCTGACCTTTTTCTTCTTCTGGTAAACACAGTTATGTAACATTTACGTCTAAATAAATCTAGTACATTAGTTTCACGTACATTTTACATTTATATTTACAAAAGTGAACTGAACTAAACCAATTGAAAAGCCCTCGAAGATAGAAACCTTTTATCTCAAAACTTCTCCGTTTTCATTGTCTGAACTATTACAAAAACAAACAATGGTCATATTATTACAACTTGTCTTGATTATAACAAGCACAAGGGTAATAGAAAACGATAACAATAACTTGTTTATCATATCCGTGTTTCCATCCACCTATCATAGATGGCGAGGCAAAGCGGTACGAATCAGGGCCTTAAAACCGATTTTATTTTGTTTATGTTGTGTAATACATATCAAAAATAAATAGATTTTTTAATTAAAAAAAAATCATTCTCTAATATCTCTCTAACCTTTTACTTTAATGATTTTACATGACTTAATTTGTTTAAATATTGGTGGTTATACACGCAATGGTTTACCTGACAGTTTTACCTAAGCAGATTACGTATACAGGTAAACCTTTGAGGTAAAGTATAACGTGTATGACCAGCATGAGCAGTAGTTGCATTTTTGTTCTTTTCCTGTTATGCGTATATAACGTTACTTGATTTGTTCTCAGTCCCTGGTATAGACACACCACTACCTCTTCGTAAAGTTTTCCCGTTCATTTTCCAGCATAATAAATGATTTCTTCTTGTTATCACAGCGATAACCAATTGTGTTGTGAATATTCATAACACAAATAAACTTTTCTTTAGAGCGATGAACTTTTGAACTATAAATATATTATACTAATAACTTCAACAATATAAGCAACGAATCATATCGTGGGAATGATATGGAAAACTGTCAAATGTAACTGTCAGTTTGAAAGCTTTGAAAGCTCTATTGACAATGACATTTCTATTGTCACATATATTTTTTTAATATAGGTATACTTTAAAGTTATATCAGCTCTAAAAGAATTTAATTATTAACGCGGTGGTGATGAATCGATTTATTGAAATATTGTCATTCTGGTATTCAAATTATCCATATGAGTTTAATTAAATAATTTTACATCAGTTGTTTCTTTCATATCTTTGGTGTTTTTACTATTTGTGTTATTCAAATTTCAGACCATCAGAAGCGAAATAAAGATTATATTGTAAAATTTCTTTCAGTACCTGATAAATATTACACCATTTATTATCACAAGTTAACCTATTATATAAATTCTCCTAGGTTAATAGAGGGTGCAATTTTATATGTAATTGTACATTCAACTTAAATTTAGCTTTTGCAGATATGTCTCATTAATGCACTAGGCGATCTATATAACAATTTCTGATCTACTTTAATGTCTTTGGAAAAACAAAAACATTTGGTTTAACAAAATCAAAAAACTTCTTAAGGGGTTACATGGGTTTTGTGGGTTCAAAAAATCGTTTTTTTTTTTGGCTTATTAATTTCTACAACATCTCAAGAATATTATTAATTTTCAAGTCGATCCGAATAATAGTTTCGGAGATATAGCCTTTGGAAGGTGTGCGCTCCAAGTCAGTTTTATTGTTACTCAAAACTTTAAACGCGTTTTTCTGGGAACCGTGTTTTCAAAGTCGGTTGTCAAATGTTCTCGAAAACTACTCAACCGATCTTGATGAAATTTTACACAGGTGTTCGAGATACAATTTACTCGTGCTTGGACGTAGGATTTTTTTTTTCAATTACAACTATTTTAAAAAAAACAAAATGTCAAGCCAATTTGACCGAAATTTTCATTTTTTTGGAAAAATGTCTGCCAAAATTCCAATTTTTACTTTTTTTTCTTTCCTTCGTTCAAGCACGAGTTTATGGTCTTAACTAAAACACTTATTTTTGTTTTTTCATTTTTGATGATCCTGTCAGAAGTTATGCTGACAACGCACCTTTTTTTCGAGGGGTCACCGGAAATGACGTCACAATGGAGGAGTTTTAATTTTTTTTTTTGAAAATTTCAGAAATTATTCTTTAAATATGTATCTATAAGACAGAAAAAAGTTTGAATTAAATAAATAATTTTTTACATAGAAAAAAAAATATTGAAAATACGCCTTTTTTACCCGACGAAATCCATGTAACCCCTTAAGAAAACTTTTGCAAGGATTACATGACTTTTTAAGGATTAACGGATTCAAAATATTAAAATCAGGTATTTTTAAAATTAAAAAACAATGTGTTAACTATGTTTTGTATTTAGCAATGCATTAATAAATTAATAACATTTTGATTATAGTATTTTACATATATTTAGTGGTGTTTTAAAAAAAGTTATGTACGTAAATAAGAATTTCCGTTTTATGTACTAAATCGTGAATATTTTGACACCATACAATATGGTTGTGCGCCGTCGGTGATGCGGCTAGCGATATCGGCTACAAACTGACGTTTAATATAATTTAAAAAAAGCTGCGTAGTTAGCGTTTGTATGCAAATTTATATACAATTGAATAATATTAGCGGAATAAACTGAATAAGGATACATGTATAATATATACAACATTATTTTAATCAATTCTGAAACACACACACAAACATAAAAGTGTGTATAATGAATGTATATAGATTATTATGTGATTGATTATATCTATATGTACTAGTATATATATTTCAATTCTTTTATTTTTAACCCTATATACTCGTATATACAATACAAGTTTATATATTTCCCTATCGAGTAACTATTACATAAAATGTAAAAATACGAGAGAAATATTAAAATAATTGTTTTACAATAATCGATCACTAAAATCGTCCTCGACATCAAGCACGCACATGTAAAGTAGAAAACAATTTGATTGGTTTAGAGAGAAGCTATAAATCAACAATTTGACATTTGACTATTGTTAATATCAATACAAATTAGGGATGAAAAACTACATATAACCGTTAATATGATATTGATAATATTTAGTATAGAGTGGGGTATGAGTATGAGTTGTACCTACTACACTACAATCTACACAACACACACAGCGAGAGCACAAGCACAGCTGGGGTTTGTGTGACTTTTCTAAGGGTAGTAGTGGAGAGTGGAGAATGAGTGGTGGTGTGTAAACGAAACAAACCCCCTCTTGTTCATCCCCTCCATTAGGAAAACTTTTACTCCCACTCCTGGTGATGACAAGTTCACAATATTGTACACCATTTAAACACGAAAAAAATATTGAAACGAATTTGAGATATTTTAGAACTGTGGCATCTCTGATTCAAGTATCCAAGAAGAGATCCAATTGAATGATTAGCATAGAGGTTTCTCTGTGTATTGTTAACTATACAAATTGTTCAATGTTGCATTTGATAACATATCAAAGGATTGTCCATGGAACACCATTAGCGTAAGTTAGAGATCTGGGTTCGTACCAAGGCCCGGAATCCTGAGTCTTGCGAACAAAGATCGTGATCGAACAGATCTGATTTATATGAGTGAAACATTTTATGAATCACTTTTAAAAGAGTATTTATGAATTATAATAATAATTATTAATAAAATTCAGGAATACTCTTTTAAAAGTGATTGGTAAAATGTTTCACACATGTAAATCAGATCTGTTTGATCACGATCATTGTTCGCAAGACTCAGGAATAGAAGGCCAGAAGCGAAATTTATTTTTCTTATGCTTATTATTATTCATTATTGATATGTCAATCTTTCTGACTGCTAGGGTAATTCGATAATTCAGTGATCTTTTTTTTAGCTTTATTTCTCAATAAAAGATATTTATAAAATTTATAAAAAGCGCTTTATTTATCAACATGGTTTCCTTTAAGCTCGATATATTTAGTCTAGCGCTTTTCCAATTTCTTTTATTCCTTCTAAATAATAGGTTTTCTCAAGAGCCTCAAAATAGGCCTTTCAGTGGTTTCAATGATGAGAATAGATTGGTTAGGCCCAAATCTCTTACCAGAATATTCAGATTTGGACACAGGAATAGTCGCGGGGGGATAAATCTGGAGAAGATGCTGGATGGGGTAGAAGTTCGTAGCCCAATTGATGAATGTCACACACAAACTACATGCCACAATTTGCTTAAAATATGACAGTATGGTCGTTGACGGGAGCTGCGCGGGAAATTCAAAGTGTCACTGTCACTGAATTATCAAATTATCTTCATATCAGGATATTCGCATTCTCGTCGATACATTCATAATCATTCTATTAATGTTATGTTCTTCATATGCTACATCTTCCTCAGTAGTTGGCGTTGTATTATTTCCGACAGATTCTAACAACTACGTGCTCATCTGTAAGGTCCTATGTAAGAATTAACGGACCTTTCGAAGTATTTTCGATGGTAATTACAAGAAAGTACACCAAATTGTGTTTGGAAAATATTTTAACCTCTTAAGCGCATATGAGAGGTATATTAGTTGTTACCTCATTAGTATTTCAATGAAAATGCCCACTAATGAGAATATTAAAGACTGTAGAGGATAAAGCAACGAAAAATAAAAATATTTCCCGTCAATTCCCGATAGCACCCTCTAATGGGGAGCAGAAATTTTCTATTTTAGTATATTATTTTGGAAATCGATGAACATTGCACACAAATATTATTATTTACAATAATATTACTTACTCAATTCAAAAATTCAATTTCTGTTTTCAGTTTCCGATATTTGACAAACACAATTTCAAGAAAACTTTAAGAATTAATGACTAAGTCTAGGATGCTCGCTTCTAGTTTAGGAAGTCATGAGACCGATTGTTAATTTTTCATGGTAAACAGAATAATTTCCATTGTGAAGACGCCAATAACTCGGAGAATCGCAGGAGCTCCCACTGGAGCAAACCGAACGAAGCTTGCTGTTGGAGCTCAAGTTCCCAAAATGATTCAGTCAGTGAGAAACCTTCAAACCCTGCGAACCTTGTCGTGTCGATAAAATTCTAAGAAGTGTATTTGTGTAAAAGGCTTCATTAGTATTAAACAAAAACATAACAATCTGTTTAACGCGGCGGGCTGTTATAAAACGAAGACGACAACCATTAACGATTAACGGTCGATCAAATCACTTGTTTAAAAATGTAATGAACGGTTCGTTGGTAATAATATAATGTAAATATGTTTAATTACTGTGTTCAATTTATTTAATGTACTTGTCATTAGAAATGTCGTTGAAAGTTAGTCGTAAGTAGAAAAGTTCTGTTGCAAGTCGAGTGAACTATGAACTTAAGAGTGTATACAGACAGGGTTCAGCTTTATGCACTTGCTAGCTACTTGATTTATTAAGGAAAACTTAGCTAACCCGCAAAGTAGATGTTGACCGCAGACACATATATGTGTATGTATACATATATCTCGCATTCTAACTATTTTATCATAAACTAATTATTTAGCAAAACTTGAATATATCAATTAACTAAATTTACGTATAATTATATATCTTACAAATATAAATATATTTAAATTTTTTTTTCTAAGATGTATAACGATAATTACTACCCGTTAAATTTATGTATTATTTTACGTAATATTTTTTACCAAACGTTAGGTTTTATTATTTACCTAAGTTTCACAAACACTTTTATTTTATTAATTTAACAAACACTATTAATTTAATATGTAAGATTAGAAAATTTTGCATAATATTAGAAAATGTTAATTTATGTCTAAACATAACTTTTGTTCTGTAATCTTACTTTAAAGTAACAAAGGTAAACTTTTTAATATTTAATAAACCTAATGGGTACATAACTATGTTAAGTAGGTATATAATGCTTGATATGTGTACAAAATATACATATCTTCTTCATTCAATATCTATTAAAAAAATTATATAAATATTACAATTGTGTCACTTTCGGGCTTTTCGAGATATCAGTGTTTGTTGACATTTTATCTAACAACGGTACAAAGTATTGCAGTTAGAGAATAATTATATATTAAAGATACTTACAACTTTAATTAATTTTTTCTAATGCAAAATAATTATTTGACCCCACTCAAGAGCGCTGAAAATTTCCGTTAATACCTATATCGACGTGCCTAACGCTTAAAGTCAGATTTAGAAATAATAGATATTTCTCTTATGTCAACATTTATTCAGTCATAATTTTGACACTCCTGGACTACCGGTTCTACAGTAGATAACAGTTGTCTACCTCTGCCAATACTCTCTATAGTGTAAACCAACGATTCATTTGATATTCCATTCGATTCGATTCGTTATTTCCGGCTTATATTTTTAGGTTTTGAAATAGTTCCGGATTTCATTAATATTTTGATATACACGTACATCGTTTATTTGTATGTCATTCATTTGACGTATTATATTGGAATGTTCAGATATGCATCCATTTTGATAATTAATAAATGCTGCGATTCCAATTAAAACCGGATTCCACCCACTTGTTAGGAATTAGGATGATGATAAAGGATGGGTGGTAAATTTGTGCTTAGTTAGTTGCAAGGTATATCAGTCAAATTAATTAACAATTTGTTTTTACTTTGATTAAATACAACAGCTTTTTAAATTAAAATATAACTGAGACAGCTTTCATACTTTACACTGCGCTGCGCCGGTGTAAACAGCTGTGCTTCAAGATGATGTTTCGCTGGTGGTAATTAAAATAATGTAAGACATAGCTATTGACCTCTTTACAAATGTTGCACTAGCATGTGCAAAGTTGAATTTCATAGCGCTATGAGTGAACTCTAGCGAGCACACAACACAGTTAAAAATTTAAATTTGGTCGAAATAAAACATTTAATATCTATCGAATTGATTTACCCTGATTCCCTTACTAAAGAACCATCTAGAACAAAACTAAAACCCACTATATCATTTTTATTTAGCGAGAAAGATATTTTTAGAAACTGTAATACCACTACCACACATTTGAAATTACAAATTATTTTGAGGTCGAAAATTTATTTTTCTTGGAACCTTTATATTTCCAAAGGGTGCTTTATATCCCTTATGACAAATAAAAATAATGTAAAAAATAATGAAAGAAAAATACAAGGAAACATGTGGGAGGTACAGTAATCCGAAGAAATCAGTAGCGTACAAAAACAATGGAGGTGGTTTCGTATAAAGATCATTCTCGAACAAATACAACTAGTCCTGTAGGACTGAAAAATTTCCATGTACATATCTCAAAGGGATTAATTGGGAAACGTGAAAATTTAACTCGATCACCGACGATCTCTTATTATGATGTCAGCTTTTATGGTGCCGCAACCTCATATATGTGGGTTAATAACATAATCTATTTTAGTTTGATAATACATATACCAAGAAAATATAGCGCTGGTTCAGTGATTGTTACCGAAGATACCGCGATCTGGCGTCAGACACAAATGCTCTCATTAAACAGGTTTTTTTTTCTTTTACCGAATCTGGTTTACGTTGTGTATTTGTGCCATGTGTTTGTCAACGATAACGATTTAGTCTCCCATAATGATTTCTGAGTTATTTCTAAGTATTTAGGAATCAGTAATTTGCTAAACAAATCTGATTGACACGTAGCAGATAAGTATAAATAAATCTATTGTTCACTATTTCTAATTTTGTTTTTCTATTGAATTTGATGACACAAACATTTACTATTTATGGAAAATTGTTAAGCCCGCACAATGAATACATGAATGAAATAAACTTGGTTGACAATAGAGTAGTCGAGAGAGATGAACACCGGACTACTGTCGTTCAGAGTTTTAGATTTAATAATAGTCTTCAAATATTATTCTATTACTAATTCTTTTCCAAATTTAAAATCAATAACTGATTTATGTTGCATGAGGTTTCGAAAATCAGTATTGGTACATAAATCCACGCAAAACGATGACCATCGGTCTTTCCGAACTCTAGAAACAATGGAAACGAAGACACCCCATCGGTAATATACGGTTATTGCTTGTCTAAGGGATGATTTATAATTATCTTGTTTACTTGCTTTACTTTATTTACAACCCTTAATATAAATTTGATGTACTTGATTTGATTTATTTTGTAAACTTTTGGTTATTTTAGATAAAAATATATTTAAAATTTTTATAATTGTTTTTTGTCATATGATATTTATTAATTTTAATTGATAGTTCATATTAAATGTACCCCAGTAAATCCAGCGTCCACCGTCAATGCAAAAAGTTTATCTCTCGGTAATACGAAATGCAAAATACAAAGTACATGAGGGACGAGCAAATATTGGGACTGTACCTTTGAAAATGAATTTTTTAATTCCCTATTAAACTGCTTTTTGCTTGTTAAAATGATTTTTTTATGCATATAATAGTTTAATAAATTAAAAATTACCTATAATTAATATCAAATTTATATTAATTCAATTTAAATTCAAATTAAATATTTTGAAAAATTAGTAAAAAATTTGGCAACGCTGTAAATTTACGTGTGTTGACGCATGCGTGATTTGGTTCTTTGACCAATAAATTGTTATATTTTATATAACATTTATTCCGATTTTAAATTTCCCGCTCAAATTGGCATTTGCAACGTTGCCGGCTTATAACCTACATTTACTGTTTCTTAAAGGTTTTATTTAAATATTTTCGTATATAGGTATCCTTTTGATAATTTTCTTTTTGCAATAGTTACAGAAAAGATTATCTTATATACACCTAGTTTTTGAAAGCCGTGTCACCATTTTTTTATAGTTAAAAGTTATATTATGTGGTGAAATTGAGCTAAAAATTATGATTTGTATGGAAAATGACTATTTTTAATCATGTATAAAAAGAAAACTATGAACCCTAGGTCTCTAAAATTTTGAGACAGCATGTATTTTAACTATTTGTATCGACCCTCCAAATTTCACAACGTTTTCATCATTTACGTTAACGTCCTGTACCTCCTTAAATTTAATCTATTAAGAAAAATTATTAATATTAAATTACTTATTTTTTCAATATAAATGATTATTATATTTTCAATTTATTTCGTATATATTTATATATATATATATATATATATATATATATATATATATATATATATATATATATATATATATATATAAATCACAACCCTCACAAATGCGTGATAATGAAATCCAATGAATTAAATATCAAACACTAATCCAAACAAACAGTTTGAGTAAACAGCACTCCAATAATTCATGTTTCATTAAAAATAGATTACAAACTGTCGCCTGGATCAAATTACATTTTCCACACTTTGTTAATACTAAAGTAAAATTTAATTTAAAAACTGAATTCGATGAGATTATATATTTTTACAACATAAAACTTTTCAAGCTAAACTTACTAAGATAGTCGTGTATTTTTATTTTCTTTATAACTGCATACAGAAGATAACTTTAGAAATATATTTAGAAACCACTAGCGAGAAACTGGTAAACTTATGACCCAAATAGAATACTGCTAGACGAACCACGTCGGTACATGTGTACTTGTGTTATAGAAGGATGTCAACGGTAACATCGATGTTATCGAAACTTGATCGAATACATATCGATTCACGGAGATATCTTGATAAAACTGTATTTAATGGTGATCTCTATCATATACTCATTTTCAATTAGGTGTTTGTCATTTTGTTTTTTGTCACTTACTTCTTATCGTCCGTCTACTTCTGATACTAATCTCATCACCGACAATCTTCTACTAATGTTGATAGTTTTCATGATGATTAAGCTTCAAATATATGGCTTACACAATCGCGTAATAAGTGTATGGTTATACATATATTGTATATAATACAAGAAACATTAAACTAGCCAAGAAAGTATATGGCTTGTTCAGAAATCGAACTCGAAGACACTGTAGCTTGACATAATATTAATAAAAGCTATGCTTACATATAGTTCAAATTACGACAGTTCGGTATAAATGTGCAATACAATGAAAAAGCATTGTGCTATACGTTGTTTTATAATATATATAAATGCTAATAAGATCAAATTCAGCTTAATTTATACGGCTCCTATAACCTCTTTTAAGCATGAGTCATCACCGGACTCACGAAATTTAAACTATATATTAGTTGCATTTAGTCTTTGCAGTTTTGTGTGTTAATTACACGATGTTTTTTAGAATTATATTCCAATCCTATTTTCCTTGTAAGATTCGTTATTTTTCAGCATTATTTAATATTTCTCTTTCTATCGCATAACGTTTTTTCATTCCTCCGTTACATTTTCGTTGATATCCTCCTCCTTATTCCTTCATTACCCCCTATATGTTAGAAATTGTGTTTAAAAAATATATTTTAAAAAACTAATTTCATTTTAAACAAAAAAAACTATTTTATATTAAAAATAATTTCGATCTGTTTTACAACACTATAACTCTTAGCCGATTTATTATGCAAGGGCTGTAATATGATTGACGTATAAAAAACACACAAAGTGCAATGCATTAACATTGTATAGTGCATCACCAACATAAATGCAATTGTTACGTAGCTTTGTCATATTTACAATATGGTAATTTAATCATCTCGTAGATGGAAAATTATTTGAAAGGTAGAAAATAAAGTAAAATTCTTTTGCTAGGCTTGCATAAATATATGTTAATATCATTAGAAGCGGTATATGTAAATGTTACATAAATATTAAGTTGAGGGATATAAAAAGGGAACCTAAAAGAAAAAGTACACCTGCGTATATATATATATATATATATATATATATATATATATATATAATCAAAAAATAATCTGCAAAGTTCATAACATTTTTCTATAGCCCAAGGAAAATTTGTGCGAATGTGATAAGAATTGGAAAAATCCGGAAAATCCCCGTATAATAAATCATATACGCGGAACATTAAGCAATATCATTTCATCTTATATTCTAGATGTTTCCAGTTTTCCTCAGTTTGATATTTTCAAGGTAGTATTCGAAGTGTAAGTCAACTTGTTTACCTACAAAGTACTATTAAAAAGTTTTCAACGATTATAAAATGACAATAACTTTAAAACTCATAACTTAGTATTACATTGTTACAAGTTATATGTTCATCCCGTAAAGACTTACACCTATAACATGATCATAACTCGAAATCGTAAAGTCAGAGTACAATTCAACATTGTAAGAAATATTCTAATTGGATTTATAAATCAAGTCAATATCAAACGGAAAATTTTCACCAAAAGAACACATTTTATAGCAAACGTGGATATATTGTATATATAGGTAATGCTGTAGCTGCGTGTGGCCCTAAAGAAATTTCAATTTATGGGCCACTAAATTCTAATTTCGATATAGTTATTACAAAAATGAGTATGTAACGAATTGCTTTGTCTTTCCTTCTATTTTAGTGCTTTCATGTTGTTGGTTATTCCAAATCACCCACAATAAATTTGCAGATCTATTCTATCTAGCGTAAATTTTTCACAATTAGAAGTGTGGAGTGATTCCATGAGACAGTAAGCTATCTGATAAGTTGCGTCTGCTGTGAATTACGGTAGAGTGCGATTAATTGCTATGCAATAAACTTTTTACCGCTTATTGTTAACTAATGAAAGAGGTAATTAAATTTAAATTACTAGAATATAATTTTGCACGTAATTAGGAACACTTAGATTTATTAGTAATACAATTTAGATGGTTATCGTTATTTAAATTAAAATTTATTAACTTAATCCCATGTCAGTTGAGTTTAGAACGTATTTTTTGTTTATTTTTTATTTATTATATTAATTGTGTGTCTTTCGGCTTTACAATCTACATTATTATATTTCTTAATGCCTTTCATATAAATTCAAAGTTAAAACTAAACTTAAACTATTCTAGACTATTACAACTTCGAATAGTACTTTCTGTTTCTTTTTTTCTAGATCCTCTCTTTTCATGTCCCCTACTCCTCCTTTATTCACACCGTTTTCTGCTGCTCCTTCCTTATTGCCTGTATCTTCATCTATCACCTCTTGCCTTCCTTGTCTCCTCTCGACAAACCCTCTATTATCTTTTCACTATCCTTCCTGCCTTCTCTCTTCGTTTTCACTTCTCCACTTATGTCTATTACAGGCATAAACGCTCTATCTTTACTATTTCCTCTTGACTCTCTTACTTTATTATTTCTTCTTGACTCTCTCCCTTTACTATTTTATTATTGTCTCTATCTCCGCCATCCACCTCTTGTCCTTATCTCCTTTCCGAAAATCCTCTATTTTTCTGGACTGAAGTTTAACTGTTTCCTCGCTACTTCTTTCATTCTCCTGCTTCTCTTCACTGCCTCTTTTAGTACTTCCTCTCTCTTCATGTTCCTTATGCAACCCAGCTACGAGCTTATTTATTATCCTGTTTTTTCTTTCATATTTATTTTATATGTATTCTTTGTTTGTAAACATCTATTCTCTATAATTCTTACAATATTTTTATTATCTACAACTACGAGTTAAGTTTGTTATTTGTTTTCAATTCAAAAACAGATTTTTTGTTTCAGCTATTTTATGATTAAAAACCATGTGACGTAATTTAACTATTAGCATTTTTATTAAAGCATATACACATGCTATATATAACCAATATTTGCTGTTGTTTGTTAATTTGTTATTCTGAAAAGGACACATTTTCTCCTAACTCGTAGGTGACTAGCAGTACGTTTTCTATACGTCTGCGCGCAAGTCAAATACTATTTTGTCACAATGCGAACACAACCAAAGAGAAAATATTTAAGCAGCTATTGTTTAAATTACCAATTAATGCGTACACATAATTTATTAATTTCAATTTAGTTTTTCGATAGAAATAATATCGGTTTCATGGTTTCCGAAATAATCGATGTGAAATTATCGTCTTTCGTTGGCTTATGATTAAGATTTTGAGTTTCATAAATACCGGAATTATAACGAGTTTCAAGATTGTATTTTATAATCATAAGGCACCTGCGTGTAAAGTCCTCATTACCTCAAAACGTGTCCACTATTTCACAAACAAACTTACATTATTACTAACAAAATATGTAGTAATAAATTTAAAGTAGTTAATTAGGTTTTTGCGTTTTTCAATTACCAATTTCTGTGTACATTTATAATTCGATTAATAATTTTATTTATTTTGTTTCAATATCACGTTCAAGGGGATTGCTCTTGGACACGCCATGTTGACCAGCCAATTTCTACAATGGCCACTGTTTTATGATTGCCAAACAAACATACTACATACTGTAATACATACTACATACTATATGTACAAGTAGAAGTTTACAGAGAACATGATATATGTAACACCATGTTTAATACTCATATACACTCGAACATTGCAATTCAAATCGATTGTTGTCATTGCCATTGTGCTACCTGTCTGTGTCTCTGACAATGACAACGACATCCGCCGTACCAATCCATAAATTCACATAAAAATAAAAAAAACTGTTTCAATAACAACATAGCAATAGTGTTCACCAATTCAATGTTCTATATATTTACAGAGTTATATGAATAGGCTGTAAGGCATATTACAGAGGTTCACAACCTTTTGTATAGTTATGTATAGTACAGACTAGTGCGACATAAACATGCGACACCAATAAAACACTTACGTATACTATTTTAAAAAATTATTGGTAGTATTTTAAAGAAACAAAAATGTTTCAATCCCAAGTCAGAACATCTAAGGAAATTACGGTTTTGAATGTGATCTCGAACAAAAGGGTCGAATACTTACGTAGTCTCCAGTATAATGAGGAGGTTTCGAGAATTTTTTCGAGGTGAGATAAAATCTTAAAATTGCTGCCCTTTTTAATAATAATGACAATAAAAATACTATGAATTAAAAATCTGAAAACGTCATAAAAATAACAGCTCGTTTACAAACCCCTGACTATACTTTCAGGCAAGGCTATAACAAATCCCTCTTCTCTCTCCAACATTTTATCAAATATTTATACAAAAATTGAATGTATGAGTATTTTATTAAACGAAAATTCTTTCTATTTCTTTCTTATGTGTAATATCGCTAAATGGGTGGGTGGAGTGGGGTGAGAAAATACACTTGAATAACTCTCGATGAATCAAACTTAGTGAAAAGAACGTTATCGAGATATAACAACGTTATTTTGTATTATATTTAAAGATTACTTTGTAAAATATTTCATGTGTGTAAGATCATAATATTCTATTATTTGTTTTTCTTTAAAAATTCTAAATCAATATTCAATTTTAATTATATAAAACTGATTTTATAAAATGATTAAGAAATTTTGAATATGGTTCAAGACCTTTATGGAAATTCTTTGAAAGTTATGATTTAATTAAATTAAGATTGAACTCTGAAGAAAGGATAATAAATCTGAAGAGATAAACAAAACCGATAGAAAGAGACGGACGGATGGTTCCCATCGATAAGAATTATTTCTTGAAATATAATTAAATGTTAGATGATTTTTCAATGAAAGATATTTGTCCAAATTTGTCCAACCTTTTGACCTTAAAATGGTATAAAAACTTAGGACAGACAAAATTAGCCAAGTTTCTTCAAAAATAGTCTTTGAAAAATCATCTAACGTTAAAGGTTATCTTTAACAAGTTACAAAAAGGCACAGGCTATTTTTTTAAACAAAAAAATTATGTGGTGGCAATTTTAGTTAAGAAATTGAAAAATTAAAGAGCTTAGGTAATAACATTAGTTGGGAGTACTCATAATTATCGCAATGTGCTATCGCAGGGCTTGTGTTCTATGTCTTAATTTCTATAAAAGTGTACTATATATTGATAAAGTGGGTTACTAGAACCTCAAATGTTCAATTAGTTTTTAATAACTCCTTATATGTTAATAGATATTAACAATTAAAAAAGTCATTTTGTCTCTTTAATTATTAAAGGGATTCAACGTTGTACACATTCCAAGTGCAGGTGACATCACAATTCTTGTGTAAAGTTACCAACCTTACAGTTCATAAATCTCTGCTATATGTATATACCAAAATATCCAATATTATTTACAGCTATTTCAAGGAATAATAAAATTTCAATATTATGTCTGCCTTAGCAGGGTTAAATAAAATAAAAACTTATTATTCTTTGATTTGACTTGATTATTTGACTACCAACGGCTACAGAACATTACCACAGCACTGACCTACTCAACAAATAACTGACGTTAAAATGCATTTCACGTCATACAAATATGGTCGACCATTTCTAACGGTAGAACTACAATGGGCTTGTGTCCTCATTTTTTAGTGGTAGATTTTTCAATTGTTGATTGAAATTGATGTTAATAAATGTGTATTGTCGTGTTTATTTTATTAAATATCTAAATGTTGACGGAGATATAGCAATTAAAAATTTGAATTGTAGTTTTAGCGCTACAAATGGTCGGCCATATTTGTATGACGTGAAATGCATTTTAACTTCAGTTATTTGTTGAGTACGTCAGTGCTGTGGTAATGTTCTGTAGCTGTTGGTAGTCTAAATGATCAAATCAAGTCAAAGAATAATAAGTTTTTATTTTACTTAACCCAGTTACGGCAGAAATAATATTAAAATTTGATTGTTCCTTGAAATAGCTGTAAATAATATTTGATATTTTGATATATAAATACGTATAGCAGAGATTTATGAGCTGTAAGGTTGGTAACCTTACACAAGGATTGTGATGTCATATGCACTTGGAATGTGTACAACGTTGAATCCCTTCAATAATTAAAGAGACAAAATGACTTTTTTAATTGTTAATATCTCTTAACATATAAGGAGTTATTAAAAAATAATTGAACATTTGAGGTTCTAGTAACCCACTTTATCAATATATAGTACACTTTTATAGAAATTAAGACATAGGACACAAGCCCATTCAAATTTTTAATTACTATATCTCCGTCAACATTTAAATATTTAATAAAATAGACACGCCAATACACATTTATTAACATCAATTTCAATCAACAATTGAAAAATCGACCACTAAAAAATGAGGACACAAGCCCATTAGTTAACTTAAAGAAAAGTAAAGGTAAATCGTTCTGCTGATTCAATTTCTGCTACAAACTCGACGATTTAATGTTATTTCTGCTTAAGTGCAGCATAGATTTATAACTACTCGTTACCACCATTATTCGGATCATGAAACATTTTTGCGGAGGTCAATAAAATACTGAATATGATGCCAGTGGAGACCGTGCTTTACCCTAGTATCTTTAATTCGCATTAATATATTGCTTACCGTTTAATAGTTAATTTCCTTTATTAATGTAATCAGCAAAGTTAACTACTAAATTAAACGATAGTCATAACTACTTCATAATTATCTATGATTGACATATTGGCATTAATAGGGATATTGATTGACATTGAATATCTCAATGAAGAGTAGCATAGTCTCGTTTGAATTATTGATTACAACTTAGCAAAGCTATTAGCGATAATAATGCGACATTACTGAGGTGTAATAGAGATAAGCTTATCAGGAGATGCGGTTTTATGACCTAATAAACATGTAAGAATAGATTAAAGTATAAGGTGGACTTCATAACAATGTCTTGTGATATTGTCTTGGGTTATGATAGGTCATATAGCCTCTGGTGGGTAAACAGGACACTATGTATCGAGATGCTTTTCTAACCTATGTTTTCACGTAACTAATATTTATAGTTTCATTTACATAAAAAAAAATATTTAAGGTAATATTCATGGTTTAACACATCACTTAATAAGTTTATAGAATTAAGCCATTAATAGCGCCACTATTGACAAATATATATTATTTTTAGATAGTACCAACATTCAAACGATATGTATCGAAATTTCTTGATATTTCAACCATTAGTTTAGGAGTTACAGTAGTTTTAGTGACGCTACTTTGTACGTCACTACTATTGACAAGTGTTATTCGAACTGTGAATTTTTTTCCCATTAAAAAACAATCCTTATCAACAACTAGCGCCTAAAATCACTGTAATTCCTAAACTAATGGTGGGAATGTCATAAAATTTTGATACAAATCGTTTGAAATTTGGAACTATCTAAAAATAATATGAATTTGTCAATAGTGGTGCCACCTTCAAACCTATTAAGTAATGTGATAAGTTAGTGGGTGTATACTACTACTAACAATTTCTTATTTACGCCACACAACGGACAATTGAAACGTGAAAACGTCATTATTGTTTAACGACGTTCCATTGCATGTTTAAACACGGTTTTAATACGTCTGCTACGTTAATATACGTGGTTTATTCACAGCAATACGAGTATGTGTGCCAGCAAGCAAGTGTGTTTATTATTTGAAAATCTATTAAATTTTAATATCACTATAACGTAGAATCTGTTTATTCGGTTGTGTTGTTAATGATAATTAAACAATAAGTGATGAAAATCTAGCTATCCCTTTCTAACATTAAGTATTACAATTTGATAGTCTCTATACTTATTGGTTAATGTCATTACCAGTGAAATAAACTCAAAGCAGTTATATTTTACGATGGAAGTACAAATATATAACGAGCTGTGCAAAGTTATTAACGATTTCACACGAATGCGAGTAAATACATGTTGTTGTGAAATTATTGAGTCAGCGTCGACCATCGCTGTGTTTGTACTCGGGCTCGTTAAATAGACGTTAAATTTACGCAAGAGCTCATGAAGAATTATTATTACACGAAATTTAAGAAAAATTTATTACACAAAAATTCTGCACTTAAATAAAATTTAGGTAATATTGGAAAGGTACTTCATAATCCTTAAATTCGAAAAAAAAAGTTTTCCCAATATTTTTTAATCCTTGAAAAGGTTTTTTTTGTTAGGGAAACATTAAATAGGCTTGTGTCCTCATTTTTTAGTGGTCAATTTTTCAATTGTTGATTGAAATTGATGTTAATAAATGTGTATTAACGTGTCTATTTTATTAAATATCTAAACATTGACGGAGGTATAGCAATTATAAGTTTGAATTGTAGTTTTAGCGCTAGAAATGGTCGCCCATATTTGTATGACGTGAAATGCATTTTAACGTCAGTTATTTGTTGAGTACGTCAGTGCTGTGGTAATGTTTTGTAGCTGTAGGTAGTCACATAATGAAGTCAAGTCAAAGAATAATAAGTTTTTATTTTATTTAATCCTGCTAAGGAAGACATAATATTGGAATTTTATTGTTCCTTGAAATAGCTGTAAATAATATTTGATATTTTGATATATAAATACATATAGCAGAGATTTATGAGCTGTAAGGTTGGTGACCTTACACAAGGATTGTGATGTCACATGCACTTGGAATGTATATAACGTTGAATCCCTTTAATAATTAAAGAGACAAAATGACTTTTTTAATTGTCAATATCTCTTAACATATAAGAAGTTATTAAAAAATAATTGAACATTTGAGGTTCTAGTTACCCAATTTATCAATATATAGTACAGTTTTATAGAAATTAAGACATAGGACACAAGCCCATTCATAAAATTGTGTTTAAAGTGTTAAATAAATTTTATAATGATAATAATTTTTATACAAAAGGTTAAATTGTTTGTTATATTATGCAAGTATACGTTTAAAGTCACACTTTCGGCAAGTCTGTAAAAAAAACAAATTTTATTTAGTGTTGTAGCTCATTCTAAGCTCATAATATCACAATTATAAACGCTTTCTATTTAGTCTCTTACCTGTTAAAAGTTAGCAGGATTATTCCTTCGGATTAGCTTAAGCTGATATATACAGTTAAATAATTAATTATTAACATGCTAAGCTTTATACCGCTTATATTGCATAAGCAATATGTGTATTTAGGCTGGTTTATTTATTTAAAAAGTTTGCAGAAGGGGAGTATACGTGAAACTTAATCATTATTATTTGACATCCAATAAAATTTATAATATTTTGGCCTATTTTTTTTAAATACTCAGTTATCAGAGGTTTATTATAAACCTTGGTTGATACTTTTGTTTCTCAGGTCGTATTTTTATTCGAGTCACATGCAGGTAACATTTTTCATTAGTAAGTTCTGTGTTGGCCCTTAGCAAAAGTAGAATCAAAAAAACTCATTTTTAGGTTAAATTTCAGTTATACATAGGGTCAACAGCAAAGTACCGATTATTAAAAGTTCAAGGTCGAAAGTAAAATACAAAAATAACCTTTAAAAATATATTTTAGTTCTCTAACTAAACTTAATTCCAAGAAACAACTAAAAAAAAAGAAATGAGAATCACTTGTACTCGCCTAATAAAAAATGTATAGCCATTAGATAATGCCAGGCAGTAATTACTTTATTTTCTTTTTAAGTATTCATGATTCCCTTACAGATTACGTTTATCACACGAACTGAACTACTCGGAGGTAGGAATTACGTTTAGGTGCTAATAAATACAGCGCATATTTCAAACGTATTCCGTACGTGTATTTCGACAGGAAATTAATTCGCTGAACGTTCAAATGAACAACTTGTACGATTTGGATCTTTAAATTAGAAACAAGAGGAATGGTAGAGGAATTAATGTTTGTTGGAAGTTTACGCTCGATCTTGTTGAAGTGCAATTTGATATAATACACGTAGTCTTCGGCTAACGACGGTTCGTACTTACGTTCGAAGATAATTTAAGAAAATAATAAAAGAAAACTAGCGTTGAGTGTTTTGTTACTTAATATAACTTGTACTGTGGATTGTACTAATGCAATAAATTCGGAAAATGAGGGCACAGGGACAGATCAAGACTGCTCGCGCCTTTTCTTTGGAGGAACTCGTCTTACAACCAATGTCTGGTGAAACCCACCTCGGTCGTAAGGTGACAACTACGAGAGTAATAAATGTTGTACTTTAATTATTTAGTACAGAAAATAGGTCAAATGTTTACCATTGTTGCTCAAAATCAAATAGAGCCAGTCTCACCTCGATAAGGTCGTTCTTATATTGAATTGTTTCGAGTTTAAAATATATTGTCTTTAAAATTTTGTTCTACCTCAAATTGTGGAACTACTAGCCCGTTAACTCTTAAATTGGTTCTAACAGTCGACGAAAACCCCATTTAATTTTGAATTGTCAATTATCCCAGTAAACAATTTGGTGAAGTCCTGTTTTGTGACGTTTGTATCACTAATGCACTTCATTTATAGTTCGCATCAACTTTATCTTCATTTGTATTCCGAGAGGAGGAGTTGTTTCGCCATTTGTAGCAGATAAAATAGACATGGAGAACGACTGTGAGAATCTGAACTGTAAATGAACTCTTTTATGACGAAAACATCATACGCATCTTCAATATGATGGCAAAGTGACTTCAAAATGTGTACTGGGTTGTTTAATTCCACTTTGCACCTCTCATACAAAAGAGTGTTTTTGTCTAACTATTTACATCTATTGATCATTATTGTTAGCTTGGAAACATAGTTACCATGTAGCATTTACATATAGTTTCATTCACATATCTGATACATAAATGTTACACTAGTGTTTACAGAGTAATCGTTATCCATTTCACTCACAGACAATTAATAAATAAAGGGCGAATAATGTTGTATTTTTAAAAGTTTAATTGCTTTTACCTGACTTTCGGTGTTAAAGTTTACAATGAAGATATATTCATATCTATTTTAAACAGAATTTTCTATTTTAGGTACAAATTAGTTTCAGCTTTAATATAAGGGTTAAATTTACCCTTCAGGTAAATTACGTATATATAACGAGGACCATAGCTGGGTTGGTTGATAGTCCCGTATATGTCTTCTAAATACAGAGTGGTTCATCGGTTTGAATTTAAAAAAATATAGGTATAGGTAATATTATTACTGAAAATTTCTTTTTACTATAAAGCAAAATATTAGACTGCTGTAAAATTATTAAAAAAAATTAATTAAGAGAATTCACGACGGTATTGTGGCCCAGAGCAATGTTGTTTTGCACCTTCGGATTCCATTCTCCGAACCTAGTTTTTAATATCCAAGTCACCGTTTCAACACTTTATCACTGAATTCTCTGTGCCTATTCCTATGACTACAGAGTTTGCACCTTCGAGAAAGTCGGCGCCCATTATAATATCTAAACCAAGCGTACGATTAATAAATATTACCGTATACAATTCTAAACGTAATATTACTGCAAATATTAAAACTGCGACATTTTTTCATTGAAACGTAACTTATCAACAAGGTATAAAAAGAACAATGATCCGCAAATATGACCCAGTAGTTGAAACTACCGTAAAACAAAAAGGGAGAAAAGTGAGGTGTTCTGCAATACTGACACGATAGTCTAGGTCATGCAGAACGGGTCATGAGAACGTACGCGAGTGTGAATAAAGATAAAAATGTCTTTAAATATTCGTGTCTCGAGTATGCGATAGCTCTAACAAAATATATTTCATTTTAAAAAAAATATAAACTGATGTACCACCCCGTATTTATGTAGGTAGATAGGGTAGCTACCCTTATCGTTTTACAAGCTTTTACATATTTTATAAAGGCAGAAATAGCATATATGTATTAGTATATACCGTTACCTGTACCTAAAACTTCGTAGCAATTTATAAAATATAGTAATATAGCATAAGTAAATTTTCTATATTATGATATATGGATGCCATTTTGTTTTATATTTAAGATGAACACATCATATGGTTATGATGTTCTATAAGTGTAGCAACGGGATGGCACAAAAGCTTCTTAAAAGGGTCATGACATGACAGATCGAGAAGACGTTGTTGAGCTTTTTAGAAAGTTAATGGAATCCGTCGTCTGGTTATATGGTCTTTATTTATTTAGGTCTAGAATTTTTTTTTAATTTTTAATTCAGTGGGAGTAGTCAACAATTTGTTTTGGAAATTATATATTTATATACGTATATATGTTTCTGATTCACTGCTGTTACTCACTTTGGGGACAAACATTCGCCGAACAGAGGAAATCGCTTGTTTTCATATTGTCCTTCACATCCTTTTCCTATTAAAATATTTAAAAGTATATGTCAAGGGTCGAGAACATTTTTGCTATGAAATGTTACATTCCATATTACAAAGCAAGTCAAGTTCAATGTAATGCGGTACCAACACTTAAGCTATGACCGGTCGTACTTGTTTTTGGTATACTAAGATCAATTAACGAGTACATACATAACTCTTGGCAGAGTCTTTAGATGTATATTTACATGATTCAATGGTTGATGACCGCTTGTATCTACGGTGAACCTCACTAGGGCATTTACAATTTGGAAGTACCGGCTAGGGAATTTACAACTTTAAAATACCGTTCGTTCATGCAGTGGCGTAGCTAGGTAACCAAAGGCCCCGGTGCAAAAAGAAACTGGGGCCCTAACTAAACTGTTTAGGTTTTATCAAGTCAAAAAAAAAAAAATATATATATATATATATATATATATATATATATATATATATATATATATATATATATATATATATATATATATATATATATATATATATACGATCTGCATTAGGGCCTTAGGGGCCCTATTCCTGAGTCTTGCGAACTATGGTCGTGATCGAACAGATATGATTTATATGAGCGAAATATTATACGAATCACTTTTAAAAGTGAACATACTGTGAAGATAATAATAAAATTCAGAAAATGTACAGGAATACTCTTTTAAAAGTTATTCATAAAATGTTTCACTCATGTAAATCAGATCTGTTCGATCACGACCATAGTTCGCAAGACTCAGGAATACGGGCACCGGTTACTGCATTTCTCACAACAAGAGGTAGCTGGTCTACCTTCGATAAATCTAAATCTAAACTGTTCTTTTTATAAAATGAAATAAAAACTGTGATTTCTCATAAGCCTCAATGTTAAATTAAAAAAATCAAAGTTCAATATATTTTTACTGGTTCTCTGCAGTTTTTCTAAAATTTAAGGAGATCATTATCTTATTATACTAATAAGCCAAATTTTGGAAAATATTAAACGGTAACTCTCTGACCGACAGTAATACCTTAAAGTCGTGTTGCAACCTATTCTATTTATATTCCAAAGGTGGGAGAATTTTTAGCTAGTACAATACGAGGTTTGCTGGTCAGGGTCCGAGAGCTCCCTGAGCTTGAGGGCCCCGGTGCCCAGCACCGACCGGCCCATACCTAGCTACGCCAGTGCGTTCATAGTAATTGTGTTCCTGCAGCTTGACAGGTTCAACTTCAAGTCGTTCATGTGATATCAGTACCTGAAGATTGTTAGAGCTGTTCACACGTTTAGTAGATTTCAACTTCCATATCTAATTTCCACGCTTAGATACTTGTTTATCACCATCAACAGCGAGTTTTATCTACATTTAATTTGTGATATTCTACAAAGAGTTACATTTTAATGACATTACGTTTTCTTCTATTCAATCAGAACTTGATAACGTTATCAAAATTAAATAAAGCGTTGCTAAATCAATGACCATTGTCGCACCACATCAAAACAAAGTGAAATAGATATCTGTAGATAATAAAGGTCAAAGTCCAATGACGCAAACATTGACGAGGGTTGAATTTGTATTTGTATGCAAAAACTGTCATTGAATTTATAGAGATATATTCGCAAAACGATATCTCTATCAAGCAGAGGATATTGTAGGGCTTATGTAATGCGATACGTTTAGAATTTCATCTTATGGTACATATTCTCGTGATGTTAGAAATTCTTGATTCTCTTGATGCTGAAAGTGGCTTTATTTATTGTAGTGATTTAAATTGAATTTATTATTGTATTATAGAAATTGATATCAATGTGTATTTTAAAATAGGGAGATATTACGTTTTATATATCGTGGTTGTGGAGTTTGGACCTTATAGAGATCTATAGGCTGGCTAGGGCGTATCTGCGATCTGTCGGCGGTATCCAAGTTCTCGAACGGCAAATGTCGCTCAGTTCCTTTCAATAGCTTAGTGGGCGCACAATTTATTTATGCTATTTAGTAATTAATAGCAATTTTTTATTTATATCAAAAGACACAGCAAAACATCAGAACTTTTTTAGATTACATTTATTTTAAACGACATTATTGAATTACATATAAATTGATTAAATATTTTAGTTAATAAGAATACTAGTTACGACACTAGGTAAATGTAACTCGCGGTTTAAGTTATAAATAAAAATATGTGTATTTATTATTTTATGTATATGCACCAAAAGGTTAAGCGCGCTGTTGGTTTGAGTGTTGAAGCGATAAGAACGAATTAGGACCAAATGCGTAGTGTCGAATCCTAGAGAAGTGAATCGTATAAACAAAGGATGTTTACATAAGAAATATTATGGTTTGCCCACAGAGAGCAGTGTATATAAAAACAACTAGGCATAAAATTAAGACAAAGAAATTTCAAACCTAACGTTAATTAAAAATAAAAGCAAGATATTGATATTCAAATATGAATATTGCATGCATTTATTAACATATCGTCTATAACTCGAATCGATAATAGAAGCATAAAAGGGGCAAACTATTAATGATAATCTAATTATTAAAACTACGTTTCATAGAAGATTAAAAGCTGCTCTCACTTAAGTTGTTCCAGGCGAAGCTTTAAGATTTCCTTTTTGTAGTTCGTGTTAATTATTTTATACTACATCTTGTCAAATACCAAAGAAAATTTATTAATCTTTGAAGAATTTACTTTAACTAAAACATAAATTCATAAATAAAAGACACGTCAAGATACTCTTCTGTTCTTGTGTTAATTAAGTTTAATATTATACTATGCATTCATTAAATTCTTGTTGCGAGTTCTACAGCGCTGGGAATTATTTATTAAAAATGTAATTTCCGTGTTGTATACACGTGGCACAGGTATAAGTATGATATACAACGAGTGCTTTTTAATATGAAGTGACCCTCGTTAGGTGACAAATTAGGGATAATCATATATCACTTAGAGAATGACACGCACAGGAAATTTGGAACTTTAATATATTTTCCAATTATATAGTAGGAATTTCTTGTAGAGAATTTGTATTTAGCTGTCATTTGAAGTGATACCAATTAAGAAAGCTGTAGTTTCGTCAGTTACGAATATTCGCGATAGTTCGGCAGCGACTTATACTTAAAAGAGGTTATAAGAGCGATATAAATCTATAGTACGATAATGAATTTTATCTTATTCGTTTCTATATACATTATAGAAAAATAAGTGAGTCAGTGATTTTTAGTTATATCGGCAGTTTATACCCCACAACTTGTTTTAAGTATAACCGCCGAACTCTCGTCATTTGAACTATATATTTAAATTTTTAAGATGATCGTAAGGAAAGTGATTTGATTTGGAACGTCCTTAAGAGGTTAGCCCATCTCAGCGCTAAACTAGCATATAAACACCATCGTAAAAAGCCATATTAATTCTTTCTTCTATACCTATCGCTTGATTATTGATTTTACGAGTATGTTAATAATTTTTTTTTTTTTTATTTCTCCTATGGTTTCAGCAATCTGCCTAAGTAGGCAATAAGCTTCTTACATGATTAATTAATTAAGACATGTAAGAGAAACATTCCAGTGAATGCCCTCTTGTTTTTATATACAATAAACTAGTATAATATATGATACATTGTACACTATTCCCTATCGAGGACCTAAAGCTAAGTCTGCTGGTTGATATCGCCTTAATCTGCACACACGTTCAGTTGATTCGCCAACGCATTGGGATGGTTGATTAATCTATCACTATATTTTGTACTGGATAGATATATTTCATCTTTGATGGATGCTATTGGGATATCTTTCTGGATGACTTCGTTAGTGATGTAATATGGTGCATCTACAATGAGTCGTAGTACTTTATTTTGAAATCGCTGGATTATGGCTATATTGGAGTTGCATGCAGTACCCCAAAGCTGAATTCCGCAAGTCCAATGGGTTTCAGAATGGTTTTATATATAAGTACTTTGTTGTCCAGAGAGAGTTTTGACTTTCGACCAATTATCCAACACATTTTCCTGATTTTAAGACCAAGTTGCTTACGCGTTAATAAATGAAATAAAAAATAAATTGAAAAAAATATATCATATTCTACTCGATTGATAATATTATAAAGAAGATATAGTGCAATTTCTATTAAAATCGGATGAGGCTATCTTAAACACCATGACAAACATTTTTTTTTGAGATAAATGCGAAAGGAAAAATAAGTATTGTGTAAGTAAATTTTTTATGTTGAATAAAATTTAACAGTGTTTAGCAGTTCCCAGTAAACATTTTGGAGCATTTTGGAGTCACTTTGACATCATATTGGAGATGCGTATGATTTTTTTGTCATGAAAGAGTTCATTTATAGTTCAGTTTCTCACAATTCTTCATATGAAATGTCTGTTTTATCGGCTACAGATGACAGAACCACTCCACCTGTCGGAATACAAATGCAGATAAAGTTGTTGCGAACTATAATTGAAGTGAAATAGTGATAGAAACGTCACAAAATAGGGCACTTAACCAAATGTTTACTGGGTTAAAATGTTTAGTAACGTGACTGATATGTTATATTTACATAATTGCTTCTCGAATGTAAACTTTTTGTTTTTGTGAAAAAGATTGAATTTATTTTAAACAACTTTCTAGAACTTTTTATTTACCCTTTATTTTCCGTTTTAAATAAAATTGTACCTAACGGTATTATTTTCTTATCTCCATTTTATCTTATTTTCTTGTCATTCTTATAACATATAGTTTCGTTTTTCTAGTTTACATATTCTATACACTCATATTATATAACAAGAGTTTAGTTTTTTAATGAGAATATTCCTCAGAAAGGGAAAAAGACAATAAAGCTATTTTATTTTCACAGCTACTTTACTTCACGATGGGTTTTAAAAAAATATATATAAAAAATAAGAGAAAATTTATAGAAATCATAAAAATATATATAATAAAAACGTAGGGTATTTCAAAGTCTTGATTCTTTTCATCTACTGCTTTTACTCCTAGTTAGGTATCGGCTTTTTTGTGTTCTTATTATTTTTATACCGCCATCTTTAATATTATAAAAGCAATTAATTTTTAAGAGTCAATTTAAAAGTCCGATATTGTTAATTAAAATGTTTTATAGTCGCTAATAAAAAATCCGGTGGATATTAAAAGAAGGGAGAAATAATTAAGAAATAGTCAAGCCTATTACTGTAGATTGGTATAGAAAGAGTTAGGCCACCTTCTAAGATAGAAAGACTATGTTATAAGTATTAGTCTCACAATAAATAGCAGAAAGCATGAACATTTCAGTTATTTTACTTTTAATTAAATAAATAAAACAGTCAGTTCATATTGATACACCCTGTTTTAAAAATATCATTTCTTTTATTAAAGTATAATTTTCTTTTTTGCGATTTGAATATCTATAAATAAGTAATACTTACAGCTTTAGAAGGAAGAAAATAAGAATTTTATAAACTGAATGGTAATACGCTTAAAAAGTATTGTGGGTGGATCATTGGTCCGGTTTTTTGATATTACATAATAAACTTTGATAAGTATAGTTCTGAACGAAAATATATTATATAATAAAATAATACGAGTATTAAATAACATAACGAGCGCAGTGCAAATAAAATGTTGGAATTAATTATTTGAAACCAGACGGTATAACATTTCTTCATTGCCTAATTAATACCTCAGTCTCTATTGGTCATGGAGGGTTGAATTAAAATGTGTTTTGAAGATAGAAGAAAAAACATTCATAAACATTTTTCTAGGTAATGAATAAATTGATATATTCTATTGTAATAAGCATTTAAGGAGGTATAGGACGTAAACGTAAATGATGAAAACGTCGTGAAATTTGAAGGGTCGATACAAATTGTTAAAACACATGCTGTCTCAAAACTTTAGAGACTTAGGGTTCATAGTTTTCTTTTTCTACATGATTAAAAATAGTCATTTTCCATACAAATCATAATGTTTAGCTCAATTTCACCACATAATATAACTTTTAACTATAAAGAAATGGTGACACGGCTTTCAAAAACTACGTGTATATAAAATAATCTTTTCTGTAACTATTGCAAAAAGAAAATTATCAAAAGGATACCAATATACGAAAATATTTAAATAAAACCTTTAAGAAACAGTAATTGTGGGTTAAAAGCCGGCAACGTTGCAAATGCCAATTTGAGCGGGGAATTCAAAATCTCAATAAATATTATATAAAATATATCAATTTATTTGTCGAAGAACCAAATCACGCAAGCGTTAACACACCTTCCTCCTTCCTTTTTCAAAATATTTAATTTGAATTTAAATTGAATTAATATAAATTTGATATTAATTACAGGTAATTTTTCATTTATAAAACTATTATATGAATAAAAAAATCATTTTAACAAGCAAAAAGCAGTTTAATAGGGAATTGAAAAATTCATTTGCAAAGGTACAGTCCTAATATTTGCTCGTCCCTCATGTACTTCGTATTTTGCAATTCGTATTACCGAGAGATAAACTTTTTCCATTGACGGTACGTCCTGTACCTCTTTGAATTAATTTACTAAATATGCTAGATTAAGATATGGGAGGCGTCGCCAGAATTACTTTCAGGCATGTGCATCTTCAAATTTTTCTGTTTATTTTCATTTCTATTAGACAGTGCAATTTTTTGACTGGTTACCGAAGAGGCAAAAAACTTCTAAAACAGAAACAGTTTGTTGTTCGACTAATTTAAATTGTATACAGTCTACGTTAGATATGGTATAAAAAGTCAGCAGACGTTTCGGCTCGAAATAGAAGTAAATACTGAGTGGGATCGAATTTCTAGTAAGAGCAAAACAAAAAGATATTTGATAAAAAATAAAGAGGTTCACAATGTGTTGTTATATCTGACATTGTGTGAAGGAGGGGTAAAAATTGTCCTCATCTACCTAAAGAACCCCGAAAACTCTATAAATAGTTAAAAAGTATTGCGTGTTAGTAAAGTGACACGAGTAAAATATGAGATGTTTAGCCTTCAGCTTCATTTTGCGATTTTGTTCATCTCTCTTGACGACTAATGGAAACTTCTCAGCACAATGCTATTATGAACTTTGGGATTAATTAGTCGCAGAAACAAATATAAAACTAAGCTCTTTACTACAACCTTGAGAAACCGTCGTCTACATCTATGTCTTTATATATCTCAACTTATAATTACGAAGCGTTATTTGTGATACGTATATAATTATGTAACAGTTTATGTCAGGGATGGAAAACATTTAACATTAGGGATTTATTTCGGATTAAGAGAATCATAAAACGATTCTTTTTGGATTAGTAAAGTCTTAGGAGAACTATTAAGGTAAAGAGTATTTTAAAGTATTTTATTGAAATCTATTTTAGATAAAATATTATTAGATTACGTTTAAATAAGATGTTAAATGTATTTAAAGTAACATTTTGAAGAATTATTGAATATTTTGTGACTATTTAGCTGTTTTGTATTTATAAAGGAGCTAATAGGCGATTAAATATTGTTGTCAAGTGGCTATAGACGTTAAAGATCGTCTTCAACTCGGAAAGTTGTTAACCCAGTTGAATTTGACTTACTTAAGATTAATAACAAATAACAATTTCAAAAACTACCATGTACTGTTATCCGCGTTACATTTAAACTTTTATAAAATACGGGTCGCGACAAGAAGTACCTTTCAGTTGCTTTTCATAGTGAAAAGGTTCTAAACCTTAGGTAAAACTCATTCTAAATGTCATTTAACACAAACAAGAGACCTCTTCACACACCTCCCCCTCAATTTACGCCACTACTTACTAAAATTGCATTCAACACAGCTTAGAACTTATTTATTGTTTCAACATGTCTGAGCCTTTAATTCTGAAAGAAAAGTTAAATAATTTTCAACTATTCTCCATCTTAAGAGATTTAGTATGTCATAACTAAATTACATTACCCTTCTGCATAAGTTACTTCAATTTTACTTACTGAAACTGAGCACTGAGTAAATTTCAAAAGTTTATAATGTGAGCGAATTTGAATTTCATTACGAGTATGTAGCTAGCTGACAATGAAGTGAAACTAGGTCGAGTGTACCTGTACCTAGTTGGTTCTATGTGCCCTTTAATTTATTTAAATATTTTGGAAATGTATTTTTAACCTTTTGACCTAGTTAGAGCAGGTATCAGTAACATTGCATATGAAATTAAATTAAACAATTCATACAGAGTGAGTCTTTGACTAACGCGGATTTGAGTTACACGGATTCTCAGAAGCGAATCAATATTTGAACGTGCTTAACAATAAAATATAACCGCGTAAGTTGAAGACTATATTATCAACATGCCCATTTAATGATCGGTGACAAAATGTTGACGTTTACGTATGTTTGTGATGGTGAACTACCACCAAAATAAAAGATCGTCGGTAATACGGTTAGTAACGAATATAACTGTAGGTAATATTGGTAAGAGAGAGAGAGTATGTACATATAACCACAGCAAATAAATTTAAAATGACTCACCGAGCTCATTGTAACAGCAATTAGGTCCTGAAGTGAGCTGCAATATAAAATAACAGCTATTAGAAAATTATTAAAAACAAAAATTGCCTGTAAACACAGAGCGTATATTCATATAATATTTTTTACCTAACATTATGTTTTATTATTTACCAAACTCTAACATATTTTTACACTATCATTTGTGCACTTTATAAAGGGTTAAATCAATGCAAAAGCAAAATACTCATTAATTCTTATACTAATTTATCAGCTTAATAAGTAGCATTATATAATCTTGCATAAAAAGTGTATTTAGTTTAGAAAACCTTAAATAGTAAATGTAAACGTATTTAGCAGGTTCAAATTACATACACGCTAAATACAATTATGTAGCATTTAGATATATATATATATATATATATATATATATATATATATATATATATATATATATATTACATAAATGTAAATCAAATGTATCTGTGCTTATTGAATAAAGAACGTTATGATTAATTACCATTTTGTTAATGTCCTTGTGCAAGAGGGCTCCTGCCGCTAAAGATGTGGTTAACATCACCAAGAGAATCTGAAATAATAAAAGTAATACGTTAATAAAAATATAAATATTAAATCAGGCCGGATTTGACGGAGGGCAGGCGTTGCTACTGCAATAGAGATAAAAAGAAATATCCAAATTTCGACGGGTCAGCAACTTTGACTATAACGAATTACAACATTCTTTGTTGAAATAATTTATTTGTTGACAATAAATTTTTCAAATACTTGACGGAAAAAAATTGTTCCTTTTATTCGGAAAATAATTAGGGGCCTCCAGACCTCTAAATGCGGCCCTGTATTAAATATATATTTGCTAAAATCAGCGCCAGATTTTAAAAAAAGTCAAAATATTAGGCACTCTATGCAATTTAATATGCCGTAAGAACAAAAATTCGTCATTGTAAAATTTGATTGATATAATAAGGCAGGAATTTTTTGGAAATCTATAGTTAAGAGAGTCTTTTAGGTAGTCGAAGTAGTTAGGTCGTAAACTTTAATACTAACCTATTTCGATTTGATTCCTGGAGATGGAATACATTTATTTCATGACTGTCAAATTATTACCTCACCAAATGATAAACAAATCAAAAATCAAATAATAAATCAATCTACAAAACACACAATTATTAAATTACAATTAATGCGAGATATATATATATATATATATATGTATAACCTAGCTGTTGAAATCGCAGTAACATAATAAAAAAAAAGTTTAATTAATTAAGAAATTCATTCAATTTTCAAATAACAGGTTTAACGATAACGATAAATAAATATTAGTTTAATCTCTGTTAATCTACAATAAAAATAGTTTATGCAGTGACCTATATCCAATGTATCTAGATACATTAAGCCTCTAATACCCTGTATCTGTATCTAAATTTATATCTCTATAACTCTGCCCATATGTGTAGCAGTCTAGTCAAATTTATTTAAATTTCGTTGCTACAATAAAGTCCTTCTTTATGTAACGACACTCGTACAACGCCGTTATTACGTGTAAAATTTTCCACCAGGGAATTTACATCAAGTGTTCAGTTTCCACCGTCACGTCACGTCACGTGACGTTCGACTGTACCCGCATAAAAGTCGATGGGCGTGGGCGTTTTTTTAATTGACTTGCTTCTAATGGAGCACATGATTCAATGTTTAGAATTTTAATTTTTTATGTAAATTGTGTGGCAGAAAATGTAATTATCCAGTTATATATAAAAATCTAGATAAAATAAGTTTCATAATTTTCTAGAACAATTATACTATAAAATTAACATAATGTACTTTTATTTAATGATAATTTATAACACAATAAAAACGTAATGTTGCGAGTTTTCTGTTGAAATTTATTAAGAAATTTATAGAAGTGGAATAGTTTTGAATTACGTCTTTGATAAAATGCTAATATTTATTAGTTGAGTAAATTGGAGTAGGTACTTCAATTAGGTTGTGATCTTTTTTTTTTTATTGCACAATTTCAAACTATAGCTAAGAGACAATAATGTCTAATTTGTCTTAAATAATACAGTAGCACCTACACAATAAGATCAAATTGGAAATGGGCCTAATAATAACTAAATGCATTCACTAAATAGTAGTTCCTTTCAGATTATCAAGTGTTCCTAACTTTTAGACAGCTTTGTTATATAACAGAGACGTCAATTAAGTAGAAGGTAGGATTTCTAGATACATAAAGTCCGAAACAGACCAAATTTGTTTCAACAAACATTTTTTTAATGATTAAAAGACAAAAATAACTGCTTGAATAATTAATATCTTCTGTAAAATTATGATTATTTAAAAACTAATTAGATATAGTCCAAATCCCGATAGTTCGGCGGCGACTTATACTTAAAAGAGGTTATAAGAGCGGTATAAATCTATAATACGATAATGAATTTTATCTTATTCGTTTCTATATACATTATAGAAAAAAAAGTGAGTCAGTGCTATTTAGTTATATCGGCAGTTTATACCCCAGAACTTGTTTTAAGTATGAGTCGCTGCCGAACTCTCCTGATTTGAACTATATTTGAGGTTCTGATATCTGAGGTTTTATCAATCAATCTAATTAAGTACATGTAGTTTTACAGAAATTAAGACATGGTTCATAACCCAATTGATTCGGAAAGTCGAGGTTCTACTGCATATACTCGTACAGAGTTAATAAATTTTCAATATGAATTTCGAAGCAGTCCCGTTCAAGTTAAACTCCCACGTGTATAGAAAAAACCATTAATACACCATTTTTTAAATTAAAAAAGTTTTAACAAATGAATAAAATATTTAATAATTGTGTTTAAAAGGTAATGACTGTACCCGTGAGTCATGAAAACATTAAGTGAAATAAATGTTCAATTATGAACAATAAAATAAAAATGAAAAATAAAAATAACAAGTGGAAATATTAAAAAACAATTAGTGAATATATAAAGAAATAATAAAATACATTCAAAATGACGGAAGCAGCAGAAGAAATAGTGCCACAGGTTGAAAAACCTGAAAACAATATATTTCATCGAGAATTTACAGACATTGCTCTAGAAAGACTTTACCAGCGGTACAGTGTGAAACAAAAACATTCTGGTCTTTTGTGTTTCATTCTGACAGCGATATTATACGATGTATATATACTAATAACGCAAGCTCAAAAACAGAACCTTCTATTTCATCTAGCGATACCATTTTTTATATCATTTGTAGTGTTATTCGTTGTATGTCATTCAAACATAGCCAAATTACATTTAACTGCTTTTACAGTGGTATCATGGGTAACGGCGATAATCCAATTATTGTTTCATGTAGTGATAGTGTCGTACAAGCCTGTTGAGATTTATATGGTGTACGACACCCACGCAGAAATGCTGCTATTTGGTTGGATGATTCTATTTAATTACTTGGCGTTTGTGACACTTCCGCTAAGGCTGCGGTATTGTGTTCTTCTTGCCGTCACCAGTTCTATTTGTTTTGTTATAATGACTGTTGTTGAGTCATTGTTCAAAGCTTCAAGAATACAGGCTGCTAATGATTCGACGAATGAGGAAGCAGTGGGAGCCGCTGACACCATTTCATTTAACCAGGTGAGTTGTTTTAATATTCAATTATATTTTAAAGACCACTGTCTACCCACTAAACACAGTAACATTTATTTAAGTTTTATGTAACATAAAAAAAGTTACCTGTAACGTAAACGATTATACATAACATGCAAATTTTTGTGATCCATTTTTTTAAAAATAAATCTACCCTTTTGCGCATTTGCATCGTCATAAAGCTACTTCTTCTTTTAAGGATTAAAGGTTTTCGAAATAGCTATTAAATATGATTATTTTAAATTAAATATTACATGTTTTGGACATGTGTTTTGCGGGTAGTCCCTAATATTCTAGGTTAGTATCTCTAGTCCTCTTATCACGTTTCAGCTCTTCTGTTTTTTGTGTTTTCGCGACTTTAAACGACTTTTAAAGACGACGTTTATATATTTTGTAATTCAAACGTTTGCTATACTTTAAAAATTATATGCAGTTATTTCGAGTTCATTGACGCGCGTGAAAAAATTTAAAGCATGACCTCTTTCACGTTGCTATCTACTACTTGCCACATCTAACTTATTTAGTCGGGTGTAGTAACATTAGCACACTTTATCATGGAAAGAAGTTTCTACTTTAATATTTATCAATTAACTGTTTAGAAATAATTCTCTGTTCATACGTCCGTTTTCATTTTCTGGTTTATACGTTTGTAGATAAAGCTCCATTCCCACTCATTGAGTTTCAGTGTTAATTATAGCTTTTAACCTAAAATGTAAGTTTCAGTTTGTGAAATATATTTTTTTTTTATACCTATCATATGGTTATAACTAGTTTATATAAACTAACTAATAACATTTTTTCTAGTTAATTTAATAATGGTTTGATAGCTCAAATGGCTTAGTTCTCTTTAATCTTCTTGTCAGTCCATCCGTGTCCGGCAGGTGAAACGTTTCCACGTTGACTTGGTGTTGGAGACGTTGCTCGTGCTTTCTTGTTATTTTCGTAATTTCTTCAGCTACTGTAGTTACTTTGAGATCCCTATGTATATTGTTCCTCAGAACTTTATTTTGGAAAGTCTGAATGCATATGATGTTGCATTTCTTAGTACAGCCCCATAGCTGAATGGGCTTGTGTCCTATGTCTTATTTCTATAAAATTGTACTATAAATTGATAAAGTGGGTTACTAGAACCTCAAATGTTCAATTATTTTTAAATAACTCCTTATATGTTAGGAGTTATTAACAATTAAAAAAGTCATTTTGTCTCTTTAATTATTAAAGGGATTCAACGTTGTACACATTCCAAGTGCATGTGACATCACAATCCTTGTGTAAGGTTACCAACCTTACAGCTCATAAATCTTTGCTATATGTATTTAAATATCAAAATATCAAATATTATTTACAGCTATTTCAAGGAACAATCAATTTCAATATTATGTCTGCTTTAGCAGGGTTAAATAAAATAAAAACTTATTATTTGCTTATTCAGCATGAGCTTGTTATGTATGGATAATGTGGATTTGCGTCCCATTAGCCAGTACATTTTCTTATATCTTATTCCCAGTTCATTTCTCTTTTTCTTTACGTGCGCCTTCTAACGAAGTTGTGAAATATAAAGAAATAAAATTAATTACATTAAATACAATAATTTATATTAAATAGACGCATAACGCATAATTTCACAAGTTCAAAATTACATTTAAGGTAAAACCTTAAACTAAAACTAAAAACAGTGAGTGGGAATGGGGCTTTAAGTGCTGCCTTCCTTTTATAGGGGTGTTGCACGATTTATTGTTTTGCCTCGAAAAATGTATTACAGTTCTTACAGTGGTGTACCCATTAAGGTCCCGAACAGTGTACATCTCACCAATAACAAATCAATAAATAAACTTTCTTTAATTGCATTTCAGTGAAAATGTAGGAAAATCTGTAGGTTCACACAAGAAAAGTACACAATTTACAGAATATCGAATAACAAATTCCGACATCTTACCCATTTTTATACGATACGGTACGACGTTATAACAAAAATATAATTTTTCATTTTTGCGTGTAAATATATTTCAAGTTAAATATTTACATATTTCAGAATAATACGAGGGTTCACAAGGCACGTTATTCGAAAGCAGCGTGAGGATTATTAAAACAAATACGAGCGCTCCAATTAACCAATTGTACCAGCTCAATTTGAGGCTGTACGGAATACGAAACGGAAATATTTAATATGTAAAACGAACAAACCGAACAAACAGCTGTTGACTGTGCAAATAAATTCTAAATAATAAGTTCGATTTCAACAACTGTGTCGTGCAAACATCCGGCTATTAGTTATTTATGCTAAAGTGTTTAATAGAAATTTAGAGAGGGGAACGGGGAATAGGGCTATTAATTAAATGCATAAAGACATAAAAATAATTATATGTATAAATCGTGCTAAAGGTGTATCACTAGATACTGACTGTATTAAATTTGACATAAATTTGCACAAATATTACTCTGACCTTTGAAATTTAATATACATAGTCTAAAGGCTTGGGAAATTGGTTGTGACATGTTATATAGTAGAGTAAAGGTAAGCGTATACACGTCCGCATAGTTTGAATCATAGATATTGCTTTTATCTTATAAAACATGAAACGTGGATTAGTATCATAGACAGTGAATTTAGTATGCAAATAGTTAAAGAAAATATCTGTTTTCAATCTTATAAAACGATCAACGCCGAAATAATGCGACATAGAATATCCGTGATATTAATTAAATAATATGCAAATACCATTAATCTTAGCACTAATCATATTATGCCATAACACCAAAGGCTTAGTTCTATTCATTGTTTTGAACTAAATTTTAGCCTAGTTTACCCCGCAAGCACACACAGATTTTGGGGAAAGGAAGTAGCTTTTCCTTATTATATACAAAGGTATAGGTGATGTCTTCAGATGCGTACTATCATCAAGGCGGTAAGCGAGCGTGAAATTACAGGTGCTTACATATAAAATAGAAAAGAATCTTTGATTGACTTAGTTGAGGCTAAGGTTTATATTTATTTATATTAATGTACAACATATTAAGTTTATTGTGTGAAAATTTAAAGTCAATTGGAGTAAAACTGTCGTAGATATAGAGTTTTAATCTCGTGTGGTTTCGTCTTTCTTCAAAACTTTTAACCGCTTCTCACACTTAACTTTTTCAGAGTCGGTGTCCTCTCTAGCTCAAAATCTACTACACTGATCCCTTTGAAATTTTGCACACTCTTTCTTTTTTTTTAATGTTAACGTATTTTAACGTATCAATAAAAAAGTTTATGATTTCTCTCATGAAAAATCGGTATTTTGACTTAATGCTGTAAAAAATTAAAAAAGCAATAAAAAACAATAAACTCGGCAGGGTTACCTGCAGAAACTTATCAACTAATGAAATAATTTTAGTTTTTCTATTTCAAATAATCTAGTGATGAGGTATAAGGAACACCGCAATAAAACTTTTTTTTTGTGACGTCATCGAAAATTCGCTATCAATTACTCATTTCTTGATATTTATTTATGAAAATTTCGCAAAGTATTATTTAAATATTATTTTATCTTTTTATATGTAATACTTATATATTAATTAATCAATGTTAACTGTATCGCCAAAAAGCATTATTGAAAATATTCTTTTTTGTATCGATTTGACCTTACCAATATACACTACGTCCTTTCGATTATGCAAAAACGTTATTAATTTGAGAAAGAGGTAGAAGAATCCCCCAACTCAGTCAATGGTGACTAAACGCTTTTGAATTTGGCAGAGATCATTCGAAACATGAAGCAATATTCTTCCTTAATAATTTTGAGAATCCTGAAACATATTAAACGCCGCGACTCTCTGAAAGGCACAAATTATATAAACTATTATTGTGTAGAATAACACTTTAACGGTGGCGTGGCAGATCCAACAAAAAATTAACCCGCTTAATTAAAAATCAACGTTTTGTTTTGCTTATCTGGGAACACAAATTTACATTAGATATACTAGAAGCACAAATTTTCACACTTTTTCTCAATTTTCTCAGAAGCACTCTACTACACCTTCTAACTATGCTCATATGCGGTGATATCAGAAATAATCCGAAATAAAATTCCAGAATTATACCGAACAATTTGTTATTTGAAAACGGCTCCTGTATTCTATAAATAGATTCCTTTACATATATGGTACATAAACTTAATCCCTAATTTATCTACGGCACTGTCTGCTACGTGGTTTCAGCCCGTTACAGCCAGCCACATGCTTTTAGTATAACGAGATATAATAGTTATAACTCAATATTTTTTATGATAGAGACAGCAACATTAATAATGTAATATAATTACATCTACGTGTAATGTAGCACACCGTAGCTTGACGTAGCTCGGCGTAGCACACTCTAGTTAACCGTAGCACTCTCCATTATAAATGTAAAAGTACCATGTAGTGTTGGAAATATATAAATAATTATTTATACAAATTGAAAATCGATGTCCAATTACAACAATTTGCCATTTATTTCTGATTCAATTATATATATACAGTGTGCAGGTTAGGTTCGTCAGACCGTGTTGGTCTGTTTGACATGTTTCAATTAAATAGACGTAAATAAGATAATTTAATAGCCAATAAAATTACTGTCGGTAATTCGATTGTTGAATGTTGCTGTATAAATCTCAGGCACCTCGTTCTAACTAATTTCAGTGAATTATAATAATGTGTACCATTGTGGACATAACCACATAGTGATTAATTATACATAAAGATACAGACGTACAAGTGTTACCATTATATTAATATAATATAACCTAATCAATAAGCTCCCCAGAATTACAAATGTAGTTTAGCGTGGGAGACAAAATCAAAAAATTAATAGCAAAAAGAGCTTATCTAATTTTTCAGGTTAGCTCTTGGAATAAGCTCAGCTTCTTAGATGGCGTATATATATTATATATCTACGTATATATTACTGTTTTTCAAAAGTTTGCAGCATTCTCTTAAGGTGAAACATTACTTCATGGTTATATAGTTAGATATAGATGGCAACAGTGTACTAGTATAGGGTGATTAATCGTTCTGTTTTAAATTTTTCTTGTTGTTCACATGAATAGCATCAGGACGGCGATTCGTTTCTTTCTAATAATATATCTGTGAAACTCTTTTAGATACTTTAATAGTTTTTAGAGAGATCTTTATCTGCTCTTTCGTATTACGCTAAGAATACAAATATGTATAGTCACTTTAGCCGCATATTTAGCTATTTGTGATAACAGTCAGAAGTGACAGTTATCCATCTAAACGCAATAGTTTGGAACGATTCAAAGATAGCGTTACTTGCGTTGGCGTTAAATATAGAATTATTGTCTAAAGTCAAAGTTTGAAGGAATTATTTTTAATTATAATTGAAAAGACTACAATTTTATTCACTTTGAAAGTCGCGATAATATATTTACACAAAACTACTAACAGACTTTGAAGTATGCAAACTTTATGTTCAGATTTAAATCCATTTTCTGAATAACTAAAAAGTAACAAAAGAAACAAAACTAATTTAAGTCTAAGTTGAAGTTTTACGCATACATAATATACGGAACTTAGGTAGATCTAATGTAAATCCCAAACTTAAGACGAAGACTAATAAATTTCAGTGAATCCCTCAGGTACTCTAGTAGTCCCAACACATTCATTATTCTCGCCTTGCATTTTCTCGCCTCATATCTTTTTATTTCTGTACTAAGCACCTTACGCTAGTTTGCCTAGATCAAGATTCATGTACGAGTATATTCATCCTATGCTTTCCACATTTATCAAAACGGTCGTAAAAACGCCAACTAAGTACTTTCTAACATTTATGATATTCAGAAGTTCACCGTATGTGCGTCCCTCTTGATGGATAATCAATATTAGGGATTTGTAGGATCCTTTATATGTAATTTATAAAAAAGTTTATGGGATCTATGTTGTTGAAAGGATTATATCAGGCTTATGAAAATTAATATACGGTTATTAAAGGATAATGCTTGCTACACACGAAGGAATTAAGTTTAGTAGTTTCGATTAGGTTATATAAAAAAGTAATCTATTAAAAAACCGCACAAGAATAAAACGTCCAAGATAAAGGTATATAGAAATATCACGAAAGTCCAAATTTGTTATTAAAACTTCTTTTACACGTACTGGGCTTGGAAGTCTTTTTTAGGGGTCGTCTTATTAAACATTTTAATTAAAATACAGGTGAAAATAATGAAATTTTGTATTTCTTTAAATATCCAAAAATTGATGGAGCTATATCATATTCAGAATTTCAGTATTGCCGCTCTGTGTATGACGTCATAGAAGAAATAAGTAATCGAAATTAGTCATTTTTCGCAACCTATAATAATATAAAATAATTCACATAATAAAAAACTTGATGGGATACATAACCCAGTTCTTAGTAATAAATGACGTATCACACACACACACTCGTATGCGTCTCGGTTATATAAAAGGATCAACGCAGTAAACATTTTGGAGTCACTTTGCTATCTTATTGAAGATGCGCATGACTTTTTTGTCATGAAAGAGTTCATTTACAGTTCAGTTTCGTCGTTTATATGAAATGTCTATTTTATCGACTACGAATGGCAAAACCACTCCATCTGTCGGAATGCAAATGAAGATAAAGTTATATAATTGAAGTGCAATAGAGATAGAAACGTTACAAAACAGGACACTTCACCTTATTGTTTACTGGGAACGAATGTGACAGCACACGCAAATGTATATTTTAAACTTTGGATGTCTATCTTAATAATCTATCTTAATATCTTCTATAATATTGCGACTTATTAAAAAATTAATCATTTAAGGTCCTGATAGTCAATTTTATCGATATATACCTATAGTACAGTTTTATAAAAATTAAGTCATTCTTCACAAGTCCTTTTAATATAAATTAAATTTAAACTATTGCGCTTTAAATTAAGTTCTTTAACATAAAGCCGCATTCCCACTCATTGAGTTTTAATGTTAATTTAAGGTTCTAATGTAAGTTTCAGCATGTGACACATAAAAAAATAAAATTATATTAAATACAATAATTTATATTAAATAAAGATAGTAATTAATACAAAATAATGACGCATGATTTCACGAGTTACATTTAAGGTTAAAACTTTAAACTAAAACTAAAAACAGTAAGTGGGAAGAGCTTTCCGCATTATAAAATATAAAACAATAGACATTATCCCTCAACATATTTAAATTTAGCAATGAAAAAAGTAATAAAAATTGTAAATAATTTGAAAAAAGTATCAAGTACCCAAACACAAAACTTCCATTACTGTTATAAACAGACTACATCTATAGATCTACAAATGCAGTTAAAAATAAAACAAAAATAACAAACCAGTAGGTGTACATATATATTCATTCGTATACCCTCTGGTTCTATAAAGAATAAAATAAAATAAAATACGTGAGCTTGAATATTGCTACCAGCTTAACACGAATGTTATAATGGTTGCGTGTCTATCAGGGTCCACACGATTAAATGTAATCAAAGACAGATCTAGATTATATATATTTTGTTCATTCATTTAAACCGTTACATAAAAATATAATTTATCGATTTAATATGAATTTGTCTACATCAATAATTCATACAGTTATTATTTTCTATTTTTATGTCAGGCTATTTGTATCTAATTTGATATTTAAAATATGTTTTTCCTTTTACAGTACATTGCATACTGTGTTCTACTACTAACGTCATCTTTATTGGGACTGATGTCAAATTTCCTGGAAGATATGCAGCAGAGGAGAGCTTTTTTGGAAACCAGACAAAGTCTTCAAGTGAAGCTCGTTATAGAAGAACAAAGTGCCGAACAGGTAAGAGCATTTGAATTGACAATCATAAAAATAAAGAAAAAGAAAGAAGAAAAAATGGAATAAGTGAGATAAGCAAGATAAACAAAAAGCTTTGGTTTTATTGTTTTACTGTATGTAAGCTGCTGTGATTTAAGCTGCTTTCGCAAATTGAAAGGTTCGTATAAATGTAAGAGTAGATGAGTATGTATGTATGCATATATACCAGGCGCGTTCTCTACATATAAGCTGTTAAAACAGTAAACAGTTACGCCTAATATGATACTTAAAATTATTTTAATCTTTGTGACCTTGCTGGCGATATTTGAATACGAATATACATACGTCGTAATATCAAATGGCATATGTAGCTGCGTCAATCCTTTAAGTTAAGTAGTTCTTTTCAGTAAGTAGTGTCTTTTATGAGATACAATCAACAGACAAAGTGTAAGAAACCGATAAGATTGGTTTCTCTTATGTTATATGCACCGACAACGATACCAACACAATCTGAACAAAATTTTATTAGTATAAATTAGTAAAAAAAAATTAGTTTTATTGATTAGGGGGCGTCCATAAATTACGTGAGATGTTTAAGGGGGAGAGGGGGTCGAGTCAAATCTCATCTAATCTTCCGTTGGAGAGGGGGAGTCTCGGCAAATATCACGCAATTTTTTTTCTGATTGAAACAAAAAAAAATTATACTATTTTGGTCCATTTAATCTAGATTGTACATGCTTAAGGCCTGTCTCAGTATGGGACCGTATTTAAGCGAATTTCTGCCGGATGTATACGGGCTACTACGCTTTACCTATCCGAACCATGTAAATGTAATGAGATCGCTCTGGAGCTCTCAGACTGCACGCTACAAAGCCGTCCGAATACGGGCGGCACTACCTCGCACAGTAGAACCGAATAAAGGCGAATTTTATCCAAGCGTTACCACTACTACAACGATACCCTATCCGAACCTTTGTAAATGCAAAAAGCCGCCTCAGACTGGAGGAGATACCCACATTTTGAAAAATCTCACGTGAGATTGGTGGATGGGGGAGGGGGTTCAATAAAATCTCATGACATCTCACCAGGGGGGGAGGGAGGCACAGAAAATTTAAAAAAACACCTCACGTAATTTATGGACGCCCCCTTAACTAATTTTTTAATTTAACGTTATTAAAAATCTGTTTTTGATTTGAATAAAAACGTACATAATAATTTCGGTTTTGTGTCCTGCATTCACGTTACTCGGACATACTATCAGACATCTTATCTAAAGATCTAAATAAACCTTATTCTTTTAATATTTTCCTATTCAAAATTCTTTATAATGCTTGCTTATTGTATATCAAAGAAAAACAAAAGGTAAATTACAAAGTGGTTTTGTTCAATAAAGTTGATGGATTACTTTTTTGTTAAAGAGTTCTATTTAATCATTTAAGAGTCTTAAGTACTCAAAGTAAAAGGAAAGCACAGCTTGTTCAAACAACGCCTGACGAAAACAATATTTGTAAGTTATTGTCAAGGTAACGCGTACGCTGTGACTTGTTGTGTTTTGGTATTTAAGCTAATTTTGTTTTACATTTTTAATAGATTTGTTCATTAATTTCTTCGTTGCTTTGTTTCTTGTATAAAATAACAGCAGTACATGACGATATATGTCTTATACTTTATCTAAAGTTAAATCACTTACTTTAAATATATTTATTAAGAAAATTGTAACTGCCTAAGCTGGCTTAGTATTCAGTTGTAACAACATTAGATTTGTTTCAATTCCCTAGAATTTATCTTCAAAATTAAGGCAAAAAACGTTTCTTGAAACTCTCCCTGTGCTATGTAGAGAAAATCCAAGACATTTTATATCTAAACTCAAGGGAAAAGATAAAGAAATCCTCTGAGATTGATTTTGTTTGTTATGTAAATTATTTTGAAGCAGTAAACCCGTTTATTATTATAAGAAAAGCTTATCCACGCTATTTGTTCAAGTCAGCGCCGAGTTCTGTCTATTTAACATTATAAGATTTCAATATGCAAATATTCTGCAAAAACAAATAGGTCTTAGTGTTGATTTCTTCTAATTGCAGGAAAGGCTATTATTATCAGTACTTCCGGAACACGTGGCAGTACGTATGCGTCAGGATTTAGGCTCAACCGACAGCCAATTCAAGAAAATTTACATGAGCCGTCATGAAAATGTGAGGTAAGTAAGCTACTAAATAAAATACAGAAAATAAGTTATTATCTAAAGTGTTACGGTTTTCGAGATATAGTTAATATAGTGTAAATGAGGGGATAGCGAACAGTGGAACTTTTATTACTTTTTTTATTTATTATATTAATTGTGTGCCTTTCGGCTTTACAATCTACAGTATAATATTTCCTAATACATTTCATTCTTATATAAATTCAAACTTAAACAAATTTAGACTTTTATTACCAGAAGTAATTTCTGCTTCTTTTTCTCCCAATCTTCTCTCTTCATATTTCTTAGTCCTCCTTCATTCTCTCCTCTAGACAAACCCTCTTTCACTATCCTTCTACCCTTCTGTCATCATTTTCACTTCTCCCGCCTTTTGCGTCTATCACTTTGTTTCTTTTGTCCGACCATTGAATTGATACTAGGAAAAATATTCTCTCCACACAGTAAGACTTTTATTTTGTTTATTATTTTTTCTTCATCTCAAATAAAAAGTTATTTACTTTAGTTACATTTACAGTTATTTCGAAAAACCGATATCTCGAAAAATGACACTTTTCATAGAATATTTATTACAATTATACCTCTTAATTTCCTCCCTTATACTTTTTTAAGATCGACTTCAATATACCTCGCGTCGGAATAATAACATCATGCATCAACAAAATATCTTCTGTGAAAATCACAACACTAAATCCCTCCTCACCTCCCTGTTTCCCTAAACTGCTTGATGCGAGTTTTCCGTGTTACAAGTTGTATTTGTTATGTTGTGTAATGGATTTTGCGTTGTTATGCTTGTCGCGCATGGAGGGCTTATTTCCTTGACAACACATAACGTATTTTCGATGTTATATTTATTTTAAAAATAAAGTTATATCTCTTTTAGTTAAATCTTCAAAGTTACAGAAAGCTTCTTGTTTTGGCATGTTTTAAATCTGGTTCTTATTTACTTATGTACACATCAAACTGTACATGCATTAGGAGAGGTTTGCTTGGAAGAAATTTGTTATAATTTCGTATTTAATATATATTGGCTATATATATACTGCTACTCGCACCGAGTATACCATATTATGCGAGTTGCTGTCATGTGCTATTGGGTGAGTAGCTCGCTCGAGTTTATTTTCACAGTCACTGCAACTCATGATCGTATTGACCAGTCGAGCCAGTGGAGCGCTGACCTGGCAGTATACAGAGACAGTAGTTGCTTAGTAGCAGCTCAGTAGCTCGCACCGTGTAATGTGTTTGAGAGAAAATACATTGTGTTTGTCACTATGACATCCAAGTTATATGGCAGCTTTACAACTACGTGGAAAATTAAGTTATGTTCTAATCACGAGAGTTCGGCGGCGACTTATACTTAAAAGAGGTTATAAGAGTGGTATAAATCTATAATACGATAATGAATTTTATCTTCTTGGTTTCTATACACATTATATAAAAATAAGTGAGTCAGTGCTTTTTAGTTATATAGACGATGAGTCGTCGCCGAACTCTCGTAATTTGAACTATATGTTCTAATTTTATTCGTATCCATGTAGAGTATCGCAATGCAATAAATTCACCGTATAGCAGTTCATCGCACCACCCCTCCTCTTTCCTTTGACCTTTCAAAATTCATGAAATTCTATATATATATTTACAAAGGTGGATTTCACAACTATTCCAACTATTGTGCGAATTTCTTGTGACGTTAATCAAAGCACAACTCATGTTCAGCCTGCAGCTCACTAATTTTTGATATTGATTGAGTTAGGTCAAATAATACACCCATACAACGCGTCTGTCATACTACTCAAAGCATACCATGCGTTGTTTATCAACAATTATAATCTTGTTATCCGTGAAACAGGTAAATTCGAGAAAACCACAAACGCTAAGGCTAAACGCACATTGAAAAAAGACAAAAGGCATTATACATATTTATAGACAAAATTTCGCATTGTCTCTGTGTGTTCAACATTTATTTTTTATTTATATTGGATATTGGATAGAATACGTATACATCCATAATTAATTGAAAAAATACAATAGAATTAAATTAAAAAATAATTTCCTATTCATCACAGCAAAGTACGAAAAAAAAACACTTAAAGGAGAAGAAGAAGTTTTAAAACAGTTCTAACAATAAAGTTCTATGTTGTTCAATTGCTTTCCCATTGAATTAACATTTTCTTATTCTATTTTCAGCATCCTGTACGCAGACATTGTGGGATTTACAGCAATTTCCTCAACGTACTCAGCTCAAGATTTAGTGAAGATATTGAACGAACTTTTTGCTCGGTTTGATCGTCTAGCTGAGGCAAGTTGAACATGTTTTGCTTTTTATCATTTTGTATATAAATTTAAGGTCAAAACGATAAAAAAGAAGCATATTTTTGATAATGTTTATGAATAAGCTTTGATAATGATAATGAAAAAGCTATGTGCGAGAAACCGCATTTAAAAGTTTCAAAGTAACACGAAAGCACACCAGAGATGTGAAGACTTTAAAACTCTATATCTCCGACAGTTTTACTCCAATCGAATTTTTACACAATAAACTTAATATGTTGTACACTAATATAAAAAAAGTTGAAACCTTAACACATATCGTTTGAAGTATGGTACTACTCCTACACAAAAAATAATATACATTTGTAAATAGTGGCGCCGTTTACATGCCATCCTACGAACTTATTGAGTGATGAGTTAGTTGAGTAATCCTTTTACAGTCGTGCAAGACCCCTATTTTAAGAGGTTCGATGCGCCCGCCACCACCTTTTCACCAATCCGTCACTGTTTGTAATTCTAAAATGTCAGCAATACCCCCTGTTATTTACACAGAAAAAAATGCTAATCAGAATTCTCAGCATCCCCTCTTAACCTCCAAATCACACGTCAAGCAGCCTTCTTCTTACTATTAGCCGTTCCCCTATTTCAATTTTGATTAAATTTCACAAAGGTTTTGTGTATTAATGTAGAATTAAGGTGATTTGTTGTTCTTCTACTCGCATTGTATAAATATAATGAAGTATAAGGACAAAAGAAAATGCTTAGCAAATTTTTTGCTTGTATAATAAAGAAATTTATCTTTAAACAGTGCTGCCCCTTAAGACACTTTGAGGCCCCCAGTTTTTTTAATTAAAAATCCTTTTTTAATTAATTAGAAAGGGAAATATTATGTGTTTTGGACAGTTTGAAAAAGGATTTCTAAAAATACTTAAAATTCTTTTATATTGTTTTCTAAATAATCTTGACTTAAAATCCAATTCTCTTTTTGCCTTTGTAAGAGGTCCATATTCGAAAACTGTTATACTATGTTTAAAAATCATTTATTATATATTTTAATTTACAAACCCTACCGTAATGTTAATGTTACGCCACTGTGTGTAATTCTGTATAACATTGCAGTACAGTCTTTGATATATGAAGGTTGCTTTATTATCATATAGAAAATGTAGTTAACCTATTTGAAAATTTCCAATAAAGACACTGCTTTGTGCTTCTTTGAAGTAACGTTACATAATATTAAGATCACAAATTGTATTATAATCTAAACGTTCTGTATAAATTAAATAACTTTGCAACGACAAAGAGAAAGAAAATATAAAATAGATAAGGTTTGTTAAAAAAAAAATAGGGTGGAATTTACAACATTAGTAGACCTTATTAGTTGATAATGAAGCTGCACCTTTGAAGTTAAAAGTAAATATTAAAATGTTGTTTTATTTTAAATAGAATAACTTAGTCAAAGTAAAGAGTTAAATTACGAGACTTCGCCGGCGACTCAGGGTTAAAACAAGTTGCGCCGTATAAATCTGCGATACAATGAAAAAGCACTTTCTCACACATTTTTATAATGTATTTTGTAACTAATAAGATAAAATTCATCATCGTATCACAATTTATACGGCTCTTATAACCTCTTTCAGGCATAAGTCAACGCCAAACTCTCGCAATTTCGACTCTACTAAAATGATCTATTTTTAAAAGTACTATTGTCAACCAATTAAAATTCATAACTGTAATAATCCAACCAAACTAGCTTCTAAATATAACCTTCTATTACAGAAGCACTCCATAAAATATAAACATATATATATTCTACTGTGTAATGATATATAATTCCATTTTACAGAAGTACCAGCAACTCCGAATCAAAATCTTGGGGGATTGTTACTACTGCATCAGTGGGGCTCCTCGAGAGCGGCCAGATCATGCTGTCCTCTGCGTACACATGGGACTCAGCATGGTGAAGGCAATCAAGTAAGTTGTCTATTTATAGTCTAGTCAAACAATGTAATTTAACATATTTGTTACAATCAGAAAACATGTTTCCTTAAGTTTAAACTGCATTTAATGACCTTATTGCAGACATTTTGTCCTTAAGCTCGAGAAGAATTTGTCCCTAGTATATACCTTTAACATTTTTTGTCTTAAAGTCTTTTAATATCCAAATACATTTGTATTGTTTCACACCAGAGACAATTCAATAACACGAATATTTACAAACAAAAACACCAATATTTATCAAAGAGACAGTTCCTAAAACATTTTGGTGTTTTGTTGCTGTTTTAGTAAACAAAACACATTCCCATCTGAAGTCAGTAAGATCAAAGGTAAGATCAAGTGAACATTAGCGCTTGTTAGTTTTTGTTTATCATATGATAAACATATATTTATATTTTTTATGGGACAAACAGAAAAACACTAAAAACAAAACCAGTCTGTTCAACGTGAACAGTCGGTTTTCGAAAAACAGAACTGTTTCAAAATAGAACAAAACATGTTTTCAAAACTGTCTCTCTGGTGTGAAACCGGCATAACATATTGAAGATGTTGTACTTTTTAAATCACAACATTTTGATCAGGGTTTTTCCTGTTATATCCGAAAGACAGGAATATTGATTTCTATTAAAAACAAATCTTTATGCCCTTTATTGAACTTACAGAAAACTACAGTTGTTACTTCGTTCTAACGCAGCTGCGTTTTATTGAAAAACTATTGCATTACGTTTACATTCGTACTCATGCGTACTGTGACAGTACACAGAAGGTTTGATGAAGGTTATCATTCTTGCTTTAAATTTATACATCAGTTAACTCATTACCAAGAAAAAATTACTTTCATAAAATTAAATTGATTACCAATAAAATGAAAGGAAAATAATTATTAACACATTTATAATTACTTTGACTTTAAGAACATACAGTTCAACAAATAATTTAAAACAAAAATCGTAGTCGAAATGAAGGCAAAATCAGTTAAAAATGTATCTTAGAACGATCACAGTGTAAATAAAGAACAGAATTGAATTGTGAAAAGAAGCGCACTAGGTTTCAATTATTACAATACCTATTGGATTGGATAATTTGGACGTAATCGAGCTGGACTATTAACTAATACTACAATACATAGACTCTATACACATATAAACTTAATTAAATTTCCTACCTGTCGGACATGGAAAGTCATACTAATTTCATTGCTTTATAAACTATGTATGGGAAAAGGGTTCTTAGAAGCATTAAGGTAGTTTCTTAATATGTTGTTGTATGTTAGTTTCTATGTTTATTGTTGAATTTCAGATATGTACAACAAACAACAAATTCCCCTGTGGATATGAGGGTAGGCATCCATACTGGCGCTATTTTAGCTGGAGTACTGGGTCAACGCCAATGGCAATTTGATGTTTATTCCAAAGATGTGGAACTTGCAAACAAAATGGAGAGCAGTGGAAAGGCTGGGTAAACTAACAATCATATTTACTCGAATGTACATACATTTACTAGGTTGTTGTGAAGGTGGAAATGTAATATTTGATCATAAATGGAAAATTGTATTATTAAAACAAAGTAAAATAACAAACACAAGGAAATCTAATAACATTAAGAGTAGCAGACTGAATATTAAATACAATTTACATGGAAATATAAAAACATAATTATGCTATTACTTCTATTGGATAATTTGTATTGAAAAAGTAATTAAGAAGACTGCTTACCGCAAAACATGGATGTTACCTTACATTAATATAATATTACACTTAATCATAGTAATATTTCATCTGAAGGAAACTTTGAAACTATTTAATGCATAAGCGGGATTCTTAAGATTCTATAAACCTTCAAACGATCAACTTAAAAAGTTTTGCAATTAGGTTAATCTGCAAAAAGTAAATTCATTCTTCTAAAAACTGCAAAATAGATTAAAAAACGTTGTATTTCAGGTAACATTGTTTACGTAACAGATAACCTCTGTTATGTTAGACAAACTTTAAATACACGTAACTATGTTTAATAAACTGGTGAGTAAAGTTTTTACAGTCTTACGTCAAATTGTGTCGCTCCTTGAAGACACAACTGTCTTAAGACAAGTTGGTTATTCCATACGGGCTATGATGATATAATATGATTAAGCTGGTTCTATTTATTCAGCTCTGGATATGGCTATATCTGGGTATTAGTAGGCTACGCTGAAACCTAATGTATTGATCACATAAAAGTGACACCAACATGCGACATCCAAAGTTCAATGGGAGAGATTGCACAACACATCTAAACTATCTAACATCTAATATAATAAATCGCCATCTTTTACCACTAAGTATTCACTAAGGCAGTTTTAAATGTTCATAAAAAAAATCTTAGTTAATGAACCGTTTCGATCCACTTAAATAAAATAACTGTCACATACATTGCAATGATTTTTAATTAAATTCCAATCTGATAATCCACCCGCTTAAAACATTTGGATACAACTAATAAATGATATTAAATTAACCTCTTAACTCGAGGGTTAGGTCGCTAACTCAAGGTTAACCTATATCTAATCCAATACATATATACCTAACTGTAAATATATTAGATTCCACTTGAAAAGCTAATAACAATTTCATTTACTTTTGAGAGGAGATAATAGATAAAAATTAATCTTTATATTCCTATAGGAGGGTTCATATTTCCGAGAAGACGCTCAGTTTTTTGGATGGTGAATTTGAAGTGGAACCAGCATTTGGTGAAAAACGGGAAGAATCACTTAGGATGGCTGGAATTAAAACGTTCTTTATTGTCAGCGTTTTAAAGCCGGTAGGTTACCTAATATAAATATAAGGAGGGTTAAAAGGGAAGTGTGTTAAATTGAAACATAGTTTGTTGAGAGTAAGGCATAATTCACTTCGGTCTTAGAGCATATACATATGGAGAGAGAATGTGTTCGAATTTTTTTGTCAAGATAATCCCACACATACTCTATAACATTAATATCGGGTGATTGAGGAGGTATTTCAAAGTGTTTTGAAGTGTTAAAAGGATCCACATATTGGTATTCCATGCTGTGTGCTTTGGATCGTTATCTTGTAAAAATATCCAATCATTATTAAAACCCATTTCTGTTACAGTGGCGGGAAGATTTTCTTTTAAGATATTAATATACACTTTTTGATCCATGATTCCATCAATAAATGCAAGTTTTCCCACTCCAGTAGCACTCATACAACCCCAAACCAAAACAGAACCACCACCGTATTTTACCGTTGGAACTAAATTTTCTTTATTTAATTCCGTGTTAGGTTTTCACCATACTTTATAATGTCCGTCCGATTTAAAAATATTATATTTATATAATATTAATATAATATTATATTATAATGGACACAAGGAAGGCCACATTTCTTTGAAACATCTAGAACACAAACTGATCACATTCATATAGTAAGTCTAGCCTTGCTTGATCGAAGGGATCTTTATTTATTTATGCAAATTATATTCAAGATAAACAATAGTTTTACGGTTGAACAACCACTACTCTAAATTGTATTTGTATATCGTTAATTCTCTGCTGTGTCCAACGTGGCATGGCGGCCTTTAGTCTCACCACAGCTTTAAGCTGGTAAACAGGAATGGGACCAGGACCAGAGAAGAATGTTTGTGTAGGACTCAATCGAGCAAAGTGTTACTAAAAATAAAATAAAAGCAGCTCTCGGCTTAAGCACAAAAGATCTAGATTTGTCTGTCAATGTATTATTTAAAAAAATATACATTTCTCTTGGTGAGAGAAAAAGATATAATAGATGTATTTGAGAAGTAGCTGATGCTGCCTCATCTATGCTACAAACATAAGGTTATATTTCTTATACTCTGAAAAATGTTTCAATTAATACCCTTTTCTTGTTAATGCATTTCAATACAGAATTATTTTAGAACAACCCCAGTAAACATTTTGAAGTAAATTGTATTTCATTTTTATTACTTTTCTTCTTAAGTTTTTTGTCATGAACGCGTTTGTTTTCTATTCAGTCGTTCATAGGAAATGTCTCTTTTATGAGCTACAGACGGCGCAACGACTGCTCATTGTTAAATAAAAGCGACTCCTGTGACAGGCAGGGAATCTATTTGAATTAAAATTGATTTTCTGTGTGTTGCTCCAACTTGTAAAACGTGACTTGTAAAGTGACTAGAACTTCACCTAGCAATTCTATTTCACCAAATGTTTACTGGACAATATCAAAATCAATTAATTGGAGTGATCTTCTTATCTTCTTTTGAAGTTTCCCTTTTGCAACAGACTACTGTTTACCGCTCACAAATTTAAAATAAACCTAGATTTCAACTTAAATAAACCCAGAAAAAACATAGCAGTTTCAGTATGGGTAATTATTCTATTCTATTTCATTTTTCTTAGCTTCCTCGCAAAATCCAATCTAGTTACAAACTTTTTTTTCACCACTTGAATTATTGAGTAATCAATTTAAATCGAAAAAAGTAGATAACAATAAAAAAAACCAAATCTAGTTCACTAAGATCTCGCTCATCTCTTGAAAACGTTTTACCGTATAGTTCTCTTTCGAGCAACAATGTGACGGATTCCGCGTGACTCTACTCTATCGTTTAATTTATTTTGCTTTCATAGTACGCGCCATCAAATCCTGAAGCAGTTAATGGAAATGCAGTGACAGACTCTGAGGAAACCATTTTGGCAGATGGACCGTCTGACACAAAGGAAGATGAATCAAAGGTATGTTCAGTAACGTAGCATACCTTGTTCAAAATTTGTTGGGGCCCCCAACAACGGGTAAAGATTTTTCACAAAAAGAATAAAAGCACTCGCATTGAATTAAAATAATTATATATTGATAATACGTTATTACTTACAATGAATACTCCAAGGAACTAAGCTAAGTAAGGCCTAAGAATTTAACTGAGATTGCGGATAACATTTTACGAATGTTTGCTTACACACGTTTGGGGCCCCAGTAGCCCATGGGCCCCGTATCATTCATACGGCAGATACGGCGGTAGCTACGCCACTGTCACTGACAATCTCCTAAGCGGTTTATTGCAAGAGTTAAGTTATTGCTAATTTATTATAACAATAATAACAATATTTAAAATATTATGTACTTTATTTATAATAATAAATGCACTTTTTATATAATGATATACTTATACTATTAAGTTTACCTCCTCGATGGAGAGTAACTAATATACTAAAATAAATGAATTAATTACTGACACAAAAATAATTCAAGTCAATGTGATTTAAAGAAATTATAAGGTGACTAGATAATTAAATATTTAGTTGTTTCTTTAACATAATATTAGGGTCGCTTGTGGCCGTGAGAGAATTTTGTCGTCAGATAACTCAAGAAAGAGTTTATCAGATCAAATTTGTAGAGAATTTTGTTATAGTTCAAATTACGAGAGTTCGGCAGCGACTCATACTTAAAACAAGTTGTAGGGTATAAACTGCCGATATAACTAAAAAGCATTGACTCACTTATTTTTCTATAATGTAAATAGAAACGAATAAGATAAAATTCAGTATCGTATTATAGATGTATACCGCTCTTATAACTATAACCTCTTTTAAGTATAAGTCGCCGCCGAACTTTCGTGAATTGGACTATATCTATAAGAATAATAATAACCCCTTATGACAGGACGCGTAGGAAACGAGATATTTGCACACACAAAACGATTTTTGTGATCTTTAATCTCAAATATCTTGAAACGCGGACTCGAGATTGTATGAAATTATTTGCAAAGTATTTAAAACATCAAAAAAAAGGTTTATTCAAAAATTAGCTCTCTAATTTTCATTCTGAGGTTAAATTGTTAATTCACTATGGATATAAGAGAAGAGAAATATCTAACGAATGGATATAAAAGTTTTTCTTTTATTTTAACAGTGTACAACACCAAATGACGAAGAAAAAGCTTTAGGAGCTGGAAGAGCAAGAGAAGATTCAGAAGATTTCAAGAGACGTCTTAGAAAAGAGCTGGTTAGCAGAGATGGCCATAAGTTAGTATGATATGTTTAAAAAAAACAACTATTAAATATTGTTAATATTATTTTAATTACGAAATACCATTTTTTATGAAGTGATCATTAATTTTTAAATTTATTGCAGAGAATTGAAGAAGCACACAAATTTCTTGTTGAATTTTCGGGGTTCAGCTGAAACCGAGACACTTTATTCCAACCACCGCGATGCTTTGACAGCTCTTCCTGTAATCGGTTGCCCTATCGTGATCATCCTGACAACTGTGGCTCATCTTACCGTGTTAGAAGTTCCCTTTCTGCACCTTGTCTCTACAGGAGTGTGTACACTGGCTTTGTTATTCTTAGCTCTCATAAGCGTTGCAGAAATTCTTGCGAATGTAAATATTCATTATGTTAAAAGAAAATGAAGAATTTTTTTTTTCAAATATGCATTATTACTTTCCTCGCCAACTAAACGAAAATTGTTGCAGATTTTTCCTCAGTGTTTGATTAGCTGCAGCAAATTCGTTAACGACATGCCTAACCTCAGGAAGATTGTAGCGATGTTGTTGATTTTTCTGTTGGGCAGCTGTAATAGTTTTAATTTGGTAAGGAACAACGTATGGCATTTTGAAAATGATATGTTAGACAATCGGGTCCAACATAATATTTAAAAATGGATTATTTCTTTTAAATATTCTTTCTGCACTTGTAAATTTAAAAATCAAATGATAATGAAAAAAACTACATTAAAAACGTAGTTTGTAAGCACATCTAGTTGCTGTTTTGTTTTATAATTGTTCAATTGTTGATTGAAATTGATGTTAATAAATATGTCTTGGCCTGTCTATTTTATTAAATATCTAAATATTGACGGAGATATAGCAATTAAAAATTTGAATTGTAGTTTTAGCGCTAGAAATGGTCGGCCATATTTGTATGACGTGAATTGCATTGTATACGTCAGTTATTTGTTGATTAGGTCAGTGCTGTGGTAATGTTTTGTAGCTGTTGGTAGTCGAAATAATCAAGTCAAGTCAAAGAATAATAAGTTTTTATTTTATTTAACCCTGTAACGGCAGACATAATATTGAAATTTTATTGTTCCTCGAAATATCTGTAAATACTATTTGATATATAAGTACATATAGCAGAGATTTATGAGCTGTAAGGTTGGTAACCTGTTAACTTGTCAGAGTTCTGTCAAGAATATATCTCTTTTACGCTCTATTGTATAAAAGAGATAGCAGTTGCAATTACATAGCAGTTGTGAGGTCACATACATTTGGAATGTTGAATACTTACTTATTAAAGAGATAAAATGAATTTTTTAATTGTTAATATCTCCTAACATATAAGGAGTTATTAAAAAGTAATTGGACATTTGAGGTTGTAGTATTCCACTTTATCAATATATAGTACACTTTTATAGAAATGAAGACATAGGACACAAGCCCATTAAGACGCGTTCTGACTAGACGTGTTGAGTTGAACCAGTTAAATCGATCGTCGATTGAGTTGATCAACTACTGAATGATTACCAAATGTTTCACCCAGTCAAATTTTTCGATTATCTCCCATGGCATATACAATACTATACTATATATGATCGTAATTCACAAAATGCCGTTAGAGAAAGTTCTTTACAAAAATAGCAATCTGCTTATTTTTAAAATATGTTTTCAGGTGTTATGCACACTGATATGTTACGCTGACGGTTACATCGACGTGAATTGTACGAAACCAGTAGACGAGCTTATATCCACGATGTCATGTCCGTTTCCATCCTACTACTTCTCGTATACCTGTGTGACCATCCTGTTGGCTACAGTAATGATGATGCAATTATCACATTTAGTGAAGACCGCGCTGATGGTACTCCTGACCACAGTGCATTGCATCTTTATTAACACATCGCCATATTGGGGTATCAAGCCGAATATTACAGCATTCTATAACAGCACCGAATTCTGTTTTGATGAAGATGACCCAAATATTGAATCAATGTAAATAATACTCTATTCAGTGTATTCTATTAAGCAGACATTTTAATTAATAAGACATATTTCAACAAATTTCTTTTAGAATACATATGGAGAAGTATACCGTCACTATTCTACTGGTGTGCATTACTATTGCACTTGCGTATCTAGCTAGACACGTAAGTTTCAAGTTATGTAGTACCGCTAGTTGATTTCCTTAAAGGAGTAAACAAAAATCATATACATTTTCAGATGGAACAAGTGTCCAGAGTATTGTTTCTGTGGAAAATGGAAGTGGAGCACCAACGCGATTGCGTAACTGATATGCGCCGACGAAATGAAGCCTTAGTTTATAATGTCTTGCCTCCACATGTAGCTATCCACTTCATGGGAAATCGGAAAAGACAGCATGACGAACTGTACTCCCAAAGTTACGCGGAAGTTGGAGTTCTATTTGCTTCTATGCCAAATTTTACAGGTAAATTTAATGTCTATATGTAAAAACTGAGTTAGATATCATCAGAAATAAAACCACGACGCCATAGATACTGCTAATATTAACGACTATCTAAAATAATATCACTAAAAATATTTTTATTTTTATAGATTTCTATTCTGAAGAGACAGTAAACAATCAGGGTCTGGAATGTCTAAGATTTTTGAATGAAGTCATATCTGATTTCGATGCTGTAAGTATTTCCAAAGCTCTGGTGATTCCGCTAATACATCTAAATCTTTATTGAAGTAATAAGATTATGTTAAATATATTACATTTAATTATTTCTCATATTTGTATATTCTTATGGTTCCGAAATGGTTATTAAAAATAATTCTGTAATTTGTTTCCAGCTTTTGGAATTACCACAGTTTCAAGATATTATTAAAATAAAAACAATTGGGTCTACATATATGGCAGCGAGTGGTTTAAATCAATGCCGGAACATTCAGGTAATAAACCTAATGCCTCGTACAGATTGGTGCGACATAAACATGCGACATCTAACATTTATATATTTTCATTCATAAGATGACATTATTTAGACATAAGTGTACTAAATATGTTGTACTTTTAATGTACAACGTATTATTTGTTAAATACTGAAGTTAAGATAGAATGTCACCTTAAACAGTGCGACATAAACATGCAACACTAATAAAACCCTTACTTATGCTATTTTTTAAAATTCTAGGTAGTATTTTTATGAAACAAAAATTGTACCTACCGTTGACGTTTTTTAAGTTATGTTTAGTAAATAAATTAAAATAATTGAAAATGGTGAAAATGGTGAACGAGTTAGCAGAGACCTTGTAAATTAACTCAGTTTTTTTTTCTTTTTGTAAATATTTTTTTTTCTAAAGCAGGTTGAAGGAATTCGTTCGAAATATGAAAGCTTCCGACGTATTAAGTTGCATGCCGCACTACAGTGGACGTGTTGTACAACTTTTTACAACAAATGTTGGATGTCGCATGTTTAAGTCGCACGTATGTGTACGGAACTTAACATTTCTTGATTAAAAGAGGTGTTATTTATCCAAAACAGTGAACAATTTCATGATATATCTCGCACTTCAATTATATTTCACATAAACTATTTCGTCGCTTGGATTCCATATGGTGAATTAGTTTAATCATTTGTAGACCATGAGAGACATGGTCTACTATCATAATGAACATGTTTTCTAATAGAGTCCAAATTGTTTATTCATAATATAGTTACTACTTAACTACAAATAAAACACCGTCTAATAAAATATTAATAATTCAACAGCCTGACGACAGTGTAGTAGTACGGTGGAGCCATCTATCGCTTCTGGTTGAATTTGCTCTTGAATTAATGAACGCACTACGCGGAATAAACGAACAGTCCTTTAATCACTTTGTGCTAAAGATGGGTGTCAACCATGGACCAATCACAGCCGGTGTTATTGGAGCCAGAAAACCGCATTATGATATTTGGGGAAATACTGTCAACGTAGCTAGTCGAATGGAAAGTACTGGGAAAGCTGGCGCAATTCAGGTAATACTATAGTTAAGAAAGAATGTCACCTACTTTAGTTTTAATTACTTCTTCTTCCACCATCTCAACTAATAATATTATATATTATATTTCAGGTAACTGAAGAAACATGTGAAATTCTACAAAATTTTGGATATACATTTGAGCAACGTGGCCTAGTAGCTGTAAAGGGAAAAGGTCAACTAATGACCTATTATTTACAAGGAAGAACACCAAATAAAATGCCAGCAAATCCAACGACAACAGGTACAGGAATGTCAACTTTAGAAGAAGTCAATGAAGAAGAAGAAAATGAAAACAATGCAGCAAAAACACAAAACGCAAACCATGTCATTGGAAACGAAGATGAAACATTTGGAAATGAAGCTGCAAGTTTACTAAAAGGTGATGATAGCATAACATAAATAGAATATAGAATAATAGTTTAGTAAAATTAAAAATAAGTTAATTAATTATTAAATAATAAACGGCCTGATTTAATTAGATGTTAAAGTATTTAAAAATAAACACACATATTGAAAATATATTAGTAGAAGTTGAAATCATATGCTAATTAGTTCAAGAGTGCTCTATTTATGTTTCGTGTATTAAAATTAATAAGAAATATGATTTTAGGCAACACTCTAGCCTATAACAACGTATTATTGATATTGACACTGATATCCAAAAATTCAAATATACATTTCTTGCAGTTTTACCATTTAAATGTTCTAAAAGTAAGGAATGGATTTAGAACCTGAATTTAGCATTTAACGACTTGTTTTAGTATGCTTAAATATATATACCTATTTACTTGACGTTAGACTTTATGTTGTGAAAAATAGTGAACCCACCACTTACAAACTATACCTGATAAAGTATAAAATTGATTTTACAGTCTTGTATTTCTTAATTATTTTATTGAATTAATGTTTTAGTTTAATTAAATAAAGTAACTAAGAAAAATGAAGTCACAAACATAATTAGTAACAAAAACATGAAATAATACCAAAGATAAACGATATTTTAGTATTTATTAAATAGTAGATGTACCTGAATATATTTTAAGCAATAATTTAATTTATGTTATTATTATACTGCGTTAGATAAGACATTATAAAATACATAACACTTTAATGATATAGGGTCACCAGTGGCGGATTTTGTTCGATAAAGGTCCCAGGCGAAAATAAAATTATGAATTGATGTTGTGGGACCCGTTAAATTAGCCACTAGCTGTCACTATTATTAACTGTTAATAAAATTTCATTATTCTCAAATGAAAAACCTACGAAAACAATATCAAAAGAAAAAGCCAATTAACGAAATGAATTTCCTAAATATTTAGAGAAGGTTTTGACACAAACTGTTTATGTGCTTAATTAGAAAAGCAAACACAGTTACGTATATTTTACATAAACAATGTTATGTAAGTCATCAAAGCACATACAAATGTTTTTATGTGCAAGCTGTACCTATTTTTAAAAGTTACCTGGTAATTTTCCATTCATTTATACATTTCTAAATGGGAGCAAACTAATACAGAATATATTATACTATACATATTATATTATTACAATATATTTATTAAATATATATAATAATATCATTATCTACATAATATAGTTTAGCAAGACCTAGTCTTATTTTGTCTAAGTCTTGATTTTCTTATAAATAACATAATAAACGAAAAATATGATTGTAGAAATCAATACCGGAGCTAGATTATTTTTTACTTGCACCAGAAACGAACATTTATATAATTCATAAATTGCTCTCCTAGATTACAGTGCCCATATACATTCCCTCTCTAGTTTCAGCACTCTAGTATTATAATAAAAGAATTTTCAGCGTAAAGATTCTTTAATTATCTAAAGTAATCAACCATACCCTGCCATCTATTAAACGCAACATTAACTACAATGGTTTGAATATTAAATAAAATTCATTTATATAAAATGCACAAAATTTTGAAAGCGTTGTGCAAATGTGATTATCATTTAATAGTTATACCTTAAAGACAAAAATCATGCAATACTTTACGCTTAGTTAGAAATTAAATGTACTTAATTTAATAATATTTATAATAATTAATAACAAAATATTAAAATTAGACCTACTACATCTATATTTATAAAATTATTTATAAATATACAATTTTTAAATATAAATTAGAATCAAATATAAAATCATGTAAAATAGTTATAAATTAAATTGCCGTTAAATTGCTAAATAGCAAAACCCCTATAAAATATAGACTTCGATGTATAGTTCTATGATAGATGAGATTTTCTTTTAATTTATTTGAATTTAAATGGGTTTCTATAGAAATACAATATTCGTAAATAAAGTTTAATTATTCGTGTTAAAAATTCATTAAATAAAAAATAACAATTCATAATAAATCGTGATGCAAATAGAAAGTTTAAAATTTAAATGTAACTATAGATTTCAATTTGAATAGAAATATTATTATCAAAAAAAAAAAAAAATCAAAAGTGCTGTTCAATGTAAATGATTTTTAGAATATGATAATAGACATATTGAGTAATTGAATGTTTTTTACTTAAATTAAATAAAGATACAGTAATAGGAATCCCAACGATGGATAATTTATCCTTCCTTTGCTACTAATAAGCTACTGCAAAATCATAAACCATCTAAATAGTAAAGAATTAAACCATTCAGGAAACAAACCATCGAAATACAACAGCTAATATTGTGTAAAAGTTGTTCAATACATTAAATAATTAATCTAATAAACAACTAGCTATAGATATGTTCTACAAGGATACTTCAAACCGGGCCTAACATAATATTCTGAACACAACAAACTAAACGACTTATCCGAGTTTTGATTTCCATTGCTGTATCAAAACTTCTTCTAAAATTCGTTAATTTAACAGAAATACTTCTTCGTTTAAATGCATACTAAAAAATAACTAAAATATAATAATACTCACTAATAACTTTGAATGAAAATAAATAATGCTTTCTAATAATAAACACCTGCTAATTCAAACTTGGCAACTATTGTTACATGTCTAATTCAATACAAAATTTATTCTACTCATACTCTAGATAAAATAAACATACTGTATAATTTTTAAATAAGCGATATATAAAAAGTTATGTATTTCACAAATATGCACAAAAAAACATATCGGATATTTTAAATGATAATTGAAAAATAAAATCAAATCGATAAATAAATTAAATGATAGACAATCAAAATTTCAAATTTAGTACAAAATAAAATTGTTATTAATTTAAAATTGACAATATTAAAAAAGCAACATGTCTATACTTTATTTACTGTACGACAAATATAATGAAAAAGCGATTTAATTAATATGCCAGAGTTTTGCATCCAAATTCCTAACCAGTTCCAAGTTCCAAACCAGATATTTTGGATGAGTTTAACCAAAGTTTGGTTTCTATTCAGAAATATGTTACCTTCGTTTTACACTTTTTATTCATATACCGGTACACAGAGCATTACTTTCTTTTTAAATAATTTCTACACGAGAACATGCTTTCGTAAATAGAAAAGACCATAAAAATGAAATATAGAATAGAAATCAAAAAACTATTTTATGAATATTCAATGAATAAGTATTTCTGTTAAATTATCGAACTTAAAAAATAGTCTTTATGTATTTAAAATAATAAAATGGCGATAATCAGTGTTTAAAGTAATATTTAAATATATATATTCTATTAAATAAAAATGTAAAAAGTATATAATAGTATTATAATGAATGATATATATTAAAAATAGGAATTCCAAAAATTAAATAATTGTTTTATTTGTAAAATGTCAAAATTATACTTTTCCTTAAACGACACTAACTAATGCTTCTAAAGATAGGTGTATGAAAACTACCCAGGAAATTATATCATTAAAATGTAGCAGATTTGCAATTACAAAAGTCCATCTGCTTATATTTTAAATACTTCGTTTTGTTTAAGAAATGTTTACAGATATTTCCAACAATATGAAAACGTATGAATAGTATTAAGTGCCTTTAGACCCAGACCTTGAGAATTTTTCTATCTGTCAGTAAATTAAGGAACTCTTGTAAAATATTGCATCTAGATAGATTCAGATACATATACAGTGTACTAGTTTCTTTTCAAATACACCAAATGTATCTAGGTCTATAAAGAAACGACAGTAAATACATACTTGACAATACTGCTAACAGGATACAATTAATATTTGCGAAAGATTTCTTATATAGTGTCTATTTTTTTGCTGAAACGTGTAAGAACATGTTCTATGAATTGTACTTTCTGCAAGTATAGTTCCTTGTTCAGTTTGTTTCTCAAGGTCTGGATGTAAATTTCCTCAATACTGCAGAAGGAGGTAGTCTTCAAAGTGTTCGACAGCTAGATAAACTCCAATGACACTATATGTGGAATTTGGAATAATAAGTATAAGAGATATTACAAAGCATCACATATTCTATTTAACATACCTGTCAAATATGTAGATAACTACTGGAGCGCTCAAAAAGCATTTTCAAACATATTGTAATTTAGAAGCAAGAGCAATTGTAAATATAATTTTCACTTACTTGATAGTCCTTCTGGAAGCAGTCTTCAATATGATAAGACACACACGCACTGCACAACGTTTTTACCTAATTAAAATATAATATAATTACAAAGTACTGTAATAGAAAAACACTTGCACTAAACACTGAAATAATCATAACCTAAAAGTACCGAGCACAAAACGTTTACACATAAATGATTGTTGATTACATTAATTCTATTACTACTGTTCGTTATTAAAAAGTATTTACAAAGGATTAATAAACGACATAGAAATATCACTTTAATTAATTAAAAATTATTAAAAACAACACATTATTAAATCTCATTAGACGAGATGTTGCGTATCGTAAACAATCTATTATGCAACTGGTTGCAGCACATGGGAACTGTAGTGAAGTTGATCACATATTGCCAGATGTTGATTTTTAATAATATTGGTAATTAATATTTTACAGAGTATTATAATCATTTCTATTTACCAATATTATTCCTAAGATTTGATGATTATTATTCATAGAATTACTTATCTATTCAATTGTTTTGCTTCTCGCGGGACTTTAAGGAGTTTGAATTCATATTTGGTGCCACACAATTATAAGAGTACAGTTTCCCTATTCTCAAAGTTGTTCAAGGTCTTGAGAACCAATAAATTCTTCTAAAATTGATTAAGAACTTTGGAGAATTTATACATATATATTATTATCAATCCATTAATAACTTCAACTTTCTTCGCTTTCAAATTCGTCTTCATAATAAGCTAGAATAAAAAAATAAATTACAAATATTTTTATTTTATTTCGCTCATAAAATTATATTTGTTTTACATATATTTAATATAATATTTTATTTACTTATGATTTTTATGACTTTTGAGATAAAAATAAATATTATTTGGCATTATATTTAATTTTCATGTAATAAAATGTTTATTATTTTAATATTAAAAGGAATGATTTCTTCTTTGCAAAAAATTCGATGATCTTCTTAATGTTCACTATCAATTAGTATAATATTTTAATTAATAAATAAGCAATCGTTATTATGTTATAACTATTTACAAATATATATTACACTAGCAATAATTATATATATTGATAATTGAAAAATGTGGTATAAGGCATTTTTAAAAACAGCGGATTTAACTCAATTATTAATATTTACTGGAAAAATTGTATTTTATTGAAATAAAAATTCTTGCAGTTTGTACTTCTATTAAAACATACATTTTATAATCTAAATATATTTTTATCTTTTACAGAAAAAATTTCACCATTCTCATGTATTTGATTTTAAGTTTGGATTTATTTACAATAACAATTGATTTTAGACATATATCAAAATCAGGTTAAGAAGAAAATTTATAAATTGTGATACTTACAACAATTACAATACTTCTCCAAGCTTCCATTCTTCAATTCCAAGGTTCATTTTCTGTTTCTCTTATAGAAATTGTCCTGTATGACAAGGTTCACCCTTGCTAGCTTACTACAAGCTAACTTTAGTGTAACATTGTGTTACATTTTCTACCTGGTTTGTTTGGAATTTATTCCAATAGTACAAGCATCCACCTTTCTTCTTCTTCATGGAAATTGAGATATGAATTAAAAATATATTTATGTTCTTAACCAGATTTTGCAAAACTTAAGCTAACACCCTGAGCACAATATACAACAACATGCAACAGCGATAAGAAAATCATGATATACTCGTATGTATGTATGTATGTATGTACAAAAATATTTGTCCTCAATTATTATCTAAATTTCCTGGAATCAACCGTTTGATTTAGAAATTGATATTTCCTGGCATCCATCGTTTGGTTTAGAAATGGATTAATCATGTAATCCGTTCTATTAGGCATTATAGATGGCGCCAGGAGTAACCCTCACGTCCGTACATATTTATAAACCACACCAAACACTAAAACACTAACCAACACCAAAACAAGAGCCGTTACAACTTTAGCAAAAACATTTAATCCAGATTCGTTTGGATCCAATGGTCTTGATGTATGATTTTGTGCAGATCTTCTTCTCTTTGTAGCTAATCCCCTAGCCAGCGCTGGGAACGCTAAACTCTGTGTAAATGTCAATTTGTGTAAACTTTCACTTAGAGAGTAAGGTCCCACGCTGCCTCTAGCCGCTGCTCGAAGAAGAGCGTATTCTAAGTCTAACGCGTCGAACAAAGAGTATCTAGCTGTCACGGTGGAGCTTCTGCGACGATCTCTATGCAACCAAACGTCGCTGGTTCTGTGGTGGCTCAAAGCTCCATTAGTGGCATGCCCCGTTGCGATGCTGGTTAGGCTAGACGTTGTCGATGATGAAGCTGACGCCAGATTTATTGATAGTTGGGGGTATTCTATGTCATCTATCGATGTCTAAAAGGATAAAGAAGATGTTAGTAGGAAAACAACATAGCTCCTTCACACCGTCCGCCATATATTTACCTGGTCTGGTGATAATGGTGGTCTAAACAGTCTTGCGTGATCAGGATGTAACAGAGCACTAGATGGCCTTCTATTACTGGCCTGTAAACTAGGTGTTGGAGATGGCACTGGAGAAGGACTAGGTGATGAAGATGTGGTGCTAACCATCTGTGAAGGAATTCCAGTCACCACGACGTTAGTCTGACATTGTGCTGCGATTGGGGATGGCGACACCTTTAATGAAACAATATACAAAGCAATCAAACATTACAAATCCCTGCTATAAAATATGCAGATTTAATTACTTGTACGGAATCAATTCCTGAATCGTTTTGATGAAGTGTTTCACAACATAAACTTGAAGTTTGTGGATCATCTGCGCAGATGGGAAATACAAAGCTTTGACCATCTGCTTCACCTCTTGGGGAATCTTGACTTGGCCAAACTTGGAGAAGTGGTAGTGAACATGTTGGACCTCCTGGACGATGGCTTTCTTTAGGGAAAGAATCACCTAGTTCTGCATCATTTTCTGGACCAACGTTTGGGGATCTTACCACGGACCAAAATCGCTTTAATCCCACACTTCCTCGTCGCTTTTCTTGTTTCTGAAAACAAGAGAGAAGACCATGTTACTTATGTAATATCATTTCATTAATACGATATACTTCCTTTGGCTTGATAAACATCTCCGGCAGATTGTTCTCCGATAGTTGTTTGTGGATTAATCCACGACTTAATATACGACTCTTATAACCTTCTTTTAGCATGAGTAACAATGGAGTCATAATTTGAACTATACAAGAAATACAATATGTATATATAATATAAAACTTTCTTCGAACTGGACGGAAAAGGGATAAATAATCAGATTATTCAGACTTCACTGCATTCTCTAGTATTTCCATTAATAAATTAAATCTCCTCTTTAAATGAATTGATGCGAATGACAGAAGGGATTAAGGATTCAATATAAATAAACAAGATATTGCAGCACCACTAGACTTTTTCTATTTAACCACAAACACGTTTCCAGAGTCGTAACTTATTCAGATCTCCTTACTCTTAATCTTCTAAACCAAATACTTTTTCACGCGGGAATATAAAAATTACTTTTAAAAAATGCATGCATCTATAAATTTCATGACCAACGTCTAGCGCTCAAGAATAAGATAGGGTTTTTTTTCTATATTACTAGGCACCTTGTATATTTGCATGTTTTTAGGTTTTGATTTGAATATATTACTATTCATTCCATGTACCAGATGGCTTAAATTTGAAGAATGGAGCAGAGCGATGTATTTCCGATTGGAAATGTCTATCGTTGTCAGAAAACTTGAAAATCCAATTTATAATATGTACTGTGGGTGTATACAAATCTTCATAAACTGATAGATGTACAACAACAACAATAAAGTGGTTGTTTTTCTAATATTATAAATAGAATGCGGTGGAATGCAAAAGTAATAAGTTCAACTTTTAGGATAGCAGTTGTGGATAGGAGAATACCATCGCAGTATCCATTTAGATGATTGCATACTGCAGCTATAAAATGTATGAAATAAAATATTATTAAAAAGACATTTTAATAAAATTCCGTCGATATCTAAAAGCGTATCAAATTTACTAAGAGTGTAACATCTATAATAGAGCTTATCCTGTATCCTATAATCAGTGGTGGACTAGATAAACTGTTAGTTTGCTTGATTGGAAGTGGATGTCTAATAAATCGGACTCCTCCACCAATAATGAAATACTCAAATTGACTATAAGTTTCTATTCTGACATTTCTCTTCTGACAACCAATATTTTTAGACCCAGTAAATCACCAAGTTAGCTAACTACCTAATTCTTCTAGACTTCTTCAAGTCTTCCGAGAACTGTAAGATAAGAATATTGTAGAAGACCGCGCATTAAAACTTCATATTTTTTAAAACAAGATGACAAATTGCCACTGAATAATTTCGCAGCCTTCTTACATTATCGGAAGATTTGATGGCTTCATCCGTAGCAGAGGTAGCCATATCAAACAGTGACATGAAATTAAATTCTTGTGATTCTTTTTATGAAATTAAATGTATTTCTTATACAATCATAAAATATTAAATAAAAAGATTCATAATTAATGAAACTACTGCATCTTTAATTTGTATCACATCGAGTTAAAAGTTCTGTATGTATATATATAAAGTGAAAATAATTACTCCGCTCGGCAATTAAAAGAACCCAAGTTGCTTGCGTGTGGTACGGCACATATAGAAGGTTCGAGAATCATACTCCCTTCACTTTATTCCCTCGCTCACTTTTTCTAATTTCTAAACAAAATGAGAAAATTTTTTTTTTCTTTTTTTCTTGTGTAGTCATGAGCAGGGCACCCTCTGGTGCCCGCTTATCGTTGAATATTGGGACACCCTGTATATATTGCAGTATATAAATTGAAAAGTCCATTACCACAAAGTTCTTATGATCAATTCGCTGCTTAATGATCGATGCTTAAATAGACAGTTCATATCACTTAATATGAAAAGCCATTTTAAGTCAATAAACATATTGTTATGATTTTCCTATCTGGCTTTCCACGTTACACATTATACGGTTATCATGACCTTAACGAGTTGGTGTACTTGCCGGTTGGTATTTAACCTTCACCTGTTGGTGAGGCCATGGACAACGGAATACAGCATACAGCAAACAGCAGTTGGCAGCCCCAAGCCCAGGGTTGTTAAACGACGCTGTAAACTGGTTCATGGACTACGCTCTACGTTATGGGTTGAACTACGAAAAGTAGTGGGGGGAAATGTTTGTAGTGGAAGGGGTATATAGACATTCTAACACGCTACGGCTCTACGACCGCTACGAATACTACGACAACGAAGTGAACTTCGACCATAAGGATATTTTGTAGAATCGATACCACTCATATGAATAAATAAATAAAAGAAACCCTTAGAATATAGAAACATACAACGTAAATATTTTAACTAGAGTAAATAGTGTTATACACGAAAATGTTCAACCTGAAGTAATATTTGTGTTATTTTTGACTGTAAACAGTAAGAGAAAGAGAAGGTAAATGATGAAATTATTAATATATTTTCTTGAGGGCGCTTTTGAACAATGAGTGTTAATTTTTTTTTAAGATGTTACATCAGATTCACATGAACACGCTTGCGATTTTTAATCTAAGTTTTAGTAAAAGTGTTAGCGCAAAACAAAGGTGTTGTTACTGTTGATGAGGTAACGTTTTTATTATTTTCCCTCATACAACATTATTAAAAAAACCAAAATCAAAAAACTTTCTAATTCTATAGCTTAAAAGAAATTCTAAACATCAAACAACAAGAACAGGAAGCTATGCAATTAAAATTAATCATATATTCCTAATTGTAACAAAGTTAAACGAAAACCTAAACAAAATAGTAAGGTCAAAGAGGCATTTACATCAAATAAGGGATGTTTTACACGCCCCAACGTATTATAATTATACACCCTTTATTTACCAACATAACACGATATTCTGTTTATTTTTAGAATAACACGACACATGAAAATTCAAGGAAAAGCAAACTACTTTCACGGTCATCGTATTTAGGTTAAAGTGGAAGGCCGGAAATTAAGTTTTTCGCATTTTGTAAATATACCTATATGGTGGGTTATTTAACAACAATTCTGCTGTGGATCTAAAACATTATTAAAAAAAGAAAAAAGGTAATGCACTACTACGCATTGAATAATTATTTGAACGAGCCTTACTTACTTATCCTTATCGAGCATGCTCTTGTCAGGCTTTTCTCAGGACAACCCGGCTTGCATAGTATTTGCCTACCTTATATAAAACAAAATATTTTAATCTTATTATTATTATTAGTATTATTATTTACGCATGATTATAGGTGCACCATGGTATATCGTAAACGAAAGACTGCACCACTATATTGTCATAGGTACAGCAAGACAAGAAATTAAAACCCGAACGGTGAAAGACCAAGTTGTGAACCACCCAAATACATTAGTTACCAACCCAGGAGACTGGACAACCTTCAGCAGACTGAAGAAGAGGACGGCTTAGGACTTAATGGGCTTGTGTCCTCATTTTTTAGTGGTCGATTTTTCAATTGTTGATTGAAATTCATGTTAATAAATGTGTATTGGCGTATTGGTGTCTATTTTATTAAATATCTAAATATTGACGGATATATAGCAATTAAAAGTTGAATTGTAGTTTTAGCGCTAGAAATGGTCGGCCATATTTGTATGACGTCAGTTATTTGTTGAGTAGGTCAGTGCTGTGGTAATGTTTTGTAGCTGTTGGTAGTCGAAATAGTCAAGTCAAAGAATAACAAGTTTATATTTTATTTAACTCTGTTACGGCAGACATAATATTGGAATTTTATTGTTCCTTGAAATAACTGTAAATAATATCTGATATTTTGATATATAAATACATAGCAAAGATTTTAGCTGTAAGGTTGGCAGCGATTGTGATGTCACATGCACTTGGAATGTGTACAACGTTGAATCCCTTTAATAATTAAAGAGACAAAATGACTTTTTTAATTGTTAACATCTCTTAACATATAAGGAGTTATTAAAAAATAATTGAACATTTGAGGTTCTAGTAACCCACTTTATCAATATATAGTACACTTTTATACAAATTAAGACATAGGACACAAACCCATTTAGCGGGTTTTTAAAGTGTGGAGATCATAAAAGTTTGAGTTTCACTGAAAACAGACGACAGCTTCAGTTTTATTTTCATGTGTTTTAGGAGGGACTTTTTTATTTAATTTTATAAATTGCTTTCATGTGCTGCCATCTAGCGGCGATCTCCACAGTTTACGGGTCCTCTAATAGGTCTAATAATACCTGTGACCGCAATGTAATATTCCACGTCCACGTCCACGAACATAAAGGGTTCCTGTTGGAAATGGAGGCTGAAAGCTGTAAGTATTAAGGTCACCGACATTTCCAACATTATTCATTACGGGTTTTTCTTTTTTCCAGCCATTTCCACGGGGTACGCTTTAATACTTTTAAACTTTGTTCATTTTTTGTTTAAGTTCAGTTAATTTATAATTTTGACGGCTACACAAGAAGCTGTACAAATTTTATAATTAGTGGTTGGAAATTATTTAACGGGGAAAAATTATAATTTTTGTTTATTAGGATATTTATTTTTAATGAAGCTTTTAATTAATATTTATGGTAGGGTTATTAGAGTGAACAATAGGGATTTGACCCACCTTAGTCTGTATTATTTCCATTGTGCGAATATTACGAGGAGCAAAATATTGAAAATTCTTTTCGATATTCTGTATTGGATTTTTATATGTAAACCAAAATTAAGAGAAACAGTAACGCTAAACGAAATGAAAATAGAGAATTTCTTGAGAGGAAACCGAGAAGAAGGAGATGAATAGCCGAGGTACATAGAAGAAGGAAGGAAAAAGAGGAAAAGGGGAGAAACTAAGGCGTTTTTTTTTGTAACTTATAAACAGGCCCATATATTCTAAATTAGGCCACGGATAGGAAACTTAAAACTATCAGCCGACCTTAAATAAAGAGTAAATTAACTTCCATACCTTGGAGCATTCATAAGTAGCCTAATTTTAAAAATATAAGTTAAGCTTATAAGTTAACGGACGCCAGTTAAACAATTATAAAATAAGGTCCTAACCAGAGGGTGGAGAACAGAAGGAGTTGACACGAGAAGAAGAAGCAAGAGATGCCATTACTTTAATTGAAAAATGAGTTCAAACATAGATTAGGATCTATGAATAATTTTAAGTTTACTTTAAGTAAAAAATGAAATGTAATTAGACGATTTAATGTGGGAAGAATGTAAAACCAGCAGCAGATAACATGTACCACGATATTCTATTGAAAAAATGGGCAATGGCTCTTAGGGACATAATAAATAGAGATTCTTCAAAACAATATTTAACAAATGAACTATTTGATAAGGTTATACTAGACAGCATGAATCTAAACTTTTGTAAAAAGTTTAAGCCTCATTCCCACTCACTGAGTTTTAGTGTTAATTTAAGATTTTAACCTAAAATATAAGTTTCAGCTTTGGAAATATAAAAAAATAAAATTAATTATATTAAATACAAGAATTTTTATTAAATAATGATAGTAATTATCAAATTCAAAATTACATTTAAGGATAAATCCTTAAATTAAAACTAAAACAGGAGTGGGAATGGGGCTTTATCATTTGAAAATGATATAAAATGAGAATTGATGTAATGGTATCATTCTAAACACCCTGTATTATCAATTTGATAAAGTTACTGAACCAATTTTTTTTTCTTGACGACAACTGTCGTATAAAATTTCATAACAAATATATACTCTGAATTTTTAATATTTACCTCTTTGATTCCGTGAACAAAGTGCTCGCTCATATTTTGTATATTTTAGAATAATAATGCTATGACAATATTTTGATATTCGAGTCAATCGAAATGCAAATTGAATTTCTATCTTTCTTATTTACATTTTATATTTTTAATTTACTCTATGTTCGTAACAATTGCCAATCCTTACGGAAGGAAAGAGACGCAACGTCATTGGTATTCTGTAATAATGCTTTCTTTTATTTATATTGCCTTCTTTATATTTTCTTTTAGAATTTTACTTAACTTTCAATTTATAACTTAATTTAAAAATGAATTTACAATATTTTATATCGCGCGCTTGAAATAAAACATTTAATTTAATTTATTTATTTTAATTATTTTAATGTTTCTTTCAACGACAAATCTGCAATATTCGAAGAAACATTTTGCAGTAGAGCAAGATGAAATAACAGAAATCTAGATATAATTAGATCACTCTGTTTTATTCTATTAAAACTAAAGTACATATTGCGTTTGTGGCTATAAATATTTAATACACAACCCCTAATCTTTCTAAAATGGGGAGAATACCACCATCGCCCTCCCCATCAATCACAGTCTAATGGAGTCTATAGCAAATACTTATATTTCCACTTTGCCACAAAAATACGAATATATCGTGCCCTCAAAATGGATTAAACCCTTAAAAAAACGCTTCACAAATGTTATTTCGCCGTTTGAGCCTAATCGGGTGTAACTTGTAATTTATTATATTCATTTTATATATGAAATAAAAACCACCCCTAAATATTAGAGCATTTCCGGGGTTTCTTGACCTAGTTTCCCTAAATCCGAAACTAGGTCAATGCCTCCGAATACCCAGATGTCCTATCCTATAGGATCTACCTTAATCCATATAACATGTACTGTGGAAAGTACAATACGAGTATAAAGGGCGAGAGAGATAGAGTAACCACTTACGCCTTAACATAAACCCCAGGGGTTGTTTGTCACTACCCCAATACGCATTATGAAGGGACTGTTATCTAAAAATAGAATTTTATTTGAAAGGTACAAATCCAAGGCCATAGGTTAATCCAGGGAAATGGGCAGAGGGTAGACGTGAGAATCATGAAATCATTATTTATTGTCTTGATAAAAATCTGTGTTATTTAGAAAAATTAATACCTGTTTCCACGATACTTTTGTGTCAAGCGCAGATAAGAATCAAGGTAACAAATATAACGTTTAATCATTGAATGTATATAAAAAAATTACCTTTTACGGATGTAAATATCATCTTTAGTTACCAATTTGTCAAATAGGGTCACAGCGGCAATTAGACAATGACACACAATAAATAATTTAAACTCCTTTCGAAATCATATTTATTTAAAATCTAAGAATTTTCAAATTTATATGAAAAGCCGTTATGGGATATAAATGGCGAAATTACTTCACCTGTCATAATCCAAACAACGAATAAGTTGATACGAAGTTTCATAGCAAAATCGCACTATAGTGTAGGGTAACGAATATATGTTTAATTAAACGTATTCTGCATTAATTCGACAACAACCAAACCCAGAAAATAGAGTGCAAGTCCAGCGATCGAACCCACCTGTGCCTTCAAATACATACTATAAATTATGTTATTAAACGTACTATGAAGAGAGTGTTATCTCTTCAAAAAGTAACTAATAGATGGTCCATTCCATAGTACAAATTTAAACAGTTGAACCCAATTACACACATTTCATAAATTCGTTAAACTTGCAAATGTATGTAGTATGTGTATACACCTATACACTAGAAGTACTTACGGATATGTAACAGTAATTACCGATGAGGTAATATAATTAATCAATAAATATTGAATGTATTTTAAGTAAAAAGTTTTATTTTATTGAATAAATTATAAAAGTTTCCCCTTGTCAATGGAAACGGGAAATACACGGATACCAACATCAACGAAAATCCCCTGAGAAATTTAAATGTCATGTTTTAAAACAACATAGAGAAACCTTCTTCAAAAACATCATTGATAACAAAAAATTTCAATTGATATTATGTCATAAACATTCACTGAAAACTCAACCCACTTTCCCTCTCTCTCTCTTTCTCATCCATCCATTTCTGAATAACAATTTTAGAAAAATATTTGATTTTATTTTATTTTTATAATTAAAGAATTTTTTATTTTTTGTGAGGGTTTCGATATTATTTTCAACGTTTAATTTCAAGTTATCTACGATCTCTACGATATAGTCGCAACTGCATCTCAGACTTGTGGATATATTCTCGAAGGACCAAAGCTAGCCATGGAATAAGACGCAAATTGAAATAAAATGGATGGGAATAACAGTGCAATGCATTTTTAAAATTCCAATCTCGCTAAATTACTTCTCACACACCAATTCCAAGCTTAAATGAAAGAAAACTTTAGGAATGCTTGTTTTTCTTCTTTTATTTCAACTTACAGTAGGAGAGAACAAGCGTTTGATAAAATGGACTTGTTAAATTCTGAAAATTACATTTTATATCTTTTCTTTGTTTCATAAATTCTATGTGAATGAATAAAAACGATTATATAATTTGTAAGACATTAATTTATCGGATCCGTAAATAGAAGTATGATCCGCAAGCCTTAGATCCAGAAAACCTTAGATGATTTTTATTACTGCCAAATGTTGATTAGCAAACGTTCAATGTCACAAAGTTCGTTTTTTTTTTTGGGTTAATTAGAGTCTGAGGCCTTATTTTGGCTAGAGTCAAGAGCTTGTGAAATTAATGTTTTCTAGTTCTCTATCAAGTTTTCTAAAAAAATAAAGATTTTAAAGTTCTTATTAGAGTATTAGAGAGTTGTTATCTATTTGTCTACATTTCAATACACATTCAATTGATTAAGTTAAATCAATAAGCGTTATCATTACAACATTACCATATATGGTACGTTTTTATTCTTGTAACATTTATATTTTCATTGTAATTTTTGCTTTTATTTGTCTCTTTGGCAACCCACTTTACTCTTTCTCTCGCAAACTCCCTTTCTCCCTATCCCCCTCTCTATACGAGTATTTTATTTTTGTATTCAGCAGAGACCTGCCACTGCCAACCAAACGAAACAGCTTTTTATTTTATAAAAAATATTTTTCACAGAATATATTTTTAATGTTCTTTGTATATTTATTATGTTATATGGATTCTGTATGTTATACTGAAATATGAATATAAATATAATATTTTCCGGTTTTCCTCGATAGTGATATGCATGGGCGTCCGCAGAATTTATGACACAATTGGGGAGTATCTCTAAATTATGTCACACATAAAGGGAAGAGGAGGAAAACAAATTAAAAAGAATGTTTTTCAAATGTGAGACGTCACAACAGAAGGGAGAGGGTCAACAATGTGTAACAAGACGTGATAAAAATGACAACCCTTCACACGAAGTGTTGATTGTTTTATTATGAGATACAAATGTTTATAGCTTGGTCGTCCACGTTTCTAAAACTAAAACATATGCAGGAAACGATTACTCATATTGCCATGTGCTAAACTATTATTTCAATTAAAAAATAAAACTGAAACAATGTGAATGATATTTAATAATCCGATCTAACAAATAAAACGTCCACAAAAGCTCATTTTTTAACCCTCCTTTTAACAATTTAGATCCAATATAAAATTGTCATTGATTCCAATCTATCTATCTACGATATATTTATGCATTCGGTTGCTTACTTTGCCCCCACTCACGGACGCCCTTGCTGATACATACAGTATAACAATGGAAATGTTCTGCGGCCTAATAAACTTTTTAAAGAAAAAAGAAAACGCTTGACAGGATCGTTGATGCTGAACGGATTCCATTATTCAAGGCTTTTGAGTTTTCAATGTAATAGCTTTGCCACGTCATGTGGCATTTTTACATAAATTATTATTTATTATATGCTTGTAATAAATGCATTTATTTATATGCAAATATTTCATATGCAATATTTTCTATACAAATGTTAAAAAATGTGATAGGTGTATTTCAAAAACATATTTGGGCATTAGGAGTATTACAATACATAGAATGTTAAATAAATTCCATTTTTTCTATATATCGTTGTGTAATAAATGAAATCCCTGCATTTGTAATTAATTAATGGGTTCACAACGTGTAAAAATAATGAATAAAACAATGTATAAATTACGACCTTGAAATATTAATGTTAAAACGATCAACAAAAAAAGTTTCGATAATGTTTTTTGACAACACAGTTAATATACAATTATTTCTATAATTACTAATGATAAAATAACATTTATGGAATACTTTATGAAATTTTCATAAATAAATATCAAGAAATAAGGCATTGACAGCGAATCTTCGCAGACGTCATGAAAAAAAGTTGAAAAACTGAATTATTTGAAACTAAAAAACCAAAATGATTTCATTAGTTGATAAGTTTCAGCAGGTGACTCTGTCGAGTATTTCTTATATTGTTTTTCAATTTTTTACAGCACTTAGAAGTCAAAATACTAATTTTTCGTGAAAATAATCAGAAACTTTGTTAAAAATACGGTAAAATTAAAAAAAAAAACTAGACAGCGTTACCTTGTCATGTATATAAAAAAATTGTGTGCAAAATTTCAAAAAGAAAAATACGTACCTAAAAACTTTTTTTATTAATTAAGCTTTTAGACATAGAAGTGCCCAATAATAAATGAAAATTTACCAATATTCTAGTATTTAAAGTTTGTCTTTTAAAGATTGCTTCCTTTCATTGTCTTAAATATCTGCAAAGTATATAAATATTAATAATTTATAATAAAACACATAATAAACGAGAATAAATAAAACATCCCTTCTAATCTGATACACACTTTTAACGTTAACGTTGTACTGTCATGAAATTTTTATATTTTTTTCAAGTCAAGTTTCATGTCACGACCTTTGACCCTTCCAAAAGTTTATCAAAATATAAAAAAATAAAGAAAACCTAAAAACAAACAATAAGTTCCCATTACATGATTGAAAAATTTATTTTATTTACTTTTGTGTTGATCTAACTTTATGAAATTGAATTACTTTGAAACAGTGGTTCCTAAACTTTGTACATATTATAAAAATATGCCAATCCAGATCGTATCTAGCTGTAACTCTACTAATAATTTAGAGAAAAACTTCGCAACAAATTCGCGGTACACAAATGTTACGGAGTATACTGGTTCACAACCACTGCTTTAAAGTGTGTAGACTAGAAGTGTTGAACTATGTCTGCACAGGTGACTGAGAAGAAGATGATACGTCGGAGGAGGGGAAGGGGGAGACCATGTTGTCTGCGAGACTGATCTGATGAAATTAATGCATGGTAAAGACAAGCCCCCCTTCCCCCCTATCTCCCTGCTTGAATAAATGTTTGTTTAACTAAAATATATAAAGAAATGATCACCATGAGTAAACCCCTTGAAGTAAAGTGTACACACAGACAGACATCGAAGGTGGGTTCGATATACCAGACTTATCGGTGTATAAATAGAGGGGGAGAGGGGGTTGACAAATGAAATTAAACATACGAACACATTGGATAATATGAAACATGAAATTTTGTTAAAAGATTATTTAAGACCTGGGTTGTGCATCTCATCAAGTTTTGTATTATGATTGTTGTGAAAATAGAAAAATAATTCTAAGGAGCAGATACAGAGAGATACAGCAGCAGAAATGAATGGGAAAAAATCATAATAGTGAATATAATAAAAGATACAAGAGGATTTTGGAGAGAGAGAATAAGAACAATTGCAAAATTTAGACTGGGATTGGAAGAGAAAGGCAGCAAATACTCGACAAATAAAGAAAAAAGGATGTGCAAGGTGTGTTGGAGAGAGATAGAAATGTTGGAGCACATTAAGTATTCATGTAAGAAAAGAGTAAAAAGTGAAAAGAAGATTGTGCACTTAATAAAGGTGAATGGAGAACACAGCGATAAGGTGCGAAGGCAGGGCAGAGTAGAAATAGGAGGGAGAGTAGCAGGAAGAGACAAGCAGAGTGATTAAAAATTTATCTGTTTTGCTTGTATTTTTCTTTTCTCTTTTAGAAGGAGTGAGAATGAATAGATGGTATGCAATTAAGCATAGTGATATGAAATTTGCAAATTGCCTAATTGCAAAAACATTGCAATAAAGCAATAATAATAGAAAAATAATTACTTTTACTTCTGTGACGTCATACGCAGAGTTTACAGAACCACCAAAACTGAAATATCTCCGGCAATTTTTGGATATAAAAAAAAATGGAAACAGTAATTTAAATATATTAACGTCTATTTCAATCAAAAAGTAAAAAAGCAACTAAATAATGAATTCACAAGTCCATTGTATTCATTATGATTGCCCTTCTATTAACACTATATATATTTTTAACTTTGAAACTTATTAGAAGGATAATATTATCGTGAGACGTTATTATAAAAAGCAGAAAGTTGTTAATTGTTATTAGTAATAACAGTATCGCGAGTGTCACGCGAATGAAATTATTACGTTATATAAATTGTCGCTAGGTACGGAAATTAAAAGAAATTATTGTTCGCTAACAACTTAGAATATTGATTATGAATTATTCTAAATATAAACAATAATATAGGTCAAGATATGATATTACGATTAGTCTTTTACATACCCGTAAAGTTAAGTATATTTATTTGTTAGTTACTTACGCAGATAGATATATAACGCTTGAATTAGCTAGCAGCACGCATATGAAATACCTTGCTGAAGATAGAACTTCTAGATTATATAAAATTTTATCTGTATATAAGATAATCTAATCAGAATCTCTCAGAACCTCACACATTGAAACCTAAGACCAACATTTGGCGTGAAGCCAAAAAAAAGTGATTTAAAACGATTTTAACAGGGGCGCTATTCCTGAGTTCAATTGAATCGTAAACTCTTCTTCTTTCCTTAAAAATCACTCGATTTACTCAAAAGTGCTATTCCTGATCGAGCAAGAAAGTGAACATTTGCACGTCGACTATTTAGCTTGCGAATGTACGATCGAACAGTAAATTTTAGTGATTTTTATTAGTTATCATTGTTTCAGGCAAGAGTATTTAGTCAAATTTGTGTTGTTTGTTTTATTTTTCTAGAAATGCCAAAAATTAAATATCTGTTGAAATTAACCTAACATTTTCCTATTACTTTTTATTGCGCTTTATATTAATTTAATAAAAATGACATCTCTAAGAAGTATGGATTTAAATAATTTACCTATACTTGAAGAAACGGAGTTAAAAGAAAAGAGTTAAATTATATGGAAAAGGAAATACAGTTAAGAAAATACAACCATTAGAATCAGAAAACACGTAGACGTAGACGTAGCCAAAACACTTAATTAATAGATCTTATTTATAATAGAATATACTGTTTATTTATTAATAAAATTAGAAATAGTATATTGTGTTTATTCTTAAATATACTTATTAAAATAAGTGCTGTTTTTTTAATCTATCGTAATTTAACAAATATAATGTATTCTAATATTCTATTAATGCATATAATTTTTAAAATTCAATTGTGAAATGATTAAAAGTTCTACAAAATTAATAAATAGGAGAATATATAAATTATTATGCAAACTCTGTATTCAATATTAAATTTGTACTATACTAAGATAAATGCTTCTTTTAAAATCCAGGAAAACGGTAGAAATAATAGTTCAACCAGATAATGATATCCAACTTACAAAAAATATTTAAAATTAATTTAAATTTCTCGCATTTTGCTAGTCGACAAAACGTTCTACACAATATATTCAATCGAATGGAGAATTTTAGTTTCGAACGTATTCAGGAATAGTGTTTTCAATTGTGATCGAATCTTACTTCACTTGTTTCGATCGAATCTGTTCGATTGCGAACATTGCTCGCAAAATTCAGGAATAGGGCCCCAGATTGTGACTGCATACAGTTCAGTTTTCGATTTTTCCCAATTACTTTGAGCCTCTGAGAGATCTTACTTATTAATATTTAGTATTGAAAGAAAGCTCAAATATATTAAGTAGAGTCCATTAGTTCTTCGGTAAGTAAATAATGGAGTCCTCGTTTTCGTGAAAAGGGTCAAGGAGCAGCTTTAGTTTATGTTTATCTTGCTTCACCTATAAATAAACAGAATACCCTACGTGTGAAAAATAATACCAAATATTATATGAACGGCTGAAGAAACCTCTCGACCTAACAATAACAAAAACCTATCTAGGACACGCAACTGTGCACTGTATCCTTTAGGAAATATTGACTGTTTACTTCCTGTTATTAATTTGGAACTTTGAAACAGTATAACAGGGGTGTATTTCTAACTTCGACAAATCGAAGTAAAATAAAAGCTCCAAAGCTTTCGTTGTTAAAAGACATTAAAACCAATACAAGTTCCATGACCTTTGAACGTTATAATTAAAAGTAATTTATACCGTCTACTCCATTGTAACGCCATAAAGTCTCATATATCTTTTGAAAGACTAATGGCTTTGTTAAGAAAACAATACCTGTAACAAAGTACGAACTTTGGTGGAGTACTATCAAAGGAAAGTTTCAGACGAGGTGAGTTTGCTTTCCTGCCTAAATATGTACATCAGACTACAAGTGACCCAATTCTTTTCCTTTGTTGTATTTCTGGCAGAGATGTATTTTTACTATTGTGCTTGAATAAGAGTGAATATTATATACAAAATATTATATTTTGAGGCTTAGAAATAAGTACGCCGGGCTCCATGGAGCAAAAGTAAGTGGATTGCAAAATAAGCCTTTCTCTACGTCCTATATTTGTCAAACTATGACTAGATTGAATAGAAATTATATAAATAGCGAAATAAATATTATATTGAAGGAAAAATGTGTTCTAAAAATAACTTTGTCTTGATACAATAGCCGAGAGCGTTGATGTTTGATGTCAGTCTGTCATGCCAGAGTTATATTTTGTTGGTTTGGTTGTAATCAAGTATAATTAGCTATTAGGGAAATAAAAAACTTGTTACCAAGTATTGTAGTATACATATACACCATAAAAACTAACCAACATAGTAGGAAGACCTCTAAAATAGAACTAAATTAGCTTTCTTCAGTTATCCAGTTTCAAACTTCACTTAGAATATTAAATATCGCCATTACTTTTTAAATATCATCACGCCCTTAAAACTTGTTTTAGTCACTCTAAGAATTTAGTCAATTGCACACACACTTTACAACAAAATTTATATTACCGTATGAATACTTTTTGCGCCTACCTCAAATATGGGTTAGGCAACTAGTGTAACATATTTCTACGTAAAAATGGAATTTTCTATTATCAAAGATATCACATTATTAAAAAGTAAAACGTGGAAGCAGATTGAAAATATAACGTTAAAGGAGATTGGAATTTATTGTACACGAGTAATGAAAAGCTATGTTCACCAGTAAAATTCATATATTCGTAGCACCGCATCAGCAGTTGAAGCAAATATTTTCATAACACATGGTCTAGCGAACAAAATACAAGAGATTGTGTTCATACGATGTTTAAACTGAGACCAATACGATACTTCAGTGCAAAGGGCCATATAAAATAAATGTAATAAGCTGCAGAAATGCACTGAGGGAGCAAGGAACCCAGTCAGCGTATTCTGAGCTGCAACTTTTATGTGGATTATTTATGGATGAAGTAGACAAACTTTTTATATTTTTGTATTATGCAATTTTACATTTGATAACAAAAACGTTCAGATAACAATGTGTAACATCTAAATTAGCTTCTAGTAAGCTAGCAAGTATGATACATGCATTTATAGACAATTTCTATATGAGAAGTTGAATATGAACCTTGGAATTGGATTGTATAGCAACCTTGGAAGTGTATACTGTAATATTGTTCTACTTGTCTCAATGACAAATGTTCAATGTGTTTATATATTGTTGTTTCTATCTTTCTACGACATACATAATTGCCGCCACGTCTGGCATTACATCATTAAATCGGATTCTCTTAATATCTATATCGCGTTTCCTTTTCCTATCCCGTTTTTAATTAGTCATTGCCGTTAATATTTTTAACAATGTAATAATTTCTAAATAAAAATTAGAAGATTTTAACCTATAAATACAAGGCATGTATTTTAAGTAAGTACCGTTTTGCGTTTCCGCCTTAGCAGCGCTACGGTCGGCGTTCCGCGCATGCGCGCTGGTTACCTACATCTCTTGTCTACGCACTGACGCCATTACAGTCTGATTCTTCATTGTATACGTTGTTTACTGAGTGTTTAAGATGCCTCCGACAATCGTGCGTCCCGCCGATTGTGAAGTACGGGCTGTTATACGATTTCTTAGTGCTAAAGGCGTAAAACCGATCGATATTCATCGTGAGGTCTGTGAAGTTTACGGACAAAACATTATGAGTGATGGAATGGTAAGGAAATGGGTGAGAGCATTTAAAAATGGCCGCACAAATGTGCATGATGAAGAACGGAGTGGGCGTCCTTCGGTCTTTAATGAAGATTTTGTGCAGAAAGTGGAAGAAAAGGTGAGAGAAAACAGACGCTTTACAATTTCATCTATGTGCGACTGGTTTCCTCAATATTCTCGTAGTGTTTTGTATCGCATTGTGCCAAGTCAGGCGGCAGAATTTTATGAGGAGGGTATTCAAAAACTGGTGCCACGTTATGACAAGTGCCTCAATATTCACGGAAATTATGTAGAAAAGTAGATAAGGTACAGGCTTTCATGTAAAAATAAAATTATTGCGATATCTTTGCACGTCTTTTTTTAATTCCAAAACGGTACTTACTTAAAAAACACGCCTCGTACATGTATAAAAAAAACGTTGAACTAGGAGGTTCATTACATAAATTTGATCGAATCGAAAAGCCCTAACTTTCTAGTATAATACATGTTATTAGATATTCCTGCTATTCTATCTGGCTACTGTTTTGTATAATAATACTTAATCATTGTTTACATCTAGCGGATATAATTAATCACTCGTTCTTATAAAAGGTTTGTTTGGTCGCGATTATATAGTTAATTTAATGGCCGTTCTATTCAAGAGAATTTCTTAGCTCGGAACAATAGCCTATGGCAGGGTAGGCGAACCAATGGCACGCGTGCCATTGATGGCACGCGACACAATATTTTGGGCACTTCGCCGATCATAAAACATGTGTAAAAAATGTGTTAAGTAATAGGTATTTTGTAGTATTTAAGTAGGATCGAACTGCATCATTCACCAACAAGCCTTGTGTTCTAAGAGTGGTTTAATATCCCTTGATAATATAATGGCGGTAGTTACAAAAATAGTCAACCTCATCTCGTCACAGGCTTTAAACAAGCGAAAGTTCGATGCTTTGTTGGATGAAATCAACTCGGTGTATAATGGCTTACTGATGTATAATAATGTTCGCTGGTTGAGTCGCGGGAATGTACTTGAAAGATTTGTTGATTGCTTGGAAGAAATCAGACTGTTTTTGCAAAATGAGGGAAAAATTGAACAATACCCACAGTTGTTGGACGTTATGTGGCTTTCAAAATTGATGTTTTTTACAGACATATGCCAACATTTAAATACATTAAACGTAAAGCTTCAAGGGACAAACAAAACAATTATTGTCATGATAGATCTCATTCGCGCTTTTGAGGCTAAACTGCAAGTTTTCAGAAACGATATTATCACAAGAAACTACAAGTATTTTCCAAACTTGAAAAAATATATCAATGATTTTGATATTCACGAGACAGCAGACAAAGAAAAATTTACTGAAGAATTTATTTCTGTGATCGATTCTTTAATCAAGGAATTTTCAGGGAGATTTTCTCAGTTCAAAGAATTGTCGGAAATACTCAAATTTATTATGTGCCCTGATGTGGCGTCATTTCATAAACTGAACTTCTCTCAATTCGATTGGTTGGAAATTGAAGAATTTGAAATGCAGTTGATTGATTAAGCTCAATATGGATTCAAAAATTTATTGAAACAAGGAAAGAGTTGGAATTAATTGAAACTGAAAGATTGACAAGTAATTTAAGTAAAAACGCTAATAACAAAATTCTGGAAACATGGAATGCGTTACCAGACACATTTAACTGTTTGAAGAAGCTGGATCATGCTATTTTAACAATGTTTTCATCTACCTATGCCTGTGAGTCATTATTTTCAGAGATGAATAACATTAAAAACTCGGTTAGAAACCGTTTGACAGATGAATCCAGTTCAGCATGCATTTTGCTAAAAGTAACATCTTACAACCCTAACATAAATTATTTGTCATCTAACCTGCAGAAAGAGAAGTCACACTAATTTTACAGTAATTTAATTTATGCATGTAATAAAAATATTCCAAAATGTACCTCTTTTGTTTACTTTATTTAATAAAGAGTTTTGATAGATAGTATTTATTATTATTATTTTCCAAATAATCAGAAAGTCAAAATTATTTGATGGCACGTCAATGACCTCACTCGACATTTTTCAGAAAAAATGGCACGTTGATGCATAAAGGTTCGCCTACCCTGGCCTATGGTAATAATTGTACGTGGGTTTGAATCACAGCTATAATAGTTGGTTTAGATATATGTATATATATATGTGTGTGTGTATGTATACATTATTGCTTTATGTTTATGTATATTATATATAATTATAATCGCCATAATATTCGACATATACATTGTTTAATATTGAAATGTGTTTATTGAAGAAAGGGGTGGGAGGGGAGGCGTATACAGTGACAGCTACGGTACTATAGTGTTGTATTTCGAAGCAACCTTGTTAGCCAATCCCGACAATAGCACATTTGTAAAACAAATACAGTAAACAATTTGGTGAAATGCCCTGCTTTGTGACGTTTCAATCACTATTGCCTTTCAATTATAGTTCGCATCAGTGGCGTAGCACCCGCCGTATTAATGATACGGGGCCCCCGGGCTAAAGAGGCCCCAATCGTGTATACTAAAATAAATAATATATATTAAGAATAAAAAAGTATGTCGGAAAACTGTCTGCTAAATACAGTAAAGACTTAAATTCAGAAAATTCATTCCATTAAGGAACTCATGGAATTATTGCTGATAAAATTCAATAGCCTTGCATCCAGTTTTTCGGAGGTTATAACAGTATGCTTTCTATTCTTGACCCTTCCGGTTAGAACTGCAACAGCTGAAAAAAGTTTTTCGAAATTAAAACTGATAAAAAATTATCTAAAGATAATAAAGGAAAAGTTATGGAACAGGAAAGCCTATCAGACTTGTCACCATTGTCTATAGAGGCAGAAAATTTAGATAAACTGAAATCGTCTTCAGATCTAAATAAGTTCGCCGAACAAAAGGTAAGAAAAGTGTATATTTGATTTGAATTGTTTGGCTAGCTTAGTTCCTAGGAATATTAATTGCAAGTAAAATAACGTATAATACATATATATTTATTTCAATTCAATGTGAGCGTTTTTGTTTCTTTTTTGAAAAATCTTTACCCATCATTTGGGCCCCACAACAAATTTTGATACAGTGCCCGTCTAAGGCACGCTACGCCACTGGTTCGCATCTACTTTATCTTCATGTGTATTCCGACAGGTGGAGTAGTTTCACCATTTGTAGCCAATAAAATAGACATTTCATATGAACGACTGTAATAAACTGAACTGTAAATAAATTCTTTCACGACAAAAAAATCATACGCATCTTCAATATGATGGTAAAGTGACTCCAAAATGTTTACTGGTGAAAATATCAAAGAATACAGCTACAGTCACGAAATAATAGATACACATCTGACAACATCTGAATACGTCAAAATATCTGAGTAAACTCCAAACACGAATTGATCACGATTTGATTTTTGATCATTTCACTTCACCTCACCGCGTTCTATTTAAAGCTTCACTTATTTATAATCCTTCCTATCTACTGTTCCGGTAATAACTAATTAATAATAATCCCCTATAAAGATTATATCGTAAGAAGATTAAAATTAATATCTAAAGACGAGCACACTGTTGAATAAAAATACAGGTACACGAAATAGAGCACTTATACTTTCAATTTAAACAGAAAAGTGAGTGTTCTTTTGAATTTTATATTTTAATAAAATAAAAATCCCATTAAATTTGCTTCAAAGTGAAGTAAAAAACAAAATGGAATAATATTAACAAACAATTAGAAAAGCTTTTGAAAAATTCTTGTAAAAAGAAATTGAAAATTTGTCTTCAGAGAATAAAAGATCTTTTAATTTAAATATATTACATACAGCTTTATGAATTATATACCCTTAAAATAATCTACAAGGGATGAATATTAAGATACGGGCGCCTCGTAAGCATTTGTCAGGATATGCTTTATTCAAGTGATTTTAAAGGTCAAATCCTTGATAGATATCAACGTTCATATCCTTCTCTACAGAGTGGTGTATTTATTCTTTAAGAGATATAAAATGTATATGAAACAGACTGAAAGGACTCTAGTTCTATTATGTCTTTAGTTTTTTAGAAATTGTAAATTTTAATTAAACTTATGTGTTGCTTCTGAAATTTGAAGATTATTTTGTTAATTTACATACCTATTTTAATAATTGCATTACATTTTTAACTTAAATCATACCTGAAATTTAAAGAAACGGCATTTAAAGTTTATTTACTATAAATTGTCAATTCCTTTTAATATAATTTTATTATAACCTCACAATATATGCACTAAAGTAACTGAATAAAAAAAAACGTGGATTCTGTCTACTTGAAATATCAACTGTGTTGGTCGTTATTTATGCAGTGACACATTATGAGAATATGTTCTCTCTGAAATAAATTTTCTTTACATATAATAAAAAATAACTCCTAAAAAGAATCTCTGGCCCCAGACTATGCCAATGCATAGACAATTCGACTCTGCAAACACAGATTAAAATATCATGTCTTAGTAGACATATAAAAAATTATGGCGCAGTAAATATGGCTATAAACGAACTAATTGATACGCAATGTTACGGAAATATGGTGTTTTGGACATAAAATAAGTAAGTGCTCCATAATGTCCATATGGAATGTGGCACGATTGTTTACGAAACGCACGGCGCGGTAAACATCGGGACTTACATTTGATGTGTGGGTGGGTTAATGTGTTCATGATCATGTGTTTTTTATATGGTACATTGCCATAAAATATCTGCCTATATGCCTTTTTGATAGAAGATAAATTCAAACTTTGCTTCCAATTAAAGCATCTTCTCAATATATCCAAAGAAATAAGTGTGATATTCTTTTTTAATTGTTAATTATTTGCGCTACCCAGCCTGTAACTTAAAACAAAGCCAGAAAACAAATAGTATCCTTTACTCACCACATATGACTATAAATTACCTGTTCTTTTTAAGTTGAACTCGAAAACTAATTCTATCTGGTCGCAATTACATTCCGGCGTGTACGAAATTACCTTTTTATTTAGACATCACGCGAAAATCATTTATATCTAGTCTTAATTACACACAGCATTCTGAATTTCCGTTTTTCTTTTGACACATTACTCAAATAATGAAACATTTTCACGAAATTACCTGTCCACCCAGATAATACTAAAAAAATCTAGGTTATAGGTGCAAAAACCCAGAAGTAGTAGCACTAGGTAGCATTATCCGTAGTATATGTGCAAAGTTTTGTTTGATAGCGAACCTAACAAACAATTTTTGTAAGAATCGTACGAATCTAATACGATTCGTTTCAATGCGTACGAATCTTACATGATTCTGGTCAAAGTTGTTTATGGGACAAGATAGACTACGTAAATCTAAGAAAACATGTAAAGAAAGGAAATGTACTCAATCGACAAACGACAAAATATAAAATCCCATTACTTTTTGATCCCACCCCGTAAATATATATGTAATTACTTTATACCCGGACATATGACTGTATTCTTTTGAAATGGAATCCTTTATAACAAAGTTATTTAATCGTGACAGGATATTTCTCATTACATCGTTTCTTTATTTTGTTATTTACTTTCCTGCAGGAAGTTTTCGTTGTGTTAATTGGATATTTTTTTTTATATAAGTTGACGACTACACCATTTATAAAAGATATCATTTAGGGTGTGGAGAGACATCTGTTATCTTTAAAAGAAATTAGGTTTAAATTACATTATGTTTACACTGTTAAAAATATTTAAATTACTTTCTTAAATAAATAAATGTTCACTCTGTGGATATATTTAGAATTTCTCTTTGTTCCAATATACAATTCTTTGTTGTACTGTAACAAAACATATAGATTTTTATATTCAACTGTCAGACAAAATAGAATTAAACAGTTTTTATTACTTTTAAAATTGAGGACAAATGTTTGCGTCATTCCAGGCGTACTTTATCGGCTAATACCAGTGCAATACAATGTTTAATCCCGGGTTGGTTCTTGGCTCCATTTCCTGATTTTAAAATGTTTTTTAACTGGAACACAATATTGGACACTTTTCAGTGTTTTATATTTTCAATTTCACATGTTTTTGTATTTTATGTAATCTTTGAAATCCTAAAAAGAATTTTAACATTTCACATAGATTTTTATTTCATTATTCTAGACGATATTTGCCAAAGAGTGAAGGATATATAATTGCAAGTGTGGCTCATGAAATAAGATCTGTTCTGACAACGTAATTTAATTCGTTCATCTTAAAAACATTTATATTTAATAATACACATATACTGTTTTATGCCATTTTGTTTCTACACCCTGTTGTATTCGAAATTCCTATTGATACACCTAGATATAAATCATTATGTAATCAAAAAGCTAAGTTTAATTTAATGTTGGGAGATAAATTTACATTTCGTAAGCTGATTTTATCCAAGTAATTACGAATACAACAATGTTTGCTGAACAAAGTCAAATATAAAGTAGTGATTGTCCCAATATTGGCTGTTTAACATAATTAAAAGTCATGACCATGGGAAGATACATCCGAAACTGCGTGCTGCGTGGGATTGAGCTTTATATTGAAATCTTTGGAATCTAATATATATTAAAATCAATTGGTATTAAAAAGCAATTTATATTGTATTGTACTTTTGTTATCACGGCCATCAATTGTCAATTCTTGAATTTAAATGTTCTATCTTTATTGAACTTGAAATATTCAACAAATTTATTCTGTTAAATACAGGGTAGGTTCTATGGGGCGATACTAGTTTCATTTATAATATAAAGTGATTTCTTTTCTCTTTAACTTTTTCTCTGACGTCATGTGTTACGAATTCGACTAGTGTGAGTGTCATTTGTTTAATCATATTGGCAAGTAAAAGCTGCATTCTCACCACAATTTTATTGCTATTAATGTAAATGCTAATATGTTAATGCTAATGCAGAGATGGAGACACTGGAGCACAAAAGGGATGATTGTGGGATGACAGGGTGGGCAGCTGTAGGAAGGGGGGCAAGGAAAGAAGAGATGGATGGTAGAAATAATTAGAAGGAGTAATGCTGAAGCTGGTTAAATATGCAAATCCAGAGAGTTTATGTTATGTCAGTAATAGAGTGATACAGGTAAAAGACAGAGGAAGTGAAAATGAAGACAGAAAGGAGGAAGGATAGTAAAAAGAGGCAAGAGGTGAGAGACGAAGGTACAGGCAAGAAAGAACGAGAAGCAGGAAACGGTGGGAAAGAAGGAGCTGTAGGGAACATGAAGAGAGAAGGTCAAGAGAAGAAGAAGCGGAAAGTACGTTTGGAAGTAGTAAAAGTTTAGAATAGTTCAAGTTTAAGGAGGTATAGGACGTTAACGTACATGATGAAAACGTTGTGAAATTTGGAGGGTCGATACAAATAGTTAAAATACATGCTGTCTCAAAACTTTAGAGACCTAGGGTTCATAGTTTTCTTTTTATACATGATTAAAAATAGTCATTTTCCATACAAATCATAATTTTTAGCTCAATTTCACCACATAATATAACTTTTAACTATAAAAAAATGGTGAAACGGCTTTCAAATACTAGGTGTATATAAAATAATCTTTTCTGTAACTATTGCAAAAAGAATATTATCAAAAGGATACCTATTTACGAAAATAATTAAATAAAACCTTTAAGAAACAGTAAATGTAGGTTATAAGTCGGCAACGTTGCAAATGCCAATTTGAGCGGGAAATTCAAAATCGGAATAAATGTTATATAATATATGCGTCAATACACGTAAATTTGCAGCGATGCAAAATTTATTATTCCTTTTTCAAAATATTTAATTTGTATTTAAATTGAATTAATATAAATTTGATATTAATTATAGGTAATTTTTAATTTATTTAACTATTATATGCATAAAAAATCATTTTAACAAGCAAAAAGCAGTTTAATAGGGAATTGAAAAATTTATTTTCAAAGGTACAGTCCCAATATTTGCTCGTCCCTCATGTACTTCGTATTTTGCATTTCGTATTACCGAGAGATAAACTTTTTGCATTGACGGTACGTCCTGTACCTCCTTAATTTCAAGTTTTAATTTATATGAAATGTATTAGGAAATATAATAATGTAGATTGTAAAGCCGATTAATATAATAATAAAACAATATGTAAATGTCAATATTTCTTAAGGCTTATTAAAACATATGTAATACAAAAAAACTGTGTTTATTTCTGATTTGATAGAGTCAGTGTTATCTCAGTATATATCCGAACTAATAGAATAGAAATGAAAGTATTTAACACACTAACGTTTAAAATAAAATAGTACCATACAAAGGTTCAAAAAGATAGCAATAAACGATGTATATTAGGTAAAATAAAACAAAAAACAGTTCTTTAACTGTTTCATAAACAACAAATGATAGTAATATGATAACCACCAATCACAAGTTACTTTATTAAACATGTATTGTTCATATAAAATCAATTACGTGAATTTATTTCGTTAATTAAAGTTGAATCCCTTATTTATAAGATCTGGGGAAAATTAATTGACCAGAGAATAGCCCTGGCCAGCCGTCTACACGAAACTTTATCTTAACCACCAGAGAGTAGGAGGGAGAGGTGGCGTCTAATGGTGTGAGAAGAACGAATGGTGGGAAGTGATAACATGGTATCCAATTCAACACCCACTGTACTGTCCTATACAAAAACACAACATGTAAACAATTTAATTAAATTAGAGAGATGTAAACTAGGAGATCATCTAAGATGTTATCACGGCAAACTTCTAATTATAATTTACTCCTAGTTTCATTTACAGTTTTAATTAATACTAAAAGTTGTTTGGCATATGGAATTACTCATTATTTAATGAGCGATTAGTACACGTAATTAAATGATAATACAAGAATAAATTTACAGGTAAAAGATTCAGATCTTGTAGGCAAGTTCACACTTGCTAGCTTGACACAATCTAATTCAAACGTTAATTTTCTATTCTAAGGTCTTTACATAGATCTTACAACCGGCCGCAAAAATATCGAAATGGGCTTGTGTCCTATGTCTTAATTTCTATAAAACTGTACTATATATTAATAAAGCGGGTTACTAGAACCTCAAATGTTCAATTACTTTTTAATAACTCCTTATATGTTAAGAAATATTAACAATTACAAAAGTCATTTTGTCTCTTTAATTATTAAAGTGATTCAACGTTGTACAATGTACACATTCCAAATGCATGTGACATCACAATCGCTTCCAACCTTACAGCTCATAAATCTCTGCTATATGTATTTATATATCAAAATATCAAATTTTATTTACAACTATTTCAAGGAACAATAAAATTTCAATATTATGTCTGCCTTAGCAGGGTTAAATAAAATAAAAACCTATTATTCTTTGACTTGACTTTATTATTTGACTACCAACAGCTACAGAACATTACCACAGCACTGACCTACTCAAGAAATAACTGACGTTAAAATGCATTTCACGTCATACAAATATGGCCGACCACAAATTTAATAAGACCACAATTCAAACTTTTAATTGCTATATCTCTGTCAATATTTAGATATTTAATAAAATAGACACGCCAATACACATTTATTAACTTCAATTTCAATCAACAATTGAAAAATCTACCACTAAAAAATGAGGACACAAGCCCATTAGAATTCAGAAACCCACAAATTCAAATTTCCCGCGTATTCTTTGAAGCTATAAAGCGTCACTATGTATATAAACATTAAGTGAAGTGCATCATTCGGAATTCAAGGAGTATAATCAATTTGCAAACATTTGTGTCTTGAGAGCAGCCATTTCTCCTTCGAATACCGCTAATATCTCAAGTTCAGTACAACCGTTCAGTCCCGTTCAGTTTCGTTCAGTCTTGTGCTACTGCATCGTACGTCTTGCAATAAATTCTTGTTACAGAACCACTATAGAACACTTACAAGGAATTACAATAAAAGGATTACGCCACAAGTAGAAGAATAAGAAGAGAAAATGTACTTCTACATGCAACGTCTCTATTTAAAGGATTGTCAACACTGATCCTAAATGAAATTTTTATTGTAACTTATTTGAGGCTTAATCTTGCAAGCATAGTGAAATATATAACTTGAATTTCTTAAAAAATATTTCCCCAGTGTTGACGATCCTTTAGATGACACTATTTGTCTACCAGTTCCATGCTTTGTTGAAAACATCCGTTCGAAATCTTTGTATGTAAATTCCAAACTATATAACATTCATCATCACCGGATTTCCGCAACGCGATGTGACGTAGACAGTACGAGTAGACTAGAGCTCTACGACGCTACGTTGCTACGGTGCTACGCCACTAGTCTATAGAATAGTTTTACTAATTAAGCCAAATTAGTAAATTATATTGAAGTTTCTATTATAAATTTATCAATAGCGCTGACAAGCTTTAACAAGCTTTGTCTACGAGTATATAAGGGATGAAATATTTAATAGGTATTTGTAATTTGATTTTAATTAAGACGTTGTACAGGGTGGTTGGCAGGGTGGTATTGTTTATTCCACTGCTAACAAATCACAACATTATACAATACTTTGGTAGGAACAAGTAATTTAATTTAGTACCTTTTATAGATGACCCTACTACATTACCAAAATGGAACTGTTCACCATTGGCGTGAAACGATTAGTTGTTATTCAACAAATTTAGGGTTTCTCCTTCCGCAGTTGAATGCGTCATTCACATCAGTGCGACACCAACGTGTAATTTACTATATATGATTACATTCATATTCTATCACATTCTAATGTTGAATCAACGTTAAAAAATTAAGTGGTCAATTTAAAAAACGTGACGACTGGACCTTATAGAGTATCTGCGATCTGTCGACAGTATCCAAGTTCTCGAACGGCAAATGTCGCTCAGTTCCTTTCAATAGCTTAGTGGGCGCACAATTTTGTTATGAAGGACCTTTTAACTATTTAGTAATTAATAGCAATTTTTTATTTATATCAAAAGACATAGCAAAACATCAGAACTTTTTAAGATTACATTTATTTTAAAACTACACTATTGAATTACATATAAATTGATTAAATATTTTAGTTAATAAGAATACTAGTTACGACACTAAGTAAATGTAACTCGCGGTTTAAGTTATAAATAATAATATGTGTAATTATTATTTTATGTAAATGCACCAAAGGTTAAAACGTGCTGTAGGTTTGAGAGTTGAAGCAATAAGAACGAATTAGGAACAAATGCGTAGTGTCGATGCCTAGTAGAAGTGGATCGTAATATTATCGTTTGCTCACAACGAGCAGTGTATATAAAAACAAATAGGCATAAAATATAAATGAATTGAAACAAAGAAATCTTAATTCTAACATTAATTAAAAATAAAGACAAGATATTGATATACAAATATGAATATTGCATGCCTTTATTAACAACGACATAATTCGTGTGAATATTTTAAATTTTAAAAATAATACGAATTTGATTCTTTTAGGAGGGATGCGTTCACTGTGTAACACGGGTAAAGAAAAGCGAAAGCGTTTGTAGTTTATCAGCATTAACGCAAAAGTTGTTTTTTAACCCAACCGACACTGAAATGCAGGTGGTGGTTGGCAGAACATATTTGAACAAGTACACTTAAAGATACCTCTTGTATACGACCTTATCTTCCATTTTTTCATTTATTACTGCTTTCCATGGTGACGTTTTGATTGGTAAACATGTCTTATCCCATACTACCGATTTTCAAAATAAATAAATTTGTCCACAGTCAATCCAGAGTTCTTTAGACCCTGGAGCGGTTTCTCCAACCAATCTATTGATGATGCAACATTATGTATATATCATCCTACTTCTGTATATCATGTAATTTGAATATATAATGGCTGACACATTAAATCTGCTGTTGATTTCAACATTTGACCCGATGCCAAGTTGAACAAGATCATTTATAACACATTTTAACATACGTACTCGTACATCCATTGTAAAGTAACCCACATTTATACTCGTATCATCGAATTATTATTTCAGTGTTTTATTTTACCTCAATTAATCTCTAGCTGTCACCATTGTTCGTTTTTGATTAAGTTTTTCACAATCTGTTTTACTTCTGTTCGCTTATTTCTGACACCACGCTGCGCTGCTGCTGTTCTTCTCCGACATGATGACAAGTGGAGGGATGGGGTAACACAACCGAGGGAGAGAGAGAGAGAAAGAGAGTGGTGAGGCAGCTTAAAGGAGTCAGTTGGAAAATCTTACTTTTGTAAATTACTGATTTAATAGAAAAAAGTTGATTGTCAAAGTAAGATAATATTTCATATTTTTTATTCTTCTTAAAATTTCTTCTTTTTATTTCTTTTAAATGTAAATTTGATTTGAGCTTACTTTTTCAATGTGTTCTTGAAAGACAGTTTAGATAAGTAAGTAGCAGCAAGCGATCGTACCATTTAAGCTACTGGGGTCCTCTTTATCAACTAGTTCAGCAATGAAATTGGATTTTCTGCCAATTTAAAATGATAGGTGCTATTATGCACCATTTAAGACCATTGAACAATCTAGGTCGCTTTAAATACGGCGTGAAGAAGCTATATTCTTAAGCTAACCAATTTAATTTCTGCTAGATACTTTTCTACTTCAAAGGCCAAACGTGAACACAAATAACAATAGAGCTTGTGTTCCAAAATATCTTCAGACGAGACGAGATTTCCTCAGATACTTAATTAACGTACTCGAGAATTTCGGAAAAATGTCACGATCGAAATTATCTTGAGACAATGGACCTGTGTCCTCATTTTTTAGTGGTCGATTTTTCGATTGTTGATTGAAATTGATGTTAGTAAATGTGTATTGGCGTGTTTATTTTATTAAATATCTAAATGTTGACGGAGATATAGCAATTAAAAATTTGAATTGTAGTTTTAGCGCTAGATGGTCGGCCATATTTGTATGACGTGAAATGCATTTTAACCTCAGTTATTTGTTGAGTAGGTCAGTGCTGTGGTAATGTTTTGTAGCTGTTGGTAGTCAAATAATCAAGTCAAATCAAAGAATAATAAGTTTTTATTTTATTTAACCCTGTTACGGCAAACATAATATTGAAATTTTATTGTTTCTTGAAATAGCTGTAAATAATATTTGATATTTTGATATATAAATACATATAGCAGAGATTTATGAGCTGTAAGGTTGGCAGCGGTTGTGATGTCACATGCATTTGGAATGTGTACAACGTTGAATCCCTTTAATAATTAAAGAGACAAAATGACTTTTTTAATTGTTAATATCTCTTGAAATATAAGGTTCTAGTAACCAACTTTATCAATATATAGTACAGTTTTATAGAAATTAAGACATAGGACACAAGCCCATTTAATTAAAGTAATAAATTGTTAATCAAAAATTTGAAGTCGCATGAGAAATTAATGAAATTATCAATGGGACGAATTAAAGTAATCGAAACATTGATGCCAATGCAGTGATGCAGTAAAAGACCTGTTGGTTGATTTGCGCAGTAAATTGAATATAGCTTCTTTATTAGTGGTATATTTATTGATTTTATAATTTGTTTACCACTTGGTGCATTGCTTATCATGAAATAAATTAATTCCATCTCCAGAAATTAATTAAAATGATAAAGTCTTTAAATGCGTGTCGCGTATTCAAATGATTTGCCATGCGACCCGACCCGTTCATCTAGTTATCGATTATAAATAAATAACGAGACCTTTCCTCATGATACATTTCGTTATGTTTATGATTCTGATAATACCTGTTTTACCTGCCTATAGCATGTTAGTAATCATGTCGAACGATTACGAGTAATCGGTTACTACCCACTCCTACCCCCATTTCCTTTCCCCTTCGTTGTAATAAGGCATTTCGTGATGAAAACCTATAAAGCCAATAAGCGATAACTTCTGCATGTAGGTGTATCTTGACGAGAGGTGGTGGGTTGTATTTGTGTGTAACTCATTTATTTTGAAAGTGAAGCAAGTCCATTATTGAAGTAGTTTACCTTATATTATGAATAGATCTGAATATGTCTAAAGGACAGACGACAAGGTGGACGAGTTCATACACGGACCAGAGGTATATTTTCTGGGTTTGGTTTGGTTGTTATCAAATTAAGTTGATTATGTTTATACATAATCGTAAACTTATTAATCAGCGGTGTAGATTAGAAATAGACCACCGTTAAATACATTTGCTCTCTATACTCATCATTGAAAGATATACGTATATTCCCATGGCCCATACCGAGTTACTAGACTGACTTAACAAGACTTATCTCAAGTATTCGTCAACATCACAAAATCCACAAAACCTTACATATTTTTTATCGATTGGAACGAAAACGCGTAAATTCTTGAAATAACAAAATTTGAACTTGTCCCACTTCTGAAATGAACAGTTCATGTATAGTATGCCGGACGAACACAATAACAACAAGTAGTTAACAAAAAGATAGACGCAATATATTTGCAGTTCAGAATTTGACAACACCTGTAGCTCAGAGATCGAGAACTATTGATTGAAATAGATAGTTTTCTTTTTTAATATTTAATTATTTATTTATTTATTTATTTTTTTTTTATTTAACGTCGGCCTATTTCCGATGCTGAGTCCTATCACCGACGACCTCCTTCAATGTTGACAGTATTTATGGTGTCGTGGCCTCATATATGTGGGCTACACCACTGCCTAATAACTGTATGATTATGTATGACCATAATCAATATAAGTTCATAATAACCAAACCCAGAAAATATATATCTGGTCCGGGGATCGAACCCGAAGACACAGCAGTCGGCGTCAAGCATCAATGCTCTCGCCCACTGTGTCGTCTTAATTATTTATAGTGCATCAACTATTGAGCTATTAGCACTTAAACTAATATATATTACATTTTACAAATATTTTATATTACATAATCTATACAATTTATAATTTTCTATTTTATCAGCTTATTTCACTTATTTTATTTAAAATTCTTCAATCTTTGCTCCATTCTATTATCCATCTTTTTCTATTTCAACTATAACTGCATCACAATCTGATACATTGCTTCTACTATGATGACACCCATTGCATTCTCTGGTTCTTTCTTCTATGAGCATTTTTTCTTTGTCTACAAATTGTGTACTTCAACTTTTCTGTTCTTTCCACTATAATTCATATCTTTTCATAAAACAGTTTTTCTTCTTTTTCGTTTTTATTCCTCTGTCTATTTTCTTTATCGATTATTTCTTTTTGTTAACGTGTTTTCTCTTTTTTTCATATTCATGATTATGGTTGCACATAACCAATTAAATCTGATTATTACCAAACCCAGATAATATAATTCTGGCCCGGGGATCAAACCCGGAGACATAGTAGTCAGAGTCAAGCATCAATGCTCTCGACTACTTGTGTCGTCGAAATAGATAGTTAAAATTTTCCGCAGTTGTTGGTAACGTTATGTTTGGTAATGCATTTACTGTGTTAACTGCAAATGATATTAGTTACCACAAGAATAACGAAAATGCACTTTATAATCATTTAGACAAATTTATTAAATTTATTGCAACAGAAATTCTTGATTTGAACATTTTTACTAATGTAAAGTATTTATTTAATGATTATTACTTCCAATCGCAAATGAAAAATATACTAGATATATAGCAAGAGAAAATAAGAGAACTCTTTAAAAGGAATGTATTCTTCTACGAAAAATTTCAACAATTTATAACCAGGTTTTAAAAAAGCTTTCATTAAAGCTCGGTGCATAAATTTCAAGCTTTGTTGAATAGCACGATATGTTAGAACTTAATTAACTATAGACTACAACAACACTCTATGATATAATTACCCTGTGTTTGTTTGTACTCGTAGTTTTCAACAATACCGAATGTGATCCTTTGTTCTTTGAACAATCGCTATTAAAAACCGTAATTAATTAAATCACATTTTACAGGTAGGTTTATCATTTAAATTTAAAGAAAATATTTTTTTTTAAATGTAATATTTTTGTAATGGGGGTTCTATCAAATCTATACCGAAAGGGGGCCTCAAACCGCTGGTTAATATAGGCCACCAAAAATTCCATTATATCTAGAAAATTACTTACAAATATGGTAAAGAGGACGGTGAAAGTTTTGCAGGATTTATTGGTCTTTTATTATGTTATTGGTACATTGATACAATACTTGTTTTTAATAGTCTAAATACTTATATTATTCAAATTTGTTATATTATGAAGATCTGAATCTAAAAAAAGCTGAAATTAATACAGCTAATTAGCAATGAGTTCAATATTTTACATAAAGGCAGCCGTCAGCTCAAGCTTAGTGGTGATGTAAAAATTATTTAGTAATATAGTAATATTTAAATTTTCATAGAATGTCCCTACTTTGAGGTGACGTAGCTCCGTTTCTGTAAGGCATACAAAAAAATATTGTATACAAAACTTGTAGGGAATTGAGTAGGGAATTAACAAGATATTGCTAATAAATATTACCAAGACAACGGCGCGCGCTGACGTCCTATTCATTAGGAGCCCTAACTTTAAAACATGACAAAAAATTAAAACTACCGGCAGTGCCGGATTTAGAGGTGCGGAGGCCCTGGGGCAACGAAGGGGCGAAGGCCCCTAATTATTTTCCGAATAAAAGGAACAATTTCTTTTTGTCGTCTTTCAAAAATGTTGCCTTGATCTCTATTGAGGAGACCCCGGGGCAATAGCTGGGCCTAACTACCGGCACCGGAAAGTTCCCGTATTATTATTCCAACTTCAATTATGACTAGATGCAAGTGATTATGTGTGGGAGCTGGAAAACAAGGTAAGTTTAAATAACCTGGAAGGTAATTATGACTAGACTCATTCGATTTCAAGAGGGACTTAAAAAAGGACTCCATATACTCACTGGCTTTTATAACACATTTTTTAGAAAGTATGAAATAATTAATGACCTAAAAGGAGAAAAATTATTTATCAATAGCTTCATAATAAAAGCATGGAGCGCTCTTGGAAATAACATATAAAATATATAAAGATAATTCAGCTTTATATATATATATATATATATATATATATATATATATATATATATATATGTGTGTGTGTGTGTGTGTGTGTGTGCGTGTGTATATATATAAAATTTGACTGATTGAGACAAGCTGTTTTGACACCATCACCGATGTTAATAAAAGCGAATACAAATTATTTATTTTATGGGTCCATTAATAGATCCCACATTGTTGATGGTACAGCATTGAACTAAATATAATCTAATAAACATATTAATTTAATATTAGTTAATTAAAAATAGAAAAAACATTAAACAATTTTAAAATGATTTACGTTTGGAGAATTCAAAAAATGTGTTTTATAAACAAGTGTAGATCACATTAAAAAAATGATGAAACATCTGATGCTTCATAAAATTAAACATAGTGTCGTCTGTCAGTCATCGAGTCAATCTGTCAATCCGTCAATCTGTCGTTCCAAACAACGATGTAGATATACGACAATCAGAAAGTTCCCCAAGTAAAACAAGTTGCTCCATCAAACCGGTTGAACGCCTCACGCCATTTGTAAGGTTAAGACAACCCTTGGATACGTGCTCAGTTTACCCTACCTACCCCTACCCTCTCATTCAGCCTCCCCCATAGGTACCTTACCGCTGCTACAGTTTATACAATATCAATAACACTACCTTGCCCTTGTGGAAACGATCCCTCGACTAAACACACGGCATATGGGATACGTTGATGCCACAAGAAGAAGGTAAGGTGCAGAGATAGTAAGTTTGTATCGCCCACGAGCGATAAGGGCCGCATTGGGGTTGTGGCGCGCGAGAAATAAAACATAAAGAAAGACGTTAGGTTTCTTCAACACAAATATTTATTCATAGTTAGAAATACCTTAATTTTAGTATAGGGAAAATACACTTAAATAAAAAATTAGATTTACCTAACGAAGAAACTCCAAAGTTTTTAAAAAAATAAGTAAGTTTTTTAAAACTAAAATGTATGTTATATAATATTGGTGTATCAATAAGACGTGACTGTTTTCTCTATTTAATAAAAAGTAAAATAACAAAATGATTATTGATTTCTTTTATTATTTACAAAGCTAATATTTGGGACATACTTATGATATATTAATAGGCCCCATCAAAAAATCCTTCCATAATTCATTTGTGTATCATAGTTTTAGTTCACTTTATCAAAACCATAGACAACGAAAAGAAACAACAAAATATTTAATACGTCTTTAGTCTACATATTATGTTAAATTTCAAACATTAGCAAATCTAAAATAATCAGTTCTTATTGATACACCGTATTCTATAGAATTTTAGCGATAATACAGAAATGTTTTTGTTTTGTAGTTCAATAAAGTTCAATTCTTAAAGTTAAAAACGACAAATCTAATGATATAACTTTCTAAACTATTTTCTTATTTTCGAACACCTGCAAACGTTTACCATCTACCTTTTCTTTAATGGCCCCAGTCGTTGAATCAATTGTCCAAATGTCTAGTCTCTCGTATTGATTAATTACGTACTATAAATAAAAGTTTTTTTTAATTCAATTTTTTAAATTGAAGTAACTCTCAATGTATACAGGAGCGCCAACCGTTTTACGATCTCAACTTCACCGCCGACTAATATTTATTTTTTTTTTTTTTTATTGATATTCATTTATTTCTTAATATTACAACTACAAAACAAGGATCTTAGTAAAACATTTTATAGTAGGAGTATTCTACAGTGAGGACAATATATATTTCTCCAAAAATATTTTTTTCATGAAATTTAATATTTTGTTTTATTTGTTTACCTGTTTTTCTAATTGTTTTAATCTTTTAAAATCTAATTAATTTTTTAAATTCATATGTTATATTTGATGTAGTAAACATTTTATGTCTTTCTGACATTAAAAAGGATTCAAATTTGTCTTCCCCGTGAAGTGCTTCATATATGGCTGCAGCTGTCAGCCATATTTTAGCAAAGTGCACAGGGTCACATTTGCTTGTCGGTACCATTTCAAGGATATTTATAGCGGTGGTGATACTCCTCGGTAGTTGTAATTTCAGGCGCAAATTATTAAGTGTCTTTTCCCAAATTAATCTTGACTTCACACACGAATAAATACGATGGTCGAGCGTATCCACATTTGAGCATTTCTCACATAAGTTATTATCCGCTATATTATGTCTTGATCTTTTATCTCCTGTGGCATAAACTTCGTTGGTGAAGCGATATAAACAAGATCTCCATTTAGAATTCAAAAATTTGTGATGTATATTTTGCAAAGCTGATAGTTCATATTTAATTCACAACCCAAATTTAATACTTTAACCTTTACTTTTATATTTATTTTTACGATTGAGCAAATCTAAAATTTCTCGAATTAAAAAATGTATAAACTCGTATTCTATAAATAAAACAACGTCTAAACCGTTAAGCTAGATAACGAATTCCACACCTTTGATCGTTATAACGGCCGCTATCAACTCATATCATCATGGTGCAGGCCGCAATTTTTTTAGTAGGGTTATAAATGTTGTTTACGACCTGTTTAGCCCTGCATTTTGATGGTTAAATGATCCCTGAACTCTACTGGGAGATGGAGGGAATAAGGGTGGTTGAGGTAGGAAAGGGGTAGCCATGGCCTCGCGTAATGGGCATGTTGTGCAGGTAACATCATACACATTAAGTGGTAGTGGGTATTCGGAGAAACGAGACAGTGGGATGAAGAACTTTACCAATAATAGAAATAAATTGTTCTAAGTTTCATTACATTGTTTGTTTTCGGAATATTGAGGTATGCCTCGACAGATCACCATAGAAGTCATTTAAAGTATCGCATTGGAGTTCAGTATCGTATAAGTCGAAAGAGTAACGTCAATAAATCCCATGATGCTGTTATACATGCGTTCATAGATCAGTACTTGTCGGTTTGTATCAAACAAATTCATTAAATGCGTAATGCATAGTATTTTGAACAGTGGTATTATGATTTTAGACCACTTCAACAGTCGAGGAGTATAAAATCGGATATGAAGGCTGAACTAGAAAAAAATGAAATGAAAAATTAGCAACATTAGATAAAGTACTGAAGTACTGAAACGGAGGCCATGGTTTTCCAAACTAAAATGGCCAACAAGGTTAATGACAATATCTTCAAAACTAAGAAGGAATCATACTGGAGGTCCAAAACATCTAGGAAGGAACAAGATTATTAGCAACAGTAAGTGTGAATGTGGTGAAGGGGAGGCAGATCCTGAGCACATTCTGTAGCAATGCAGAAATACAGCAAAAGTAAGAAATGGAATTCAGACTTAGCTGACGTTTCCTGTTTACGCTGCCTTTTTGATCAAGACCAAAATTTATAACAGCAGTGGCCATGAACAAATCGTTCTTGTTATCAAGAATAAATTTGGAAAAATAGAGAGCAGAACATTATTGGGGCGATAAAAGGATACGTACCTAGGAACCCCAGAAATCATAAAAAGATATAGCCGAGGAAAGAGTCAAAGACCTCTTTAAATTTTCTTGTGCAGAGAATAGAAAATTAAACAAACATACCTCTACTACCCTCCTTCCTTCAAGAAGATTTAAAACTGTGTGTAGTTGTTGCTAAAAACCTGTATGAATTAAACTTTTCTGTAACAATAATCCTAATACATATTTAGAAACCGTTACGAGGTAATCCGTCCCACTGATGATTAGCGATTCTATGTACTCCTCTACAACTAAAAGTAATTGTCGCTAAAATTCTAAAGATATTGCGGAGAAGTAATAAATCTAAAAGATACTTTGTGTAACATATACTGTAGTACAATGGGATGCATGCTCATATATAATATAATCTCGCCTATTATCATAAACAATACTACATAACATATTCTTGTACTTATCATAAAATATTCATATAATGTGGAACTATGAAATAATGATTAAGACAAGTTAATTTAGACAATAAATGGCGTCGTATATGTTAAAAGCATATCTATTTTCAAGGCGTTAGGTAAAGAACAGCATAATACTCAAAATGTTTCGTTGAAGGCCACTCTCGTAATTTGCGATACACAATCATTAGCAGATCTAGAAGTTATATTTCCTTTCAAATAATAAGCATTTATGAAACTGAAGAAATAAGAACGATTGACCTTATTATTCCTCAATAATTTTATCCTCGATTTATGTTTTCGAACTTTACTTCCAAGTATTAAATTTGATATTTTTACAAACGCCAAGTATTATTTTATTGAACAATTCATTCCGTTAACTGTTCAATATTTTTGTTTGTAAACAAACAACTCTGAAATGCAAAGAAAAAGATTTTCTTTTATGAAATCATAATATTTTTGAATAGAAAGAAGAAAAAATAAAATAAAGGGAAACCAATAATACAGTTTTTTTTATTACTGTGCCTAAAATAATAATATACTGTATACGACATATATACAGATATATTTAAACGGTATTAAACGTCTAGCCTGTGTCCGTTTCTGTAAATGGATTAAATGGAATTGTCTGACAGGCACGGTCGGCAAGCAGAAGTATTATCATAACGTAAAGGAGTATCACCATTGGTGTAACATTCAACATTCTACTTCAATATTAATACCACGTGTATATTTGTTGTAGTAGTGTATTGAGTTTTACGTTACTGTGAAATTATTTCGTCAGCGTCTTTCATCGCGGATGGTGTACTCAGGAACTTCACTAAATGGTCGTTAAATATACGTAACTCCCTAAGAGAACCTGACAGTAACTTAAAATTAGATACCAAGTAAAACAGAAGAATTGATTTTTCATTAAATAATTTTAGTCTACACAATAAATCGAACAAGTTTTAGGGCCATCCATTAATTACGTCACACGAGGAGGGAATGGGACGGGAGTCCTCAAAATGTTACAAGATGTGACATGGTGAGAAGAGGATTCATTCGATTTGAGATGTCACATCTAATCTAAAATTAGACTACAAAAATTATAATATTAAGACCAAAAAACAAAACAGGAATAAAAAGAATTATTTTTTTTTCAAAAGTGTAACGTCATAACAGGGGACGGATACAGAATGTGTGACAATGCGTGACAACGTTAGGGTAAAAATCAAGAAATTTTTGTCGTAATTTATGGATGGTCTCTTTGCTAAAATGTATGATACATGATATAAAAAGATATTTTAACATTCTACTTTTATTTGAAAATATTTACAATAATTACAAATAACCGAGAGAAAACAATTTCCTTTTCAATTTAAGAGCATTTAAGCAAGGTCAAGGAAAGGTAATTTACATATTATATTACATACGAATACATATGAAAAATCTATTTCACGAGTAGTATGGATACAAAGTATTTAAATTGTTTCTAATTAATTAGAAATTCTATCGTATCTTCTTCTTAGTTTTCCACCTATTTTGTGTACCTTTGCGCTTTTGTGTATTATAAATTATTTAAAACAAATACATGTTTGTTAATAAATAACGAAATAACAGTTTGTCTGAAATAACAGTTTTACAGAGGCGGGTTAAGCTCTGGGCGAAATTACCTATCATAGACCGCAAGAAACTCCTCAGAAATATAATTATTCAATCCAAGCGGGTTATTCCGTGTGTAGCAGCTAGTGTTTTCGGTTCTCCTGATCCGCCACTGCAATTTTAGTACTTTTACAAGCGTTAAGGTGTGTCTATATGTGTGACTACAAATAAATGTAATAAATGATCTAATAAAACTGCATTAATATGTAATGGAAGGTCAAAGGTAATCTGTCATTAGCCGAGGCTCGGGAAGGTTACAGTTAATGGATGAGCTCGAAGTAAAGGTGAGGGTGAAGGGAGAAGAAGTGTGAGAGGGGGTGATATACAAACAGGACACAAAGTATTCCTTGTACACATCAGAGGTCATGCCTTTGTCAAGGTGTCAGACAAAATAAATCATTATTTTCATGGTAGAGGTTATACTATAGTTAATTACATTTAAGTACAACCATTATATTAATTTATTTATACAGGGTGTACATTAGAAACATTCAAATTATAATAAAAAAAAAAATTTTTATTTATCTAACTAATTAGTTTATAAAATTATTTTTCCCGCAAGTTGGTAACATTGTAGTCTATACCAAATTTGTGCAAGATCGGTAAAGCCAATTGTTGACAGCAGCTGCTAATTGAATTATAGTAAAAGTAATAGTTTAAAATTAAAAAGGTTACACTATTAAACTTCTAAAGTAAATGCGTAAACAGTAATAGCATTTCGAGTGTACTTGTTAATATATCCATTGAGAAAACACATTGATATATAGTCGAAATTACGATAGGTCGACGGCGACTTATACTGAAAAGACGTTATAAGAGTATGAGAAGAGTTATAAGAATCTATAATACGACAACGAATTTTATCTTATTCGTTTCTATATACATTATAGAAAAATAAGTGAGTCAATGCTTTTTAGTTATATCGGCAGTTTATACCCCACAACTTGTTTTAAGTATGAGTAACCGCCGAACTCTCGTAATTTGTACTATAGTTTCAATTATAAGATCGACAGTGAGTCATGCTTAAAAGAGTTTATAAGAGCCTTATTAAATCTACGATACAATGGGGAATTTTCCTAAACGAGTTTCACAACACAACTACGAATTAATTGAGAAAGTTAATAAAATAAAATTATTTGATTAAAAATGTTTTAAAAATTTGGATCCTGGGATCAGTCGGCTAGCCTGTACTTGAATTGTAACAAGTAAGTTGTTGGCTACAGGTATCAAACATTTCGTCAGACACAACCAAATCATCATCTCCCATTCTGAATAACAGAAGGATCGATTTTGGCAAGCCAGAGCTTCGACTTTATTCTAACGCTCAGTACAACACTTGCGAGAGCCAACTAATATACAATACAAACAAATTAAAATGAAAACGAAAACTAAATTACTCGTGTTTAATTAAAATAAAAATACAAATGATAAGTAAATAATATAACAATATTTTAACGTATTAAAATATACTATTATATATATTATTTTAAAATTTTATTAAATTTGTCATATGCAGTGCTGCCATCTTTTGCACAGTTGTAATACCACAGATAAGATATATGTAACAGGTGACATTTTATCAGGTTTGAATCTTTACAGAAATATACAAATGTTGTTTGGTTTTTGATTCAAAAAATGGGCTTGTGTCCTCATTTTTTAGTGGTCGATTTTTCAATTGTTGTTTGAAATTAATGTTAATAAATGTGTATTGGCGTGTCTATTTTATTAAAAGTTTGAATTGTAGTATAGATATTATCTTCAAGAAGAATATAAGAATAGAATTGCTATTTTTAATAACAATTAGTAATAGAAATTGTTCTCACTTTTATATTTTTCAAAAACTGACATTAAACTTCTTTTAAAAGTAAATTCTACTGCATTTTGACAAATTGTCACATTTTGGAGGTTATAATATAATACAATTTTTCTTAATTTAAAATATTGGACCTTGTAAGGTTCTAAAAAAACTAGGAGCATTAAAAAAATAAATTAAATTCAAAATGGTACTGTGAATGACTACGCGTATTACCATATGCTAAGCAATTTAAATTAAATACAAAATTAAATTAAAACAATGAGTGGGAATGATACTTTACGTACTCATATCTTCAATAACACAATTATTTAATTCAGATTCTACTGTATTGAATAAATATTAACAAAGCAATCGTTCTATATTATTAAATACAATTACAATAACATGCCTTACACAAATAACACACCCATGTCAACATTCTTCCTCTGTTAACTCATAAAACTTTTGACACGTAAAGATATTTTTACTATGACGTTTTTGTTCGCGTTCACGTATATGGTATGTCACACCAATTCAATATTTATTTTCCATTCTGTTTTGAAAATTGTTTCACTATATCTAACCTTATTTTCAGTATCAAGTTCTAAGTACAAAAGCTCAGTAAGGCTTTATATCATGCTCTATTTGGCATGTTATATAAAGCTTTGCCAGGGTTATAAAAGCTTCAATACTAACATAAAAGCTCTTGTTTTTGAGTATAAGTTCAAAACATATCCTTGGTAGAAACTTTTCTTCTATTATACCTTTGTAAATATTATTATAGAATACAAACAGAACCTTTCTGGAGGATATACGGTACTAATTTTAGTCTTCATCATTTTATTACAATTATGGTAATTATTATACTGGAGGAATATGTAATTTAGTTAGAAGTACAGTGTGGTACTGGTGTAGGCAATACTGGCGAACTATTGTGGTTTTCGGGAAATATGATATTTTTACATGATTATTATTTTGCTTAATATATCCTTAGAGCATTATATATGGAGAGTGAATAACCTATATTTCCCATAGATTAAAAAAGTGTCCAAAATGTATGTGAGAGAGAAAGGTATATGTTCTTAATTGTTCTCTATGCGCATGCGTCGAAAGTTACTAATTAATGTTTTTAGAATTTTGCAACATAAAAGTATACGAAAATATACAATTACAACATAAAATATTGGCAAAGGAATTTATAAATTTGGAAATTGAGATGAAAGTGAAATTACCTTCATATGAAATTTTTAATATAATCTAAAAATTAAACTTCAATTTGAGAGACCAAGATTTCATTAACAAAAGTCAGTTAAAAGGAAGAGATATTATGTGTTACATCCAAATTTAAGTAAGAAAAATTAATGTCCCGCAAAATTATATCAACTATAATCAGAATCAAAAGTAATCATTGTAAGACTTCAGCTCACCTGTACAAAATTAATATTAAATCTGACGATAGATGTCAATGTGGTGAAGAAGGAACTTTGGATCATATTATATTTGAATGCATAAATTATAGTTTAGAAATATCAAAATTCAATAGTGAAATATTAGATGTGATTTAAACTTTTCCTATCAATACTAAATTCTTGTTAAGTGATTCAAAATTAATTAGTGAATTATTTAAATATTAAGAAATTTGTAAAATTGAATTGTAAAATATGTATAAAAAATGTTTGATCGTGGCTATGACGAATAAAAGTCAAGGCAAATAAATAATCGACGAACTTGAGCCGGCCCTGGATATAGGGCATTATTTATATACGCAGTTATCTTTATAGTAAGGGCATTAAACAATCCGAGAAGGTCATTATTTATACATTATGTCTGAGATATATTCAACGATATTGATTATCAAATTTCTTCCCTTGAAACTTCTATATCAGTTTCAGGGTAACTGCCTGATTTACTGCCTGAATTGTTTCATAATTTATTTACATAGATGTCACCGAGGGGTAATTAAATATGTATCTAATATACTATGAATTAGATCACAGATTCTCAAAGTAATGGTGTTTTAAATAGGGTCAAGCAACTTAGCTTTAGAAACAAGTGGACTAGACGACCATTGCGTTGGCGGCCCGGCAGTGATCAGTTTTGTAATGTTTTCTTGAAATAAAAATAACATAATCATATTATATACTCAGTAAAAGTTCAGTATGCAAGCCAATTAAGCTTATATATACAATGAATGTTGTCAAAGTTGTATTTACTTAGTTATCAACATTAAACTTAATTAAGTTTCAAAGTTGATCACAACACATTACTTCCCTTAAATAATTAATACCAAACAAGTTATTAATTGGTTGCTAAATAACTTAATATAATTATATACTCAAACTTAGTTAACACATGATTTTTGACCCATTTGATCCATTAATGAGGGTGTAAAGCTTTGTAAGTCTAATTTAGTTGGCGTCGTATAATTTCTAACATTGACAGTGACAGTGATGCTGATATAATTGGTTGCGTTCGCTAATGCGTTAAGATTCATGGATGATGGTCGCTGTAACCCAATTCTCTACACTCTGACATGTCTGGGTCATCGGGTTTCGTAATGCGCATTATGATTGGTCAGTTGAGTTACGAGAGCAGAGCTTTTACTCGATGGTGGAAACGCCGGATTATACACTTTAACTTTTTGTATAACGTGATAGAAATGATATTAAATTATGGTCGCGTAGAATTAGAATTGTTTGAGAGACAAATAAAAATAAATAGCGTTATAACTGATCAATGCATAAATCGTGTTTCAGAAATAAATATACTATTTGAAAAGCTCATTTGTTAAAATGATTATAAGGTTTAAATATTATCAAAATACAATAAATTTTATGAAAAATGGTCTACTGTTCCGCGTGAACATTCATTCATGTAGCAAAATTGCATAAATTATGTATTTTTTTTTAGGTTAATTAAAATTAAATCCCTTCTACTGAAATTTATTTGTAGGTTATATTGCTCAAGAAGACAACTATTAAACAGCAATAAAAATAAGGTTCTATAGACTTTATCTTTTCAAGATCTTCTAATAATTTTAGACAATAGAACTTATGATAGTTATAAATAAGGTTAATTTTATAATAATATAATACCTGCTTATACAGATTTGCAATCAATTAGAATAACAAACTTATATATTTGTGTAGTCTTAAGTGTGTCTATCCATATCTTATTTCACACGCAAAGGGGGGAGGGGGTAGATATTGTGACAAGGAGGAAAGTGGCTAGAAACGTTGTGAAGTGACATGTGGTATAAATTTCCGTGAAAAGCAATTTAAATAAAAACAGTTTCAATTAAAACTATTCTAACATTTATAATAATTCCAACAGCAATGTTTGATTTTACTCTTGTTCCTATATTTTCTTGCTTCCTACTCCTCATTATTTTTCTTCGTTTTCTATTTCTTCTTGGCTCTCTTCCTTTGCTATTTCCATTTCATTTACTCTTGCTCTATCTACGCCATCTCCTTCTTGTCTTCCTTATCTCCTCTCCGCAAAGCCTCTATTTTCTGAATTGACGTTTAACTGTTTCTACTCTAATTCCACCATCTACCGCTTCTCTTCACTGCCTCTTTTTAATAACAATTTTAATAGCACAATCTGCTTTTCACTTTTTACTCTTATATTATATTTTATATTTGTTAGTATTATTTATTTAAATAATTGTTACACCAATGTCAATTATTAGCATATGCACATAATAAATACGCAATCTTAATTCTATCTGTTACAAAATCTTTGTTGTTACTATATTTCTAAATTGTAACCTTAAAGAAATAATATACAGGATTACGTTGAAGTAAACTTAAAAAAAAGCAAATCGGAAATGAAAACAAACTTCCGGATATTGAAGTAAAGGAAGTATTTTATTTGAAAATCAAACATATTGATGGTTGAATACATGTTTTTCTTTCATTCACTTCACAGTTAGAAAATATGGGAAATTGAAAAAGTTAGAATAAGTCAGTTAATTCGTTTTGACACACGCTACTACACATAACTACACGTATCTTTGTAGCTAAAGGCTACAGGGGGGGAAGGACTGGGTTGGTGTTTGGCAAGTCACATATGAAAATATTGACTTTAACATTAAGCCGTCAGCCGTGTGAAAACATTTGCTAAGCACATACTGAACTGTGAGTAACTTGACATTTGAAAAATAAGATAAATAATAAATCGACGTAGTAAATATAATCATTTGGAAAATAGAATATGTGTATTTGTTATGTCATTAAATATAATATATTTATTTTATTGATAGTAGTGATATGTGTTTTTAAATTGCAAGTGACACAACAATAGCATCAATATCTATTGAAGAAAGAACCCCTATGTTATGTAATTAACAAATAATAGTACACCTTCAGATAAAATTCAAAATATACGAATCCATTCGAGAAAAACACAACATCAAAGAACAATTACAATATATCATTAATTGATTGATAGTTTGTTACTTATGAATCTGTCTATTTAATATTTTAAGACAACTTTGAAAACACATAAAATTTCATAGCAGAGAATAACTTTATTGACTTTATCAATATAACTAATTTAATCTCTTTATTTTAAATACTATGGGTATTTTATACTTATGGGTATCGTGTCTATAAGTTATAAATTATGTATTGTAAATGTTTATAATAAATGTATGTGGGATATAATTTAGGATTAGATATAATTAGTTTGTAAGAAATAATAATTATAAAGAACTCTATAAAATAGGTTAGAAACATTGCTAATATTAAGTTATATTCAAATGTTACTAGCTCTGTTTTTGAAACGATTTGTGGACCCCGTTTCACTTGACACGTTCGCTTGCTACGACATGAAGATGCATGGTTAGCACAGAGAAGATTGTTAAAATGGCGATAGTAGTAACATACACAGTTTGTATGACAGTCATTGGTAAATTCGGGAAATGTAGTATTAACTAGTTGTTAATAACATTAAGAATTAGAATCCGTTTAACAAATATTACTAGTTGTAATATTTGTTGTTTGATAATATTGTTGTGAACTATTTTTATATATGTGAGTTATTTTTGTAATATAATTTCTTTGAGAAATAATTAATTGAACTTTATTTTTAATAAGCTAATTGTAAATGGGGGCTCAACTAAGGATTGAAATAAAATCAAAACAACTAAACCACGGCTGGTAATCTAGCTAACACCCACTAAGGTGTAAGGTAGACCCACTATTGGAAACGTCAACCAGGATAGGTTTATTGTACCCCACATGTATATATTGTTTCAAGTGCTAATAACTGTTGAAAGTTGATGCATTTAAATAAATATTTAAAAAAAAACATTAAAAACATAATACTGTTCTACTCGTATATGGCTATCTCTAGCGTAAAGTCAATGGCATTAGCACGGCATATATATATCGATGTGCATTGAATAATATTTTTAAATTATTTTTTTCAATGATTGACATTAATTGTAGTAACCTACTGGTTAAAAATCCGAATGTAAAAAATATTCATATAAAGTAAATTACATCGATCAAATTCAATTTTATAAATCCTAAATAGGTAGGTTGAAGGTTTAAATGTTAAATTTATATGAGCTCTAAGGGCGTCCCCACAGGGGTCGACTGGTTGCAAACAGATCTGCGCAAACTGAATGAGAATGGAACTGTGTTGTTAGTGAGAGAATGCACGTGCGAGAGAGAGAAAACACACGGCACGAACTAAACTGGTTTTGAGCACATTTTGAGCGACTATGTTTCTCGGTCGCAGGGCATGCTTTTGATGGTGACATCATGGTCAGAGATGTGCACAAATACAATTTAAATACATATATACATACGATACAATAAAATCCTTATTATGCTATTGTTAAAAATTCTATAGTGTCAGGAAACACGGCTTGACTAGTTTGCAATCAGTCAACTCATGTGTGGAGGGCGTAAATATACTAACTTTTTTAATCCCACTTTCGTCCACCTAATATACGTTTACGTATTTTCTTCTTTCCAAATGAAAGAGCTCACGCTGATTCTCTTTTAAACATGTATTAAAACTGATTGAAATTCACAGAGGTACTCTCCCAGCGAAGTTACCTTACACACAGTAGTACCTTTTTGCATAAATAGTCATCAACAAAAAAGTCATCTCCATTTTCTGACGTCATCTGAGACAGTCATAAAGTAGTCCTGTCTTTATCTATTTCAAAGCACCCTCTAAGCCCTTATGATTGTTGTTATACATCGCACGGGACATTTTGTGTGTTTAGGACCCTTTAAGTATCAACTAAGAGTGGGATAGGTAAGTTGTGGAGAGAGAGGAGAGAAGGAAAGAGGGCGGTTATTAACCTAACCTTCTATTCGTGGTCATAAGTAACATTTTGCTAAACCTGAGCCTTGGGTAAATAAATACCGCCACAATAGCCCACACAAAGGGATGCTTGCGTGCCCTATCGTTGGGGCGAACTATGGTTCGTGTATTGTAAGGTCAGGGAGATGTGGGAGAGGGGGTTAGAGGTTGAGGGTGGTGATTTCACGATAATATGACTGGTTTATACAAAATATATTATGTTACATATACTAAATAAATTATTTTTGTCTGCGATGTTAAAATGAACTATAAAAAATAATTAATTGAATTATATTTTTATAAAGTTAACTTTATGGGAATTATTTTACATGTAAAGAACTATTAGATAATATGGTTTTATGTTTATGGAACGTAAATGTCTGAATATGAAGAAAATGGTAACAATATTTATGTTATACTATGTATACGAGAAGATACTAGCTGTTTCAAATGTGCCAATACTTTTTTGTTAAGTGCTGTTCAGAAAACTTATATTTGGCAGGTGGTAGCTTAGATTATAATAATTTGTTACTACGCATTTTTTTATTACAAAAAAAATGGGTTATGAAAGATAATATTCAACTATGCTACACAATCAGTTCTTTAGTTATGAATATAAGAATAAGATGTATATATAGTCGAAAGATGATTATTAACTTATAAGTTTTAATATTATTAATAGTTTAAATGTCGTTTACCTTTTTGTAGCAGCTGAATATATAATTTCATTTTATTAGTTTTTTTTTTTCTTTGAAGGAGTGATTCTCACAGTATAAATTTAATAAGGTTCAAAATTGAATTAAGCACAATGACATGTAAATAAATGGCAAAAACATTAAAATAAATAATAAATAATAATATTATAATTTAATAAATAAACTTTTTGTTGTTGATTAAAATATTTTCCTAATTCTACATATAGATGCATGAAAAATTAGAAGAGAGATGGATGTAGATTTTACGATATAAAATTTTTCTCCTATATTGAGAAACACAATTGTATCTTGTAAAAGTTTTCAAATTCTCAATTCTTCAAGTCGTGAACTAAAGAAACTTTTCCAAAATTTTAAATTACACAGTAAGTAATTTCTCCTAAATTGAAGAACTCAATTGTACCTAGCACAAATGTTATTAAAAAATCTCAAGTTTTCAAAGTTGTCAAGCTCGTACAGAATTTTAGGTTAGCAATTTTCAGTGATGTTATGAGTCTTATTATAGGAATATTTTATAGTTTATAAGAGAGATCTTAAATAAGATCGCTGTAACTTGCAAATTAGAATAACCCCGTAAGGTCGAAGTACTTCCAAGTGATGACTTGTTTTTGCAAGATGTAAGACTCTATTCAATTTGTAAAAAATTTGAAACACCAACTTTTTTAGAACACAACGAAAACAGGGTTCTAATTGTTCTCTCTACACATGTAGGAGCGCTTTGTTCTACAGGAAATATACACCAATTATATTTCAAAAGAACTAATGAATAAAAAACAACTCATTCATTAACTAAATATTACCAAACGTACCTTTACACAATCGCTTTAGAACTACTTAAAGTTCTGTTGTATATTTCCTCTTGTAAAACGGATTGGATTGAAAATAACGTGTAATCACGTATGTGTGTTTGTTTGCATATCGATGTGTGCGTGTGTACACATGTTTATTACTTTTGATTCAAACCAGTCGTTATGAACGGTTTAGCTTATTCATTATTCATAGGTATTTATAGAAAAATAATGAGTCGTTCAGCGAATAATCCAGTACGTAAAAATTCAATTTCATTCAAACCAGGAACATTGGAATTTACTGATACATAAATACAGGGTGTTTTAAATGAGACGATACCTTTTGTAATTAAAATATCTTTTTAATTAACAAGCAAAATAACTTTTTCTATATACACTTTGTAAATGTGATGATTAAATTTTGTATGGTATATAACATCGTTTAAATGGATTCATGGAAAAGGCTTATTTCTTGCATTTTTTGTTCAGGTCACAAAAATGTGAAGTATTAAGAAATATTTCTTATGTTAGATAAATCTTAAAAACACTGTCTCTGTGCTAGAGGTTGCTGAAAGTGTGAGGGGTAGACATTGCAGAAAGAGTAGTTGTCAGAAAGCTCAAATGTGTAAAAACCGAAGTCGTAAAATTTCGAATAAATTTCTAAACAATATTTGTAACAGCTTTCTTTGTCCCTTTGTTCTACAATCCCACAGCATACATATATACTGGGTCAAGGATTTAAGGATTTAAAATATATCCTTGTATTGGATTTACAGAAAAGAAACTTGATATTCTTATTGAGTCCGTTTGATAAAGAAAATGTGATTTTTTGAAATGTGATACATTACCTGCATATCGCTGAGCGAGTGTTTGTACTTTTTCCGTCGTTTTCCAAACCCCCCACTAGATGCCGCGTCGGATAGACTGCCCCCACATTCCAGTTGACTCATATAAACTTTTAAACTTTACACTTTTCTCGGAAAAATGTTAACACTGAAGTTTTTAATTGTTTTACAGTAATGTTTTACACTTTTTATTTAATTTAATTATTGATTATTGGTTTTAACTAAAAAAACAAAATAAAACTTTGTAGTGTTGTAGGTAAAGAGTATTGCAGAAACCTCACCTGTCTTTATGACCTACAGCTAATTACAAAATTATGACGCATTCTATTCAAGGAAAAATGTTGTGATAGAAAATTTTTAAAACAAAATTTTAAAACACTCATAGATAAAGCCTCATTCCCACTCACTGTTTTGATATTTAATTTACTGTTTTTATTTAATATTGTAATCTAGATTTCAGGTTCTCGTTTAAGCATTCCTTTTCACATTTGTGTTTTAGTTTAAGTTTAGTTAATTTAGTTGATGCGTATGCATCGTTAGTAATATAAATTTCGACAAAATTTATGTGAAATAATTAAAATAGCTAATTTTAATAACAATTAGTAATAGAAATTGTTTTCTCTTCTATATTTTTCAAAAACTGACATTAAACTTGTTTTAAAAGTAAATCTGCATTTTGACAGATTGTTACCTATATGATATAGTTTTTCTTAATTTAATATTTTTAATTTAAAACATTGGACCTTGTAAGGTTCTAAAAAAACTAAGCAAACTTAAAAAATAAATTAAATTAAAAATGGTAGTGTGAATGACTACGCGTATTGCCATATGCTAATCAATTGAAATTAAATACAAAATAAAATTAAATTAGTGAGTGGGAATGATACTTTATTGTAACTTGTTTACAAATTAAATATTTAAAGAAAACTTTTATGTGGATATTTCATGAAAAATATCAACCCTATCTCTAAAACAACAATCATTTTTCCAGTATAGTACCAACACAATAAAGCTTTCAGAAGATCATGAAAATTTAGTGTTAAAGTGAAGTTGATTTGAAATTGAAGTAAACTTTTTAGTTTATATTCATGATCTCGATGCAGAATCCAATCGTTATCAGCGGTGTACGAGTTTTATCAAACAAAGAGATGCAAGTTGCATCATGGGTAAATGTAGTTGCATACTCGTACGAAAAACTAATGGAATGGGTAATAGCATAAAGGGAGGCGGCTAATTTATTCATGGAATTTGTTATACAATCGATTTAAACTATTCGATATTGTTAAAATGTATTAAGTTTGTTCAAGCTAGTGAGTTTTAGATGGCGTTAGTAAACTTGGTGATCTAAAACCATGCTTTTATGTTTAAATCGTTTTATGTAAGTAATTATAAACGCGAATTAAAATCTAATGCTGCAATTAGTTAGATGAATAACGTATCTACATTTTAAGCTTTCTTCCACTGATTTTTAATGAATAGGAACCGTAAAAATAAATTTTGAAAATGAATATATTTTCTAGTTAAATTCCAATTTTTATGACTGTAACATTTCTAAGGGTTAGTCATAAATTTTATTTTATGGTTCTCAAACTTACGCTTAAGCCTTAAAAATATATAGAGTATTCGATAATATTCCAGTCATATAAAATGTGAAATATGTCCGATACAATTGTTTATAAACATATATTATTAAACATTATATACATGAACAACAATTTTTCTTATATCATTTCTTGCCATTGTTCAAGCACATCGGTTTTTGCAACATCTCCAAAATATTCATGAGCCAAGAAAGTGATTTGAAAGAAATATATAGTTTTGCTAGTTTAACCAAAAGAGTAGTTCAATATTTCAACATGACTGTACACGTATTTTATATACACACAAATAAAAGATAGCGGATAAGAATTATTTATTTTATTTAGTATATTTTTACGGATTTTAAATTTTTAAACAAGGAGCTGCATTGCAGATGAATTCCTTTAGAATCGATAACCGCTGAATAATTAACTACGAACAATATTTATCTCTGCTTATAGCTTTACGAGTGTGGGCTGAGGAGGGGGGGGGGTCTGGGTTGCTGGTGAAGGAGATTCAAGATAACATAACAACGCCACAGCGGAAGGAATACTAACAATCTGCGATATAATTTATTAAAATATCAGAAGTACTTTATAAAATATCGATAACCAAGTTTTATCTTCAGAAATTATTAATTATGGGTCATTAAACGAGAAGTAGTGCATTTAAATTAAAATAAAAACATAACGGTACAAGATATCAATTCTATTTTTACAAATATTATTTATTGGTTTATGCCAAGGGCCCCCAAATTGTTGGGTTACAGAATCTTAAAATATTACTATTTTTAAATTAAAAAATAAAATTTAAGAGAATAAAGGCATGTATTGAAACACAAATAAAATAAAAACATTACTTTAACTCTAAAAACATTTATAAACTAACTTATTTTTTACCTCCCAATTTGCAACATTATAAATTTCTTACAGATTTGTGGATTCACTAACACTGCTAGCAAAGCTTTATTTGTACTTTTGATTTTTCAAGATTTTCATGTATTTTTAAAATATGTTTTCAAAGTTAAGTATGATATTTTGCCTGTCAATCTTTCTAGAGTTTTGCTGTTACCGTGTTTTCTTTTCTACGTTTTTCCACGTTAAATTTATTTTACTCAACAGACTTTGCTTGGTACAAATATTTTTGATAAACTGCTGGCTCAGCTTATCTTTGACAACGCTGTTTTCCTTCAAAGTTTCTTTTAAAGAATTTCTAAGTTATATTAATGCAAACTCTCATGAATTTTTTGTGGCGAACAAAGCGTACTTGAAGTTTTTAAAGTAGCATTATAACGACTTTTAAACAGTTTATTTAGTTAGTCTGCAACATTTCTTAAATAATATATATATATATATATATATATATATATATATATATATATATATATATATATATATATATATATAACATAGCCAGTGCTGCATTAACAGTGACAGAAGTGGTTGACTTAGTGAAAGTAATTGCGACTGGACACAATTTTTGTCGAAAAGGAATCGTAACGAAATATAAATGATTTCTTGCTGGAGGTTGTATAAATACGAAATGTCATTGATTTAGAAAGAAATAGATATTGTGACTAGATCTAATTGAGTTTGGGTAAAAGGCAACTACGTCTTGATAGATTTGATTTCGACGAAATGGTTACAAGAATGGAAAGGATGCTGATAGAATATTTTGACTAAATACAAAATGAAAAAGAGGTCCTGGTATAGTACATTATAAGTGCATAAAGAATATAATCTACGGTACCGTGGCTGTTTTTGACTAATATGTCAAATGCAAATATAAATAAGTCTGCAAGAACTTGAAAACAAGTAAGAGAGATATATACAGACGCACACAGTGAGAGAGATTATTGATATTCATTTTCCACTTGATTTATTTTAACTGAATTATAATACAAGACTTTATAAATAAGACAGACGTAATTATTTAAAACTAGTGAAGTAGCTTCAACCGCTCCAACAAATTTGTCATTCAGCTGTGTATAAAATAACTTCTCAGACTTGTTATTTAATGAGATTAATGCCAGACAAATCTTATGCTTTTAAATAATATATATTAAATAGATATAAAACATGAATGACGTCATAATAACTAGAAGGAAAACTTTAAGTAATAAAAGAGCAAGAAAATATATCTTAAATTAAAAATAAATATGCAGATTTTATTAATTAAAACCTCATTAGCAAGTTCCTTTTTGTTTTCGGAAGAAAAAGAGAACAACCCGGGGTCTTAATTAAAAGTACACAGATATAGATATACTCGTACCTTGATTAAAACACAAGCTTTGCCTTAAACAGTACTAAGAAAGTAGGAAGAATCTAGATAAAACCGGAAATGAGTTTTAAAGATCATGGTATGGTTCCACTTCGAAATTGATACTAGAATTAGTATAGAATGTTCTAATTTTAAAAATCAAAGTTAATTAAAGTCGTCAAAAGAGAACTACACAATTTGAATTCAACTATTAAGAGAACTATTCAATTTGAATTAAATTGAAACTAATTAATTAATTTTTATATCGCTAGGTAGAACGTCCATTATTTTGCAGTAAACTTGGACACTTGCTAATGAAAGAAAATTAAATTACATTACATTGCGTCACATTTTCCATCTGAATATTATTTATTGTTTGTGACTATTATAATTTAAAAATAAAGGACTTATTTTTAAAGATACAAAGTCCTATCACTAACAACTATATTTGTACTTTAGATAGCCTCATATATGTGTACTATACTACCTCCAATATACATGACCTAACCCAAAAAATGTAGTGCTAATCCGGGAATGGAACCTCAAGAGGCACTTTGGTATATAACATCAGTGCAATTAAAAAGAAATTAAAAAAAACAAATGCTACACAAATACTTTGAGTGTTATATCACGGTAAAAAATTTGCAAAATATCGTTTCTATATGGAGATTTGTATAAAATAGCAAAATTGGCAAATAAATAAAGAAATTAAAATGTCAGAGATTGTTCGCTATCTCGCAGTATGCTTTTGCGGTAAACCTTTCATATACATAACTAACGGCTGCGACTTTTGAAAACAAAAAATTTAAGCCTTACATTTTTTTTTTAAATCTTATTTTGTAATGAATCTTGTGCTATAAATAAAATGGTAGTGCACAAGAATGTACTCAAATAATATAATAAAAAAATGAAAGTATAACTATTGCTATACCTTGTGTAATTTCGATTTTACCTTCATTAAATAAAAGTAAAACAAAACCTTGTTTTGAAGGTCACATTAATTATATAATAACCATTATTAAATTAATGAGCATATTAATATTTACAGTAACAATGAAAATCAATATTTACTTGAAATACGGTAAAGAACACATATTCATTTCATAACGAACTAATAATAATTAATTATACAATTAAAATAACAACCTTAACTCTACCAAAACAAAAACCACTTGTATGATTTATAACATATAATCAATTTTAAATTTAAATTCACTTTTACATTAAATATTTATTTATTATTTAAAATATTTTTCAAACACTAATTTTAAAACAAACGTAGTCATCACCGCACTCGACAATTATATATTTTTATGTGCTACGGTGACACATCTACGCTACTTGGTATAATATTTGATACTGAGCGAAGCGTAGCACTTGCTACAAGCTCTACAGGCTACGAGCGTAGCTGTACTACGCTATACCACAGCTGTATGTACATGTATACCAGTATGTATGTATACTGGTTACATACAAAACAATATTACGATAAACTCACAGTCTAAGTGCTGTTGCTAATAAACATACATATTATAGTATATTATATTGTGACAACATATTGTATTTTAGTTTTATGTAGCTTTATATTTTCTAAATTCGTTTGTTTTATTATAAATTCTGTTGCATAGGTACATAGTAGTTCATTATATGATATTTCAAATACATAGATGATTTTTACACGGGATAAATTGTAATTTGTTGTTTTATGAAGGTTATTTGTGAGTAGAAATGGTGATAGCCCTGTTTTGATTCTGTGTGAATGGATACAGAACATAGAGAAGTTTGTTAAGGGTTGAATATAGATACATATGTGTTTGTCTGTTTATGTTTTGAAATGGTTCCAACAAGTTGATGTAGTTGTATTAGTGTACACTGTTAAAAATATTTGATACTTGTTTGATAAAATATATTTATATAGAAACATGTTAGACCACCATAAAATTTGACAGTGGATATAATGGAATCTGTAATAAATTTATATTAGAAAGAATAGAATCTGTCAGAAATTGTAGTGTGTAATAAATTTACGGGTAATAGAAAAACTGCCTTAATATGAAACTCAGGAAACACCGCCGTTCTGCTGTTTAACTATTGAAAATGTGGACGCAATTAAAATAAATAATTCTGCACAATTAGCAACAATAATTTTAGGTATAATAGTCGATAATGATTTACGATACAGGTGATTTAAAAAATCCCACTTCTGATAATGGTGTTTTTGGTTTTCCTGGACGCACCAGTTCAGTTATCATTGTAGTTAGAGAATCCAGCTACTTATACTACTTAACTAACTTAAGTAACTTATAATATAAATAAATAAAGCTCATATTGAGACACCCTGACAAGCTTGACAGCCTACACACACTATAGTAACATCTATATATCTTGAGATTAAATCAAGAATAACAAACCAAAATTGTATGGATTATATAACGTTCTGTATTCTGTTGACCTTGAACACTGTATACTCAACATCAGATTTCCGAACATTTGAACCGATAATAAAAAGAAAAATATTTAGCTACAATTTTGTAAAACAACCTACTCAATATTCTGACAACAATAACAAAAAAAGACCGAATATATTACATTGGAATGAAATGAAAAGCAAATCCGCTTAGACAATAAAGGGCAATGACAGAGCTGAACAATATATTTGTACGAGTATATATGCAGAATGGAAGCGGTAGCTTAGTTTAGTAGGGATGCTTTAAAATCTAGTACATAAAGGGTATATTTCTGCGTTGTATTATTAAAAATATTTACATTGATATAGTAAAGAACATGAAATCCTTTAATCTTGTTAAGATTCATTTTCCTCATCGGTGGTTTACCTTTCTTTTCAATCAAATATAAAGCAGTTACTTTGCGGTAAAGGATTAAATCTGGTGACTATGGTGATTCTATAATTGATTGCTTAGTTTAAAATGAATTTCCGGTTTATTGACAAAAGTAAATGTCTTAAATATACTTTAGGGGTTAACTCAGATGAGATTTTCCGAAATATTTATTATGTACTCTTTCTTAAGAATAATATTCCGAATATTACTATATACTGAGTATATGTACTTATACAATACTTTTCTTTCTTTTGCATTTATCTCAAAACTACTTTTTTGAACTGCGCGTATCTGATTTTAATATTTTTTTATACTACTTTTCTAATCTTTTTATACTACTTTTTCGGGTGCCAGGGTGGCCAAACCCCTCAAAATGCAAAGCAAAACAAATATAATAGAAAGTATTCATATATTTAAATTAATTTTGTTATGATAGCATTTTCATTATTTATCATTCTATCAATTTTATTTTACGGCGTTTAAAACATTGTATACCAATCAGGCGTTTATTTATGGTATCTATATAGTATTACCTTGAAAAATATTTTGAGTAATTTATATACCCTAACAACAATTGTTATAAAAGTAAATTGGTCTACTATTTATAACATAATTATATTTGAAATGTTCGTGATTTATTTCTTATAACTTTTATGACGCTACGTGATTTATAGCGCAGAACATTTGCTACATTAAAGTGATGTAATAATAACATAAAACAAGCACAATAAATGTTTACCTTATTACTGTTCTTGATTCGTACGGATAGAACAACAGCGCCATTATTAAGTCGCTCGCTGTGGTAATTCCACCAACTAACTGAAACCTTGACCTTATTTTCAGGGTCAAACGAAGCGGCGCTATGTCTGGTGGAGGCGCGCTATGAGCTACAAGCTACGAGCGACGTAGAGCCGGCGTAGAGTGCGTGTTGCTGAACATCAACACAAAGCGATGCACAGAAACTTATGTATGAATACTTTATGAGTCTGAAAATAAAAAGAAAATAGTTTTGTTAGTGTTGTGTGTATGTGAGTGTCGTATTAGCAAACTATTTTAATTTAAAATAATGATCATTTTTATTTCTTTTAAGGACAGAAAGAATGCCACCGAGTGGTAGAAATTAATCAATTAAAACAATTCCTATTTTAGAAGTAGAAAATGTAGTGCGATCTTGAATTACAAGACAATTTTTTACCTGTGACGTAATTTTATATAACTGATCTTTCAAAAATATCAATTTATCCAATATAGTATTTAATATGGTATGTGGATATTTTCTAACGCTGTCAGAGGCTCTAAACATCTTAGAATGATGATTCCTTTTAAATTAGATTGTAGCGGTTTCACTTACTAATATCACTTCCACATTAATTGTAATATAATATTTATAATTGTACTTTGCGTTGATTCTTTTATTAATTAGTGAGTTATTTACGTGTCAGTCACAAGATTTGTCACCATTATTTTCAAGCAACCGCCACAATCACCAGTGCTATGTAGATTTATGATTTATGTAGATTCAAAAACACAGTTTTAAGCGTCGACGAATTTAGACGTAAATCGGTGCACGGTCAAGTCATGTGCAGTGTAGGGTGTATTGGAGTTGTTTTGAACTAACATAATTTATCATAAGAGCAAACTTTTACTTTACTTTTTATCGATAACTGTTATGAAAGATACTATTGATAGCTGATTGCATTTACCATTTACGTTCGGATAGGTTTAGAGTTGAAGCATGTATTCGCTTGGTTAAAATTCGCTTAAAACACTTCCAGTATGAGAGCTACGAACCGCCCGTATTCGAACGGCTTTGCCACTTGCACTGTGCGAGGGTTCATTACATTTACTGGGTTTGAATAGGTAAAGCGTAATAGAGAATATACGTCCAGTCAAAAATCACTTATTCTTAACATTTAACCATTATTATATGTTAATAACAAATGCCATACATTCAAATATAATATGATCAGAAGTTACTTCTTCACCACATTGACATCATTGACGTCAGATTTAATATTAATTTTGTACAGGTGAGCTAGAGTTTTGCAATGATTACTTTTGATTCTGATTATAGTTGATATAATTTTGCGGTACTCATTTCTAGACCATCTCTACTTACTTAAATTTGAATGTAACTTATAATAATCTCTTCCTTTTAACTGACTTTTGTTAATGTAATCTGTGTTTCTCAAGTTGAAGTTTAATTTTTTGATTATATTAAAAATTTCATATGATATTTGAATGCATTAATTATAGTTTAGAAAGATCAAAATTGAATAGTGATATATTAGATGTGATTAAAACTATTCCTGTTAATACTAAATTTTTGTTAAGTGATTCAAAATTAATTAGTGAATTATTGAAATATTTAGAAATTTGTAAAATTGAATTGTATAAAGATAAATAAAGATGTATAAAAAATGTTTGATGGTGGCTATGACGAAATAAAGTCAAGGCAAATAAGTAAATAAATATAAAAAAAAAAACAAATGCCATATTTATTGATTTTGCAATTCGCAATGGCGTTCATCTCAAAAACAATTTGTCACATCAGTATCAGACTTTCACTCACGGTACTTGCGCGACTATTTATGACATCCATTACTTTATCTTTTGAACCTTTGTTTTGCTTTGTTGATGTTATGTCAAAGGTTAAAATAATGGCATGGATATAACCGTACTCATACCGGTGATTGTACAGAAAGCTATGTATATTTCAGCCCGCATCACCAGGTAAAAAATAACATGAATAGAAATTAAAGTGCTTTGTGTTGTTTGCGTTTGCTGGCTCGATAAAGAAAATAATTAGACTGTCTCAGGGGTTAGTACTTTGATTTAATTAGTTATTAGATTTGTTAGTAATTAAAAAATAATTTATTACATATAGCAATGCGACAAGTGAATTTGTTCGAGCAACACAAGTACTGAGACAGCCCACAGTTATATTATTAGAACGTCTTTACTTCATCAGAAGTACAACTAGTCTTTACTTCATTACAACAAGATCTGAGTGAAGCATAAAACACACTCAATAATAGGACTTGTCTAACAAAATAAAAATTACCTGTTACGTAAATGATTTTACCGAACATACAACGTTTTGTGACCTACTTTACAGCATTTTAAACATTAACATAATCATAAAATAACATAATCTTGCAAATTTTAAAATAGTTATAAAATAATAAAAGAAGGCCTTTTTTAGAATAAATTTTACTAGTTAAATTTTACTTTGTTTTGTGTTTCCATGGTATTTAATGGTGATGTTGGCTTTAATAAAGATTCTGCAGCCTTTTATATACTTCATTCCCACTCTTGCATAGTGTAAATCTTCCAAGACATAGAATAAAAGGAATTGGTCATTTAGGCCCTGCTTGCATGATATTATTATATTCTGTTATAGAATACAACATAAAACAGATGGAAATCGAGAGGTAAGGTATATGCAGCAACACCCTTATATTCCAAATTAACAAACTATAGAATTCCTTTTAAATACAAATTTTATCAGACTTCATCCTATATGAATAATTTAAAAGATTTTTTTTGTTTTTCTCTTGAGAATAATTTTCAGTTGGAAAACAAATATTATTTTTAGATCATAAAAGTTTTGAATCAATGAAATGTTTTAGGATCGTCGTAAAAGTAAAACAAGTAGAAGTGTTCAAGCAACTATAAAATATGAAATAAAAAATATTTAATAATAAAATCAAAAATTATGAAGTCATATATTTTTATTATGCGGAAGCTATTAAATATATGAATAACATTGATTTGTAGATTTATTAAGTCACCGACATCATAGTTATATTACTTAATTTAAAATCGTAACGAGAAACTCAAAGATAACATTTGGGAATTAAACAGAGTCATTTTTAGGATCGGTGTATTAAATTTAAAAAAATCAAAAAGAACTGGGTACTGGGTAAAAAATTGGGGCGTAAGCCCTTTTGTGGTGCGGGCCTCTAGACACAGCCTTATGTTGTACTAATACTATTACTTTTTTGATACTGTAGTATTTTAAGGAGTTATATACAGTTACTAGTCCCAAAAGAAAATTTCAAAAAAATTTCCTGAGAAAACTAGTAATTGTATTAATGTAAAAATTTGCACACATGTTATGGCAACTTTTAACTGTATTTAAATATTTTTATATTTGCAAAAATTTTAATTTCTTCTATTTCTTCTAAGGAGCTCCTCTCAAAATAGACATCTCGCGGTGACCACTATATCTCTAGGCTGGATAAAAATATACTTAAGAAGCTTGCGTTAAAATTTGAGACTGGTCGTGCACAGTACGAAATATTTTTTTTCAACTTACATAACTTCAAAAATAATCGCCGGATTTACTTGAAATTTTCTGTGTGTGAACATGTACATTACAAAAGTTAAATAATAGAATTTTTTTTTTTAATATTAACTGTATATAACCCCTTAACAAAAACAAAAATGTTATATTTTCAAATAGGTTAAAAACCACTGAACTTGAGAGAAAAAGATTAAATATTTATATTACGGCTGGAAATGTTGGAGTGTAACGTAATGTTAGGAATTCTAACCCAAAATTAGTGAGGCATGACAATGTGAGAACCCTTTGCGTGCAGAAAGCTTTAAAGAGACACGTAGAAAGGTCAACATTCAGAACTGAAGAAGAAGGACATTAAAAGACATTTCGGGAATGTATTAAGACGTAACAATGTGAACTTTGAACTTGGGAATAACATTAGGGGTTATTCAAGACGTCAGTTTATATTTCTATAAGTCAAATTCTAATGTCATTATAAAGGATCAGAGTGTCATAATTAAGGTTGTTGAATAACCAAAACAGGATGTTAAATTATACACAGATTTGACACAATTTTGGGTGAAATATCTTTTTGTGAATTAATACATAGAGTGTTCGTAATTTATTTAACCACTCTCCTCCCTCTCCTTCAACTCTTTCTTTGAGAGAGATACATTTTAACGAATCCAATCCTCTAATTGAGAAGAAGTGGTTTGTGTTTGGTGGATTTTTCTTGTTTATTGTACATCACTCTTATTTGTCACAGTTTCATTCACAAAAGCTTTCCTAATGGTTACAATCTATTTTCCTTTCAATCTTGTTACGTTTTCCATGTATTATGCCCCGTCATTATTACTACTACATCACTGTGTGCTTTTGACATCTCTTTCTCGTTGTCGTTGTATGTACGAGTATCTGTCGGATATCACTTAGACCAGTGACTGTTAACCTTTCCTTCAATAACTAAGATCTATCATCTCTAGTAAATCCAACTACACCCACGATGAAATCTTTTTTAGGTTATTTTTGGTAAATGGATTCTTATAGAGTTTGGTTTATTTCTTGTGGGTGTGTTCACCGATTTTCACATAATTAATATTTCTTTGGTGGGTTGCATTCATATATAACTCGCAAAAGTTTTGAGCTTTGAGAATGTAGAGGCGGCACAAGAGGTAACCATTTTACAGAGGCGCCTAATTCATGAATTGTATCATTTGTTGTTGTAATTTTGTTACTGCGAAAATATCTTATGTCGCAAATATCTGATGCATATATTGAAAGAATGAAGAACTACTAAGAGCAAGAGTAAAATTTGAAGATAGTATAAAATTAAGTATACAATTTTTATAAATTTAAATACTTCAATAACCTATATAAGTTAAAAGATAATAGAATAAAAGTCAGAGAAATTGGAAGTCTGGAATATCAAGTAAATGAAGAGAGTAGGTATCGATACTATAATGAGTATGCAAAAGAGATTTTTGAAATTAAAAAAATGCTATTGAAGAATGATGAAGTAAAAAGAAGAAGGGATGCAGAGACAGGAATAGGAAGTGAAGGAGAAGAATTAGGGCAAGAGACTTGGGATAATTTCACGGCGGAAGAGATTCAAGAGGAAATTAGATAAAATGAGTTATAATAATTTATTTTGTGTATATTTTATTTTTTCTTATATAATTATACAATGAATGTAATCGAAATGTAAAAGTAAAGCGGGATAAAATAAATTGACAAAGCAGCACATATGGGCGGAGGGTGCTATTAAATTTAATAAATGACCCACACTGGCTTAATCTCCCCTTAAACTCCCCTAGCACGATGGACAAACTTGAAGATTTTATTCAATTTAAGACAGCCTGGCTACTCGGTTTGGGCTATGGAAGCATTTAAAAATGCACACAGTAGTGACAAGTCTGTCTTAAGCCAGAACTGTTCTCTGCATTATCTCTGTTAGGGCTACCTTGCTACAACACCGACAAAATTATCTTATGACTTATGTATTATCTTATAATACAATTTACATTATTATACCAAGTATAATTTAAAAACTGAGCTGGAGCTCTTTAACCACTAGTTAAAATAGATGGTAAAACAAAATCCCGCCTTAATTCAATATATTTTGTATTTTCTAGTTTAACAGGAATATTATGTTATTTTTAATTATTTGGTTATTTCTTTATCTATTGTTATGAAATATTTAGTTCAATTACTTCTTTGTTGTTTCATATTCAAAAGGTTTGAACGTTCTGTTGTTGCTTAAATCACTCTTAATACAGCTCTCAAACCAGCAACAGCCGAAACAACAAAATAAGAGCAAACTAAGTTAAATTAAGAATAATCATCTTTTGTACTTTATACGTATTCTATTATTTAATATAAGTGTGTTAAAATAAAAACCAGTGCCATTTCACTTACTAAAACCTAACCCAACCAAATTCAAAAAAAGTATTTCTTCAAAATAGACATCTACAACAAAACAATAGATTCTAATATTTGTAAATATTGAGAAGCAGTGGTTTTTAAGCCACTTTCATTTCCAGAACTTCAACAAGAACCTAAAATAGTAGAACAAAGCACAATCCGGATAATAAATTGATATAGAACGACGCTACTAAACATATATTCGTTTATGATACATGAACTCTAAACGATAGATAATCTAATCTTTAACATTCTCACCGCCAGGAGCGCTATAGGCGTTTCTCACAAAACGCAAAACGTGATTATGAATAAAATTATGGTTGTATTATATTTTGGCCTGTTGTATAATAGTAAAATAACGATGTGAATCTACGTAATCTGTTATTTCATGATGAGATTAATATAAAATGATACAGATATGTTAAAAGCAGTGACGTATACACTATTTGTACCAGTGATCATAATAACCCAGTAAACAATTTGGTGAAGTGTCCTATTTGGTGAAGTTCGAGTCACTCGTACAATTCTATTCTAACGCTTTACAAGTTCTCTACCTGTCACAGATTTTGTGTTAGTTTTTCATAATAATATTCTTTCTTTTTCCAACATCATTCATTAAGTATTTCTGTTTCTTTCCCACATGGGTATATTTTTATTATCCGGTCATAAATCATAAACCTACTCCGCTTTTAATTCAGCAGTGAACCGTCGTTGCAATGTCTGTAGCTCATAAAAAGGACCTTTCCTTTGAACGACTGAATAGAAAACGAACACGTTCCAGACAAAAAATTCATGATATGTAATAGAAATTAAGTAGAATTTACTCCAAAATGTTTACTGGGAAATAACAAAACCTTTAGAACATGTATAGTATGTGATATGTACGTCAGCTTTAATCAGTGCCGTACTTGTTTGAGCAAGTAGTGGACCAATAATTTTAATTAATCATGGTACTGGATAGTACTTCTTATTCTAATGTGATTTACTTATCTGTGAAATTAAATAGGATAGAGATTAAATAGATAGCAGAAAAACCTAATAAATAATTAATGTTATATTTATTAAACTACCTTACTTGGATTCTGAACGAAGCTAAGCCACGTGTTTGCTCCATATTATAGTTTTCCTAGTCAATATTATTAAACATAAATTATATTCAGTTTAATGCAACAGAGCAGAGCGCCTTGTTAATATGCAACACGTATTACACATACTAAGTAGATTATGAGTATCGAGAGTAAACATTATTTAACAAACTGTAATCATGCATGAAGGTAGATTGTATTATGTATTTGTTTTCAAATAAAATATATCTATAGAAATGTATTATATATATGTTACACTGCGTTCATGTCCAGTCAGATTTTCTGGACCAGAAAAAAGGTAAAAGAAACCATTTTATCTATGCATATAAATTTAAACCATAACTTGAAACCTTTATATATATACATATACTCTTTATGTATATAATATACTTAGCACCCGTTCTTACGACGTGTTCAGTATGTAATCAGTTCGCTACGCCTGAAAGTTTGCAACTTAATCTACTCGGCTGATCTTTGCTCATGTAAACTTTAAGCTCTATTAGTATATTAGATTTCTTGCTAGTAAAATTAATCTTAACGTTATTAATGCTTTTAACATTTACTTACTCTTAGATAATATCTACTTAACTGTATAACAGCGTGATATACTTATGTCATGAATGGTCAACTTATTTTCTATTTATTAATAAGCTTAATGTTGAAATTGTTAGTTGTGTTATAAGTATTATAAGTTAATGTGTATTAAAACTGTATTAAACAACCCAATATGTTATGGGAGTCGAAATTTGTCATGACAATTATGTTAGAGTAAGTGTCAGTGCAAATTCTATAACGGAAAAAAGAACTGTAGTCCTAAGAAGCCAGTCAAAATATAAAAGAAAGAAAACCACGCAATATTTTTATTTTCATATCTTTGACAAAACTATAATATAAAAACGCATTTTTCAGATAAATGACTATTGAAAAACTATTTACGAAGTGGAATATATCTAACTACCAGGACAGAATATTCGAGAAATCACATTTTGTAAACATTTTGGAGTCACTTTGACATCATATTGAACATGCGTATGATTTTTGTCATGAAAGAGTCCAGTTACATTTCGGTTTCTCAAAGTCGCTCATATGAAATGTCTATTTTATGTCGGAATACAAATGCAGATAAAGTTGATGCGAACTATAATTAAGGTGAAATAGTGATGGAAACGTCACAAAACGGGACACTTCACCAAATTGTTTACTGCGTAACAAACATCTTCTAAAGAAAGAACCCCACCTCAATGCAGTATATGTAATTCCCAACTAACACTACAACACCTACTGACAACATACGAAGCCATCCGAGAAAAACGCAACATCAAGGGACAATTACCAGATGTCATGGCAGACGAGACATACCTCATTAACAAATTATAAAATCACTATAATCAACGAATGTGACGTAGCAGTTGAAATCGTCATAAAACAATAAAGAAAAAATAATAATAATAATAACGTGCTCTCAAAACTGGGTTACACTTTGAGACCTTTAAACTAGATGGTACGCTTTTCAATTGCATGATCCGCCATTGGGATGAAAAGCCTTGGGCCGGGTTCGATTCCCGTTTGTTTATTAACAAGTTCAACTAATTATATGCTAGCATTAACATAAACTAATTAGGCAGCGGCTTGTAAAATTATTTTTCAAATAGCAAACCTTCAAATATCATTTGCCATTTATACATAACATGTAGTTTAATTAACTATTGCAACACATTACAAAAAAAAACCACAAACCATTTTTAACCCCTTTTTGTGAAACATGCATTTATACTCAAAAATTAAAATAAAAACCCTTTGATTAATCTAAAACATCATTTTAACTGTTACAATCCATTTGCCGTTAAAGGTCACACAATGTAACAGAAACAATGAGCAGATGTTCGCGGTCAGATAGGACCGACCATTAAATTTTAAAACATTGACATAAAAACTATATAACTGTCGCAATTTTATCCCATTAATATTTGGTTTTACATTTTTATATAGTCCCCATTCCAAAGCACACCCACAAGGTGTCGTGCATCCCTACACAAATACTACAAGTATATACCATGGAGCAAGATTCAACAGGTCCTGGAATGCCAGCAACGTGAAGGAGTTTGATTTCACGGCATGGGACACTGATTTGTTAAAGGACCGCTTAATTGGTTTGTGACATCTTTGGTAATGAAGTGATTTAACTGTCAATATCACGCTTACGTAAATTTAAAGAAGCTGTTACATTACCATATATTAAACATAACAATTTCTCTTTTATTTACGTAAAAATGTTGACCTAACAAATGTTTACGTAACAAATATTTAAGAAATAGAATAAGAGAAACTTTAAACATGTATTTTTCGAAACAGTTTGGATCAAATTCATGTGTATGATATCCGAATAATCAACCATCTTATTAATCTCATTCAAGTTTGATTAATCAAATTATCAGCATTTTCAGTGGATGTGCTTTTATTATCTACATTTTTAATTGTAGAAAACTATCAATCGATACTTAGATGGCTTAAGATTAATTTTCTGAAGTTAGGCACTATATCGGCAAAAGTCTTCCAAATTGGAAGTACTATACCCAGTAAACATTTGATGAAGTGTCCCTTTTTGTGACGTTTCTATCACTATTTCACTTCAATTATAGTTCGCATCAACTTTATCTTCATTTGTATTCCGACAGGTGGAGTGGTTCCGTCATCTGTAGCCGATAAAACAGACATTTCATATGAACGATTGTGAGAAACTGAACTATAAATGAACTCTTTCATGACAAAAAAATCATACGCATCTCCAATATGTCAAAGTGACTCCAAAATGTTTACTGGGTAGTGACTAGATTTAATTGCAATTCGGATTTGAAAATTAATACCAACTAAGAATCCTGTTCCACTTTAACAACAAACTAGGCACTGGTATTGGTTAGTTACATTCATATCAGTTACCAAAGTTTTTTGTCGCATTATTTTCGATAAGACCAACGCCAGAATTTATGAGCGACAACTGGATTACAGTATATAAATGTGCTTTATCCACAATTTATGCAAAACCTTTATGCGTATTCGAGTTCTAAAAGGGTCATATTATTGGCAAGTATAATATTGTTGTAAGTACGCATAAGTCGTACTTATCCTTCCTATTTTTAATATAAATGTTATTTATTTTATAAGAATTATATTATGTTATCTTTAATTTTAGTATTAATATTGTAATAAATAATTATTTGTATTTAGCGCTTGTAAACATTGACTCTGGTCTGTGGAGATTTTATATTGTTTTAATGCTGGTAACTCAGTATTGGCACATTGTGATGTGAAATAAATCATTATATATTAATCTGCACGCTAGTCAGAAAGTCAGTCTTCTCCTGAGTCTCAACCAAGTGTTTACTAATTGTACTTCGTTCGTACAATACTCCAATTGTAACATCTAAGTATTCAATAGTGAGCACATTTTAACTATTAATCAAATTATAACACTAGAAATTACATTTTGTTTTATATCTGGCATCTTTATTAATCCAATAAAATACTATTGTAATTAAGTACGCAGATATAATATTACAACGAATAAATGATATATTTTAATAAAAGTGTTTGTATTAATAGTATTTAAAAGATACTAATTGTTCAACCGTCGTATGTTGCAACGAGGTTATACTTTAGGCCGCTCAAGTATTCTCAAATTGCAACAATACACCGTCAAACAAGAATCCTATTAATCATCTTAAAAGAGTTAATTCTTATCAACGTGAGTAATTCAAGAAGGTGGATGATCGTCAAACTGAAGAATCTACTTCCAGAAACTAGCAACACTGCGTGATGTATTAGCAAGCTGAGTAATCTCCTTCTAGAACGAGCATCAGACCTCTTTTTACAACATTGATGTCAGGTGTAACATCCGCCCTCGAATCTTACTCACAACAAATGGTGTCAGGTGTGGGGTTTGAAGAGATATTCCTACACATAAATATCCAAGAGGTACGCCCAAAATTTTTTTCTATATATTCTACACCTGGATGCAAATCAATAAATCTGGATACCACTACGCCGATCGATTATTTCCAAAATTGCCGAAGAGTACGAGCTAGAATATCATTTCATCTGTATTTCACATAATTTTCTACAAGTCCGGCGGATGCAAAACTACAGCCCGCTAAACCTGGAAAAAGAAATCTTTTGCCGCCACGGGAATGGATGGATGCTTCTAGAACACTTGGAATAATCTAAATCGATGTTGGTCGCGTGCAGAATTTCGCACACAGCTGTTTATAGATCATAATCACTGATAAGAAAATCTTTAAGTATAATAAGACAGTATCTTTCTTTTTGTATATAATTATTACTATAAATTGATAATTGTATTTTTTTTTATATAGCAACGTTATTAATGAAGCTATCATTTTTTTAGTATTATATTCAGTACTTTTGAATATTTGCTGTAATCCAAGTATTTTTTATTAGCATCATTATTAACGTGGTTATAATTTTTTTTTAGTATTATATTCAATACTTTTGAATATTTGCTATAACCTAACTTTTTTTGTAGCATCATTGTTTGTCATTGAAGCTATTAATTTTTTTAGTATTATATTCAATACTTTTGAATATTTGCTATAACCTAACTTTTTTTTGTAGCATCATTCTCATCATTGAAGCTATTAATTTTTTTTAGTATTATATTCAGTACTTTTGAATATTTGCTATAATCCAAGTATTTTTTATTAGCATCATTATTAACGAGGTTATAATTTTTTTTTAGTATTATATTCAATACTTTTGAATATTTGCTATAACCTAACTTTTTTTAGTAGCATCATTGTTTGTCATTGAAGCTATTAATTTTTTTAGTATTATATTCAGTACTTTTGAATATTTGCTATAATCCAAGTATTTTTTTGTAGCATCCTTGTCCATCATTGAAGCTATTAATTTTTTTATAGTATTATATCCAATACTTTTGCATATTTACTATAATATTTTTCTATAATTGTTTCCGCAATTATACTAATTTATGTTAATATTTTTTTAGAACAACATCTTTTTTTGAACGAGAGGGAATTTTGAAAAGGAGAAGTAAAGAGCTGAAGCAGTTTGATAGCAGTCTGTTCAATCAGAGAGACTACCTTCCTGTTACAACTGCGGTGTCTGAGCCCCATCGGAAATTTCCTGTGAGTTACTGTTTTCGCTAACAATTTTTCCTTGTCAGAATCCTATTTTTCGGAGAGTCGTTTATTGGTACAAAATAATCTTTAGTCTGTATATTATATATAACTTTAATTAAGTACAATGGCACCGAACGTTCATTCCCTCACATTAGTTGAGAATACAATCAATCTAATTAATGAGTTTTCAAAAAATTTAGAAGTCCAATCAACATCCTTAACAATAGTTGAATTAAAAATCAAAAACTTAGAAAAGGCTTGGGTCAAATATAATAGTATCGTAGAAGCACTGCTTCCAACTCTAAAAAATGAAGAAGCTACGGCTATCGTTAGTAAGTCTATGGAAGTTGAAAGTATTTATGACGACACTCTTATTTCCTTGTTGAATTATAAGCAAACATTTGAGAATGATACACATATTGTGGATGACTCAAAAAGCATAGATTCAATAAGAAATTTAAACTTAAGTCCAATGCAACTAACCGTTTTTGATGGAGAATATACTAATTGGCAAAGTTTCATGGAATTATTTACAAATTTAATTCGTAATAATAGCAAACTATCAAACATTGAAAAAATGCATTATTTAAAATTAAATTTGACAGGAGAACCACTCAAACTCATAAAGAATTATCCTTTAACAAACGATAATTATGAAATTGTTTGGAACATCCTTTGTAAACGTTATGACAATAAGGTAGCACTTATTGAAACCTGTTTGAACAATTTAATAAACTACAATGTTATACGTTTAGAATCAGAAACTAATATCAAAAATTTTTTAGACGAAATTAATGAATCGATTAGAGCATTAACCGAGTTGGGAATATATTCTAATCATTCAGATTTTATTTTTATACATTTTTTAAAGACCAAGTTAGATTTTAACACATTAAAGGAATGGGAAAACAGAAATACTTCTGAATTACCAACCCTAAATGATTTTACGAATTTTCTTGAAACACGGTGGCGCACTCTAGAAAGAAGAAGGCATGTTGAATTTAAAACAGATTCAAGTCATTCTATTTCTAGTAGTGAACCAGTTTCAAGTGAACAATTTGCTAACGAAGTCGAAACAAAATTTAAAACTTTTTTTTGTAACTATTGTAAAAAAAATGGTCATTTAGAGAAATATTGTTTTATCAAGAAGGAAAATGCGGATACGGTATATCCTGTCGCGCAAATTAATATTTGTAGGAGAGATACGGTATTTTCAAAACCTTCTGTTTATTGTAAAAGATCGAGACATCTTGAATCTGATGGTCCTCAAGTATCTTTTACTAAAAATACAAAACAAAATTCACGTTCTTTTTATAATCACCATTTACGTAAATTTAATAGTTTAAATAAAAATATTGAGATTAAAGAAATACAAAATACTAATGATATAACAAATTTTAACTGTAACAATAAAAATATTAATGTCAAGCAAACAGCTGACACTGTTCAATTCAGAATAGTCGCAGCCAAAGCAAAGACTGTATCATTTTTATTGGACACTGGTTCTCAAATTTCTTTAATTAAACAAAATATTTTAAAAAATAATATCAAAATAGATAGTACATCTAAAGTGTTATTAAAGGGAATCTCTGAAGGCACGCCTTATACTTTAGGTTCACTAAAAACTTCTATAATTTTAGATAGTTCTAGGTCGAAACAAACCTTTCAGGTTGTGTCAGAGGACTTTCCCATTCAGCAAGATGGAATCATAGGATTAGATATTTTACGTACATTTAAAGCAGTAATTAATTTGGAAACAAACAGCGTACAATTCTCACAACATGGCAAAATGTTTGAATTACCATTATTGAACATAAACAGTATTATCATAGTTCCAGCACGTACTAGGAAATTAATTCCTATGTCGGGTTCTACGGTAGGAGTTTGTGTAGCCAAGGAATTGCTACCTGAAGTTTTTTTAGCCAACGCATTAATTAATCCTGTTAATAATACTTTTTATATATCAATAACTAATTCCTCAGCAAAAGATGTAATACTTAACAATTTTAAACCAGATATTATTCCAATAAATAAATTTAATTTTTACCATTTTTTGAAAAGAAATCCTAACGATCCTAAAAGATCCTTACGACATCTTTTATTTAATAATATAGATTTTTCAAATGTTAATTCAAAATACTTAACAGATTTAATGGAAATCTGTAATAATTTTAATAACATATTTTTTTTCCCGGTAGATAAGTTATCTTGTGCGAGTGCACTGAGTAACTCACCTAACCCTGTAAACATTAAGCCGCATAGATTATCTCATGCGCATAAAGAAATTGTTGAGAAGCATATTCAAGAACTGTTGGCTAACAACATTATTGAAAAATGCGACTCACAGTTTAACGCACCTCTGTTAATGGTACCTAAAAAAGCAGATGTGTCGGGGAACAAACAATTTTGCGTTGTAATCGACTATCGTAAACTTAATGAACAGACGACAAGTGATGTTTATACTTTGCCTCTCGTACATGACATACTAGACCAATTTAGTGGTGCAGAATATTCTTCTACGATTGATTTAGTTACAAATAAATTTACTAGTAATAAACCAAAATTTAAATTAAATTTTGATAGAAGGGTCAATTCTTTTTTTCACCTAGAAAGTATACGGTAGTTAATAGGAATAGATTGAAGAGATTTTGTACCAATGAACAAAACCTTGACGTGTTAGATGGATTTTGTCAGGGATGATTGTTTTGTGGAGCAGTGTTAACTCTATACGATGGGATCAGAATCGTTGTCGACACTTTGCTTCTCTTTTTGTTTTTTTTCCAGAATTGTAACTCGTATATTTTGTTTTTATACGTGTCCCTTTTTTTTGGAAGGGGGTGTTGCGATAGTACGACATCGTCCTATCTTCCTTTTTCTTTTTCTTGGAAAGAAACGCATATGTTTGTTTAATATGCGTTCCTTTTTTAGGGTTGAAGGGTGTTGTAAGTACGCATAAGTCGTACTTATCCTTCCTATTTTTAATATAAATGTTATTTATTTTATAAGAATTATATTATGTTATCTTTAATTTTAGTATTAATATTGTAATAAATAATTATTTGTATTTAGCGCTTGTAAACATTGACTCTGGTCTGTGGAGATTTTATATTGTTTTAATGCTGGTAACTCAGTATTGGCACATTGTGATGTGAAATAAATCATTATATATTAATCTGCACGCTAGTCAGAAAGTCAGTCTTCTCCTGAGTCTCAACCAAGTGTTTACTAATTGTACTTCGTTCGTACAATACTCCAATTGTAACATCTAAGTATTCAATAGTGAGCACATTTTAACTATTAATCAAATTATAACACTAGAAATTACATTTTGTTTTATATCTGGCATCTTTATTAATCCAATAAAATACTATTGTAATTAAGTACGCAGATATAATATTACAACGAATAAATGATATATTTTAATAAAAGTGTTTGTATTAATAGTATTTAAAAGATACTAATTGTTCAACCGTCGTATGTTGCAACGAGGTTATACTTTAGGCCGCTCAAGTATTCTCAAATTGCAACAATACACCGTCAAACAAGAATCCTATTAATCATCTTAAAAGAGTTAATTCTTATCAACGTGAGTAATTCAAGAAGGTGGATGATCGTCAAACTGAAGAATCTACTTCCAGAAACTAGCAACACTGCGTGATGTATTAGCAAGCTGAGTAATCTCCTTCTAGAACGAGCATCAGACCTCTTTTTACAACATTGATGTCAGGTGTAACATCCGCCCTCGAATCTTACTCACAACAATATAAAGCCATGAAACAGAATCAAAGTTACTCTATGTAATCTATCACAACTACCACATAGATGTTTTATAAAGTAATATGAAAAAACAACTCGATGTATTAAATATATTTCAAACCAAGAAAGATGGCTGTTATTTTAAAACTTACAAAGTTTGATGCTTACACTTTATCCAGATATATTTTATGATCTCTGTTTCTAGTTACAGGTATATAATATTCCAACGTGTTCATTTGCAACAGTTGACTCGTTCGAACTTAGTTAAAGGTTGGTTCTCCACAACTCAACTTAGATAACCACCTAAAACATACCGAGTGAAGTTAGGAAAAATTGAGCAAGAGAAGTATGATCTGGGGAAGAGAGTTGCTAGCATACATAAAGGAAAGGAATGTAAAACGTACAAGTGAAGCAGCGAAATAGGTACTGGGAACAAGAAGAGAAGAATGTCTACAGAATGTGTAAAGAAATAGAGAGCATGCTGGAACATATGTGGATAGAATGAGAATATAAGATAGGTAGTGAAAAGAAGATAGAGGAAGTGTTGAAATGAGACAAGGAAGGAAAGGATGGAGATAGATGGCGGAGGTACAAAGAAAAAGGAAAAAGAAATAGAAGGAAAGGGAATGAGAAAAGAAAGATTAGAGTAAGAAAGTGAGAGAAGTTAATAGTTTCAAGTTTAAATAGAGAAGGAGAACAAGTATAGATTAGAATAGTTTTAAATTTAATATAGTAGAGATTTAAATGAAAATTAGACGACTTTATGTAAAGGAAGAATGTGAATTCTTGGAACAGTTATTAAATAAATAAATATAAAATAAGTTTTCAAAGAAAGTTAGCAGTATTTGATACCTGTGAATGATTTTTTGCCCTTTGAATGATTCTATATGCCAATGTTTAGGTTTTGTGAACTTTAATCGACTTTAACCAATCTACTAAAAGTTATCATTTAAATTTAAATATTAAGAACCCGCCATAATCGTTGGTAAGCATCGTGCAGCAACGAGTGAATCATGAGCGCGTAGAGAATTGTAGAGTCAAATAGAGGCTGCCCGGGAATATCGATTACCACAGTCCCGACCTTCCACCGACCATCTCTACACAACAAAACCAACCCCATTACATCCCCACACTTCTACAACCATCGAGTCTTGTTAGTCCGTAATAGTAGCCAGCGCCACCACCATTTTTAACCAACTACCCCTTGTCCGTCCTTTTACGTGTAACGTAGCTACAGTTAAAAGCTACTTTATAACCACTTTTAAAATTAAAATAGCATGGAAAATTGTCTAGTTAGAAAAATTTAATTAGTAATTTATGTTAATTATAATTAAAAATTAATTTAAATTAATATAAAGAGTTGCTTGTTCTATATGTGAGGTACACTTATGAAATTCACACCTTGTTTGTTTAATTTAGTAAGATGCCCACTTACAGAAATTCAGATGAGACTTCACTTTTATAGAGACATAACTTTTTAAGTTATATACCACAAACCAAAATTATTTTGGGACTTTGTTCTAGGACTAATAATATTTAATCTAAAAGGGTCTAAATAAAGATACATTTATTCATTAAAAATAACTTCCTAAGATTTAATAATCGTTTAAAGGATCTACTAAGAAGATTTATGATTATGTTAATAGGCATAAAGTGAGATTTATATTTCAAAAAGCAGTAAAATAAACACAGAAGATTGCTAACATTGTTTGTGTAACAAGTAGCTTTTGTTAGCGAACTAAATCTTAACTACACATAACTGTATTTAGCTGGTTGTTGTGGCTGGCGGCTGGTTGGCTGGTAAAGATACTTTATAATCTTTTAATCCTTAAAAAGTGTAATCAAGTTATAGGACAATTATCAGCGAATAGATATAAAGATTATAATAAGTCATAAAGAAAATATTTACAATTTTATTTATTAATTTAAAAAAGCCGGGTATTTTATTCTTATAACAATAAAATAGATTACAGATTAAAGATTTTTACGTAAATCTTTTGTAACTGCGTTTAGCGAGATGTTTATACATATTTTGAGACTTATATCTTATATCTACGAAATCTCTGGCTGTAAAAACTAGATTTCTATATTCTGTAGAACGATACGATACCCGATACTAGTACGATAGAATCCTCTTTAGTAAAGTCTATGGTAAAGCTCATTTACACCGATAGTAACTGGTATGCTATATCCAACCGAATAAACTGTGACCAATGAGAACAATTTGGCATGAGGGCAAATATTTGAAGAGGTAGAAATGTAGCATTTTTACTGAAATTGATACCAAGAAAGACCCTTCTCATATTTTAATCCGGCACTGCTGATATTTGCACCCTGCGGTAAAGAAAACAGAAATCATGAATTACAAACGGTGAAAACATAAAAAAGTAACAAGATGGATTTCAAATGGTACGACCTGAAATAATTCATAAACTTATTAATACTCTTATTTATTACATAATCTCATAAAACAAATTACTAATTGTAAATAACATTTTCTGTAAACAAGGATAATATTTCTAAAAGAAAACAGAAAAGTAAGCTTCCGGCAATTATATTTAAGGTTACAAAAGGATCACAATGTTCAAATATTGTCGTATAAAAGGTCAAAGAGCAAATAAAGTATAAACGTGAATACTAAAAGGTCATTAAAACTTATTATTTAAAGTTTGAGTAGAAAATCTGTGATGTTTGAACAATTATTTGATAATTCAACCCTAGGGGCTACGGGTTTGAAGCGCCACATTTTTTGGTGTTTGTTTGAAATTTGAACACTACTTTCTTTCACTCTGTAAATTATTGGTAAGAACTTTTATATATATTTTTGTGTATGTATGTTAAGGGAGGGGTTAGGGTTTTCACTTTCCAAAAATCCAATTTTTTTTTTGTCTTATCTTATTGTTTAACATTTCAAGAATATGTCCTTAAAATTTTAAGCCGATCTAAGCAATATTTTTTAAGTTATTGTCTTATTAATCCGGTATATTATATCGTATTATATGTTAAAACCAGGTATACAGTTTATTCATTGCTATAGCCCTGACGCGTTTTTCTCAAAACTACTTTTTCAAAGTCCGTGTTCACTGCCATTTAAAAACTAATTGACCGATTCATTTCAAACTTCGTACACATTTTCTACATATAAAATACCTCCCCACAACGTTTAGATAAAAAAAAGTTTATTACATTAAGGGTTTTTCGTGGAAAATAACAGTTCACACTTTAAATGGCCGCCAAACATTTTTAAATGAAAAAAAAAATTATCAGAGAACATTAGGGGGAAGATTTGATTATAATTTAACTAAATTTTAATGGTTTTTCATTTTCAAATAATTTCCGGCCAAGTTATAGTGAACACCGCAAATTGTCTTTTTTCCCAAGACTTTCTGGAGAAAGCTTTGTTACCGGCTTATGCTTTAATATTGCTGCATGATAAAATTATACAACATAGTCAAAAGTATGCTCAATAATGTACAAAAGGTTCGAATAAAATTGCTCGATCTATACTTGAGAAAAAAAATCGCAAAAAAGTGTTTTTCTTTTACGCTGAAACCCTAACCCCTCCCTTAAACAAATACGAATATTAGAGAATGATATTAATTCTTTTTAGCTTGAGACTATTTTAATCAGAAGTGTATTCATTTATTTATAGAAATGTGATTAAATTCATTAGATCTTTAGTTCTACCTATAACAATATATATTTTACGTTAGAGCAAGACACAATTCTCTTAAAACAGTCCAAATCTTACCCATTATGAGTCCCTTCTACTGTCGATACCGTGGTAAAAATAAGCAAGCTCATTTTTTAAGGGTGGTTTTTTTTTAATTGTATATTTAAATGTAGGTTATAATTATTATATTTTATATCAAAAGGAGTCCGCAAAAACTCTGAAGATACGTCACTGCTGTAGACAATTGCTTCAGCCTTTATTCTTAACAAGTTTTATGCATTAATAAAACCGCTACCCCTAAAATAGGGTAATAATCAGCATGCTCTTCAGTTCTTAATGCAATAACGCTTTAAAACCGTTGGAAATGGTTTATTATACACTTGCTGCTACCAGCGAATAAATTGAAATCGCGTCATTAAGTCTAGACCATTCGACTGGTCGCAGAAAATGAAAATTATTTTGTTATGACGAAAAAATATGGATTCAGCGATAATATGAAAATAAATACTGTTGTTTACACATCAGCGTTAGGGATAGGATTATAGGGCGAAAGTATATGTCAGTAATTGGGTGGTTTCCTTACTAGATATATGTATTTGCTAGTTTTATGACCTTCAAAAATAACTTTGGAAAGAACATGTACTGAAGGACAAATGTATCGCTTGCTGAATGACTATTTTTTATTAAACTTTTTAAAAATACATTTGCTTCTATTACTTTAAAAGTCTTTTTTTGAAGTACAGCCCAATTCAATTTCTTACTCTAAATCACAAAATTCAGTTTAAACTATCAAAAATTCTGGATGGAAAACACTAAATAAATAACGTCCTATCTAAAAATTCCTTAACTTCTAAGTACAAAGTTTGACAATTTGTCTCCCCATTTCTCTTCAGTGTAAGTTAGAAAAATGTATGGAAACTTATTTAAATTTAAATTATCTTATTATTCACGTTATCCTTTTTATTTACCTATATCATCATAATTTTTTATTTAATTTAAAACATAACACACTTAAGTAACAGACGAAGTGCCACCTGTTGCTGTTCTTTAGCAAAATTCAATAAGGTATGATAATTTTTAAAATTAAATTGCTTGAATAACTTATTGATCCTTATATAAAATTCACAATGATGTAAAAAATATTAGCATTAAAAAATTAAAGGGACAGACGGTACCTCATTTTAAGTCACTTGATATAGTCAGTGCTTATTTCTACTTTAATAACTATCTATACCTATGTTTAAAACCAAGAACTCAAACCATATAAACGTATAATATATATTTAATATACATAATAATCAATAGATGCCACCTGCATCTAAACACCTGATCAAATAATATAAATTTAAAAAAGTAGTATGTTAAATTATGTGCTAAATCAATTACTACTTGTATGTATAGAGCAGGTTGGTCACAATCAATTTTGATTACGTCACAAAGTCGTCAGGTAGAGGTACACAGGTATCCAGGACCCAGGTATACCTACAAGTCGGCACCAAATGACCTGGGGCTGTGAAAGTAACCCCGCATGGCGCATGCGTGTATCGTGTGTGTGACCGTCTGTCTGAATGTCCGTGTATACGAATGTGTTAAACATGAGTATTTATAAAAACTAATTGAATATGTTAAATATCTATAAATTTATTAAAAGTTCTAGTGTGTTCTATTAAAACTATTTCGTTTTCTACATTACGTTGGAATTGAAGTTGCTTTAAAGACGAGAAAACAAAACCAAATTTAATTATGAAGAAAGAATAATTATAAATACATTTCCTACTACGATAATGTTGCAAAACAAAATATTAAGGCGCACTAAAGACATTTCGCAGTATACCTTCAAGTCATATTCCCTCTCAATATGTTTTAGCGTTTTCTCATCCATTTTCTTCAAGAAATTCCCTCATCCTCTTGTCGTTCGCATTACTTTCTTTGTCCTTTGTTTTCCTTTACCTGCATTTGCATTCTTTCTTCCTCCATACACCTCTTCTCTCTCATTCTGGAGTGGCAGTGCCCTCTTCTTAGTTGTTTTCTATTTCCTATTGTATACCGAGATTATCTTCTTCCATTCCTTTGTGTCATTTTCCTGCTCTCGCTTGCTACTCTCTATTCTACCCTTTTTATGTTCCCTCTTCGCCTCTTCACACTTCCTCTCGACATTCCCTCAGTTCGGACCATGGCACTATTCCTGAGTCTTGCGAACAATTGTCGTGATCGAACAGATATGATTTGTATGAGTGAAACATTTTACGAATTATTTTTAAAAGAGTATTAGCTTAGCTATAATAATAATTAATAATAAAATTCAGAAATAGTACAGGAATACTCTTTTAAAAGTTATTCGTAAAATGTTTCTCTCATATAAATCAGATCTGTTCGATCACGATCATTGCTCGCAAGACTCTGGAACAGGGTTCCATGTTTTTACTAATCATACTGTATCTAAATTTGTGATTTACTCTAAGAATCTGTTGCTATCTATTTCTTAATACCTAGGTTTTTCCGAAAACACACCCCGATTCGTTTCTTGAAGGTAATCTTGTTCTGTCCTTCTACTCTCCCCCTTTACTTACTCTTGTACTTTATTTTCTTGCTTCTTCTATCCTTTCTCTTCCTTTCTTTTCCATATATCCTAACTGCTATTCCGAGTAAACAATTTTATAAAAATCGTCACAAAATATTCCCATCCAAACAATTAGAGTTGGTGAACGCAAATCTCTGTCCCGAGGCGATGAAGTTGGGAATGCCATTTACTATCCTGAAAGAAATACCACCACACCACTACACACCACATCAAGAAACGTAAAGCAAATTCATTGGTGTTAGTTCAATGCAAAGGTATACTCGACATCCATCTTTGCAAGTATGCTCTTATGCCAAGCTAAAACTCTTACTGGTGATCACAGCATCAACACAAGAGGGACTCGGGAAGGAGAGAAGGGTAGAACGTCTTCCTTTCACTGAAGTTATTATACAAAATACGAGTATAACCTAAAATATTCAAGAAACCCACAAATCCTTTTACAACAAAACGAGTTAATTTGTTTGTTCATACTGGTACATAAAAAATATCGTAAAATATTTAACTGTTCAAATTGTAAGAATAAGAAAATTGAAACTGCTGGTTGGTACATATTCAATTCTGCGTACTGCTTTACTGCTGGGTTTTTATTAAGAAGGAATTGAAGCTTTATTAATATTTGATTTGCATTGTTGAAACATATCATAAAATCTAGAAAGTAGTTTTAAGGGCTTTTTGAATGTTTAGATCAGTTCTCCGCTCAGTTTATCTTTTCAGATATGAAAACTAATAGTGGCTCAGAGATATACGCGAAAACTTGGACCTACTCGTTTTCTGAGAGAAGAGTTTTACTGTTGTCACTTATATCTTTTTGCATCTAGACGCCTCATATGCAATCAGAAACATTTTCGATACTACTCCTACTGACGACTTCCGGTTCATCTATTGTAGCCTCATATATGAGCAAGACCAAAACTAGTTTAAATATCGAAATTAAGATTTCTCCAATTATTGAGTTTTAAGATAGTGACCATAACAAATTTCGAGTTACAAACATTCCACCGGTATTCGACAAATTTATCTATATTTCAATTTTGTTTGGTTGCATTTATGAGTTATCTGAGTAATAAATTAAATAGCTGGTACAATTTTACAAATAAATGCATACTCAACTCAAATTTCGCTTTTTCGGAGATTTACCACAAATGAAATTGGCGATCAATATACCATTCGTTTGAAAGCAGTATCTTGAAGTATAGAGAAAGAGCTATTATTGATAAACTAGAAAAAGTTAATACAACTGTGGGATGACATCCGGGCCCCGCGCAGTAAACAATTTGATGAAGTGTTTTGTTTTGCGACGTTTCTATCACTATTGCACTTCAATTATAGTTCGCATAAACTTTATATTCATTTCTATGCCGACAGGTGGACATTTTATATGAACGACTGTCAAAAACTGAATTGTAAATGAACTCTTTCATGACAAAAAAATCAAACGCATCTTCAATATGATGGCAAAGTGACTCCAAAGTGTTTATTGTGCTGTGCGTGCCCTATTTTTACCCCATATTATCCCCACTACACTCAGCATTGTTTTTATTAAATAATTAACCGTAACTAAATAGAAATATACGGAACCCGTCTGAGAAATTTATAACGACGAGGACGAGAAATGTATACTTGAATACATTTTTTGCACGTCTATGTATTTAAATATGTAGTAGCCATATTGATTCCATTAAATAAAATATCGAAAGCTCTAGCCTTGAAAATTGAGACGTTCTTAGAATACGAAACAATCAGTACCGCTCTTATTTATAAATCGAACTATTTATCAAGATACATTTATAACATTAATATTCCACAGCGTTGCAAAGTAATAAATCGTTGATTCCTATGAAAGGAATAAGAACAGAGCCAAACACCTGTTGAAGTTTGAGTCACGACGAAGACGGATAGTTTCACTCATACGCACGAAATTAGTAAGCTCTAATCTTCCATTCTATTGAAATACAAACAGTCAACAGTTGTAATTGATTGGAATTGATAAGCCGTGTCTACAAGAAACTAAAGTGCTCTATCACGCACGTACGCAGATTATTAAGAAATCTGTAATATCGTATTTAATATTTCCACATGTATTTTATATGCGTTATTTCATAAACGCTGCTGCTGGAGATGACGTCATCGCGAGCTATGACGGATCCGGATTAAACGGGTTGTAACTTATAAATATAGCAAGCTATTTTGTTTAGGAGGCATAGTTATACACAAAATTGTTTTACGTTTTGATAACATATATCTAATTAATATTTAATAAGTCATATAAATATTTAATAGTCATTTATAGTCATAGTCAAGAGACAGGAAAGTTAAAGGGACAATCACTACACCATTATAAAAAATCTGGTGACGTCATGATTTGGATTTCTACACACTACCGGAGGTTACTGACCAATCCATGGTCCTGTACACATGTCTTGCAAAGGCAAGGTTCAAAGTAATACTCTTAATTAGACGTTGATGTTAAGCGTTGATTCCATTAAGTTCTAGTTCCGTCCTGCACATGAAAATGCTTGCGATTTCGAAACTAAGTTTTAGTAAAAGTGTTAGGCCTTCCGCACATGATACGAGTGATTGCAAACCTTAGCCCCGAACCTGCCCGAACCAAATGAGAACGTAACTGTGTTGTTAGTGAGAGAATGAACGTGTATACGAGTGAAAAAAAACACGCGGTACGAACGAACCTAAACTGGTTTTGAGTACGTTTTCAGCGACTGTGTTTCTCGCTTAGTTACATGATTTTGATGGTGGTTCAAAAGTATTTAAATACATACAAATACGACACAATAAAATCTCCTATTATGCTATTGTTAAAAATTCTATAGAGTCACGAAACACGACTCGACTAGTTTGCAATCAGTCGACTTGTGTGCGGAGGGCCTTAGTGTCAACCAATCTGATTATAACGTTAAGGGGCTACTTTTTTCATCAAGAAATGCATCCCAAAAGTACTTGACTTAATTTTATTATAGTATTAATTTAACTTGATTCAATTTTCGAAAGAATGCTCAATAGTTCCTCAATTTTTCCGTTATAGAGAAACAATCCCACATATCGAATAACCTTTCACATTATATGACTTTAATATTAATACAGAATAAAGTTAAGCAACTCTTCATTGTGAAATGCCACACAGTAACAATAAAGTAATGATTTTTTAATGATATTTATACAAAGTATAACCTCTATAATTTTGTCACAAGTTACTTTTGTGATAAAACGAGATTATTTCTATTATTATAGTTATTTAAAGGTCACGAAAACGTTCAAACAGATTTATCGTTGCGAACTTTGAATCGGCATGGACTCCAACACTTTGGATAATCAACTTTACAAAGTTATAAGCAATAAAAACCTAATCACAGTTTAATCTCTGTGGCATTTCTCATTGAAGTATCCAAGAAAGGAACCAGTAACCGAGGTAGCTCAAGTGTTAAGAGCCTAACGTTCGAAGTTCAACCTGTAAAACCACTTCAAAAGTGCTGAAATAATGAATGGATGAATGGACAATGAGATTCATAGACAAAATAATGGCTTCCACAACCGAATAGACTTGGAATAATCATGAAAAACTATGACGACAAAGTTTCAATGATTCCTTTGCTTAAAACATATGCCTGTGATGGTTATAATACAGTAAAGTTTTCTTAACTCCTGTTGATTTCTTTAAGTGAGGTCATGTTTTTGATTCCCTTGTGTGAAATCAAGCAAAATTGTCACCTGAGCGACAATGAACATAGATACGGGATATCTTCGATAATAATTAAGTATTTGTTAATTACAAAAAAACAAAGCGATATGTCAAACGAACACGAATTACCGATTGTTAGATAATTGCGTTATTTCAAGTGGGTAGAATAATATTATAACATGACAGGTGATTGCGTCAAGTAGATTTTTGGCCCCCTGGCGGCCTGCTGCTTATCTACATCGATGTATTATGATTAAGTGGTTGTAATTATATTCTGAAAGATTGATTTAATAAATTTATTTGCAAAAAAAGTGAGAGTACAGTTTTTTTAAGTATACAAAGATGTCTATTAGGAGAAATTATTTCTACAGACATTAAAAAAAATGTATATTCAAATTAAAATCTCAAAACAGGTGTGCCGAAGCCAGGTCATGTGTGTAAGTGATGGAATAAATTATAAGTTGATAAATTAAAGAAAAATTAAATACCAAATTTAAAATGTCACCAAATATTATTATGCATTATTCAAGAGATTCGAGCAATCGTTGAAATTAATGGAATTCTTGGTTTCTGACAGAACCATTTACGACACCGATTTTTACTTTTATTTGTGGTAGAAATGGACACCAGATATTTAAAGCCAGAGGCGAACTAGTCTACTGAGAAATACATTATTATTAATTATAACTTAAATTTCATTTTATTGAAATCATTTTCATATTTAAGTGCTTTAATACCTTAAGATAATGTTAAAAATACATTAAATTTCATGAAAAACATAACACTTTTCAACATCGATGTCAAGTCTATTGATGAAGACATTTTACTTTGTTATACAAGTTCATTTTCCTCGCAACATTGTTTTACTTAATATTAACATTTTATAAAAGTGTTGAATATATTCTAATGTGTTTAAGTAAGCTACACAACGCACGAAATTTTATCTAATAGTGATTGCATCCAAGCTATACTCGTAAATCAGCAGCGGATTAATAAAATTTATTACTCAATTATGTCTCCACTAATCATATTAGTTCAAGTTATTCCAAACTTATTATGTATATAACTAACTTAGTTATAACATTTCACAATTTACATAAACTTGTTTGGAAGATTTGTGATGGATGCTGGTGACCTACAGAAATATCAAATACCAAGAATTATCATCGAACTAAAGTAACTTGATAAACATTATTCAGCTCGAAGCTTGCTTATCCATGGCTGTTGCAGCGAGGGATGTGCTGCTTGTAAAATATTCGTACGACTCTGCTGATTTCATTGTAAACGTTATAAGGGAGTAACTCCAATAGAAAACTTTCCGATAGAAGGAGAGCAGAGATAAGAGAATGGATGGCAACAGGGATGAGAGACCGGGAAGAGAAAGTAAACTCAATTTAAATTTAAACTAAATATAGATTACGTTTGTAAACCCAAAGAACACTTAATAAACAATATTTACAACCAAAAGTTTTTCATAGAATTATCCACAGGTAGAAAATTGTAGAAAGCGTTCACTTTCTACTTCTCATATTGCAATGCTAACTTAGTACTAGCTATTTCCAAGGTTCGCTTTCTACCAGAGCTATATTTATACTTTATATAAATAAAAAAATATATAACAAGGTTGCATGGGGAACATGAAGAAAGAGGAAGTACTAAAAGAGACAGTGAAAGGAAGCAGGAGAAAGAGAGAAGTAGCGAGGAAACAGTTAAACTTTAGTTCAGAAAAGAAATAGAGGATTTGCGGAAAGGAGATAAGGACAAGAGGTGTATGACGGAGATAGAGACAATAATAAAATAGTAAAGGAAGAGAGTCAAGAGGAAATAGTAAAGGTAGAGAAACAATGAGGAGTAAGGAGCAAGAAAATATAGGAACAAGAGTATAAAATTCAAACATTGCTGTTGAAATTATTAAAAATGTTAAAATAATTTTAAGTTTAGGTCAGCAATGAGATCTAATTAAGTGATTTAATATTGAAAGAATGTAAAGTATAACGACACACACATTAAATATAAAAATAATAATAATAATAAATTAAAAATAAATATAAGAAGGTTTAATTAATGTTATAGTATAGGAACATTATAATAACAAAAATATCTTTACGTAGAAATAATCCATATTGTTTTGTATCTATTTTTATTACATGGAATCCAATAAAACCAATTAATTATGAGTAATAAATCCTCCTGAACTATTTCTAAATTGAAATGTCTACAATTCTCCGTATTCGACCACCAGATAGAATAAATAAACAGTATATCAAATAACCATTCAACTACTTTTTATCATAAACACTTTTTCTGTATATTTTTTTCCATCATATCAACACAGTGAGTTTCATCTTAGATGATATTTTAAATTCACTTGTAGAATCAAAAGGTTAACCCTTTCACTTGTATTTGAATTTAATATAGTGGCGTTAATACTCTTTGTTTTATATTGTAAAGTTATTTTATTCGACATATATTTCTTTCTACATTTTGTGGTACCATTCGTTTTATACCTATGTTATATTAACAAGAAATTGTCACTTGAAATCGACCTTAAGTAGTACAGAATTGGCACTATCAATAAAGTTACAAGTTTTCTGGTTTACCGGTGTAGTTAGGCCGTAGACTCTACTAAAACTCAACTAACCTTGTATCCATGTACGATTCTTGGAGGTGGAATAAATATATTCCATGATCGACAATGAAATAACATCATCAGACGATAAACAAATCAAAACTAAGCAAAATATATAACAACCAAATAATATACAAATCTACTAAACATACAATTATAACATTACAATTAATTCGAGATATAACTTAGCTAATGAAATCGTAGCAAAAATAAAGTTGAGCTTTTATCTACCTGAGTAGATAGTTTCTTACTATTCATATATTTTTTTTATTGTATAATAATTTATACATTCAAACAATTTTATTTTATTAAAAGCATATTCGAATTATATATTATATATGGACACCACTATAAATGAAGACGTTCATCAGCTATGTTACTAAGCAAGTTGTTTAGATTTAATATTCCACAGAAATAATATGAAAGACCTGTTTCATGAAATGATAGAAAATAAAATATTATTAGATGCTATTGATGATATTCTTATTTAAAATTAAATTTATTTAAAAAAAAAAAAATAATAATAATAATAAGATGACCTTTCTCTTAAAATAAAATAAAAAAATTAAAAATGATTTGTTAATTAATACAATGATTTGGAGGTTGTGACGTAACAACCGTGTCTTCGTTAAGGAATCTTTATTAAGAAGGCAAAGGACTTTTAAATTTACAGGCATGTTCGCTGAAGTCATTTTGAGATTTTATATTTTATATGCAAATATAAACAAGAATAATTAGATTTTCTTTCTTTCATTGGCATCCCTGAATTTTACAATCTATTCGCATTTAGGAATTTAGTAAATTATATAGTATAGTATAACATATAGTGAAGTATAGTATATGTAGACGGTATACGTTATAAAGTATTTTTTTTCTTGGAGTATAAAAGGTAAAAATTCAATATCAAAAAAGTGTTCTCCTATTTTCTCTAATCTTGCCACAATTCTTGGAAGGCAAATATTATAGAGTGAACCTTCTATAACGCGAGATCTAATAATCAGAATTGTTACAACACACTATAAATATTGCATCGACTTATTATATAATGCGATTTTCGTACAACGTATTAGATACTAATTTATTTGATTTGGATTTACTTGCAAAAAATAAAGTAGAACATGACCTAAGAAAAGCCGTCGGTCTGAGAAACTAAAAGAGACATTTAAAAGATGTTATACTTCATAAAAAAGTCCCATATATTTGTTTTATAATAAACAAAAAAACTAAGAAGTAATGTTGTTATTTAAAGTTCTACTCGAGAAACAAAACAGTCATCTCCTATTGATACATCACATACTTAATAAATTTTTATGTAGAATTTACATAGTTTATATATAGTATTAGATATTTAGATGTAAATACTACATGAATTATTTTTGCTCATATTAAGTTACAAAGTGTCTCGTTCCACCTTAATTATTTACTAAATTATCATAATTTATATAATAGTTAATAACTTGATTTGATATTTTATTTATAAACAATTTTGATTATACAGTTTTACGCAACAAGAAACGAAAGTCAAGAGGATCATACGTCAAATTCACAAACTAAAAATAAAATTAGCACTTAAATTAGTTTAATACAAGTATACTAATTATTAAACGCGAGGCATTTATCATGTACCATGCCGGATGCGGAAACTACAGATGATTTAATATTTATACTTCCAGGATAGTATCTAAAAAAAAACAAGATAGTTTTTAAAGATTGCATTACACTCTAGCGAAAGATAAGTAAATTGATGTAAATAATTAATTTATTGTAAATATATAATTTAATAATATTTACTTGCCTATTATAAATATACAAAACTGGCAGCATGAATACCTACTATCGACAAAGCATGTCTGTGTATTAATTTACATCTACCACAAAGCCCTACAAAGAATCCCTCGAACGTTTCATGTTTTATTATCTACTAAATTAATAACTCCAGCAATGAGTGAAACTAATTAATATTCAATTGCTTCTAATATGTAAATGTTATCAATATTTCACAAAATAATTAATAAAACTTCGCAACCACTTATTGCAAGATTGAAGATACTCGTATTACACATCATAATTTATAAAGTCGTCTATGAAGATGTCCAACTAATTTAAATATTCGCGGGGTTATCATATATAGTAGAGACGCCTAGCGGTCAATTATCGAATCAGCCCTAGACATAACCTGTTACCACTATTATAAATTCATTTAACCGGATTTTTTATTTAATTATTCGAAAGATTCAATAACAATGTTTATTTATGAATTTCTATTAATGTCAAATTAATTAAAACTACGATCTCTATCTGATGGTTGTTAAGATGTTTATTTATTATGTCATTTTTAATTAGACACAAAATAAGGCTAGCGCTATGGAGTAGTGACCTAGTGTTCTTATAGCCTAGTCAATATTTAAGATGGTAAAACATCCCGTTTTAGACGCTTAGATCTGGCGGTTCTTATAAAAGAAGTCAGGATGAATATTAATGCTTTGCCTATCAAAAATCCGTACCTGCTTCTTTATTTAATTTATCTGAAGATGAAATTGAAAGTCTAACAACATCACATTCTAAGTCACGTGGCTGTCACATGCAACGTTACATCAATTTATAACCAAAAATTAGACGGTGACACTTTCCACAATTGCTTTCTTTAAGGTTATCAGTTGCGCATCATTACCAATTAACCCAATCGATATATTTAATAGATCTACGAATTTAATGACATTTTTAATGAGCTATAAATATAAATAAATGACATTGAAGACTTCAAAATTTGCGGAACTTGGATAAATTAAAATCTATTGGGTTAACCAACGAATACTGTTTTTAGAATAAATTTAAATTGCATGAAGAAAGCCTTGAATTTGTTAATCAAATTCGTGCCTAGTGGAACTGCTCATTAAATAAACGAACTATTAGCGTCGAAGGTCATCCTCACGAAGAATTATACTCTCGCAGATGGAATAGGTCGGTTAAATTATAGGCAAACGTGACAGTAAGTATACAATTAAATAAATATATATGCATAACAAATATTTAAATATAGATAATTTATATTTAGTGTTTTGATACCATATTTATTTATTAGGCAGCGATGTAGTTCACACATATGTAGCAATGACTGAGTGGCACGAAAATTTTAATCGTGAATGGATTTAGTTGTGGCATATTTCATAAACCACGACCTAACAATATCTAAATCCAGTACTGTACAAATGAGGTCTTGATACCATATAATGTCAATAGACGAAACAAAAGTAAAACAAAAAACATGTTCCAGTTGCTCTGGTCTGGACGAGCCATTACATAATAATATATAATATATAATGTATATTATATAAACACCTAAATGCATAAATTTGCAAAACATTTTTCAAATAACAATACCATCTTAAAGAATACGAAGCCCACAGATCTAAATATATGAATGCCCCGCCTTATAATTCTATAATTTGTATACATTCATTATTACTATTGTAAACACATTGTGTATGCTGCAGAAACAGAGTCGGACTATGCAATTGTGACATTTACTTTATTTGATTTGTAATTATGAAACACATAAACTGCAGTATTTGAAGTGTTATCCATCAATTTAGATTTATGATTTACGTTAGATAATTCCAGGATGCCATAATAGGTGCTGAGGGTTAAACAACATTTAGAGAAGGAGATCTCATTAACTAGACACCATATACAAGGACTCAGCAAAAAACTTAATAAAAAGAAAAGAATTTACATTACCGAAACTGATAACATGCTAAAAACTATATTAAAATTATTCTAGTGAATATAATTTTATTTATTTATTTATCGTAGTCTTAGGCCCTCCGCTCATGGGGCGACTGGTTGCAAACCATAGGAACCTTAGGTGTTTTATCTCACTCGTATACACGTTCGTTCTCTCACTAACAACATAGTTCCATTCTCATTCCATTCGGGCAGATTCGGGGCTAAGGTTTGCAACCAGTTGCCTCGTGTGCTGAAGCCCTTACTTCTAACGCTGGGTGCAGCCACCAACGACCTCCGGCCTCCAGACTGCTATGTTTTGATCTCATATGTGTGTTCTCATATCTCACATGTCCAGAATAATTAGGATGTACTAATTACAAATCATAAACCGACTGACAATGCCTTGAACCGATGCAAAAGTACTATACATCCTTTCCAAGATTACCCACGAGTCAAATTACATCACTCTCTTCAAGTGGTCTCGAATGCAAACCCCATACGCATTCCAGAGTTGTTTATGTTAAGATAAGACTGAAGACAGAGTAGCTAATACATAATCAAAATAACTTTAATAACAATTAACGCAGAGCTAGATAGCTCTACTTTGGTGATCGAACGCAATAGACACAGTAGCCTGGCATCAAGTCTAAATGGTCACTGTCTTCTCTAGTAACTATAAAATGGACGACTTTCACTTAGACAATTTGTTTTTAATATATGTCAACCTTATGTTATTTAATTTTTTGCACGGTTTTTGGAATATATACGTGCATTATTCTGCAGTTTAAAAATGACTTAAGAAGTGAATAGTAACCTAACGTAGCCGCTGGTCTAAGAGATCACAAGCTGAGCTCCTCTCCTTAAGTGGCAACTTCTGTGGGCAGTAAATTCAAATTTCAAGAGTAGCCCACCGATATAAGTGGTAAAACAAATCCCGCCTAAATTTAAAATATTTTTGTATTTTTTTGATTAACAGGAACATTATGTTATTTTTAATTATTTGGTTATTTCTTTATCTATTGTTATCTACTGTTATTTTATCTATTGGTACTTTACCTATTGTTATTTAGTTCCAATACTTCTTTGTTGTTTCATATTCAAAAGGTTTGAACGTTCTGTTGCTGGTTAACTCACTCTTAATACAGCTCTCAAACCAGCAACAGCCAAAACAACAAAATAAAAGCAAATTAAATTAAATTAAGAATAATATTCTTTTGTACTTTATATGTATTCTATTATTTAATTGTGTGTAATATAAGTGTGTTAAAATATAACCAGTGCTATTTTCACTTACTAAAACCTAATTAAACATGTACAACAAAACAATAAGAGTTCCCGATTACTATCGGGATATATACAAATTTACGTATAAGCATTTTGTTTTTATTAAAATACAAATATTATATATAATTGTTAAAATTATTGACGACGAAGTTTTGGTACTGACCTAACATGGTAATGTTTTACCAAGGGTTCCTCAAGTTATATTCAACTTACGGTTTTATTAAAAAAAATCTTGTGCGGCCCTGCACACGTTTATAATGTAATCACGATAAGCAGTATAATAAATATTAAAATGTATAAAACATACATATTTGTATAAATATAATAAATGTCTGCTCGAAAGGAAGAGTAAAAGTATAAAATGTGAACGCCACGCCGACGGCTGAAAGAGGCGCCTTGTTTAAAGGTACATTTACAAAGAAGTATAATGTATTATATTAATGTAATCTGTTATAATTATCAGTTGTAGTATTCAGTGACGTACCAAGAGTGGCGGGGGGCTGTAACGGTACTTATATTAAATTATCTATGCAGACAGTTATCTCTCTTCTAGATCCCGTCCAAAATAAGTTGTATCTAGTCATATTTGAACCGAGTTTTTTGGTCACCCATTGCGTACTCCATCTGATACGCTTCTGGTACGGGTATAAATACAACATAGAGACGTTTCACTACGCATGCGTGCGCTTAATAGTTCTTTCGATCACTGAACTACTCTCCTTGACCGAGCAAATGAATCCACAACTTCCAATACAAGTACTAAGAACAATAATTAACTGTCTGCAAAGTTTATTGCCAATTAAAAGTAATTTAAACTCTAGCTAAGATGTGTGCGTTTGTTACATATACGAATGATTGATTTACTCTCTGTTATATTTATATATAGATAGATATATTTATAGATATATTTATATATAGATAGATAGCGCCTTCATTTACAAACATGATTTTTAGATAGCACCAACCTTTAAACGATATGTATCAAAATTTCATAACATTCAGACCATTGCTTTAAAAGTTATAGTGGTTTTAGTGATGCTACTTTTGTAGTTTTCAAAATAATGCACAAATCTTAATTTTGCTCAAAATAATGAAGATCTCTTAGATATAGGCATATATATTTGAAAGCAAGGAAAGTCTGAAAATCCTTATTGATTTTACCAATAAAATACTCGTATCTATAAGTTGTAAATTATGTTTTGTAAATGTTTAAAAATGTACATATTGTTTTAAGTGCTAATAACTGTTGTTCGTTGATGTATTCAAATAAATATTAAAAATAAAGATTTCTTAGAATGACTATTGACAAAACTGAATGCGAATAATCAATTGTTTTAAAACATTTAACTAAATCTAACAAAAATAATATTAGATAAGAAATACTGTATATAATATAAATAACTAGCTGTCCCGGCCACGCGTTGCTGTGTCTAACGTTTTTGTCATATTACATTACATAGCGCCATCTATTGAATATTTACTCAATCTAGTCAACAGATGTCGCCATCATCGTCGCCAGATGTCATCGTTTGGAGCTAACAGATAATTAATAGACAAATAATTTGCAATAAGATAATATTGCAATCATAAATTGAGATGTAAGCTATCCTATCTTTCAAGTTGGATCAAACTGCACACGGTGTACAAATTTGATTAAAATCGGTTAAGTAGTTTAGGAGTCCATCGCGGACATACAACGTGACACGTAATTTATATATATTAAGATATTATATATTCAATACCTTATTTTCAACCGAAAATGAATGAATGTAAGTTACCAATGAGTTGCTTATCTTATAATTGATGAAATAAGAAATTTCATCAATTAGTTTTATAGCAAATTTCACAGATAACAAATTTGTTTAAACACAAATGAAATAGCAAACAACATTCCTTAAATGCTGCATACGAGTAGTATACACAAAACAGTATAGAAATGTATAATTAATTAACTGTACTTTTCTACGTAAAGTTGAACGTTTCAGTTACAACATTGAAACATTAGCAATGCCAAATAAGCAAGTACCAACATTAAAAAAAGGAAAACGATTGTACATAATGTAAAAAATACAATTAATTAAAAATTAGGTCAATGCAAGAGTGTTAATGACCTTTGTTATTGAAATGTAAATATAACATTAAAATTTTACATTAAAAATTAATTAATTTACATATTTTTAATTATTTAAATTAAGAATAAGAAAAAAACTATTTTAAAAACCTTCGTCGGCAAAATGTCAATCATTCAACATTGAAAGAACTCAATGCTAGACGTTTGTCACCGTAAGGACATTGAAACAATAAACTGGGTTGGGGCATTATTAAGGATATCCCAAATAAGTTATAAACCAATATTATTTTGTTTCAGATCAAAGCCTACTACTCTTTTTGTTCTTCATTAAGAATGTTCTTCTAATGTTTGAGCTGCACCACTGCTTAATAAATATTAGGGGTACAGGTACAGACCTAAGAGTAAGAGTGAAGCGGCTGCATTCAAGTAAGCGTCCTCTGGTACGCATGGCTCGCATCAAACGTATTCGATTTATCATATTAACCATAGAGTGAGGTAGAAGACGTACAAATCTAATCACACAAGATAAATAGAAATCAGCTATTGAAGATCAAGTAGCTCTTTGAAGCAGCCTGGTTGAAAATGCTGATGGCAACCCAATTGTACGACGATACTGCTAACAATTTACTCGTTGCAAAGGCCCTCTCTACCGTTTCGATTCTTTTTCACGTTTCTTACGATAAGTCGATTTTGAGAAGAGCACTGACATTCATAGAAATTTCCAACAGGGATAGGATGAAATATTAAGAAATTTGAAGATAGAAACTATAACAACCCAGTAAACATTTTGGAGTCACTTTGACATCATATTGAAGATGCGTCATGATTTTTTTGTCATTAAAGAGTTCATTTATAGTTCAGTTTCTCACATTTTTTCATATAAAATGTCTACTTTATCCGCTAGAAATGGCGAAATTACTCCACCTGTCGGAATACAAATGAAGATAAAGTTGATGCGAACTATAATTGAATAGTGATAGAAACGTCACTAAATGGGGCACTTCACCAAATTGTTTACTGGGAAAAGAAATGTTTTCATTTTTTAGTTTTAGCAACGCGGATTATTCGTATTCATTTACAAATTATATTATATTTATACAATTTAACACTTTTAATTAGTTTGCAACCACAAATTTAATTGATATTCACGGTTAAATTGATATTTTAGTAAATCCTCTAATAATTCACTTTCATCTATTACGGAAATAAATATTTAAAAGAAATATATAATTTTATTTGAACTATAAAATAAATTATTATGTCAACAGTTTATTTATTATTTTAATAAACAAATATTTTTCCCCTTCGCTTTCCTTCCCCGATTATTATCAATTAGAACATCGGGCGCTAATTATAGTTTACAGTTTTCTAGTGTTGTAGTAACATTTTTAGATCCGGCTTGTTTGCTTCTGCTTCTGGTGCTGGTGCTCATGAGTTCAACACGTACCATCCTTGTCGCCAAAAGTAAACTCGCTGCAGCTCGAACATCGCACAGCTTTTCTATGCAGACAGTGCCGCATTTATAAATCTGACTTAGAATAATGAAAAATAATTTCACGGTGATGCACTTTTTAATTTATTATTTTATTTATTAAAAATAAAAAACACCAAAATTTACGAAGCTAAAATTTCATATAATATTTAAGGTTTTGTTTTTTATAAAAGCACTATTAGAAAGTTTAATGAAAATTTTTTAAAGTGCTTTATTGGTCAAAATTCTTTACCCACGTTATAAGTAAAGACTTAATTTGCAAATGCATCTGATAAGCCGGCTGGTGTAATAGGAAACCAAATTTATTCTATGCTATATAGATTTATGTAGATAAGCTCTTAGCAGAAATACGAAGACCAAGCAATTGACATGCTTTAAACCGCTTCAAATCTAAAAGTCGTGATATACAATTATAAACTGTCAAATTTTCTAAGTTGTCGGTGAATAAAATTTGATCTCATACCAAATTCAATTGTGTTCTTTGACAAATTACCAAGTGAAAATATACTAAATGTGTAAAGGCCGAAGTAAAAGCACTAGGTATCCTTCCCTCTCTAATAAGCCTTGTTGTTGTAAATAGTACTCAATAAATTATTACCAGGGTTATTCATAAACATCAATCCTACACTATTAAAAATATTATTAAATTTAATACAGATTTATTAAATAAAAAATATATATTAAAAATGAAAACCGGATACAATAATTATTTTTAATATGGATTATTTTAATATTTTGTTTGTATTTATTAAAATTAACTTATTTTTTAAGAAAGTTCTGATTTTTTCTTTCAATACACAGGTTTATAATAATTTTTAGAAAATGTTTAGAAGACTACTTGAAAAGCTAATGCTAACAGAGAGACCTTTAATAAATATAACTATAGGCTCATTATCTCCGGTCATCTACCAACAATACTCGGACTTGATTAAAGTAAGAAATACAATCAAAGATTTAAAAATACACTGCACCCAAACAGAACCCTAAGCAGGCTCCAATTTCGCCCGTTCCTAGAACCAGCCCTGAGTACAACACGTCTTTCATCGTGGTGCTTCAGTTTCAAATACGGTTTCATATCAATCTACAATCTATTTGCAATTTGTAACATAAATATTCAATTAAACTGCACGCCGAGAAAGTAAACCACACTCGACTTACATTTTGTATAGGAGAGCGAGTGCGAATGCGAGTGCGAGTGTGAGCGCTACCGCGGCTAAATGAACCTAGCGTTCATTTGTATCTATGAATCTAATTTCTAATTATTGTTTGTTTGTTTATTTAATTTGTAGTACATACATATGCAACACACATTTAAAGAGATCTTTATACGCTGTTTACTTCATCAACAATTTCAGTGATAGTTGGTAGAGCTGCTAAGTTACAAATATTCTTTACAATGATTTTGAGTTAGAATTACTTTAGTTGGAATTGATCTTTTATAAGTTCAGGGTGTGATTAAAGAGTTATTAAATCTTTACCCACTATAACTAGAAGGTACTACAGTAGCAAAAAAAATCTATTCGTTTCAAAATTCATTTAAAATTTGGGGAGCTACTATGAAAGCTTCCATATCTAAGATAGATACCATGAAGAAGCCCAAAAAGATGGAAAGTGTAATAAATGTGAATTAGCAGATGTAAAACTTGCACTGCAAGATAAATTTCTATTCATTGGAACTTGGAATTAGCTTGTTGTAAGTATGAAATTACACTGCAACACATTACTCTACATGAGAAGTAGAAAATGAACATTGGAATTAGCTTGTGAGAAACTACCAAGTGTGAAACTGCACTCTAAGACTATTTTCTACCTAAATATATTATAAAAGTTTGATTTATAAACATATAAACAACATATATAAACAAGTCTGCATTTGTTTTAACTTAATTTTAACTTTGATTTTATTAAACATTATTTCGTGACACACTTTTCCTTTTTGGAAATAACCATCTACGAAACCGAGGCACTTTATCTAATATTTCTATCGAATTTTAATAAAGCATATACATTACTATTTCTTAACTTATAATCAAAAATGTATCTTAATTTCGAAATGTTTCAAATGTATTCTATTAATTACTCATCTCGCAACTTCTAGTAATTTCAACCAGTTCATGACTTATTGCACTGTTACATTCTCATAGAGTTCTATAACACAGGGAGCTATAAAAATATTAATCAACAACTGGTTTTTAAATCTAAACAAGGTTACAGAGACACTGCTGCAATCTGTTTGTGAACTAATTTCAATTTTCTCATGAAATGCAGAGCAGTCATTAATTAATTCCAAGTAAAAAGTTTCATGTAGGTGGCAGAAATATAAAGAAATCCGTTTACAATGGCGTCACGCAAAAACACTGGCTGTTAACAATAGGTTTAGGCAGTGTATCGCAATACAATGCAATTTCTCTCAAAGCAATTCATCGTGAAAAAAGAAGCTTTTTTATTGGATTCTCTTAAAAGATGCAGTGGCTGAGAGCAATTACCCAGGTTCAATGTTCCGACTGGTAATATATTTTTTGGTTTGATTGTTATTAAGTATATATGATTGTGTGTCGTATGGGGTCATCCATAAATTACATCTTGTCTCTTGTGACGCCATGCATTTAAAAAATTATATTCTTTAATCCTATTTTACTTTTTGGTTATGTTGTTGCTTTTATTTTGGAAGCCGTCACAAAATATGCGAATCCCCCTTCCCCCTGACACGTTTTATCACTCTTTGTAGGCTCCCAACTCTCCCCTTTGCCCACATATATGAGCAGTTACTACATTGTAAGCAAAAATATTGAATATTAAACATTGAAATTATATTCTATAAAAAAGTTTCACGTTAATAGTTTTTCTACTTTGAACGTAATACCCTTACTAATGTTATAAAAGTAAAATTTAAATAGAACTGATAAATCAATTATCTTCAGTCTTTAAATGAAAAATGCCTTTCAAAACCTTTAATTAAATCAATTTAACAGATAATATTCAAAGTGAACTGTCATTTGCATACGGCCAGGACGGCCAGGACGGCCAGGCCAGTGCTTTGTACGCTGCATAATGCAATGACTCCACCCTAAGTGCTAAGAGCAGTGCTTACAAATTAGAGGACTGTGGATGATTTATCAAACGAATAGTTGAGCATAGCAACGAATAAGCACCAAGAATGAATTAGGAAAAGAAACTTATAAAAACGAGTTCTGTTTTTTTAAAAATATATTTTTTATGATCTACTTACACTCAAAAAAATGTAAAAATATATGCAACTCAAATAGGTGGCAGTTAATACTCTATTAGAGTGAAATTTTTGTATAAATATGTAAAATTAAGCACAATTACTTAATATCATCAACAAAGATGTCACCTCACATTCTACTTAAACAGAACTTAATAATATTTAATGTAAAGAGTTTTATTTTATTATTTTGTAGCTGTTCTAACAGACTTAATCCTTTAAAAGATCTTCTGAAGATTATATTATCCTGAAAATGGTGTTCTAAGAATATGATGAGTATGGTAATGCGCTAAAGGTACATTTATTTACAAAAAGCAGTAAAGTAAGTCAGAAAACGTTGTATATTAGGTAGCATTGTTTACGTAATAGATTAAAACTGCCAATGTTAGACAAAACTATGTGTAGCGGAAATAAATGTGTGTAGGTATGATATTTACCATATTTCTATACAAAAAGACTTGTCCCTCTCTACAAAGGTTGTCCTTTTTTTCAGTTCAAAGTATTTTAATTGATATATTAATTTACAGTATTTCTTATGTCTATTTTAAATAAACCTAGCTAGAGCTATCGTTATTTTAATTTTAGTTTTTATTTATAAAATTGTTGAATAAGGAGTAATCTTGATTTATATGTGCAAAAATGGAGAAAAGCACTTCTTTTAAGTGATCTTAAAACTAACTTATAACTATTATATACAACTTATAACTAACCTAAAGTTTCTTATCTAGTACAATGTAGTTTGGCATTGGGTATTTACTATACCACATTATATCTTGTATGAATTTTCCTAAAGTATTAATGTTGTTATAAAGGTTGTCCACCACTGAGCTAGTATATGCTAATGCCATCCGCACGTGCATTAACTACTGGCGTCGACTTTAGAATGCAATCAGTGAACCAACCCAGCGAATCTCTGTATAATAAAGCTAATATTGACTGAAGAAGACTTCGCTAAAGAAATTTATTTGCAAGTAATCAGTTTTTCTTTGTGCCTTGTACTTCGTTTAAATATTGAAAATATTATTTATTATGTAACTAATATTTACATTAGTGAGAAAGAGACAAAAATCGGTACTTGGGTATTACGCGCAGATGTTTATTTTTATAATAAAAAATTAAATGCTTTTAAAAAAGAATAAACATTTTATTAAATTATAATTAGGATTAAAAATTAACATAATTTGTTATGAGAGACTAATCGAAAATTGAGTGAAACTTAGCACGTTTTGTGCAGTATCATAAATCCGTTTAAAATCTGGACGTTTAATTATCTGTAATTGTTTGATTCAATCGCAAATCAGTTGTATTGCTGTTGGAACTAGATATTTATGTCATAAAATATTAGTTGTTTTTCTAATTATAACACTAAAATTGCATTAAGAGCTTTTTAAAAATTAGTGTTTCGTGAATAATTGAAATTTTCTCTTTTTCTGGCAATATTATTATTAAACATTAAGGTTTAACAACATTAGACAATTTTTAGATCAATTAACAATTTTTGACAATATTAGGCCTCTTATGTCCACCACAAGGTATCAAACATATATTACAATCTATCTAATGCCGTCTAGTAGCTTTAGGTGAGCTTAAGAACCCAAATTTTGTATGCAAAGCTAATCTAATGTTAAAAGGCGTTCTTAAACAGTTAGAAAATAGAAGGCTAATAAATGTTAAACCTAATTTTCGGGAAGGGAAGTATACTACTAGCGGAATAGCTAAGAAAGTTTTGGAAGGAACCCACAGAGCGGAAAAGTGCGAGTATACCCAGAGCGAGATGAAAAGAGCAAGTGGATGAGCACATAAAAGAGATAGTGTGTGTGGTGAATTGGAAAAGGAAAAGGAATGGAAATAAATCTTGAAAGAGACCATAGACCTACACTGGCTGTAGCGACAGTATGAAAATCATAACGATGAGAATATTGTACATATTGTTAAAGTTATGTTTTAACGCCATCCTATTTCTGACGCTATCCTATCAATGTGCTTTCGACAAATGTCTATTGTCAGACATCAATACTATTGACCTCTTCATAGACCTTAATATATTGCTAACGTAGAAGCTATTTAGAATATTAAACAGCTTTAATGCAATCACGTTGCATTAAACAGTTATTGACATTTAAACAATTGTAAACAAATTTCACTCTCCGGCATTTCATGGACTATCATTTCCACATTAGTATCGATTGTTATTATTTGTTCAAATCAAATGTTAAACAAATAGTCAACTAATAAAGCAAATTTGAGTGTAGTATTACTCAATATTGTCTAGTGAGATAAACATTTTCTCTGCTCAAATCTCTTTCTCCATTATGTATTTAATTTGCATTTTAAATGGATTCAAAGATAATGCTGTGACAATAATTATGTTTGTGATGAAATTTGATTGCCCTATTGTTTTAAATTACAATGCACATCATAATGACGAACCCAGTGTGCATCGGTGCAGTCAGGAGAACTTGATGGATGGCTGAAATCTGCGTAGCTATGCGTATCGAAGCTTCACGTGGAAAGATCCACAAGAAAATTGCTGCAACCTGGTTATCATAATGAATATTGCCAACAAATTATTGTTTAGTTAGACTTGGTACTCCCAATATTCGATCTTTAATAGTTTCTCTCCTTTTTTTTATAACCAACCAATCAGTAAACATTTTGGAGTCACTTTGACTTCATATTGAATATGTGTATGATTTTTTTATCATAAAAGAGTTCATTTACAGTTCAGTTCATAAGAGAGATCTATTTTATCGCTTACTAATGGCGAAACTACTCCACCTGTCGGAATACAGATGAAGATAAGGTTGATGCGAACTATAATTGACGTCACAAAACAGGACACTTCACCAAATTGTTTACTGGGAAGTGATGTCCCAAAAAATGATCTACAAAGTCAACATCATTCTTATGGAAAACCTTGACCGAAGACAAGTAAATGTTCCGTTATTCGTGATAGAGTAACTAGCCGTATTTCGATGACTTTGACTTTAGAAGTCAATGTTTCAACAATGATATATAATTTGTGATGATTTTCAGTTAGTTAGCAACCCATGCTACTGAACGTTTTAGCAGTGTAGTAAGACTGTGCACCGTAAGGCTTGCCAGAGAACCGATCGCTTGACGGTACAACGTCGACGTTAAGAAAAAGAAGTGGTAGTTCACTCGAACTCGGCTGTATCTCTACCTGCAACTTGTACGTCTTTCCCACCATTACCAATAGGTGGTATATAAACAACACCACCATATTGGCATGGTCTTGTGTTGGAGGAATATTCGTAGAGTACGGATTCATGCGTTTTAAGTGTTCGTAATTATAATAAACATATAGTTAATTGTAAAACTAAAAAAAAAAAAAAAATCAAAATGGCGCGGCACATAAGTGTAACGACGCTACTAGTGATAGCTATATGTATATATAATGGTAAGTGCTTATTTTTAAACTTTCAAAAATATAATATAGTTATTTATTTGTATTTGTTATTTTTAAATTATAAAATGTTTTGATTGGTGATTGATTTAGGTTAGGAATTTAGCACAAGTGATTTCTATTTGATAAAAGGTGAAATAATATGAATATAAATTATATTGTAAGAGTGAAATGGATGTGTATCTATTTCACTCTACATCTTGTAAAATTTCTTTTAATCTTATACGAAGAAGGAAGTAAATGTTTGTAGAGTATTAGTCGATAATTTAGCTAATAGCTACATTAAATGTAACTTGTTAATTCGCCTTTTTAATTCGTAGAACTAATTCTAAATATTTTCTCCAATTTTGATATGCAGAAATTATGTAATCTTAAATATGAAAGTAAAGACCGCTACTCAATATATCAAATGAGAACTATTCTAATTAAAATTGAAAATTAACTTTTTTTAAACTTTATTTTCTAAATTTGAAAATAATTTCATGTTGGAGCTTTATAAATAATCAATATATAGTTCTTATTTCATAAGTTGAACTTTACTTACGAAATAATCGGAAAGTTCAAGTGTTACGTATATGCTATGTTCATTTAGTTATCTGTTGAAATACACTCCTTATTTCTATAATATAATACAGCATATTTTAAAAGAAATAATCAAATTTGTTATTAAAATCTCCATTTATATTCTTCTTTATATTTTAGATTTAACTTTCTTCATCCGCAAGAAATAAATTAATTATAAAAATAAGTCTTTTTTCACGGTCAAATAAATCAGTAACTTGCTACAACACCTCAATAATCGTCAAACGTATTAGTGGAGTAGTGACAAGCTTTTATTTTGGTCAATTCTACCCTAAAATAATTAAAAAACTATATTTTTTCATATAATTTCAATGTTATTGATTAACATCTATCAATGAGTAAGCGAGAAGCACTTATGTGTTTGAAGTATGGGAACAAGCGAGACAGATATATTATTTATTTTTTCGAATTTTAACTTACTGTTAATTTAGAACCTGTAAAGGTTTTACTGTTTCAAATAATCAAAATTTAAAAATCTTCAAAATCGGAGTTACTGGTTCCCAAATTTCGCACTTTTTAAGCCTCGCGGTACTACATTAGTATACAAAGAGTAATTTGAAGGTCACATTGAAACTCTTATACACAAGTCCTAATTATACTGATTTCATATTTTTATACCTCTCGGCTATATAATTTAGATATATGCACGCGTCAGATCAAGCACTAAATGTTAAGTTATTTTAATTTTACTTTATTTACAGAACATATTTTATAAACAACAAAGGTTATCTTCAAATGTAAAATTGTAATACTTATACTTTGATATACTTATTATTATTATTTCATAGTTAACTACAAATTTGTAACCATGTCAAGTAGTTTCTCAAAAAAGCAACATGGCTGCCAATGTAGTACACGTGATATAATAATATAAATGAAAACGTACTTAAACTTAAGTAAAGATGGAAGGGGGAGGTATATATGTTATTTGTAACCATTTTGATTTTATAATTTTCAACTCAATTTGTTCTTGAACTTATTTTTTTAATACACTCATATTTTATATAAATATACCTCTTAAATATGTTAATTTTCTTCAGACATATATTAAATAACAATAAATTAACTATAATTATTATATGAAATTTAATAATTCAAAGAAATAACAATAATATTCTGTATAAATTATAATTTTTTAAGTTATTTTATAATAGCATTAATTTTACTTCCTGAATACTTCGAAAATTTTATTAATAATTGCTTTTTTGTATTTTCAATGGCCCAATTCGCTGCATTACATTACATTGCATTGTTTTTAATTAATTCTCTATTTTTAACGTGCGGTTTTCTATCATGTTGTCACCAATGGTCTTCTATTATTAGCAGTTCCCATTCTTTCTTAAGTTTAACAGCGATTTTAACAACTTAGGTCATTAAGCATAAACGCCTTTAGTCACTATGACGTCATAAGCAATTCTTATCGCGAAACATTGACGCCTGCTAACCTTCCTCCTCCTTTAACGATCAGTGAGCCGAAGGCAGTGGAAACAGGATTTTATGCAGTATATTGTACGATAAAGCGATATATTCAAAGGACTCCCCAAATTTATCCCTTCGCGATAACAACCCGAGGTAGATGTGTTCATGGTTCGTTTTCGAATTCGGTTACGTTCGGTTTACGTAAAATATTGGTTAATACCTTTACTTAATTCCAGTTGCTCATTGTTTTTTAATCTCTAGATATTTACTATCTTTAAGATTTTGCTTTTGTGTTAAGATCGCCAATAGCTAAACCCAGATAAAAACTTAACCGTGATTCAGAAATTGAACCGGAAAACACAGAACTGTAGGTTCAACCCTCTCAGCTACCATATAGAATCATACAGAATCATACACTGAATAGATTAATCAATTTTTATTATATAAAATCATTATGATGCATTTGACCTATCACGAAAATAATTTATAATCATCCGTGATGATATGTTTTATTCTATTAAATTACAATGACATTTCAAATCCAGTAAATGTTATCAGTTAAGGTTAATTCAATGATTATAATCGTGATATTTTATTTAATTAATCAATCAAGGATACGTGAGTGATAGTAAGATCACATAAAACACAAACGTGAAATATACTCGTACACATCATAAATAATAAACAATTAAGTATTCTTAATTTGAAGTATACTTAAATATAAATAATTAATTTCGAAAACAACTTAATTCTTGTTTGAAATATAGTTCACAGTCTAATAATCTAGTAATGAAGTAGGAAGTGATTACTGATTTTTTTTATTTCGTTCATCGAGGTTAAATTTGACACGACATGCATTTTACAAGTAGTATTAAGTAATAGTGGAATTCATTTTATAAATATCTCTGATATAAGACACAGTAATGTATTTTGGAAATGATTATTAATAGTGTGAAAGAACAATTAAGAAATGGTTTATATAAGATGAAATTTTATTTAATTGTTTATTTATTACTATATATTTCATTACAACTGGTCGAATTGGTTGTTTCCAAAAACAATAATATAATAATTAGTGTTATAAGTAAATAAACTAAAAACTAGTTGCAACATTTAATGCATCATACAGTTTATTTAACTGTATTTGATGCTTCGTAATAAGCCTCCTCCACTCTGTTTTGGTTTCCCTAATTAAAATTCAAACATGTATATCCCAATAGTCAATACTAATCATAATCACACGTTTTATATAATAATGATGCTCTTAAAATTCATATTACAAAACAATATGTCATGATAATCGTGAGTCCACAACGCGAACGAACATATGTAACAAATACATTTCACTGTTAATTGAAAAATCTTGTAATATTTGAATCAGATATTTGTTCTATGGTTTTATTACAATAATAATTCAGAAAATACATATTCAACCTATTGTGGTGTTCAAATCATGACAAATATACCTCTCTTGAGAATTAACACAATTACTAAGTTCTGCATTTTGCTGCCTCGTGTTTCTTGTGAAAGTTGGTTACCTTGGATTCTTGCAAGATGATTTTCTCTCAACTGGTGTTACTATACAAACACATACAAACGCAATCTATTGAGTATGCCTTTGTGTTGATAATAATGTTGATTTTAATTTATTATAATTTTATTAAGTATTTATTTGATTTGATTAGTTTAATGGAGATTAATTCATTAAATTTATTATAAATCATATATTTAAAATGTCAACTTAATTAATGTTTTTAGTTATAAATATTAGTGATATTTAAATACTATTTATCCTTTATTATAATATCAACAGATTTTAAATGAATGCATAAATTATTTGGTAGTAAATTAAGTTTCTTTAACTAATGGGTATAATAATTATAACCCTTTTATTCGTGATTGTAAAATGTTTAGTTTTTTATGATGTTATTAGTCAAATTTCATTCCTTTGAATATTGGTAGGATTGATTAGTTAGAAAAATATTAATTAAATTCTACATTTTTATTCATTTGAAGAATTATATAATTACAAATGCACCAATTAATTAAATTAAGAATTAGTGTACCATATTTGTAAGAGAATTTATCAAATTATTTTCGATTAATTTACTTGTTTATGAATGAGAATTGTTTCAGCTTCAAAATGCACTTTGATTAATCACAAGAACATACACTATATTTAAAAAAAAACATATTTTCGACTAATCTTTTTAAAAAATATCAATTTCAAAACTATGATGTTAATTCTGTTTATTCAGCTCAAAATCTCAAAGTGTCACTTATAAATATTTACGAATAATTAATCTAAATTTTCAAAATCTCTATTTTGAGTTATTAATTTTTATTTTAGTTCTTTTTTTTATGTAATAAGTGAAAGTAACAATTCTGTGACTAACATCATTTTAATGAATCTAAGAAAAAACTGTTACATCATAGAGTCGTTTAAAATAAAATTATTATTAGAAAATATTTCCATGATTATATCATTTATGGTCAACCAGATGCATTTTGCATCATGGAAGAAATTTACGTAATATTTATGAAGTGTGCCAAAAAGGTTATTACATTTTATTTGCGAATTACAAAGACATACTACAAGCTTACGTAACGATGGTCCAGTACATTAATGAGACATCTTCGAATATTAAGCTTATCTGAGAATTTCATCAAATAATGGGTTCCACTAATGAACAGCAAGAAGATAACATTACCTTATTTGTTATACGTTAAATACCAAACATGAATATTATCTTAAATTACATTACGAGGAATTAAACAAAAAACAAAAAGAAAAGAAGGGGTGGCCCCAGATAGTAATATACTTTCCTTTGATAGTTGAGATACAAAGCATTAACACTAAAGAAACTGATAATATTATTTAAAGGAGATCACCGATGATAGGTTTCAAAATTTGAATTAATTCGACGTTAAATAAATTCACTGCTAATCATTAGAATCATAAAAAAACCTTCTCCTGAACAATTCTGCGTAATATTATTTCATTTATTATCCTTTTTTACATTAAAATTTGTGGTTGCAAGATAATATTGAAAGATTTATTAAAAACTATAGCTACCTCCACTTCGTGTTTTTTGCAAATGCACAACTACACATACAAACACAAAGATCACCGCAATAATATAACAGTGTGTGTAAGATCAGGTTCGTAACAAAGGAATCAATTAACCGTATCATCAACGACCTCTACGCTGGACTAGTCATCTTCCTGACCGTAGCAACAGTTACTACAAAAAAAAATAATATTTAAACAACAATAAAATACAACAAAAATATTTATTTATTTCTTGTATAAAACAGTAAATTATGCAGCACGTGTTACTATCTGTGGATTAACACGTTTTTTAATTTCTTAAATACCGGTGACTTGTTATTTTCCAAGGTAAACCACTAGAGTGACACCTTCCGAATACGCTAGTTAACTAATAAATATTATAATTGAATTTTTAATTAAATATAATTATAAAAACACGTTATTTTATCAAGGATCTTCACCGGTTCTTTTATTTCTCTGTTATTTTAAAAGATGTAACAGTATTTTATTTCTTTTTCTTAACTAAATGACCTTTTCTATGACACTTTATGTTATGTAATCGGAACGTTGACACAGAAAGAATGTCTCTGGTGATATTTACAACTTTCAATTTCATTAAACTTGTTTCATATTCTGAGGTTAACTAATTTTAGCCTATTTTAGAGCTAAGAAATATTATTGTTGTAATTTTTTTTTAACTTGTTTATAATATTTTGTAACTTTGCATTTTATTTAATCTATATATGAATTTTTAATAATGTTGACACATTTGTGGTGGTGAAATATCATTTATGTATACAACATGCTTACCAAAACATAATTTCTATGATTATCTTACAAATGTTAATTAGAAATAGTGTAAAATGAAACGGCTAACTAAACTATTTTCTAGTTATGGTTTTAATAGCAATAACATAAAATTTAGATCACATTTTTTACGTAAACAGTAATTCTTTATGTTAAATAAATAACAAATACAAGTAACTATGTACACTTCAAACAATTTAATAGATAATTAAACAAATATAAGTATAGTTTCAAATATATAAAAACTATCTAAATCTTTAACGTAACTAGATACATTGCACCGTTGCATCAAATACACGGATTTATAATAATATTCTTTCATAGTTTATATGGAAAGCCTTCAGAAATGATTTATTGGTTATTTAACAAAGTATTCGCTCTAATTCCTAAATTAATCATGTATTAAATGAAGCGAAACTATAAGAAAACATGTAATTATGGATGATCTTTGATGTTTTTACTATTAAATTCGCACATCGTAATATCAGACCATTTGTTACCCACGAAATTTTCACACTTCTGAATTGTTAAAAAAAAACTTACTTATAAAATATCAATAACATTTATTTCCTTTATTTATAAATTAATATCCAATATTAATTTAGTGTTTCTTTTGTTTCAGTAAGCGCAATTAATATACGTACGAAACGTCAATCTGAAGAGACCACAACAAAAAAGGAAGAGAGCTTCGAGACTGAACTTTGTAAAGACAAAGACGCCGGAGAATGGTTCCGTCTTGTAGCTGGAGATGGTGATAACTGCCGTGACGTCATTCAGTGTACATCATCTGTGAGTAATGTTATTTGACAACATAAATTCTTATTATTTCTACCGTAAAAATTGTTTGACAATAGAAATTCAATTACTATCAAATATATTTGAACGTAAATTGCAATCTTATACGACATGCTTCATTTTCAAGTATGTCGTATTATCCGGTTTTATCATTTCTAAATTAGGTCACCAATTTTACAGTCTCTCCAATTTAAATGCAATTTAGTTGTTTCCGTCAACATTGTTTTTATTATTAAACAAACCACTTCATAACGTCAAGCAATGAGACGACTGTGTTGTCGCCTAAGTACAAGCAATTAAAAATTAGTCAATTTTGCCGTTTTACTCATTTAATCATCACGATTCCTGACTTGATGCCGTCTTCTACCCTTCTAATCAATAGCCATCTCTGTTCTACAACAGAGTGCAAAGGAGATGGACATAGTTATACTTTGTATATGTCAAATAATATTCCAAGAGCTTTGATTTTATGAAATTGGTAAATAAAAGAGATTTCTGAATATGCTAGTGACATTTTTATAATACAGCAACAATAATTTTAAGAAAATTCGGCAAATATTGATAAATAGTATCAAACTATAATCTTTTCCAGAGACATATGCCTCCACTTACAATAAATTTGAAAGAGAATTAATTTATTTTTCTTGCTTAATGCTAAAGTAACAGTGAATGAAGAAGATAACAAAATTTTATTACTGTAGGGTCTACAAGCCATCAGATGTCCAGCAGGTCTGTACTTCGACATCGAGAAGCAAACTTGTGACTGGAAAGATGCAGTCAAAAACTGTAAACTAAAGAACAAAGAACGTAAAGTAAAGCCTCTGCTTTACACCGATGAACCTCTTTGCCAAGAAGGTTTCCTCGCCTGCGGTGATAGTAACTGCATTGAACGCGGTCTCTTCTGTAACGGAGAAAAAGACTGCGGTGATGGTTCAGATGAGAACAGCTGTGGTGAGTTTACAATCCAAAAATATTTTAATTCTGTTATTTATTTCGAATTTTAATTACATTTACATGCTATTATAACTTTGGTCTAGGTTTGTCTCTTAGGATAAAGCCCTCCATTTTTAATGCACAATTAGTACAATTTTCGTTCTTCTAAAGATAATTCCTAAAGCTAATAAACTCATTTCTATTTCGAAAGATTTCTATTTTATTTTATGATCATACGCGTACAAGATAGAAGATGTTAATTTATAATTTCATTAGTTTTCATTTCTTTTTACTATTTCTTTTACCGCTAATTATTTTAAATCTTAGTAATAATATAACCAATTAAGTCATAAATAACATCTTATCGTATATATTCGGTAGTCACAATATGTGAAAGTGTATGTTTATTCAAAATAAACAAATAAATAAAAATGTAAAATGTCTACAAAGTGAAAGTGTCAACATAATATTGATTTACGTTGTAATTATGAATAATGGCGCCCAACGGCAGAGGCGGAGGCAGAGACGGAGATGGAGACATTGTTGAATGTTGACATTAAGAAAGCATGGGCGAGATGTTCGCAATTCTATTTACATAAGTATTTAAGAAGCTGAACAACAAGATGTATCGTGATAGATACTGAGTATTGAAATGAAAACCGAAAAGAAATGAATTTCAGAAATTGATGTTATGATAGATTATTTTGCTCATACATTTCGTAGATCAAAATCAACATTCTTGCAAAAGGATATAGACTTGAACATCATTTTTCAGAAACAATAATATGTTGAGTGGCTTAATGCTTAGTAACAGGCCATTAAATAGGAATCGAAAGACGGTCATTTACATAAAAGAAAATTAAAATGATAATAACATAAATCAGAAAAAAATTGACATGAATTTAGTAACTTATACTGTTTTGATTTATTTTGATTTAAATATGTATGGCTCTTACTTTATTATTATCAAGATATACGCGTTTAGATAATTATAAACTTATTTAGCAGTAGTATAGATCACATATTTGAGATCTTATTGCCAATATAGACGGATGTCGTCGGTAAAGCTTCTATAACATATCCTGCGTACGCCTGTGTATGCCTTCCACTAATATTTCACGTTCACAAATCTAGATACGAAAATTTCCATGTTTATTTCAAAAATAAATTACAACACACAGTTATTAAACTATTTAGTATTTTTCAATTTATACTAATAAACAAAATATTTTGAAATTTTTCTGTACTAATTTAAAATGAAAACATTCAAAATTTATAAAGCTTTTTCTTTTAGACAAAATGCTTTTACTTTCATATAAAATATTACGATATATATTTAATATATATTTATTAGCATATGCGAAAGTTGTTTGTTCGAAAATGAAATCCTGTTTTGTAAACTATAAAACCAAATTTAAAATCGTTTAAAAAAAAATACTTTCATTGGCCTTGCTGCAGGCGAGAATGTTCGAAATATTTAAAAGTTGTATATTTAGTTATTCCATAGCTGTTACTTTGTACGATGCACGATTTATGTTGGCATAAATGTGAATTTAATTCATGAACGCGTATTTCCTCATTAAAATTCTTCAGGTATTTAAGATGTTTTAAATTCTTGTAACAATTTTAAAGTTCATGGATTTTGTGAACAAGAAAATATCTGCGTGTGCTTCAATTCAATATCTATTGCTTATCTCTATATATATATACTCATCATATCTCTATTTTTAATATACTCATCAGGCGATCAGGTATACAGTTTTATTTGGTCGAGTCCATCTATGCTGCTCTGGATCAGCGCTATAACTTCTGACTTTGCTTGTTATAAAAGTTATATTAATTATGTACTAGCACAGCATAAAATTTTATTAGGCAGTGGTGTACTTATGATTTCATAAAGACACCACGTTATAGAAGACGCTACTGCACAAGAAAAATGTTAATGTAGTGTTAGAGTTTATGACCTTACCACTATAACCTTGCTGAGGAGCATTGGTTGATTTACGATTTTGTGTATATAGTCAAATAATAAAAAAAAACCTATTTCAACCTTTAGTCAAATTTATTACGAAGTTATTACAAAACGAAGACAAAACTAAGCGCAAAAGTTTTATGTTTAAGCATAAAAAAAAGTTACAAAAATTCTTCTTTTGTAAACCCACATATTTTGTTATTTTTATTATTAAAATTTATAAATAACCTGAATATTTTCAACACAACTATTTTTTTATTTTCTTTTATAAAACGAAGTAACATTTCTACCGGCGTTACTAGAATTCGCTAACAGCAAGGTTTGGTTTTGACACACCTTGGTGTTCGGAGAATGTCATACCCACCACCTCACCTCACCTCACCCACCCTACATTACAAACCACCAACGTCTGCATACAAGTTGCGAAATATTGAATTTAAATATTGTTAATTTTAATTCTCCTTATAAGAAATTAATTCTGGTTGTGAATAATAGATGGAGTTCATTATACTCGTATTTTAACGGAATTAAATTACTTGTAGTTTACACCCAAGTAACGTTTTGTCATTAATTTATGTCAAGTTATTATGATGTGGAAATATTACGATTGTTTCTTATGGCAATCCTACAAAGTTACCAACAGTGGTAATGTTTGATTTGGGCAATGTTGGTAGGATCATATTATCTTCAATTTTTTCAGGTTGGCAAAAACATTGAAATGTTCAAGCTTGAATTCAAAGCTTGTTTGGCAAGCCCGTGTAAAAATAAGAAAGAAATAATAAGGTATAGAACTTGATGTATTACTACCCGGTCTTTTAGATCTCCTTCATCATCGTTTTCAAGATTGACACCGTTGTAGTCAACACCCTGTATGCATGTTTACTACAGGAATTCGTAAGCTCCATGTCGTCATATGCTTGTTGCCGGCTGCTCGCGAAAGTAGCATAGTACGTTTAATGCCTGCAGGCGAAGACCTCTCTTGCTGCTAAGGCCAAACAAGTTACAAACTCTCACTTTCAAATAAAATGTTATGTAAAATATTGTAAATAAAATTCGAAACTAAAAATAGTTATTGTTGAAAACAATTTGTATCATACATGAAAACAAAATGTTAATTTGAACAGGTTGTAACATGCAAATGATATCTTTCAGATATTGATAACGATCCCAATCGTGCTCCACCTTGTGACCCCGCTGTGTGCGTCCTTCCCGATTGTTTCTGTTCAGAAGATGGTACCACCATCCCCGGTGACCTCCCAGCAAAGGATGTTCCACAAATGATTACCATCACCTTCGATGATGCTATCAACAACAACAACATTGAGCTGTACAAGGAAATGTTCAACGGCAAGAGGAAGAACCCCAACGGTTGTGACATCAAGGCCACATTCTTCGTCAGTCACAAGTACTCCAACTATTCAGCCGTCCAGGAAACACACAGGAAGGGACACGAAATCGCAGTCCACTCCATTTCGTAAGCGAAATAAAACAAACTCTATTCTTTCTTCATAATAAAACTTACTGATCATGTTGTGGCTTTCATAACATTATCGTGGGTTCAATTTTTGTTTTAAATATTCAAAGTCATCACATCGGCTATGACCCTTCCAGACACAATGACGACGAACGCTTCTGGTCCAATGCTACCGTCGATGACTGGGCTAAGGAAATGGCGGGCATGAGAATCATTGCTGAGAAGTACGCTAATCTCACTGACAACAGCGTTGTAGGAGTCCGTGCGCCTTACTTAAGAGTTGGAGGAAACAATCAGTTCACCATGATGGAGGAACAAGCTTTCTTGTATGATTCCACCATCACCTCCGCACTCTCCAACCCTCCTCTATGGCCATACACCATGTACTTCAGAATGCCACACAGGTATGATCACATCCCAAGTTCCCACTAAAATTGTCCATGCACAGAACTTGAAAATTACTTCTATTTATTGTATCTAGATGTCACGGTAATCTCCAGAACTGCCCAACAAGAAGTCACGCAGTTTGGGAGTTGGTAATGAACGAATTGGATCGTCGTGAGGATCCAACCACTGACGAATATTTACCAGGATGTGCTATGGTTGACTCCTGCTCCAACATCCTCTCCGGAGATCAGTTCTACAACTTCTTGAACCACAATTTCGATCGCCATTATGAACAAAATCGTGCTCCTTTAGGATTATACTTCCACGCCGCTTGGTTAAAGAACAATCCTGAATTCTTAGAAGCTTTCCTTTACTGGATTGATGAAATCTTATCCAACCACAATGATGTATACTTCGTAACAATGACACAAGTTATCCAATGGATTCAAAATCCAAGAACAATCTCAGAAGTCAAGAGCTTCGACCCATGGAAGGAGAAGTGCTCCGTTGAAGGAAAACCAGCCTGTTGGGTTCCACACACATGTAAACTGACCAGCAAGGAAGTTCCCGGGGAGACCATCAATTTACAAACCTGCGTTCGTTGCCCAAATAACTACCCATGGATAAACGATCCCACAGGAGATGGTTTCTTCTAAACAAATTAACTAAGTCAATTTACAAATTTCATTTTATTTTTACTTGCCAGTCAAAAATTATTAAAAAATATACTACGTTGATACATATTTAGACACCTTATTATTTATAAATGTGTTGTTGACAACCTTCTGTTAACGTGCTGGAATCCTTTTATGTAAAATATTTATAATTACACTTATAGATTGTTTGTAATGTATATTTTTAATTAACAAACTTTTTTGTGTGTAACAAAATTTATGTACCTTTTACCTTTAATTTCCTGATTTCTTATTTTTTTTATTTTTGTAAAAATTCCTCAACTGTGTCTTTTTAGGATTTATTAAAAGAAATTCCTATTATATCAAATATTGTAAAAAATAATAAAAAATTAAAATTTTTTAAAATATATTATTTTTGTTTTGAAAAATTTTTTAAATAAAAATTCACTAAATAATAAATTTGTTGTTTTTTTATTTTGAAATATTATTTTTCAGATATGTTATTTATTACATACTAAAATGTTTAAAAATGTATTGATTTTCTTAATCGTCTATCAAATATATTGAAGAAATAAATTTTATAAACTATATTTAATTCTCTTTTTACTTCTTTAGTACTAATAAACAACCAGTACTGTAGACTGTTTTAATAGTTGCTCACAGTTTTCAAATGTACTAATGAAAATCTTATTCTCCTATCCTCCTCGCTTTAATGTATTCAGCAACCATGCAAAGATGCAAAGAATCATGCTGCTAAAGTGGGCGCAGTAAGTATTGCGCTCTGGGCACTGATGTACCCGTTTCCAAGGCTAGTTTTTGTTATTATTTAACATGCTATACTATATACATATACTTCATATGTATTATATATAAAAATAAATAATATAACATATTTGGAAAAATGAACACGAATTTTTGAGTTTCTTACAATAAACTGGAACTTTTTTGGAAATTTTTCAGTTTCTATCTTAAATTTTTAGTAACAAATAGCTACTATTTAAGCTTTATGATATTATTTTAAAATCTGAGCATCTCCGTTTTTTAGAAAAATGATAACTTTGATATTTTCCTTTGTAAGGCTATATATAAATATGACCTTAATAGAAGCACTTCGTGACAATAATTAAAAATAAAAATAAAATGAATTATAATTAGATTCTAAACTTCAAGAACATTCTCGAACAAAATCAAGTTCCGGTGAAATATAATGATTGGCAACGCCCTTTAATTAATATTACACTGACGTCACAATTAAATTTATTTATTTCCAGGTGAATAAAGACCTTCTCTCTCTTCTCCCATTCATTAACTCTTTCGTTCACACCCACTTCTTGTAAATATTACTTGTCAAGAGCTTAACTGTTTCTCGTTAGCGTTACCAAACCTTGAGCAATTGCTTTTTTTCAATTATTCCATTGTTCATGTAATAGAAGGTGAACTACTTGATTGACGTTGGTTTCATTAAATACAGGTGCGAGTTAAAATATTACTAATAAAGACTTGGTGTCGTTGTCTCCAAGGAGATAACACGCAGAGAGATTTCCTGTCTACTGGAAGCATTACCTTCATGTACATTCCTTTAGCTATCAGTCAGCTTAAGAAAGAATTTAATACATGTTTCCTAGGGCAATAAAGTCGCACTACTTGCGTCACGAAAATAAATTCTATTAGTATTTGTTCAAATTGCAGACATTTTTATAATAAATAAGCAAGGCTTTTCTGTTACTTTAAGGGGGAGGTAAGCTTTCAACTTTTTTTCATTTTCTTTTTATTTATTAATATTACTGTACAACATATTTAGTTTATTGTGTAAAAATTTGAATAGCTTTTTCAAAGTCGGTACCCTCTCTAACTCAAAATCTAATGGACCGATTCTTTTAAATTTTTGCATACCCTTTCTTTACATAAATGCCTACGCGTATAAAAGGTAACGCTTTTTTTTTTTTTTAATTTTAACGTATTTTTAAATAACAAAGTTTCTTATTTTTTTCATGAAAAATCGGTATTTTGACTTTTAAGTGCTGTAAAAAATTGAAAAATCAATAAAAAGAGAAAAACTCGACAGCGTTACCTGCAGAAACTTATCAACTAATGAAATCATTTTGGTTTTTTGATTTCAGAAAATCCAGTGATGAGTTATGAGTTGCGGTAACACTCAATGTTACTTTTTTTTGTGACGTTTACCGAGATTCGCTGTCAATGCCTCATTTCTTGATTTTTATTTATGAAAATTTCACAAAGTATCAAATTTTATCATGTAGTAGTTATGGAAATAATTATATATTAACTGTGTCGTCAAAAAACATTATCGAAAATATGCTTCTTTTTTATCGTTTTGACCTTAACACCACCCTAACCCCACCCGCCCTAAAAAGAAACTTAGCATTAGTAGACCAAATATTTATCACAAAAACCTATTCCAGTTCCAAAATAAGCACCATCTGCAGCCTATACGTTTTTGAATATATACAATTATTAACTGCAATCAATCTTTTTGTATTTCCGTCTACCTTTTTCCTTCCGGTATACTTCCTTCAAGTCAGCGAAAGTGGATTTTTTCCTAAGTGACACCTAAGGACTTCTTCAACATACCAACTTCTTAAAATACATATGACAATAAACAAGCTGAGGCCAAACGACACCATTAAAGAAATAACAAGGTTATGGTTGTACATAATCTATTTGTTAATTGTGTGATATATATTAATTAGTCCTCCGTTTTTTGCATACGTTACAATATTTACAAGGTTTTCCTTGTTAAAGCAGAGAGGAATAATTAAAAGCATGTCTAGTCTATTAAGGACATAGAAATATGTTCAATAAAGCGATTTAATATGTATAATTTATCTATTAATTGATGACGTATTTGCCAGTCACGGAATAAATATATTCTACACCCAGAAATCGAACCGCTACCAACCACTAAATAAATCAGGTGCTATAATAAAAGTAATCAATATTTTTTACATGAAATATTAAGACAATTAAAATATTTAATTATAAAATGTAATAATTGAATTTTTGCAACGTCATTCTAATTATATTCTTAGTAATATTTCAAAATCTATTCAAGTTGAATTTAACACACTTGCATATCAATGACAGCAGACCTTGTTTTCAAAGAGTTACGAAACAAGATTCTTCGAATTTATTAATGTCAATAATTTTTATATTTACCACAAAAAAAACTGTTAAATATTAATTAATTTCAAGTAATACACTGTTAATAAATTAGTCATACAATTTTATTTCCTAGAATTTCATAAAAGAGAGATATGTGTTACTGCAAGAGTGAAAGATAAATTACAACTAATTAAATTATTAACAGTTAGTTGAATTTACTAATTCGTTATTGCAAATAGTGTAAATTATTCAAAATATTTGTAAGGTTTGGCCACGTTTACCAAATCGTATAAAAATCTTAAATATATTTATATTTGTAAGAAGAAAAATGTAAAATGGAATTGATTTGTGTCAGAATTTATAATATTGGTGCAATACAATGCAAGACTAGATGTAACGCTATTGACTGTTATCTAATAAATGTCCCAGACAGATTAACCGGTGAACAGACAGTTTAATAAAACACGAACAAAAACACCAATGTTTACACCAAAGAGACAGTTCTTAAAATATTTTGGTCTTTTGTTGCTGTTTTAGTAAACAAAACGCATTTCCATCTGGAGTCTTTTAGGCTGCTTGGTTTGAACACGCAGTTTTGCTTTTTGTAAACATTTGCATTTGTCAGTTGTTGTTTATAATTTTTATGGGACACACAGAAAACATTAAAACCAAAACCGGTCTGTTCAGTGTGAAGAGTCTGTTTTCTAAAAACAGAATTGTTTTAAAATAAAACAAATCATGATTTTGTTCTGTTTTCTGACAACAAAACTGTTTTCAAAACTGTCTGTCTGGTGTGAAACCGGCATAAACGCTAATCTTTATTCATATTCGAATAAGTCATATGTCACCATACAAGCAGATATGAAATACTTTCGTTTTCAACAAAAATGAAACCTTATTCTTAAGCTATCACATTTCCCTCATAAAAATAATTATTCTATTATTGCAAAGAATAAAATAGAAAGAGATGGAGCTATCATAAAAAAGAGTCAGATAGCAGTCTTCATAAATGAACAAAACTAATAAATCTGGTATATACAATATTTATGTTTGTTAAATTATAGTAGTTTTAAAAATACATTATCGTATAGTGTGAAAGAGAAAGAGTTATAGTATTTTATGTATGTGAAAGAGAGATAGTTTATTTAATTGCTGCTAAATATTGTATAAATATTCAAAGTATTTTAAAGTTGTTGACCATGTAAGCCGGTAAGCCGGTATACGACACGGATATTCATTTCTGATTTGTAATGGAGTAAGCTATTTACTAAATATCGGCTTTTTGTGACGTATACTACGATATGTGTTCGATAGAATGTTCGATTGATCGTTAATATATGCACTTTGATATCTGTGTTAGTAGGTATCGTCGTGTATCTACTTAATATCACGTGTTTTATTAATGTATGCAAATCTAAGATCTTAAGATTTAATTAAGGAATTGTCTACTAATCACCTAACTAGTTGTCTCACTTTTATCTGAATATACGATATACGAAATATACGATTTATAGGTGTAATAAATTTTGATGTATTTTAAGAGTTAAGAATCTCATATATTATATAATAAATATGACGCGCTGGCCGAGAGGGTTGAGGTTTTGACGCATAGATGCCGTTGATAATTACCCGCTAAACAAAAAACATGAATACGGTGCTACCTCGGGTTACAAACTAAGGACGTCCGCACATGAGGCGACTGATTGCTAACCTTAGCCTCGAATCTGCCCGAACCGAATGAGAATGGAACTGTGTTGTTAGTGAGAGAACGCACGTGTATACGAGTGAGAGAAAATACACGGCACGAACAAAACTAAACTGGTTTTGAGCACGTTTTGAAGGACTGTGTTTTTCGGTAGCAGGGCATGCTTGGTTGCATGCTTTTGATGGTGACATCATGAGCAAAGATGTGCACAAATACTATTCAAAGGTATTTAAATACATACATACATACAAATACGTCACAACAAAATAACCTATTATGCTATTGTTAAAAATTCTATAGCCACGAAACACGGTTCGACTAGTTTGCAATCAGTCAGTCATATACACGATATTGTTTATATAATTAACAATAATCTATAATCTAAATTAATTGTAAAAGTAACAAAATCAAAACATAAATTCTAAATTGAATATTAATAGTGTATGAAATGTAAAATTTTTAAGACAATATAATGGTTTAATTGTTTATTTGCATTTATTTATTTCTTGAGGTTTTTGTTAGCACTGGAAGAGCATCCCAAGCAGCAGAGAGCAGTCTTCAATTTGGACTTTACTTAATAAGCTGGTTACTTTTTATTATGTAGTTCTTATTAAAAGATAATAGTATTGTCTTATAAATTAATATTGTCTATTAAATATTAAAATATGTTTAAAATTATGAATTATAAATGTATTCAAAATAACATCATAATACAATTTCATGTTTCAAAATACACATTCCTTAATTGGGAAATTGAAAATATGTCTGATTTTCTCTATGACATAATTCTCATTGACATAATTAATCTAGTAGTAATTGAATTTAATTATTAAAAAACAAAAGAAAATTATTCAGAAATAAAATAGAACTCGAATATTTTAGTCCTTTTGGACAATTTAATAACTTTTTTATTCAAATATAAGATTAGATCATATTTAGTCAAAAATAAATATTGTGAAATTTATTTCATTAAATTATTTTAATATAAAATGCAGAATATATTAATATTTTTCAGTTTTAGTGTTTTATTATATATCGTAAATGGAACAATTAGCTATGCACCATCTCAACCAGTAGAACAAACTTGTGGCAAGGATCTAAAAAAGGATTGTTGTGAAAAAAAGGACGATGCTAACAATGTTGCAAAAGCTGATTGTTACGCTCGGTGCAGCGACGATAAGATATCAGCTGAGGATACCCTCGACAGTTTGAATATAGAGGGATGGAAAAATCTCCCAGAGCAAATTGATGGAGATGGATCCCAACGTGCAAAGCACATGCATGCAAAACATGCCCCACACCACCACGGATCTAAGCATTTGGCCAAGCACTCACGAAAACATGCGCCAAGGAACGAAACTAATACAACGAGCCAAGTTAATAAACAATTAAGAAATATTAGCAAAGTAAATTAGGAAAAAGAATTCTAAATTTTTAAATAAATTAATAGTAAAATTAACAAAATCAAAACATAAATTCTAAATTAAATATTGATATGTATATGTATGAAATGTGAAATTTATTTAGACTGAAATAAAATGGTTAATTCTTTATTTGCATTTATTTATTTAATGAGGTTTTTATTAGCGCTGGAGGAGCATCAGAGCAGCAGAGAGCAGTCTTCAATTTGGACGTTACTTAATAAGTTGAACTTTTAATTATATAGTTCTTATTATAAAAAAGAATGGCATAACTATTATACTTTAAATATTAAAATATATTTAAAATTATGAATTATGAATGTATTCAAAATAATACCGTGATACAATTTCATGTTTCAAAATGCACATTCCTTAATTGGGAAATTGAAAATACATGATTTTTGTGTAGAAGATGAGAAATCATTATACTTTATATTGTGGGTACTTTTCTCTTTGTATTGAATGCAAATTGCTCTTCGATAGGTTTCTTTTCATATGACTTCAATTTCATCTCGCTATTCGTATAGAATTCGAGTTGAAATTAGCGAGAATTGACAGCGACAAATTTGATATCTATCAAGTACGTCAGATGTAATTCAATAAAAAAACAAATTAATACTTAATACGCGTACACTTTTTAAATAAATACAAGAAATGACAACAACTTATAACGAAAGGAGAGCATCTGCAACTTCTTTAGTCAAAACTGAAGAAGGTAAGAAATTTAATTATTTCACATTTTATAACATCAGTTTTTCTTACAAATTTATGTTGTCAGAATATTGAATTCATATAAAAAGTATCCAAGTTCAAAACCTAATTAAATGTAAGTAGAAGTACCTCAATTAATGGGCTTGTTTCTTATGTCTTAATTTCTATAAAAGTGTACTATATATTGATAAAGTGGGTTGCTAGAACCTCAAATGTTCAATTATTTTTTAATAACTCCTTATATGTTAAGAGATATTAACAATTAAAAAAGTCATTTTGTCTCTTTAATTATTAAAAGGATTCAACATTGTACACATTCCAAATGCATGTGACATCACAATCCTTGTGTAAGGTTACCAACCTTACAGCTCATAAATCTCTGCTATATGTATTTATATATCAAAATATCAAATATTATTTACAGTTATTTCAAGGAATAATAAAATTTCAATATTATGTCTGCCTTAGCAGGGTTAAATAAAATAAAAACCTATTATTCTTTGACTTGACTTGATTATTTGACTACCAACAGCTACAGAACATTACCACATCACTGACCTACTCAACAAATAACTGACGTTAAAATGCATTTCACGTCATACAAATACGGTCGACCATTTCTAGCGCTAAAACTACAATTCAAACTTTTAATTGCTATATCTCCGTCAACATTTAGATATTTAATAAAATAGACACACCAATACACATTTATTAACATCAATTTCAATCAACTATTGAAAAATCGACCACTAAAAAATGAGGACACAAGCCACAAGCTTTAGAAGAGAAACATTTTGTTTGCAAACAAAAACACCAAAATTTTGTCAAGACAAGTGTGCACCTAGTGTAATTCATAGTGCAAGACTTTATGAGATGTATGAAGAAGAACTGCGCAGAAAATTATTAAAAGGTGAATACTTACTTATATAAATGAAGACATGATGAAAAAGATTAACGGTTTGAAAAAAGCTGGAAAAACTGCGTCAATAAGTATATAATTCAATATATTTTTATATATTATTCGGGGTCATTTTTTATTTCTTTAGATAATTTGGAGGACATAGTCTTTACTAATAAGTGGACTACAATGAAGCAGCTTAAGATAAATATTCGCAAAAGGGCACAAGAGTTTCAGCTACGATTTTCTGACAACAATAAATGAACTACGGTGCGGATATTACTCGTATGTACTTCAGTATTTTTTTCTAAAACTGTACGACCAAACTATACTTAAGCAAACAATAGTTATAGTATAGAGAAATACATATTACATCAATCAATTTTGCTTGTTGGCCTTCATAATTAGTTTGGAATATATTACATGTAAAAAACTCGAATGATTCTTCGACAAGCTTGTACATTCTGCACGGAAAGACGTTTGTTATTCGCTTAAATGGTTGTCAATAGTTACTTCTTATTCTTAGAAGTATGATCGAATATATTTACTTGATATTATATAACTAAATACGTGATATCATCTTATTTATTTGTTATTAATTTTATAATAGATTTTTAAATGAGATTAACAATAAATATATATGAGAATTCTTTTATTCCGTCAAATTTGTGTGTATATATATGTATCAACAAGAACTGACTGGTTTCAGAGTGCTGCCATTTTGTTCCAGTGGAACTTATGCATTTGAAATTTGGCGTACGAAGTTTGGAAATAAAGGAAATTAATTATGAAATTCTATACAGAACAACAACGCGTAGAAATTATAAAAAAAGATTGGACAATTTAGTTTTGTGGTTTCTTCTCGATTATTTCTTGTTAAAAATTCTACATTGATAACTCTACAAGAATTGTTGAAATAGATTCGAATTAATGTGCAAAAATCTTTAGAAACAAGGTTATAGAAAATATATTTGAATGATGATTTTCTTTAATTAACCAGAACCGAATTATTTTTATTCTTTTATATTTTACTCAAAAAACAAAATAATTGGTACAATACATTTTTTAAGCTATTTAATTAACCTATCCCCCCCCCCCTCCCCACTAACCTCTTTTGAATTCTACACATACTCAAACTTTTGCTTATATTTTGTAGTAGTGAAAATTATGACGTCACGAGTACTTTAAACATGACGTAGTATTTTTCCATTTAAACCAACAAATTTAATCTTGCAGAATACGGCGACTATTTAAAAACTAATTAAATATTTAGGATCGTGGCACATAAGTTTAATCATATAAGACACTTTTATATGGAATTTTTAATACTATTATAATTTTAACACCTTTCAAAAAAATTTAGTATCATCATAAAATATGATTGTAAATGAAGCATTATTCTTTTATTATATTATAAATAAAGAAGATATTTAAAGTGTTAATATGATTTATAGATTATGTATATACCAAAGAAATGTCTTAAAAGTTTGAAAATTACTGTTAAAAAGGGAAAGTCTTGAATCGCGCAATGTGAAAGCCACCAAACAAGTTACTGATTTCAATAATATAATATATATATATATATATATATATATATATATATATATATATATATATATATATATATATATATATATATATATAAATATAAACAATAACTGATGAAAAAGTATATGTAAAGTCAAATAGTTTACATATAAAGTTAGTAACTGAACTAATTGTTATGTTTACCAACAATAAATCGATCAGATATACGTATTACAGTAATTATCAAAAGGCAGTGTAACTGAGACATTGTGGAACACAACTAGTTACTTGTAAGATTTGTTACAATACAATAATTGATTTGTGCACCTTGTTTATAATCTTGAGATTCACATCTTGTAGAGATCATCTCGATACAAAGTTTGTACAAAGTTAAATTTTGCCCTGCTCCCCATTAAATTAGAATAATTAACTATTCGTACTAAAATAAATACATGTATTACATAATCTCGTCATGAATTATTAAAGCAAGTGTCCACATGTTGGCATTACCGAACGGGGCGAAAGAGGAGACAACAACTGAGATCTTATCGCCGCCAGCTTCTGTTTGAACCTCGTCATGAATTATTAAAGCAAGTGTCCACATGTTGGCATTACCGAACGGGGCGAAAGAGGAGACAACAACTGAGATCTTATCGCCGCCAGCTTCTGTTTGAACCTTGCAAATTTATTGTAACTTGGGAAATACCGGCAGCACCACACTTATACAATGAACCATTAAGACATCCCCAGTAAACATTTTGGAGTCACTTTGCCATCATGCGCATGATATTTTTGTCAGGAAAGAGTTCATTTACAGTCCAGTTTCTCACAGACGTTCATATGAAATGTCTATTTTATCGGTTACAAATGGTGAAACCACTCCACTTGTCGAAATACAAATGAAGATAAAGTTGATAAGAACTGTAATTGAAGTGAAATAGTGATAGAAACGTCACAAAACAGGACACTTCACTAAATTGTTTACTCATCACTTAAAAGTCGTATATACAAATCATTAAAGATGATGTGTACGCCTTTCCCACGCTTCCCATCGAATGGGATGATGGAAAAGACGGACATCAATCTACAATTTGTTTTTTGATAAATTATTGGGGCAGTAATTCCCCAGATTAAGAGTATTCTCTCAATATTCCTCAGTTAATATTTTAGTTAGTGGTTAAATCGACATAATTATAATTTGGGAAAGTGAGGAGTGAAAGAAATATTCAACAAAAGATGAAAATATCTGCACACATTCTTAATTTTTCTCTTTCACTATTTTTTAAAACTGGCATAGTAACAGCTATACTTTTAAATCAAATAAAATTCGTAAAACATGTTAAAATATTAGCTCTTAAAATAAAAATTAATGGTTTATGTATATGATGTTATTAACGCTTAGAGTTGACCTTAAAAACTTAAAAAATTTGACATTAAAAATTTGATAATTTATAATTTAAATAAAAATGCATAATCTTTCCATAAATTTAACGAATACAAAATATAATTGGAGAGTGAAAGTGTCTGGAGGTTGTGCTATAAGAAATTCACTATACACAATCAAGGAGAAGACGAAGATGACACCAAATAATTAGATGGTGTTAATATACTGATGGCAGATATAGAAAGGAACCAAGCTAATGAAAACTAATCGAAGCGTTGCATAAATAGAAATGTCAACGTTTCCACAATAGTGGCTTACATCGCAGTATGCAGAGCTTCTTAGAGCCATTCTGAGTTTACTGAGGTTTATCATAAACCTTGGTTGATAGATTTGTTTCACAGCTCTCATTTTTATTCGAATCTATCTTAACTGTAGCCAATGGCGTATCCAGACTAATGGGGATCTGGTGGCTTATTTGGAATTCCTTTTTTTTTAAGCTCCAAAACAAAATTAATTTTAACTCGTCATAGAGTCTTTAGGGACCTATGTTGGTCAATATAAGAATTCCTAAACATTTAGCAGTTCCTGACGCAGTTTTTGGAATAAATCCACTTTTAATGCAATTTCTTAAAGAAATTCATAGCCTATAAGTTAACTTAGTAAAAAATATATTTATTATTCAATATCTATTTTCGAAATTGATTTAAAATTCAAATGAATTTTTTCATAACATTATTTTTTTTTTATTATAATATTTTCGAAACTACTAGTTTTACTATAATCATTTATATAAAAAAAACCAGAACATGATATTTAAGTTGTAAGTTTATTTTAAAGTCATTAAAAGGTCAAATTTCGATATTGGCGCAATAGATCAATAGGTCACACACGCATAATCGAACTAGTCCTGGCGCCACCTGGGATTCACGTCCATCAAACTGCTTGTCATAAGGTTTCTAAAGTTGGTAATAATGATTCCGTGAAATATAAATTTAATTATTATTATTTACTTTAAATGTCAATATTTAGAAATAAGAATAATTGGTTTCTTGTATAATTTTAGATGGACATTGTATTTAGACCGTCTTATGTTTGTGTTGGAAAAGTGAGACAATATCATTTGATCACGTCGAACAAACAACTGCAATGCTAATATTTTTCTCTAGAACTACAGCTACTCATACAAGTGCGTCCACTGTTTAGTATCGTATGGCTTGAAACGGCGGCATTACCGACAGGAATGGTCTGACAGGCAACTTGCTTATAGGAGCAATAGAAGTGACGTCAGCAAATCGAATGATGCTGATATACATGCGTTTACAAATAAGCATTTGACGGTTTGTATCAAACAAATTAAGTAAATTAAGACAAGGATAGTCGCATGCTTTTTTGTACCCAGCAGGCGAACAAGGAAAGCAAGACAGTGTTGTGCTTACTGTATGTTGACCGGGGCCGACTTTAGAGGTGTGGAGGCCCTGGAGCAACGAAGGAGCGGAGGCCCCTAATTCTTTTCCGAATAACAGAAACAATTTTTTTCCGTCAAGTCTTTCAAAAATTTATTGCATTTTTCTCTATTGTGGAGGCCCCTCTCTTGTGGAAGCCCCAGGGCGGTAGCCCCGTTTTTGCCGTTAGGCATGTTGTAGAATGATTTATTTTTTTCTTAGTCTAATTGGTCCCTTATCCAGTACATATTTTCAAAAAATCTTTCCGCCTCTTCTCGTGTCTTCTTCCAAAATATATCTCCATCTTCTTTCTGTTCTCTATCTCTCCTTGTTTTGCTTACTGTCACCTGCCAACAATTTCTTTGTTTGCTTTTTGCTGTCTACCTTTTACACACATTCCCATTAACCTTAAGCTTCTTCTCATTTGTTCTCCTTCTCTTTCTTCAGAGATAATCCACTTTCCATCTTCTCCCAACACTCACTCCTTTTGGAATTTCTTTTATTTGTTGCTTTTATTTTGGCACAATGTACTACAGGAATAATTCGGTGCGATCTAGTAGTTTTAGACTGCTTCTTCTATATGTTATCTACACACCATAGTGCTGATATCGGTATTTTCTCGAAGACGCAGCATCCTGGTTTCCATCAGCCACTATGTCGTCTAAATTGACCTAACAGATAGCAAACATCTGATAGATGCCTTCATGATACCAACAACATACTCGTATTATTATTCAATTCGATTCGTTTGCATCAAGTGACCTGATTTTTAATTGATGATAATAAACCACAAATAAATAATACTTTTAAATGATTTGATAGTTTTTACCGTTCATTTCATAGACTTGTCCTACAAATATCACTATAAAATATTTACATTTATGCCCTAAGGAGACGTAGAAAGAGACTGTCCTAAATTAGGTTTAGTACAGATAGACAATTTGCCTGGAGATATTTATAAAAAAAATTTAAATGATATTGTAATAATGAATATCCAATATAAATTTAATGTATAGTCACTAATACATGGGCATATTGTATACAATACTAGAAAATTAGTATATATAAACTACAGTCTAAAGCATCGTCTACACCAGAATGATATTTACTTATTGCTATTTAGTTTAAACTTGTTTAAGCGTTATTGGTTTTATAATATGTTAGCAGCTTTTAGTGTAGTGGTCCTCGAATTTGAGCTGCTCAACTGCCAGTTGTGTAAGAAGGCGTCTTTGTATTACTCATATCTAAAGGTAAATAGCAAATTGTCCGTTCCTCCCTCACCGCTGTACATTATATTACTAATTATAGTTTACCAGATGTCATTTTAACAAATCTTGCCATTTTTTGGTCGTGTAGATATCTTAGGCGTCCACAAAAAGTTCTCAAAGCTCTCCTAGCTACACTATAAAAGAAATTGGTCGAAAGAGTGCTTTAGACGCCTCTTTCTTAAACTAAGGCTGAAATGCGAAAATTATTAGCGGCAAAAAACATAATTTCCGCGAAACTCTTAAATCAGTAGAGTATATTTACATGACTCAATGTATTACAGAATTACGGATTTTTTTCCGCGCTATTTCGCAGTGCAGCATTAGCTTAAGAAAGAGGGGCTAAAGCATTTTTTACAGTGTACAGTTGAGTTTTCATAGACTACGTTGTATCTAATATAAAACTGATAACCCAGGATATTAGGAGATAAGTGCACCTATACCTATGGATGTCCATGAATGCTCTACTATACCGGATCGAATTAACGGCTTATTCAAGTCACAGCTTTGTCCAGTACTTTAAATACAAAATATAAAGCTGTTTTAGATATAGAACCTAAGATTATTTTAAAACTGATGAGTCACTTTACTCGGCGCCATCTTGGACAGTCAACCATGCATATTAAACTAGATAAAACCGAAGATGTGACTTATAAGGCTTACTGAAGTAAAATTACTTCATCTTCTTACTTATTTAAGTCGACTACAGTGCAACAAGAACGTAATGACATGAGACACATACGGATTGCACCTTTTTACAAAAATCTAAAACATCTTTTAACATTTATAGATTGTAAATATGACTTTGGTAGAGACAAGTCTAAATAAAGAAGTCACATTTGAAACGATAAAAGTTTTTACGAGTTGCAATTTTGTTGCAACTTTCTGTGACCTTTAAACTTTAACGACGTTGCTCGTCAACCCAATTGTTCGAATGTATTAGTCAGCTGATTTGAGAAATCACAGGTCTCTTGAGTTATCCAATCTATAAGTTACATTGAATTCTAGGAGATTCCATTTTACATTTACTTCACATCTCATTATCTCGTCTCTACTCTATCCAGCATCCGACTAGGTAGGCACTTGTTGAGTAAACTCGGTTATCCATGTCTATGATAGGTCCCCTGATAAAAATTGGATCACTTATATTTTTTTATATTTAAATAGCATTAAAATTTAAATTTTATTCAGTAAAATAAAAATTATGGCACATGTTTGAAACGGTTTAAAGTTATTGATTTGAAGAAAATTTCTCCTGCACAAATATCACAAAAATTACCTATAACATAAACGAATTTACCTAATATTCAACGTTTTGTAACCTATTTTACTACTTCTAGCATTATTAACATACTCATAAAACTTCTTAAGAATTCTTTTTAAAGAACTGTAAAGCTTTGGGAAGTTACTTTTAAGAATTAAAAGTTTTAGCATAGTTATAAATTTTAATATTACTATGTTTTGCTTAAGTAAAATACTAAATAAATATAATGTAACTTGTGTTTTGCGGGGTATTATCAATTCCAGAACAGATATCTACAAAACTATAGAAGAGAGAAACTCTAGAAACCTAAATTTACATTATATTTAATGAATAAAATATAATTAATGCAATTATTCTAAACGAATTAAACCTTACTTATTTTTTCTTAATTTAATTCGGACTTATTTAACATTACCAAATATCATCTACTTAATAGTAATTAAAAGTAATCTTCAGAAAAAATCTTATGAAATCTTAACCTAAAAATATCGTTTATTTTCAAAGTAATAATTTAATATCCCAGGTAGAAAGTGTGAAGCAATGTAACACTTGAATTAGCTTGTAGTAAGGTAGCAAAGAAACTTATATTATCTGAGAAATTCTAAATGAAAAGTACAAAATAAAACTTAGAATTTGTTTGTGGCAAGAGTGTACTATTTTCTATCTGGGTAGCTAATTTTCAATTCAATAAAATTTTAATTTTACCAGTAGATATTACCTTAAACTTGTGTGACAAATTGTACTTTGTACAAACTTTGTATTTATGATTTACTGCGAAGTTAAAAATAAATTAAGAGGTTAAAATAATAGGAGCCTATTTTCATTTTCAAAAGATGATGTAGGGGCCAAATTTATAAGTGCATAACTAGATAAATATTCACATAGCTACACTACATTTTACAACAAAGATATATAAGGGAGTGGTGACACCACTGTTAAAACATTTCTATAGAATGCAAACTTCTCCGTTTCATTCTGTTTTTTTTTTATAATGGATTGAGTAATTTTCTAGATATCATATGACAACGTCTAAGGCGATCCTGCTTATCATTCAAGTTTCAAACAATCAACAAATCAAAATAAGGCTCTTGAATGTCAACTTTTTTATGTTAAATACTTCTCAATGACAATGTTTGTTAGGATCACTGTAAATCATCCAATACGCTGTATTACATACCAACCAGTAACAACGGTGTTCCACTCAATCCGCGGATCAGGTTAGCATGGTAAATCTTTCCTTTCATTATAATATATTAAAATACCCGCCAGCCATTAAGACCGTCTCCATCTATTCTCCATCTCTTTCTACAACTTTATCTACATCTCTGTCTCCCTTTCAATCTACGTCTCGATTAAAATCATTAATTAAAAATAAGAATAAAAATAAAAAACAGTTTTTACATGCTCTGAGATTACTGCAGTTTAATTCCAGAAATAGAAAATACATTCTGCAGAAAATTATTTGCATTTTCATTTATATTTCTGTATATTTATTCTTAAAGAGGATGCCGTGCAGTACCAGTAATTTTTTTAAGTTATCGTTATTATTATTGGCTTGACTGACTTTGGTGGGTCATTACCTTCTCAAGAGGATAGTGCATTCACTTGTCTTCCCATTTTTGTCTTGTAATGTCTTCCCATTTTTTGTTTTTAGGGCGGTAAGATTACTTTCAACGCAGGTACACATCTAATATTGGATATACCTCTTATTTCTTCTTATTCTCCTTGTGTTTCTCCTTTCATTCCCACTTAAATACTGTAGATTTTATTATATAAGACGTTATAATATTTTGTGTTGCTTTCTAGTATCGTAATCTATAAGATATAGACCTGTATTTTATAACTTTTTAAGAGGTCCCGTTAACTTTACGTAATATTTCGAAGACATTGCCTAAATTAGACTACTTAAATTTCCCAAAGTTATCAGCCGATCTTAACTAAAGTAGAAAACAAGTCCCATAAATTAGAGTGAACATAAGTAGTCTAATTTAGACAATATAAGCCTGTGAAATTCGCCTAATATTAACAGAAGTCATTGAAAAGTTTCAAAATCAGGGACCTGAATAAGTATTCAAATTAAGACTTCTAAAGCAGAGATCCGGTAGAGTAACCTTTGGACCACTGCCGGTATACAAGTATTTCTTCCAACAAAGAAGCTACGAGTATATATTATTCTTTAATTCAAACGCGTGATAAGATTTACAAAAGATCCTTCAGACTATACATGCTTTAAACCAGTCGCTAGTAGAATAATAATTATTTTGATGCATTTCTAAGTTCAATGCCAAACTAATGTTTCTATGTGTTTCACTCATTCTCAATTTTATATTCCACTTCCTGAATTAACAATAAGACAGTTATTTATCCATGGTCAAATGATAGGACGATGGAATACTAAACTCATGGTGTTATTATAGCTGTGGATGGTAAACAGCAAGTGCTAGGCCAATCTAGTGAAATGTGACGGCCGGATTGGGTTCAGAAATCCAGTATGGCATTCGAAACCTCCTCTCTTATTACGGATAAATACGCATGTTTTGCAGGGTGTTTTAAATAGAGACAATAATACAGGTTCAGACTTACTACTGCGGGGAATACGTAAAGGGTGAGGCAAATTCCTAAATCGTGGAACTACAAAACAACTTCGAGGAATAAAGAAAATTGTTTCTGCGTTTGAATCTGTGACTAGCTTGTTTGTTGTTTTGTTTTATTGGTTATAGCCGAAATATAACTCTGGTGGATCGGGGCATCGATCTCGAGGACACATCAATCAGCGTCAAGTATCAATGCTCTTGCTACCTGAATCATCTGCTTTTTCCATATAACGAATATTTCAATAACAAATATTATCACCTCACTTGAACACCTTGTATACATCAGTAATGTTTTTATCAAAGGTTATTACCTGCGCGTGAAATACTAATTAAATTTATTTCTACTAATTAATATTCTTGGCTGATAGTGGGTTATTTATTCTCGGGAAAGTTTCAGTCTTATAAGTCAAGTCATTGTTCTTTTCATGCTTAGCTTGTTGAAGACATTATTGATTCTAAAATCATCAGTATTTGTAGAACGTCGTCCATTGTTTTCTATTTCTCAGGCATTTAGTGCGTGGCATTGAGACCTTAGATCGTGATGGTATTTATCATTTAAAAGAAAAAATTACTCCTTATAAGTACAAGGAAACCCTAAACTAATATAAGTGAATCAATAATTTGATTAGTGAGTTCACAATATTAGACGCAAAGCAGACGCATTGATTTAGTAGAAATTTCGAGTCGATAAGAAAAATTTGTGGTAACTTTGATTTTCGTTTTAGAAAATTTTCATACTTATAAACGCATTGGTAATGCTATACTATTTTATAATGTTACAGGTGAAGCTAGTTGGTCATTCCTATTTTCCAGAAGAATTCGTGCTTTATTTCCAGTATGTAAAAAGGAATTTTACTGTATTTGCCATTACCTGCAAAAGATTATTTGATCTAATATTTAATTTTTAATATTCAAGTTCAAGAAGACAAAACATTATAGCCCAGTCATTATAGTAAGTTCACCTCGGAATTCGAGATACCCAGCTGTAAGTCTGTAAATACTTGTATATTGACACCCTAAAGTTGTCTCAAAACCTACATATGGTAGGGTGTATAAACCATCCTGCTTACTATTTATAAAAGGCGGACCGTAGAACTAGGGTACCCTCAAGGGTCTCTAAAATAGCACATGGTGCACTACAAGTTATTGATGCGCCACTGAAAATACACATAAAAAATGTGATACTTAGTAAATTACTTATTTTCTAGAACTCCCTTATGCAACATAAACAATAGTAATAACTAACAAACGCAACGGTTGGTTGTATATTTTAGAAAATAATCTTTGAAATCCGGTGAGCGGTAATCCGTTCCGATAATTACCTCCGAGTTACAATCTGCTACTATGAACTCTCATTCATACAGTCACGCTGTGTGGCCTATATATTCATTCTCGTTCCAATAGACCTGTAGTATCTAAAAGAACAACCAAAAAATGAAATGTGTTTTTCTATGGACTTTTTTGTCGTGACATTGACATCTACAGTGTCATGATTGACACCAAAAACCAAACAACGAGAGAAACTTACTGTTGCCGTATTTGTTGCTAGCGATTTCAAGCAAATATGTCTTGAAGAAGCTAAACCACTTATTATCAAACTGTAAGGGATAGTAGTATTCTGTTTCTAGATGTCGGTTCGACTTCTCAACCAGCGCTACATTTTCTGGGGGTTGATTGTTGTTTATATATATATATTTCCTTTGCCAATTTATCCGCAATTTCGTTTCCTTTTATTCTTATTTATTATATTGAAATACATCTCCTTAATTTTGCATATAATAATATATATATATATATATATATATATATATATATATATATATATATATATATATATATATATATATATATATATATATATATATATATATATATATATATATATATATATATATAGGTTTATATGTACCAGCTCACCTGTACAAAATTAATATTAAATCTGACGATAGATGTCAATGTGGTGAAGAAGGAACTTTCTCAGTAAACATTTTGGAGTAAATTCTACTTAATTTCTATTACGTATCATGAATTTTTTGTCTGGAACGTGTTCGTTTTCTATTCAGTCGTTCAAAGGAAAGGTCCTTTTTATGAGCTACAGACATTGCAACGACGGTTCACTGCTGAATTAAAAGCGGAGTAGGTTTATGATTTATGACCGGATAATAAAAATATACCCATGTGGGAAAGAAACAGAAATACTTAATGAATGATGTTGGAAAAAGAAAGAATATTATTATGAAAAACTAACACAAAATCTGTGACAGGTAGAGAACTTGTAAAGCGTTAGAATAGAATTGTACGAGTGACTCGAACTTCACCAAATAGGACACTTCACCAAATTGTTTACTGGGTTGGATCATATTATATTTGAATGCATAAATTATAGTTCTGAAAGATCAAAATTCAATAGTGATATATTAGATGTGATTAAAACTTTTCTTGTTAATACTAAATTTTTGTTAAGTGATTCAAAATTAATTAGTGAATTATTGAAATATTTAGAAATTTGTAAAATTGAATTATAAATTATGAAAGATGTATAAAAAATGTACAAAATGTATATATATATACATTTTTATGTAAATGTATGTAAACATTGCAAATGTGTAGATGTATCAAAATATATATATATATATATATATATATATATATATATATATATATATATATATATATATACTCGATATCATAGAAATCTATAAATATATTTCCCTCAGAAATTAAAACTCGCACCCAAAGCCTCTTTTTATCAGTAACAATTCTAGTTATTTCTAATAATTTCTGTGTCAACTGATGATTTCAAAGCCAGTGATATTTTGGCGTCATTATTATTTTGGTGAGTCATTTCTTTTCCAATAATGTAATAAATATATTCGGGATAAAATTAATTTAGAGTGTGAGAGTCAACGATCTAACTAAGAGTGTTCAACCGTACATTATATGAAAGGACAATATTTTTTATTAAATCACGTAAAAAGATCAAACGTGAATTAAAATATAAATTTTCTTGGTTCTTTAGAGTTGAATTAGTTTTTTTTTTGTTTATACTGAAAACTATAAGCCCCACAAAAAAGTTGCAAAGAGCTTTTTTGTAGATAATGATAATATCTACAACTTTTATAAAAAACTTTTTGTTGTAACTCTTACAACAAATAAGTTATGTGAAAAGGTAAATCTTAATTAAGTGATGTAATGAACAGACTACGGTGCAATGATGCTACAATTTACTTAATCACTTAATTTCGTATTTTATTTTGCTCAGACTATTTTAAAGCTTCGACAGGATGTTTGTGCCGTACTACTGATAGTTTTCAGAAATTTATATTCAAGGATTTGACACTAGTGCTAACTCAAGGGTAGATTAACGAAACAGAGAAGACTAGGAAGTATTATCGTAATTGCATGTAAATTATTTTTTGTATGTAGAAAATCATTGACATTACAGAACCAAAACCACTTTAAAAAAAGAATGTTTAGACACCTTAAGAAGTTATTCAAACTATGTATTACAAAAAGTTATATAAATAAAATAAAAATAAAAATAAAAATGATCCGCACAATTTTAGAACCGTTAACCTACTGTGCTACAAAGAACCATTAAATAGAAAATCAGTTATGCTCTAAGAGTTTCAATATAACACAAACAGAAACGGAAACAAAATAAAAACCAACATTAAATAAAGTAAATAAATATATCTGCTGCTGATGTTTGTAGTGGTGGTGGCGGTATGCTGCTAACTTCACTGCGACAACAACTCAGCTACTATTTCTATCAGTAACAGCTTAGAAAAATCGTTAGCAAAAATCGTGACAGAAATATTGGCGCCGTATTAAAAGCTTAAGACAAAGAAACTAAGTGGGTTGCAACACTGCATATCGTACGTATCTAGAAAGATATTGATTTGCATATAAAGTTCATTAAATTTTAATTAGACTGACTTGCTGTATCAGATTTGCTATTAACTTGTGTTTCAATTCGAAAAGAACTAGAGCAGATAGGAGAATAAAATTAAAAAATGCGAAACAATCGTATGTGCTAAAAATACAAAGGCAAGTTGTTTTAACAAGAGACCTGCTCTTTAGGCTTCTGAAAACCGGGGGTTTTAATATCCGCCGGATCCCGGTCCAATATTTATAAACCCGACGAATCCGGGTCCGAAATCAGGAAAATATAGAAAAGATCTTAATTTTCAATTCATTTATTTTTGCTTTATCGAAATCTAATTATATATGTAAGATTGAAGAAACTTCTAAAATGGTTAATAGTAAACAATAATTTTAAAAAATACAATAAACTATAAATATCGACGAACTGTTAATTAGACCAATACTTACAATCGAATAGGATGATTGAACCCAATAAAGTGCTTACTTACATCTTAAGAAATTGTTTTCATTTAAATAGCAAAATTGCTTTAATCCTGCAAGTTCTTTATTTTTATAGGTTTCGTGTCTGGTGGTCGATTCCACATCATAGTAGGAATATCCTTTTTAATATATAATCCTTTACGAAACTTTATCATATTAAATATATATTAAGGAAAAACATGGAGTACACAATTTAATTTAAGCATGGAATATTAAATTTCTACCCCATGGCAAGAAACAAATTAAAAAACAGTTCAATCGATACCGGATTAAAGAGAGGACATTCATACATACATGCGAGTACATATGTATTGTTCTTATCTTCATTTCAGCTCATGATCTTTTTTACAAATCTTTACGTTTTATTTTGCAATAATAAGATAATAACAATTACTCAGTTAAAATATCAATGTGTACTCGTTCTCATATTATAATATTTTTTTAAACTTTAACACAGGTCAGAGGTTAAAGCAAACGGCAGATCGTCCGTGTCGTAGAGGAGCAGTAGTTGCCTTGACATTTTCATTCAAATACAAAAGGCAGATTACCATTTCAAACTTTCCAATAGGCAATAATTTTAATAAACAAATCAAATGAAAGCGTCCTAACGCAACGCTAGGCAAAGCTAAGTATTGTTTAAGTTTTTTTTACAGGTAAATTAGAATATAATTAAAGATATTTAAATTTACCTGGTTTTAAGAAATGTGAGACAACTGTAATTCTGGAATAATATTACTACTAAATTTTACTCCAAGGTTATCAATCGAATAATTTATTAAATGGATGACTACAATAATATTTACAGTTATGCTAAAGTATGTTGACTTCTAACTGCACATTTTAGCAAAATCTAATAGGAACATCAAAATAAATTAAAAAATAAAATCTTTAATAATTTCTATATAAAGAATTTTACATATATTAGAAAACTACCTATCTTACCATCTGAGCCCTGAGTTTGTTAAAGGGCCATCCAGTAAGAGGTCTCCAAAGTGTGACCAGACTGGGCAATGTAATGGGCTTGTGTCCTATGTCTTAGTTTCTATAAAACTGTAATATATATTCCAAGTATACGTTCAATTATTATTTAATAACTCCTTATATGTTAGGAGATATTAACAATTAAAAAAGTCATTTTGTCCTTTTTAATTATTAAAAGGATTCAACGTTATAGAACATTCCAAAACATTTGACATCACGTCCGCTAAATTGCTATATTTCTATACAACATAGCATAAAACAGATAGCATATTCAACACAGAACTCTTATCCATAAAAAAAATAACTGACTCACTTAACAGTACAGACATGTTACGACATAAATATGGCGCACATCTGTAGCGCTAAAACTACAATTCGAATTTTTAATTACTATATCTTAGTCAACATTTAGATATTTATTAAAATAAAAACGCCAATATACATTTATTAACATCAATTTCAATCAACAATTGGAAAATCGACCTCCAAAAAATTAGTACAAAAGCCCATAATGGATAAAGCTTAAGGTATGACAAAAAAACCACATCCCATTGACACACAATATATTTAATTCAATATACATTTCTCCCTGATTCGCGCATATTTCTTATTTATAGTGTAGAAAGGGTCCCGTTTGCTCCTACAAGCGGACGCCCATGTCTATCAACTTAATTATTTTCTGCACATAATTACTTTGCTAAATAACAAAATATTTAAAATTACAACCTTGAACTTAATGAAGTTCCATAAAAAAATACTTAAAATTTAATTACGGATGTATATAGGACCATCATCTCCTAAAAAATAAGGTTCTTTTAATTACTGTAGCGGTTTCCATCAGTCGATGTCAATGCCACAAAATTGATTTATTTTTCATGTATAAAGTGTACAAGGTGAACTTCAATATTATGCAAATGGGGTGGACCTGATTATGGCATGTATTAAGCATTAATAAGATTTTTAACAGAGCCTCATTTCCATTTAATTCAGGTCTTGTTTTTTTTAATAGGTTTTAATGGCTTTTAGACATATTGGCAAATTTAATTATTCATAATGTATAATATCAAGGATAGTTTTTTTAATTCTATTTATCGATCCGACCTATTTCTGATAATTGTCTAATTGCTGACAACCCTCTACTAATATTTGCTATTAAAGTATCTAAAGAGACCACATCAGTGTCTAATAAAAACGGTATTTGATGCCACCACCAAGATCACCAAGTAGTCTTATTACCAGATCCTTCTGCACACACTACCGCGACCCTCCTGAAAAAGTTTTTATGGTGCATAATGAAAAAACGGCAGTGGAAAATAAGAAGAAATATCAAGATGTATGACAGATATCAAGATATAGATATTGCGAGAGAAATCAGAAGGAAAAAATTCAATGGTTACGATATTAGGAAATCCAGGCGGTGCAAAAGTAGAGGAAGAACTAGCAAAAATGGGTATTGTAAATTGGAAGAAAAAGGCAAGCAATAGGAAGAAATGAAAAAGTCTTAAAAGGGGCCAAGGCTCTACAGGGACTGCTGGAATAACGTTTAGAAAAAGCATCTAATTTTATCTGAGGCTCTTAATAATTTTGGAATAAACAGTGGAATAAGAAGTTCTATACATAAATAAAATGCAAACCTAAAGAAAAATATCATAGCAGCTATTAATAAAATACCTCTAGACAATTGAAAAATGTAATGGAAAAATACTGGACTGTTTGTCCTCAAGGGATAACTATTCAAACGAAGTAATGATCCATCCATGAAATGTTTGAATTGGGATAATGAACTAATGAACACTAGTGGGACTCTAAGATGCGATATTCAACATCAATTCATAATTTTGTACACTCAAGACCAGATAACGTCAAGTTGGGAATGAAAATATATGAATGTTGGATGTCGCATGTTGGAGTCGCACTAGAGTGTACGAAACATTATATCCAATACCAAAAAGAAATTGTTTTTTAATTGGAAAGATGTTTATATTCGAAATAGTATTGTCTTATTTATTATAATAAACAATTTTTAATCAATATTTGTGTGTATATGTGTGAGATTTGTCACATTCTTGGCAACGAGATGTTAAGCTTCTATGACATCCAGCAATATGCTGTCAATTTATACAGGCAGAACCAGTAGTTCAGCTAGAGGAAGGGGGTCGTAGAATTAAGAGGGGATTGTTTTATGGAAGTAGCAGCACCATAAATAATATAATGAAATAATTATTATTGTTGCAGAACTGAGAACCTGGTTTATGGTATTGAGATATCAAGCAGCAAATATATTGACTATTAATTATATGTATGTATTTGTACATGGCCAGTTTGTTAACGGTACTTTAAATGTAATGTCAGTAATATGTTTGTTTGTCACATACTTATATTATTAAAACGACGGTATTTTAATACTGTCCTACAGTTCCTATATATATCTAACTCTTAAAACCGATTTTTCAATAGTCAGTTACCTTAATTTATACTTTTGTATCTCAGCTCTTATTTTTGTTCAAGTGGAGCCTAACCTTAACTACTTGTTACATCTACTTCACATTCATTACCAAGTCGCCGCTTGGTACATGCGGAGGGGCGATATGATTTTGGTTACCTTTTTCAGGACTATCTTTAGTTAATTTTATATCTATATCTGGAAATAAATACAAAAATCTTCGCCTCCACCTCACTTATTTCAGATGAATCATCCAATAGATATATCCAGAGATCTTGTCATGAGCGTTGACTTCTTTGATTTTATGAAATAAGAAATTTATGAAGTATTTTCTTATTTGTGTTGCAAATTGACACGTTACCTTAATATTTCTAAGTCTTAAATATTTTGAAAATATATAGAATAAGATATTTTCATCATATCCTTTTAGTACTACGAAATAATTTTGAAACATTAGTTTCCAATTTACTTAATTGGTATTTGTAACAACAAAAAATGTGTTATAATTTTCTATAAATACTTCATTTATATGTATTAATATTTACATATATACTATCATTTATTAATGCATTAAAATCAGAGGTGGATAGCCTGAAGGGGCACAATGATACATCCTCATATAAAAGCTTTCTCGTTCGAAGATGAGTTAAACCTAATGATATTACATATATTTGATTATTTTTACAGTTGTATTATCCATTTTTCCAGGAAATTTGTTAATAAATTGCACTTTGTTATAAACCGATGTTTCAAGAAAAAGCATTAATTCTTTAAAAGAAAAACAAACTTTTTAAATTACATTTCATAATTATTTTTTTATTATTACTTTCCAAATAAATTATTATAGTTACTTTCACAGCTTTAGTAAATAACCTTTGATGTTCTGCAAATTTTTATTATGAAGAAAGATATTTTGAAAAAATGGTTTAACTGAAAAATGGTTAGAAGAAAAGTTAAGAACTTTTAATATTCAAAGGTCACTACCCTTAGAAATTTGTTTACACTGCGTCACTGTTGTTCCTATAACACGGTTAACTATATTGCCATATCTTTTCGATTTGATTGTCTTACTACTGGAACATATCAATCGCGAGAATTCAGTCGCTATGAAGTGTTTCTTGGAAACGTAATATGCGTTTTGTGCATGAAAAAATGCAGGAAACATCATGATTTATGTACTGAACGATGCTGGTTACAGTCAAACTTCCAACACGATGGAACAACATCATCTCACACCTTTAACAAGTTGCTAATCCCAAAGACTGCGCCTGGGTTAATAATCTCTCAATATCTGTATTTTAATAATCAATATATGTTTTTTTAATAGACGTCTTCTTTATGTTTTTTAACGACCTTAAAAAGAAACTGTATATCATCTTATAAAGCTTTTGAATATGTATAAAGGTTTAAATGGGATAAACATCAAATTGCTTTTTTTTTGGAAATTTAAATAATTACTCCTATATAATAATGGTTATCTTCTAAATTATCGTTAAATACATTACAAGGCCTATAGTACTTATCAATAATTTGCAGAATAGTACAGCGAATTCAGTACCGAACTAAGCAAGCTTCTGCTACTCCCCACTTTTTACAAATTCTAAATGAATATGAGTCCAACCCATGCCATTGCTAAAACACCAACTCCAACTTACAATGGTGGATATATGATCAACACACAAAGTGAAAGTCTACAATTTAAATACCCGCCACCATCGATCCCATTGGTTAGTGTATATCGTGCTCGCGTCCATTGCGCATGACTGAAAACGATATAAATATCAGTAAATGTTGAAAACGCAGTCCTTGTAGTGCGAGTCGTTAACAAAGAAGGATATCTCTTATATTTAGGAAGCAAATTTAGACAATATAATAATGGCTAGGGCAACGCTCTGGCTGTGCTTCCTCCTTGTAGGACTCGGTGAGTACCAAATGATATATATAAGTATTAGATTTAGTTTTGATATATTTATTTATGTATGGTGGTTCGATTCCTGAACCACCACTATATTTTGAGTAAGATTGGTTATTGTTTTATTTAAGTGCATGCCACTTATTAGACAACAATTATTCTCCTAATTTATTATTGCAAAGATTTTACTTATCGGAAGCCATTTTGTTCGTGACCTTTAAGTTATAACCTACTTAAAAAAAATCATTGACCGTTGTAATAGCCCTTTAACAGTGAGACACATAATTCTTTAATTTTCTAATTATTTCTAAGAAGATTTAATTTAATTAGTTGAATTTTAAGATTTTTAGTAAACCTAATATTATATGTAATGTAATGTCATAAATATGTATAAGAAAGCTCCTCTTTCTTAATTTCAAGAAGCTCTTCTCGAACTTTAAAAACACTGACCTCAAAGAATAATCTCTAAACTTTTGATTGATTAATTTTTACCATTTCTCACGATATTTATAATTATATTTATTTACTACATTAATAAATAATTATCATTTCCTAATTTAAACACAATTTACGTATCGGTTTTTTCTAATTTTCTCTCAACCAAATTTTCTATACCCTCTCTAACAAGTTTCACTTCAAAAATACACTTCAGATTATATTAATTTATATATTTCTTATTATTAAATACTGCCACAAAAAAAACTGTTAATGTAAAATATACGTTACTTAAAAAACATAACATGTATGTAAAAATGTTACAGAAATATTACGTAAGATATTAAAAATTTCCATTACGTATTGCGAAAAAATATAAACAATAATAAAATCAAAGCAAACAATGTTTTATGTAAACATAAATGTAACATTTACATAACAGATATGTAGCAGATATGTTTAGATGTAAATAACAATAAAACTATATTTATTATATACAAAATTTCACCCCTAATATATCTTAGCGCGAGCATATTTATATTTCCAAAATCTCTAGTTTCAATATATTTAATTTCTAAACAATGGCTTCTTAAAAACAAATATATTCATAAGTTAATTACTTAACATGATTATATTTATGCAAAGAACAATGTTAAGATCCGTTACTAACGATGGTAACGGATTTGCATACAAAATACACGAAGAGACACCATCTATGGCATAAACAACGAACCTCGGTTTTAAGCTCGCGATTCTGAGAACACATTTCATATGCATATTATACGGGTACAAACAATTGAAACGCCTCATGCGGTTGTATTTGTTAATAAATTAACAGAAATAGCTACACGTTGTTATACCGTGTATGTAATTTAACAACTGGCAAGCCTTTCTTTTTCTATTTTCAATTTTGTTTATGTATAAAAAAAACCAGTTTCACCTTCACTTAATACGGTACGTTTACAATAACGGTATTAAAATAAGCACTGATTGAATAAGCTGTGTTTACATCTACTGGATTATAATGAATTTCGGAAGAATTCTACTTTTCTTTAATACGTGTTATTAGATTCAGATAACTACCAACGTTACACTATTTCTGCCAAGTAAATAACTTAAGTGTTTATAATATATACTATTTAGAGGTTATTCTTAACAAGGTCGTGAAACAAGTGCAAGGACACATACTATGAAACCGATCTTATATAATATATTAAACTGGTGGAAAAATAGAGCACTTGAAAATGATCTTTATAACAAGTATACATTAAGTTGTTCAATTTGCGATTTAAACTAATTCAAAACTGTTTAAGTTCAATGTGTGGTCTATATTATACTTATTAGGGAACTATAAACTTATTTTATAGTGAACATAAATTATTTTTAAGCAAACTTAGAACTTAGGAACAGTTAAACTTAATTTCCTTTTATAATTGAGAGTCAAGATGCATATTTTTCTATTTAGAAGTTTTTAGCTAGAAGTTTAATTAATTAATTGTATTAACAACAAACTTTAACATCAAGTAATCAATAGTATTGCCGAATATAGTGATTTTTAATAACATTTATGTTTGTACTTTTGTTTTAAATGTAGTATAATTATTATTATAGTTAAAAACAAAGGGAATACTATATAATTTATTCCTTTGTACTTTGAAAATAATTTCTATTTCTTTTATTTCTTCTTTTCCAACATTAAATTAAGTATATTTAAATTAGTATTGTTTATTTGACAATATAGTCAGTTTTAAGTTATAAAAGTATTATAAAAGTATTTTGATGTATGTTTTTTCTCTATCTAAGTATATGACTAATTTAATTCTTAGCTTGTAAACCATCTTCTCAATACAGTTTCTTATTTGAAGTCAATGCAACTTTACCCTTGGATTGACCGAACAACAAACTAGGTTTGGCTTCAACAAATAAACAATTAAAAAATAAATTATTTATATTCTTAGGATTTATAAAAACAAGAAAAATAAGTAATCCTTAGAAAAAAACATAATTAAATCTCGAGAAAGATAAAAAAATAAACTTGTTTACTTTTACAAAATGCAAATCATGTTAGTACAGTATTAGGCATTATTTATAAAGAAGGAGCTAATTTATTATTATATATTTAATATATACTTTAAAATAAATTTAACCATGGACCTTTGTTCGATCTTCAATAGACAATAAAACGTGCTTCAGCTGAAATGAATGAACAAAACCCGTCCAAAGATCAATCTTTAAGAGATTGAATACAAAGGCACGATTTGTTTACTTGTCAATTTTTTTCTAATTTTAATTAAACATGATAGGCAGCTTTTAACATATTTAAATAAATGTACAGTTATTTGGAGGTATATATATACACAAAAAATAGATTTAATTTCTTTGTAAATATACGTTTAACATTCAAAATTTAACAGAACACGGAAAAAAATAAGTTTTTTAATTGTTTCTTTCATTTAACAAATAGATCAACAATCAACAAAAAATCAGTTAAAAGCCGGTTTCGATCACGGGTCTCCCATTTAGTACACGGGTATTCTTCAACTAAACTACTTCTGTTTATATTCGTTTCTATTATTGTCACTAGTATTACATCATCACCACCATTACCTCGGCCTTCTCAAAAAGAGTGTTCCGGTACGATCTTTTGTAGCTGAAAGTTATCCTTTAATCTTTAAGGTAGTAAGTTCTTTTTCGAGGCTGTCAATCCTCTCTAATATTGGGTCTACCCGTTATTCTAGTGCTCATGGGTCTTTCCAAAAATATTCTCTTTGTTATTTTCTCTTATCTAATCCAATTGACTCTCTGACAAATTCTTTAGTAACGCAGCGCCACATGTAGTCGCAAAACAAACTACTAAAAGATCATCACTACACAATCAGGCAACACCACTAACAAAAGCTAGTTCTAGAATCAAGTATTTATACAATACGAAAAATCACGATATTCTTGTATTTTTACTTATTACATTATTATTACATACATATTTACATCGATTAAGCAAATTACAAAATGTTGTATAGTTTATATAAAATATGTATATAATGATTTATAAGTAATTAATAAATTATATGCAGAAATCATGACAACTTTCGATTGGCCTCGATTTCTTTTAAAATACAAGTACATTATATGGAACCTTGGTTATTTTATTGTCTGAATGCATACAAGGTGTTTTAGAAATTGCATACGAATAGATGCATCTACATATGTAAATTATATATTTAATTAATTAATTAAATTTTAATATTTGCCATGGTATAAGCCTGGTCGGTAGAATATTGCATAATTGTAAAGGATCATTATCTAATTTTTCTAAAAGTTATAAGCCGATTAATCGTTTCGGACAAAAGATAAATTTATTAAAGCAATGAGAGTGAAAGAGACGCAAATATATTTGACATATATTTACACCAGTTCTTTATTTTTAATTTTAAGAACATCATAAAGTGACGTCACAATAAACAACAGGAAATATACACACATATCTTCATTTATATACAAATTAGCATAATATATTTAATACGTGTATATATTATATAATAGCGATAGTACAAAGTATTAAATAACACGTCTCAATAATAATTTTATAAAGAAAATATGAATTGAAAATAATAATTACATAAGGAGTCAATAACCTTACCATTAAGAAAGATTCAAACTTATTACGTGACAATACTTTCTATGGAAGTTTTGTTACGTCAGTACATATCATTATTTATGGTAGAAAACGTAACGGTACATAGCCAAGCGCATAAATCAAATAAATATATAAATAGAAAAAAACCTAACCTGCAAAATCTTCATTTGATGTTCATAGTATATCCACTAGAGGCACCACTATTGTTTAATTAAACGAAACACTTACACTTTAAATGTTTTGTTATTTTCCACAAAAACACTTTATAAAAAGATATTAAAGTAAAATCTACAATTCATTCCACAAGAACTGTCACAGTTTTTATTCAGCATAATTATAATTCGGTAGAACTATAAAGGTTCAATCTAGCGTCGCAATATATACAATTTATAACTATAAAAACGCATTTAAAGAAACAGCAAATACTTAAAATTATACTTTATTTTGCTATTTATAAATACAACTACAAGTACTTTACAAAAATGACTTCTTTTAACACAAAAATACATTTTAAAATTCTGACACGTTGCAGCACACTTTAAACGTCACCTTTTAATGTAAGCGCCAATGCGGTACTACCAACCTAAAAAATATATTCAGTAATTTTTTCAAGAGTTCAGAAATGAAGTTTGTAACATAATATTATGCGAAATTATTCCTTGTAATATATATATTTGTACAAATACTATGTATATGATAATTAACTACAATCAGTTTTAACATTTGGTTTTGTTATTTTCAGCCTGCGCCGAAGTTCGTGTAAAACGTCAAGATGATGACGAGGGACCAGATCAGAGCCCAGAAGAATTGTGCGCAGATCGTCCAGCAGATGAGTACTTCCGCTTGTCAACGGAAGGAGATTGTCGTGATGTAGTAAGGTAAATAATCATTAATTAGAAAACAAACCTAAACACATTTAAATTATAATCTAACTTTCTTCTTAGGTCATTTAACAAATATATGTTAAATAAATAAATAAAAAAAACAAACAAATTTCCAATCGAACCTTTCTCTTTCAGTATTTAAAAGATTACAATCTTTTCAGGCATCGTAGACATCGATAAATGTATTAAATGTGTTATTTAAATATATTATAAAATTTAGGTGTGACCAAGCAGGCGAGAATGGCGTTATTCGCCTTGCTACCGTTAAATGCCCAAACGGTCTAGCTTTTGATATTGATCGTCAGACTTGCGACTGGAAAACAAATGTCAAAAATTGCGATCAGTTAGAGAGTAAGTCAACACCATGAATATGAAGAAGGTGATAGATTGTGGAAAATAAAACAGCTGTTATTTGTTGTAGCTCTATGTTCTTTGTTTACTTCTTTAATTATATGTTATTTTTCCTTTATTTATGTTAATTGTGTTTAATCGACTAACCATCTGTATTTGTTTCTTTATGTTTCATTATTCATTATATTGTGTCCTTAACAAATCCCACTTATGATATGTCATACACTTGAAGATAGTTACACATGTACTACTTGAACATAGCTACACTTGTATACCACTCAGATAAAACAAAATACAAACAGAAATAAGTGTTAAACTTCAACTTAATTTTATATTAATTATTAAAGTGTACTTTAGTATTATCTAGAAATGATTCATCTCATTATAATAAGAGATAATCTCAATTGGTAAGAATCATCTTAACATAGTTTGCAATAATTAAATAATGAATGAAAACTATGTTAAGATGCCCCTACAAATATTGAGGTATTTGTCTTAGTTTGCAGTATTTAATACATTTACTTTTTCATTAAGTAGAGCAATTGTTAGCATCTTGCAAGTTAACAAACAATTACGTAATTGTTACGTAAATGTTGTGTAATTATATAACACATTTGTACAACACGTTGATACAGATAATTCTTCACTCTATCCATCAATTATCCATCTCATAAAATATCTTCTCCTAATTTCCTGTTACATTCATTTCTTCATTTAACTAATAAAAAAAAATCAACAATCAACTCATTCAAGGAAGAGAAAAATATATTTCCATAATTTTCATCTTCTTCATATTTCTCTATATTTATATTAACTCTTTCTATTTTTTGTTCTTTCTATTCTGCCACTTAACGTGATGCCCATCTTTCTTCGTTACTCATCTTCGTGTATCTTCGTAAATCTTCGTTGCCAATTATCCAATTAGATGTACAAGATCTGGTTTGAAACAAATCACTTGTCCAAGTGGTTTAGCCTTTGACGTTAATAAACAAACATGCGATTGGAAGGCAAAGGTTAACAATTGTGACAAATTGGAAAGTAAGTCCCAAAAAAAAATTGTAAACCGGATGTAGTAGCAAATTCAGTAGTTTTTGGGACACCAACAAATGTAGAAGCCTTTTAATTGTCATTCAACAACGGTAGTATTTTGGTAACGGCGTAAACATGGTAACGGTTGTGAAATATTTATCACTAAATCAACAAAATTAGTAGAAAATGCACCTTGTACCAGTAGAGAATCAGTTGAATTATTTAGAAAAATTTCTGAAATTTGAAAAGTATTCAAATGCATTTTATAATACATCGACCTATAGTTTATCTGAAATAATACTTCTATTTCAAAAGATTATCCTATTTCTATTTAAATTAACTTTCTTATTTACTAAAATATTCAAAACTAAGCTTTCCTACACTTATTAAACCAAAAATTATAAAATGCATTTTTTTCAAAATCTTACATTAATATGTTAACCGCTTTTTGCATGCTACTCTTGAATTTTTGTTTTTAATTATTAACATATGTATTTTGCAAAAAAAGCCTATTTTTATGTTACGCTTATGGTTTGGATATTTGCTAAAAAATAATTTTCTTTTTCAAGATAACGCTAAATACAATATTTAATGCACAAATTAATGCTTGTGTTGAGATACTTCTTTAATGTGGATGCTTACCATATTTTACCACTGGTATACATTATCTATATATGTCATCTTACCTTTATTGTGAGAGAATCCACCTTAAATTTGTATTTCAGAGAAATTGCTATTGTAAAAATGTAATCACAATATTTAGTATATTTATAATATTCAATTCAATTAATATTGAAAATTGTTTTTGTTTAGAACCACGTAAGATTTTACCAATCTTCAAAACTGATGAGCCAGTGTGCCCAGAAGGAAAACTATCATGTGGAAATGGTGAATGTATCGACAGAGAACTTTTCTGCAATGGAAAACCAGACTGCAAAGACGAATCCGACGAAAACTCTTGCAGTAAGTGTCATAAACATAACCTACAAGTCAAGCATAAACATTCAATTACTCTAATGATGCTGTATTACAGGTGTTGAAACCGACCCCAACCGCGCTCCAGATTGCGATCAAACTCAATGCGTTCTCCCAGATTGTTTCTGCTCAGCTGACGGAACCAGAATTCCCGGAAACATTGAACCAACATCAGTTCCCCAGATGATCACCATCACCTTCAACGGCGCTGTCAATGTTGACAACATCGATCTTTATGAAGAAATCTTTAACGGACAACGTCAAAACCCCAACGGTTGCCAAATTCGCGGAACATTCTTCGCATCCCACAAATACACCAACTACAGCGCTGTGCAAGACCTCCACCGTAAAGGACACGAGATCTCAGTCTTCAGTTTAACCCACAAGGACGATCCAACTTATTGGTCTCAAGGAAGCTACGACGATTGGCTAGCTGAGATGGCTGGTGCCAGATTAATCATCGAACGTTTCGCCAACATCACAGATGGTAGCATCATCGGTATGCGCGCTCCTTACCTCAGTGTTGGAGGAAACAAACAATTCGAGATGATGTCAGATCAATTCTTCGTCTACGATGCTTCAATCACTGCTTCTCTTGGCCGTGTACCAATTTGGCCTTACACTCTCTACTTCCGCATGCCACACAAGTGTAACGGAAACAGTCACAACTGCCCATCTAGATCTCACCCAGTTTGGGAAATGGTCATGAACGAACTTGACAGACGTGACGACCCAACCTTTGACGAATCTCTTCCTGGGTGTCATATGGTTGATTCTTGTTCCAACATTCAAAGCGGAGAACAATTCGGTCGTCTTCTCAGACATAACTTCAACAGACATTTCAACACCAACAGGGCTCCTCTTGGTCTTCATTTCCATGCTTCCTGGTTGAAATCCAAGAAGGAATACAAAGAAGAACTCATTAAATTCATTGAAGAAATGTTGGCAAGAAACGATGTCTTCTTCACTACTATGCTTCAGGTAAAATAGAATTCTTAAATTATAAAATCTAATTGAATCTCTAGATTCACAAGTACACTTCATTTTAATATTACTTACAATTCCTTACAGGTAATCCAATGGATGCAAAATCCAACAGAGTTGAACGCTCTCCGCGACTTCCAAGAATGGAAAGAAAAGTGTGATGTCAAAGGACAACCCTACTGCTCGTTACCAAACGCGTGCCCCTTAACAACAAGGGAACTTCCTGGAGAAACACTCCGTCTCTTCACATGTATGGAATGCCCCAACAACTACCCATGGATCCTTGACCCAACTGGTGATGGATTCTCAGTCAAGAAATGAGAAATTTTAGAAATGATTTAAAATTAATTAGTAAATATTTAAACCATTATTAAATATAATTATTAATGAGTTTAAATTATTACTGAAAATTATTTAAATTTTTATTGTAAATAGCAATGCTTTCCTAAACTTTTTTTTATTTTAGTTTTTATTTTTTCTATAAATTTGAGCATTTATATAATCTAGTCGAGATTTAAACTATGCTCAGAATTTTATTTCTCAAACTTGCCTATAAAAAAAAAAGAAAAACTTTTTAAAAAAGTGATAATAATTGTTACAAACATGTTATATATTGGTGTAACTTTTAAAAATAAAATTGAAAAAAATTTACAAAATATAAATATTATTTTTTTATTTATTTTACTTCTTACAGATAGAAGGTAACCAACTTCTTATCCCCTGATTGAGCAGTCTTATTTTTAAATATTTTGAAACATTTTACATCTATTCTTCTGTTTCTGTTAAGACTTTTTAATTGTTTAATATCTGGTGTGACCTTTTCTTTAGCCTCTACCTTTATTTTTATTTTTTTTACTTTTATTTAATTTATTTGATGTCGACCTATTTCATGTTGAAAGTTTTTGTGGTGCCGCGGCGTCTTTTATATCTACAACACCGCTGCTTAATAAGTTTATGATTATGTATATACATATTCAATTTAACTTAATAACAACCAAACGCTGAAAATATAACTCTGATTCTGAGATCGAACCCGAAGACATTTTTTTCTCTTATTGAAACTATAGTACCAACTACAAAAAACAAGAAGACTTATATATTAACAAAATAAATATAGTTTAATAAATACAATATTGTTTCACCCCAAATAAATTTATTTATAAAGAAATACATATACTTGTAAATGGAATAGGAACAAAAAATGAATACAATTTTTTTTGTTTTCAGCAATTTAATATTTCACAAAAAAAAAATGAAATATCTTTTAAAAAATTAACAAAAATGGTATTACTGGAATTTAAATGAACGATTATTAAAAAATGAATATTGTACAATAGTTATTGGTATTATTAATGATTTAAAATTGACTAAGACATAATAATATTTTATTACTTCATCTGCAACTTATATTAAACATATTTGTACCGCAAATATATCATTTTTGGTATTATTAGCATATTTTTAATTGAGTATGAAGTTTATATAAAAATTGTTCAAAATAATATAGAAGAAATCTGTAGAAGTAATGGAAGAAAATATATAACAAAATTTGTCTTATATTTGTATAGCTTATATTGAAAATAATATTTCCGAAATAAAACAGTTTTGTAGTTTGCAGATATTAACACATGTGTATCCATTACTCTAAATTTGAATAAAACATTTTAACGTTATTTTCTATTAGTAATATCATATTTAAAAGTTATAAAATTGGCGAGAATCATAAGATCTAAGAAAACTTTTCATGCATTTCATAGAAACGATATATCATAAAAGTATCTAACAAAGTTATAATTGAGACTAAAAATAAAATTATGTGAAATAGCGTATATGCTTTATATACTGAACTGTTATGTTGCTAAATAAAAAGTATGACCTTTGTAAAACAATTGATTTATGCTCTAATAAGACATAATAAAATATAATTTTATGTAACTACCGATATACTATCTTATTCGATATAAATCAGTTTTTTTAAAGAACATATGTTGTTTTTGTTTAATAAAACCTGAACACATAATCTCACTTATTCTTTTTTTATTACAAATATAACAATTTTAAAGCTTTCCATGCTTAAAAATATACTAACCGTTACTATTAAATGCTTGAATATATATCATAGTAATATACAAATTATTCATTATATTATTTATTGAAGATTAAACAAATAATCAATAAATAATAACCTCAGTATGAACACATGGTATTATTAATTCGTCCTAATCTTAATTTATATAGAAATAATATTTCGAAGATATTATTATTGTTAAATATTGCTTTAAACAATTTTTATGCAAAATTTAATATCAAAATATACATTAACCCCATTGACTTTTCTACTGATGATATACTTAGATACTAAATTTAAAAAAATTTATCTGTATAGTAAATAGTCAGCATTATAATGCATCTAGATACTGTTGGTATATTTAACAACGTAACCAATATTACAAATATTCTTAAAATTCTCTCCAAATTTGATGGCGATGGTTGAGAAAAGCGAACCCCGACATCAATTTTAGTTGATTATTACCTATCAGTAAAGATAAGTCGATGGAGTTAAATTTGAAATTAATATTGCGAAATTTTATAATATATTTATTTAAGTAGAATTTGTAATCATTACTTCGACTAGATAAAAATAATTTTGCCAAATTTCGTAAGACTTAGCAAAGTTGTTATCAAACGATTTATAATGGGCTTATATCCTCATTTTTTAGTGGTCGATTTTTCAATTGTTGATTGAAATTGATGTTAATAAATGTGTATTGGCGTGTCTATTTTATTAAATATCTAAATATTGACGGAGATATAGCAATTAAAAGTTTGAATTGTAGTTTTAGCGCTAGAAATGGTCGGCCATATTTTTATGACGTGAAATGCATTTTAACGTCAGTTATTTGTTGAGTAGGTCAGTACTGTGGTAATGTTTTGCAGCTGTTGGTAATCAAATAATCAAGTCAAGTCAAAGAATAATAAGTTTTTATTTTATTTAACCCTGCTAAGGCAGACATAATATTGCAATTTTGTTGTTCCTTGCAATACTAATAAATAATATTTGATATTTTGATATATAAATACATATAGCAGAGATTTATGAGCTGTAAGGTTGGCAGCGATTGTGATGTCACATGCATTTGGAATTTGTACAACATTAAATCCCTTCAATAATTAAAGAGACAAAATGACTTTTTTAATTGTTAATATCTCTTAACATATAAGGAGTTATTAAAAAATAATTGAACATTTGAGGTTCTAGTAACTCACTTTATCAATATATAGTACACTTTTATAGAAATTAAGACATAGGACACAAGCCCATTCAAATTAAACAAAGTACAATGAAATTATAGAAAGAACTTACAACTCATGAATAAGTTTATAAACGTAGTTTATATTTACTAGACACTGGTAAAAACAGCGACTTCCTTTTACAATTTTCTTGTACTCCTTTGTCTATTTCATTATTCCCTTGTTAACTTACATAAAAATCGCAAGATAGCAGAAATGTTATTTATTTTAAAATAGTAATATACTTTTTTTCACAATACACTAAAACATTTTCACATTATTGATAGTTTAATTCGAGCACAGAACATATAATCCTAAATATAATATATTATAACAAGAAGAGAATCAAATGCACTTAAAATTTCATTCAGTTACAGTTAAAAGTGCATACAACTAGAACAATATAATTAGAGATGCAATGCTTAAGTTTATTTATAAAACTCGGAAGAAAGTTGATAATTCATTTATTTTATAAACTATAAATTTGTATATTTCTAAGAGTTATAGATATTATAACTAGATTTAGTCGCAAGTGGCAATTTTTCTATGCTATTTAAAAAAATATTTATATTTTATGAAACCAATTTTATAAAAATACATCTTTATGAAATAGTACTTCTCTAATATATTGCACAAAAGACATTATAGATCGATAGAGATATATTTTGTATATGGGTATAATATAAATTTAATCTGCTTATCGTAATTCAGTAAACTAATAACACAAATATGAAAATACAACATAAGAAAGCAAGTTATTGCTTGCGAAATGTAGCATCTTTATACAAAATTTGTTTGAAAGCTTTTTATCTATATGGCATCATACATTAGAACTAAGTGTAAGAAATGTTTAGTTGTATATGCAACGTACTTTACTTTACACATATAATATTTTTTTAGAAATTTACATATATTGCATTGTGAGCGGTTATTTTAAAATCAATGTAACCATTCTTATTCAAATATTGAACACTTAAATTAGTCTTGAGATTGCTAACAATTACTCAAACAACTATGTAATATCATGCATTTTTACATTTTTACAACAAAAATTACATTATTAGTTTTACAATACATACATTTTTAAGAAGAGAATATTGTTAAAAGTAGAAGAGCATCGATTTGGTACTCTGATGGATGGATATGATTTATTAATGCAATAACTTTTTGTTTACTTATAATTAATATAAAAATTTAATCATTTTATTTCATTTCTTACCATACATTGGAACATCCACATATCCCATTCTTTGACAATGTTTTCTTTGCGAGTAAATAAAAAAATTGTTTTATTATAAAAATACAATGTCATTTAATTGCTTTTAAAAAAATAATTCAAAATTTAAGCCTATAAATTGTGAAATTATAAGATATTTAATTTTAGATGTATTTCAAAAATAAACCGACCCATTCACATAAAAGTTTTGAATTAAATTTGGATTTTAAAATAACGTAAAAAGTCAGCTGCACCCAATACTTCTGTAGTAGACAGTGGTTTTCTATTTTTATATTAGATACCAAAATCATAACAAAATAATGTATTTTAGTTATTTCTATTAAAAGATGTGAAGGGATCGACAAATGTAAATAAAGTTGAATAAGGCCTCTATGTTTTGTAATCTTTTCCGACGTTGTTTAAAATCAGACGGTACTATTTTGAACAAAATTAAGTTTTAATAAAACCGTCTAATGTTTAACAACGTAAGAAAAAATTTACAATTACAAAAACTAAAACAAATAAAGGCACAAAAAATAATTTTACAACACATAACATAATCAGAAACCAAATCTAACATAGTTCGAGGTTGTTTCATAATTTATATTTACAAAAAAAAGGTAACTGCAGTATATAGGAAATTCAAACTAGCTAAACAATACCTTCTTAAAAAATGCTTGCATATATAACTAAGATACGCTCCAATTATTATAACAAATTAAGTTTATTTCACAGTCATTAATTAGTTAATCACAATTTTAAATATAGTAAAAAGATCGAAGAGCGTAATATAGGTATAATGTAAGCAATTTATAAGCAACTTATTAAATAAATTATTTTACATCCAGCCACAAACAATGGCTTCTTAATTAAATGATTATGCATTTCCATATATCATATAGATGTGTGATTTTTTAGAGAAAAAAAAACATATGGCATGTAATTGCAAATACTAAAAAGTTTATTTATCTCTAAAAAACAATAACATATAAGACAAATATTAATATTTGCTTTGGTTAAATTTAGTAAAACACAAATTGTTTACTCAGTTTTGAGTAAAATATATTAATATAAAAATAATATATAATCAGACATTTTGGTATGAAAAATACCAAAATGATTCAATTTGTTTAAAATATTAAGCTTAAAATATTTCTACCTGTTAATTAGTTGATTATGCAAATTATTAGTCAAATTTTCTTGTAGCACGCTTCCTCAGGTCTTCAGATTGACTACGGCCTAACAAACAAAAACCATAAATTAAAAATTATAATTACAACCAAAAAACATCAAAATGCAATTCTAAGAAATGAAAATCAACATACATTCAAAATACATTTAAATAACATCATTCATGTGTTAAGTTTATGGTAAATAACGCTTAGCCTTACCCAAATACATTATAAATTTAAGTCATGAAGTTTAAGTGTTTAAAACATTTATAATTTATAACAAAATTCATTTGCCACTGTTATGAAGCAATAAAATTGTTTTTGTAAATACTTTATTAATAAAAGTATAGTTTGTATTATAGACACTAAATCTGAGAAAAATTCAACAAAAACGTAAAGGAATGGATTTTGCAGTATTCTATTAAAGTAAATAAGCACATAATGGTTGTAAGAGGCAAAAATCATAATTCAAATATCAAAATATAGGGTACTTCTTTCGGTACGAATGAAAAATTATGAATTCGTAAAAAATGATATGTCATGCTAAGAAGTCTTAATATGAAAGAGAAAAATAATTAACTTACTGTAATTTTCTCGATTGCTTTAGACTTATATTGGATGCTAATGCTACACAATTTATATCAATAATTACATCGTTACGTTTTTTATAATGTGCATTAACGACAATATTCATGCACCACTTTAAAAATAATAAACGCATTTGTTCATCATTTTTCATATCGCTAGTCATAAATGACAAATATTTTAACCTTAATATTAATTTCTACTTTATGACATTTTTATCTTAAAACTATGTAGATTTTAACCTTAGTAAAGTTCATCTTCATATAACAACGTACTCATTATCATGAGGCTAATGGAGAATAAATTTTTTAGACAATTTTAATTTTAATATCATATGGTAAATGACTTTGATTCATATTATCACACTTTTTATTAACGTGTGCTATAAAATGAGGGTGTAAAACATAATTTGCAGACATATTTTTCTTTTCATTTTGAATAAGCTGAACCCTACCTCCATGGAAATCTCCAGTAAATCGTTCACCGGAAAGATTTTCACCAGAAGATTCTTGTTGCACACATTCGCCGTCATACTGTTTCATTGGAGATGCTTCACGGGAAATATCTACTTGTTCCTATTAAATAATAAATTTATTATTAATTTACATTATTAATACATGTATAGTATAATAGTACAAGACATAGAACAAGGGCCTCCGAATTGTTCAAGGTAAAATATTGAGAATACATGGCGAGTCATTTAAACCTTAGGATTTAATTCTATTCAGCAAAAACTTTGGGGACCCCTGTTCTATACAGTATATTTAATTATATTAACTAACCGGGAAATATCTGTGATAAATAACGCAGCCATATATGAAAGCTGTGGATAATATCATCTGTATTGCTAACCAAGCTAGAATATTAATAGCTTGTGTGCGTTCAAACAATTCTTTTCCATTCTTAATGCACAATAAAGCTTCTGTAACCATAATAGCTCCATAAACCCAACATTGTGTTCCAACTCTTTTGCAACGTGTATCAGTAACATAAGTATAATATTGCCTGAAATTATCAATTATATATTATATCAATTGTATATACTTTAACAATGAAACACGCAAATATTTACCTAACACTGGGTGCAACAAATACACCAATCGCAATTAGCCTGGTTACAACAATAGGGTGTGAAGGTGGCATCTCAAATATATGTTTGAGGAAGAACGTATTCAATTCTGAGACTTGCCAGAAAATAACCATTTGAGTCACAGCAAAGAATCGCATATAAGTACAGTTAGGGTCAAGCCATCTGACGTGAGTCCAAGAACCAGGAGTAAATTGTAGAACAGCTCGTTTTATTTTTCCAGAAGTACTAGATATATCTCTATAAAATATTAATACAACCATTAAATATGCTGAACGTATATGGAAATTTTCTTTTACAATTTATTTAATACTAAATTAACTTGTCAAATTTTAAATTGTAAATAAAAATAACAAATCAATACTCACTTGATGCTAGCCCACTGGTATACTCTCATTTCCAACCATTCGCAAATTTTCATTCCACAATAAATACCAAATCCATTACATAAAGCAACATCAAGAATTAATGCATCCCACCAGCATTCAACAAAATTTGGTAACAGATGTGCAAAAGCCATTTCAGTAATCTCCCACATAAAAGATATAACCCAGAGTATACCCATGTGACGAATTAGAATAGCTTTGAACATCCATCCTAAGAAATGTCCTACTGCAAACACATCCATGTGTGCCCATACGCGTTCGACGGTTATATCAGAGCAATTTACACCATACTCCTATAGGAACGAAGAGTATTATAAATCTTGAATATTATATACAAATTATGAAAATTTAATATCACTAACCTTCTCCATATTTATATGAAAGTTTTTCAAATTTGGATCCAGCCATAAGAAAATATTTTTTACAGTAGTGTAATTTTGAAATAATAGAAATAATAACATCATTAAATAAAGGACGGATGAACCAAATACAATTCGCCATATTGCTGGATGTGGTCTTGTGAATGGGCCATTTGGAAATGCTAGCACTGAGACTAACAGAAAGAAGAATATGACACATAATATACCTGCCCAATAATTATCTTCAATGACAGTTTCATCTCTGTAATAATATAAAATAATAGAGTATTACTGCATACAGATAGAAATATATCTCAACGATAATTAGATATTGATGATAAAATATTTATTAAGAATTATTTCATGCATTATGACTTTAAATATCAAAACAGATATAGGTGGTTAAATTGCAAAGCCAGAAAGATACAGATTTAAGTTTACTGTTATGAATTATCACATGATTATAAAAGGAAAATGTATGGTTATATCCTTTTGTTATAGAGAAAAATATTGACATGGTGCAACGATACTAGATGGACATTATAAATGTTAAATACTGTGATGAAAATTAAAAGAATAAGAAATTGATTTAATAAAAAAGGTCATACATTTCTGTCTTAGGCAGTGGCCCAAAATATTTCTTTAAAGTTTGTTCGTACATAACACGAATATGTACATTTCACCGAATTATATAAGTTAATACATATATTTAATGAGATATTGAGCTAATATCACCTTTAAATTATGATATAATACTTCCCGAATTCGCAGCTGATCATTTTAAGTAGAACAAGCAGATCGATTTTTATTTTAAATAGCAACAACTTAAGCCAAGAAAAATACAGTGCAACACTATTGTGTTAATGAATTATTTAAATAACCAGTTAGGAATACAGTCGCTTAGAAAAAAAAACACAAAAATCACGTAAAAAAAAAACAATTTTCATATAAATAAATCTTTTTTTCAAAATATCTTAACCTAACTTAATCTTTGCTAGGGTAATTGATTTTCTTACCTTATAAATGCAGAATATATAACAAGGGTTATAGAAATAGCAAGCAATAATATAGTATGTGGTTCATAAAACAATTGCAGACTAATATCATCGACCGGTCTTTCATTAATTGAATTAAAACTATCTGGTTTTATAGTAGCTTGAGGCTGTTTTGTTCCAAATCTTTGTTTCATTTTTATTTTTTGTAAAAGTGGTTTACGGAAACATGTATTAATTTAATTTGAAATATTCTTCTAGGTTATGTGATGTTTTTAACACTCATTTACACTTCTCAATTTTCAATTCAAAAAGACCTTGAACAGAGGTACTATCAAAAAACAAACTACTGCACACTACCGTAGACCGTATCTATCGTACGCCCACGTACGCCGAAGATAATATCAGAGATAATATATCGTCTATATCGTACACATAATAAAATAATACCATAGACATACATACAACGACTACGTCTTGGATCACCCGATTTTGTCTTATCACTTCTTCTATGTTAAAAAATAAATTCGTTTTTATTTTTTTGTTTCAAAGATTTGTAAAATGTTATAATTAATATTGTAATCAATTACAATCAATTATAATTGCAGAGAAAAATCATTTTTAGCGCTAACGATTTAGAAGCCCCGTTTCCGTTCATTTCCGTTACTACGTACTACCAATTTTTAAAAACGAACAGAAGGATTTTCTCGATAAGGAATTAATATAAATACTTCGTTATCTAAATTCTTCATTTTAATTTGTTAAAAGAAAGAAATCATAATTGTTCACAATTTTAAGTAATTTATTTTTATTCACAACATAATAATTGTACCTAACTTAACTGTGTAAAATATTGGGTGACAGGTAGACAGGGCCGGATGATGGTTTTGTGTAAATCGTTTTAGTTTTTGTATAATAAATAATTTTGAATATATTATAACTTAAAAAATGAGTAAAATATTAGAAAAAATAAGACGTTTTGACGCATATCCAAAAACATTGGAGGATTTTAGTATAAAAACATTTGGCGGGGCAGCAGGTATACTTTCAATTAAAATATTGACACGTATTTGTAAATAAACACGAAACATACATTTTATTTTAACTATATTTAAAGCATAGTTTGATATTTCATTGGCTCTTTATGTTTCAGTTACTATAGCCAGCACTGTTGTCATCATCTTACTGTTTCTCTCAGAGTGGAACTCTTTTTTAAGTCTTGACATATCCGAGGAATTATTTGTTGATACTTCTAGAGGGCCTAAACTCCAAATAAACTTAGATATAGTTGTACCAAATGTTTCTTGTGATTGTAAGTAGCAAGATTTATTTCTATCATAAAATTAAAAGAATGGTTAATCATAACTTATCTGAGAAATAAAATGTTTCAGATTTAGTTTTGGATGCCATGGACACATCAGGAGAACAGCATTTACATATTGATCACAATATTTACAAAAGACGTTTAGATCTGGATGGAAAACCAATTGAAGAGCCAAAAAAAGAAGAAATAGCAACCTCAACAAAAAAACTAGAGGTAAATTTAATTTTTCTTCATAATTTATTTGTAGTTGTAATTTTTAAAAATTGTACTAATTATTTTTAAACTTTATTTTAGGCTAGTTCTAATAAAACCGAAGTTGCTGAAGTAGTGTGTGGGAGCTGTTGGGGAGCAGCCCTTAATGAATCTCAGTGCGTATGCTTTTGTAATTAAAAGACAATTTAATGAAACTAAACTTTAATTACTTCGTACTCCTTTTAGATGCTGTAATACCTGTGATGAAGTGAGAGAAGCATATCGCATCAGAAAGTGGAAGATGCCTGATTTGGAAACAATAACACAATGTAAAAATGAACATGTAACGGACACTCTAAAACACGTCTTCAAAGAAGGCTGCCAAATTTATGGTACAATGGAAGTCAACCGGGTAATAAAAAATACTATGGAGGCGGGATATTATATATTTTCATATTTCTTTAGTGAATTTTAATTATTTTAGGTGGGTGGTAGCTTTCACATTGCCCCCGGTCAAAGTTTTTCAATAAATCACGTTCATGTGCATGATGTTCAGCCTTTTTCTTCCGGTTCATTTAACACATCCCACATAATAAGGCATTTATCTTTTGGAACCAAGATTGAAAGTGGGAAAACAAATCCTTTGGATGGAACAAATATCATTGCAGATGAAGGTGAATATTAAATTTATGATTGATATTTTAACACAACACCATTTTATTATATTGTGAAATACAGAACTGTGTTCTAGACACTTCTAACAAAGCATACCCTTATGAATTGGAGGACATAAGTTACAAAAATAAACCCTTATAACTTATAATAATTCATACACTATTAATGTTCTGTTTTTGCTGGACAATTTATTTTTTAAATATAATGTTAAACTATTTCTTATCATCAAAGACCTACTATTTTGGGAGATTATATGGTCTCAAGGCTGCATATATGTGGGCTACTTCATTGTCTTATATTTATATAATCAGTTGAACGAAATAAGTAAATCCAGCATATATCGCTGCTCAACAATCGAACCCGAATACAGTAATCTGGTGTCCAGTGATAACGCTACTGCCTCTGTCATAATTTTTTAAGACAAATTTTAAACAACATAATTTGAACAAAAAATTCTAATTTATTTTTCAAAGTAATAAAAATGAAAATAGCATAATTTATATAACGAAAATGACTGTTCTCTCTTAATATTCAGCTTATATAAACTAATTTTAACAATATACAATATTTAAATAGCAAACTGGCTTATATTGCTAGCACCGTATTCCAGTACCAATTGACATAAATGTCCCAAATGTACCACCTCCCTGAAGCATTACTTTGCCGACATTGTTAACCAATTCTCTTCCTCGAAGCCCATATCTAAACAAATAAACAATTGTTTAAACAATATAATACGTATTGTTTTATATGTCAAAAACACATGATGTAAAATCGTGTCAAAGTTACCTCAAAGCTGAAAATCCTCCAAATAGTGCCCCACTAGCCATTCCTACACAAAATCCTATTGTGAACCCCATTTTCATTTTTTCGAAACAAGTAGGGCCCTGGGAATACATACCACCCGGAACTGGCATTTTGAACTGAATAAAAAATAAAAATAAGTTATTATGTTCGTTAACCCTACTTTTTATGTTATTGCATATTCCAACATTATCAATATATAAAAAACATACGTTATTTGTTTTCCTAGACTGTATGTATCAATAGAAACACGCAATGATTTAATTTTTATATATTTTAACTTTTAATAAAGAATTTCGTAATTTTTCTGGCATTTGATGTACAATAACTGAATGATGTAAAGTTGGCTGCGTGAAGAAATCAGGAAGCCAACATACTTATAATAAAGATACGAACTTTAAAACATATAATATAAATATATCAATCAGAAATTTGAAAATCAATAATAAATAAATTATGTTATATTTCAGGCGCTACAATGTTTCAGTACTACATAAAAATAGTTCCAACAATGTATATGCGTACAGACAAATCGATATTATTTACAAATCAATTTTCAGTAACTAGACACCAAAAGTCTGTTTCTGTTTTAAGTGGAGAATCTGGAATGCCAGGAATATTTTTTAGTTACGAACTTTCTCCTTTAATGGTGAAATATACAGAAAGAGAGCGGTAAGTAATAAAAATTAAATATGAGATGATTTACAGAAGTAGTGGGTCCGGTACATTTTCGCATATCACATAGCTCCGATTCCCCACTATTCAGTAGGCTTTGGCAAAAAAAATATACATCCTAGTCGATAGCTTATGCACTGGATCTACCGAGCTTACTATTTCTAAGCCCTCTCTTCTATAACTGTTATGTAATACATGTTTTTGTTACAGTTCCTTTGGACATTTTGCTACAAACGTTTGTGCTATAATTGGAGGGGTTTTTACAGTAGCTGGACTAATTGACTCATTTTTATATCACTCCGTAAAAGCAATTCAAAAGAAAATAGAGTTGGGAAAATTTATGTAAACTACATTTCCTTTTATATTGGTACAAATTATATTGATTTCCTTTTCGAATATTTTTTTTTTATTTAAATACTTCTAAAAAATTAGTTATTGCGTCTGTTACAGTTTCTAGAAGCATTAAGAATGTACACATAAAGTTAATTGTATAAAATAATATATTTAAACTATTACAAAGTCTTCATATATAAATTAAATGTTTCAATTGAACATTTAGCTACATTAGTACAGAAATCAATATCTGTGCCTTCAACTAATTTATTAAGAGGAATATAGTTTTCTTGTTTGGGATCAAACTGGTCTCTCTTCAATGTTTTCAAAAACTGATGACGCTCTTTAAGTTTAAATAATCTCGCACTCATGATTTGTGGAAATTTAATAATCTGTTTATGGGAGATCTTCATTTCATTGTGAATATAATCAAAACGTTTAATTAATGAATCGTGATCTGCAATGTAAAAATATATTAATAATGATCTATAATTTTAATTATCGCTCATACTCTTTCTTTTTACATACTTTGCATCCATATTCTTGGTTTCGAAAGAAGTAATGCCCTCATCTCAAGATGATTAAAACCCATTTCTTCTCTTACAACAAAAGTGTTTTGTCGAATTGATGCCATATTATATGTTATTAATCTCGGTTGTTGACATACTAGCTCACGCATATCATTACCAGATAGTTTAAAAGTTTTTTGAAAATGTCCAAGTCTGCTATCTATTCGCTGAGTACTAAAATTAATAAAATGACAATTATAATTAGTTCAAATTTTGATCTAAACCTTATTCGAACAGAATATATACCTAAACATTAGCCAGAAAGGATTTTTTTGCACTATTCTTGAAATCATTTCCTTTGAAAATTTTTTTGATTCAAGATAATATATTCTTGTTTCTAAATCTTCCAATTTTTCTTTGAATATTAAAGGATTTTTTGTTAAAAATTCGCCAATATCTGATTCAACACCAATATCTTTTAAAAACAACAAATGTTGTTCTATATCATTCTTAAAATCCAGCTTCAAGATAAATTGTGGAATACCTTTTCTTTTTTCTAATTTAGATAAATCAACACCTAGGTGGACAAAGTTTTGCAAAGTTTCTGATTTATTTACGTATGCAGCAAAATTAAAAGATGGCATTATATTTGGAGCAAAGTCTTCAATATCAGATGTGGAAGGCTCTAAAACGTTTTTAATTTCAGTTTCCTTTATATATTTCATTTCTTCATGCCAATTTATTTCTCTAAGAGGTTTATTCTGTGCAGGTAAATTGCTGTTGAATATTGCGATGTTGGAATCTGTCGAAAACTGCTTTTTGTTGCTCATAACTAATATTCTGTTATTAGTCTTTATTATTTTACAGAAATTAAAACAAAAAACAATATTTTTCTTAAACATTTTCGCTATACTTTAACTATAGAACTTTTGTGAAATTATGCTGAAAGTTAGTTACGACGTAAAGTTTCTTTGAAAGATAAACTGTTATATAATTTTCGTCCTTTACTCACAGAGAATATTGTACAATTTTGAAATAAGTCAATCTTTTCACTTTCAAATATATTTTAATTAAGATAAACTTGTTCAAGTAAAATTTATTTTAACTTATTAAACATAACCTCATATTATACATATCATTATAGTGTTTGACAGTTTTTGAGTTTTATTTTATTTTATCTTTTTACGCTTCGGTCGGTTTCGGTTTCTTTGTTCTGTAACAATATTCATGCCTGTGCAATCATCTTCGTTCAGTCATATGATTGAAACAGATCGACATTGAAAATAGTGGGTGCGACAGGTTTATATTGACTTATTCCAGCTATTTGGAATTATTTTATTTGTTAAATATTTAATTAAATTAAATTCATAATGGGTTTTATGTTTAATATCGATGGTGGATATTTGGAAGGGCTCTGCCGAGGTTTCAAATGCGGAATATTAAAACAATCTGATTACTTAAACTTGGTTCAGTGTGAAACTTTGGAAGGTAATATGACATTAATATATTATTAAAAATTGTTTCAAATTAATATATTCTAATTATTTGTCCTTTAAGACACTTAACAAATGAAATAGTTACAACAATTAGGAAAGATGTTTCTTTTAAATTTATTGAGTAAATGTAAACAAGTCCCGTGACATATCTCGTGACGTTTAAAGCTTCAATCGACCAATTTTCGCATGACCCGATTAAAATGTAACAAATTTTACTAACATTTTTTAATATACTTATATTCAATATCTGATCTTGAAACTTATCCTTAATTTAAAATTAAACATTCTTTCTCTTTGTTATATATTATTTACGTTTATGGTACGTCATCGTTTGGTTTAACCAGTAAACTTTTTCTATATAACATTTTATTAATCGTATAACATTCTTTGATATGAGAATAAATAATTTCAAACATATACTTTAGTTATTTCATTGGTTTAGACCTACATAATATGTTTTGTAAATTAATATTGTACATATTACTTTTGCAGATCTCAAACTTCATTTGGCTGGTACAGATTATGGCAGTTTCTTGTCCAACGAACCTTCCCCACTCTCTGTTTCTGTCATCGATGACAAACTTCGTGAGAAACTTGTCATCGAGTTCCAACACATGAGAAATCATGCTGTCGAGCCATTATCCACTTTCCTGGATTTCATTACTTACAGTTACATGATTGACAACATTATTCTGTTGATCACTGGTAGGAAAACAGCTTTCAATGTTTGTAAAAAATGATATTAGGAAAATTTATATAAATAATTGTTGTCTTATAGGAACTCTCCATCAGAGACCAATTTCTGAGTTGATTCCAAAATGCCATCCTCTTGGAAGTTTTGAGCAGATGGAAGCTATTCACGTAGCCGCTACACCTGCTGAATTGTACAATGCAGTTTTAGTGGATACTCCATTGGCACCATTTTTTGTGGATTGTATTTCTGAGCAAGATTTAGACGAAATGAACATCGAAATCATCAGAAATACTTTATATAAAGCTTACCTTGAAGCTTTCCATGCCTTTTGTCAAAATCTAGGAGGTTCAACTGCTGACACTATGTGTGAAATTCTTGCAGTTAGTATTGTATTTTAAAACTGTTTCAATGAAATCGTTTTCGTATATAACATAAATTATCTTTTATAGTTTGAAGCGGACAGACGTGCAATTATCATAACCATCAATTCATTCGGAACCGAGTTGTCCAAAGACGATCGTGCAAAGTTGTATCCTCGTTGTGGTAAACTCAATCCCGATGGGCTGGCTGCTCTGGCTCGTGCTGACGATTATGATCAAGTTAAAGCTGTAGCAGAGTATTATGCTGAGTACAGTGCTTTGTTTGAAGGATCTGGTTCTAATCCTGGAGATAAAACTTTAGAGGACAAATTCTTCGAGCATGAGGTTAGTAGTTAATTACCACAAAAGAAGTACATTTTATTTTATAACTAAAGCTGTAAACAATTTTCATTTTTTATTTGCAGGTTCACTTAAATGTTTTCGCGTTTCTGCAACAGTTTCACTTCGGAGTATTCTATTCTTATTTGAAGCTTAAAGAACAAGAATGTCGTAACATAGTGTGGATCAGCGAATGTGTTGCGCAAAAACATCGCGCTAAAATTGATAACTATATTCCTATTTTCTAATAGCGATGCAGATATTTAATGAACGAACGAAGCAAATCAAAAGATATTTGAATTGTAAAATAAAATATTATACAAATATGATTTCTTGATTTAGAGTCGTTACTTTATAAGCGCAGGTAAATTAATTTTAATTTCAGTTCTTAAGACAAGAAAATATTGTTATATATTTTCTCCCTTAAACACGAACATTCCTCTAAAACACAAAACTTCAATAATTATTTGTAAATATTCACATTTATTTATATTTTATGTCAATTATACCCATTGACATATAGATCATACGTTGTTCTTAATTTTCAATTGAATTGTTGTTACCATCACCAATTTAAATTTTTAGAAATAATTGTTACAGAGTATTAACTTCACATAAATAAAATCTAATAATTGTTGTGTAATCATGTTGTAATGATAATCTGATATATTAATTGTAAAAACATGTATTAGTATTTGAAAAATATGTTCTATAAGATTTCAGTGTACATTTGGTGGTTTAAAAAAAATTACATAGTGTAATATATATTAAATAAAAGTATAAAGTATACTTTTAATCTTTTAATGTCAAGGTGACCAGGTTTCTTACTCTAATTTTGTTTGTGTTCCAATTAGGATGTGTTATACAATTTCACCAATGTTTTAACACTTATTTACTGCTACAAGCTAAAACCGAACTTAACAAAGGTAATTGCAGAAAATGAATAAAGAAATAGAAGAATGTGTTCCATAGATTCTGAATAAATGAATCTTTTATTTTAATTTATTATCAAAAACTTATTCTAAAGATTCTAGAATTTTTTGCTTCTTAATAGTCGATTTATTTTGTAATAATTGTTCATTAACTAGTTCACAAATATTATCTTTTGCTAAAACAAGAGGTTGCGGTCCTTTGAATGATAGAATTTCAAAATGTTCACTCCAAAATTTGTCTTTAATCATATCAGTATGAAACGGGACAATAACTTGCTTCTTTTTATTATTCAGTTCGTCTTGTACTTGTTTCCGTAATAATATTGTTCCTTTTCGAAACATAGCTGGAACATTATTATAGTTTATGTTAAATTCACTAAATAATATTTCATTTTTGTCAGCAGCAAGTGTTCCTCGTAATCTTTCTTCTGCCTAAAATGTAAAAAATAATATTACATATATTATTATAGAGTAGTAATACATTATTAATGTAATGCAGACGATGTCGTCACCCCTTACCTTAGCATTTGTAAGGTTTGCTTTTAAAACCAAATTCCAAAAAGCTGTATTGTATAAATTGTTTACATGAACATCAGCCTGTCTCCAACTTAAATAATCTCTTAAATTTTGATCTGTAGGATACAAAACTACTCTGGCGTCAAAAGAAGGTGGATAATTTAAATGTTGTTTGACAAAATATTTCTGCCAGTTGTAAACGTATGATGCAGTAAACAAGCTATTAACATTTGTCATAATCTTTGCAGAACGTCGATTGTAAAGCAAAGTATTTTTATTAAATATGAAACTGTATTCATCAGATTGTCCATAACTTAATATAATATCTCTAAATTCTTCCATTACAGTCAGTGCAGCTCGGTTCATTAGATCTAGCGCCCTTAAGTCATTTGGTTTTTCAAAATTATGACTGTCAGCAAATTTATGAAAACCTTTTCCATCAATTCTTACAACTATCCAACAATTTGGTAATAACTTATCATCAGTTTCAAATTGTTTAACATATTCATATTTACTTTTTGCCATTTTACTGTAATGGATATACCGCTCACTTGATTTCAAAATATTTTTTATATAATTTTGAAACATCAAACACAAAAATATTAACTAAAATGTTATTTGTTCATAATTTTACATAAAACAATTAGATAAAATTCGTAATTAAAAGCTTACGTTATTTTATATAATTAAGTCGTGAAACTTTATAGGTTATGTATTAATAACAAATAAGATAACTTGTACAATGACAGCCGTCAGGTTAGTTTCAATTTTTTTTAGATTATTAGGTTGGTGTGGTAACTATTCAAAATTGAATCGTATTATTTAAACTATTGTGTATAAAATTATGATGTTAAATACGCGTAAGTATAAATGCATCGAAATTGATATTTTTGATAAACGCCTTATGTACTCCAAGATTATTTATTTTCTAAAATCCACAATCTATTTAACAGCAGGGCTCTTCAATATGTTATTAGTGGGATCATCTTTCTGGTCCCATAACCATATTCCAAAAAAATATATATTAACAATACTTACCGTAGATGTAATTGGATTAAATGGATTGTATGGAACTTATAGATATGGTAAGAGATTTTATCAATTTCAATCGGAATACTCTAATATATCGATCATCCAGTTCATTACTGAGACAACGGGATATTCAGTTGACAAAAATAATATTCCAGTTATATGCGTTCCAGCGGTATTCAACATGTTTATATGCAATATTATTTTGTTTGCTGATTCAATACACCTACTGTTTTATATATAACTGCATACTCAACTCAGATGTTTCGTAGTTGTCTCACTAATGCATTGGGCGATCGCTATTCCAATCTCTTAGCATTCATTAGCTTACTCTTTCTGCCTCAGCTTCGTTTATATGTTTGTCTCAACTGTATAACTTGTAAATATTCAAAAATCATTTTCATTTCACTGAAATCCGTTATTTATTTTCAGCTTTCAATGGTAAACATTATTCGATCTTCGATTATACAACTTTTTATATGTACACCTGCGCATTGCCTTGCATCGTATCGGATATTTGCAAACATAAGGAAATGCCTCAAGAACTAATTTATTGTCAAATAGCCTGTGGAGTATTTCCAATCGTCATAGAAATATGTAAACTTTACGAATACGCGTATAATTATTACATTTATGATGTGTTTCTAATATTCAATGCTATTACACTTTATTATCTATCGTATGTAAAAAAATGTAATTTTTCGTCTGTGTTAGCAGTGGTTAGTCTTGTAACTCTTCGAGCAATTGATACTTTTGAGTATTCTCTATATCTACCAACAGTTGAAATGTCTAGAACAGGCTTTTGTTTTCTTAATTGGATTAGTACATTAGCATTAATAAATTAATAAAATATTGTTTGTTAAAATTTATTTATTATCTTAAATCAACCGCTTTTTATCCGAAAAATAATAAATCACAAGTAAAAATTATTCAAAACTTTATTACAATATTTCTTTTATAAGAAAATCATAGATCTCTTTAAACTATTGATCAAATATTACATAAAAAATCATACTAATTATTTACGTATTATTTATGTAATATTTCTTAAAAGTATGTGAACTTTTGTTAATTGATAATAATGACTAAATTATAACTTCATATGGCTTAATCTATAAATAAAGGTGTACCATTACCAAAAATAACTAAATATATATATATATAAAAAAATATACATACAACATTTGTAATACACTGAAGACTAGTATGTTGTATATAACTTTGGATGTATTAGTATAATATTGTAACCTACATTAATATCTCACAGTGTAGACGAATTTTTAATCTGCCAAACATTATCACCCGTATTATTTGTTAATTCAATTACTTTATTCTCTTTTGTTAATTTTTTCAAGTGATGATTTACATTATAACAAGCTGCGGGCCACAAACTCTCAGGTGTTTCTAAATAAATTTGTTGAACAATATTTAACTCTGAGAATTGTTTATTAGGTTCCTTTCTTAATGTATCGTATATCTGTTGCTCACGTTTATTTCTGTGGCTGATATAATACTCAATCTTTGGTATAGGATCCTGAATATAAGAAACCTAATTAGAAAAATATGAAAACAATTGTTATTGACTGTAGTGTTTAGCGTACCTGTATTATATTACCATGGCCTGGGTATATAACGCTAGGTTTTAAACTTAAAATTATTTCTAACGACTTCATGTAATCGAAAAGATCTTCAAAAACCGCAGTACCTTCACCTAAAATGCAGTCACCACTGAACAAAGCATTCTCTTCTTGAAGAGTGACTACTGCATGATCCGTAGTATGTCCTTGAAATAAATATACTTTTTGTTATCTTAAGTTAAATATTTAAGTGAGTTATAGGGAGAATAATATAAATTATATTGAAAATATATATCAACCAGGGGTATGTATTATGCGAAGTGAAGCTCCTTCAACTGAGAGTAATTGGTTATTCGATAATTTGTTAACCTTAATAGTTTTTGGTACATCATCCTGAGCACTATCACTTCTTGCGAATTTCCACACTTTGCAATCTAAACAATAAATTATAGCAGTATGATTTCTTATTACTTGTAAGACATAGATTTAGTTTGAAGCTAAACATAAGATACTTTAAGGAAACTCTCTTTATAATAAATGATACTCGACCTTTAAACTCTCCACTGCCTAGAATATCTTGAACTCCACCAATGTGATCACCATGCCAATGAGTTAATATAATGTCACACAAATCTATTTTATTATCTCTTAAAACTGATTTTAAGGATTCAGTATACATAGATACATTGCTGTCCCCTGTATCTATGAGTATTCGACTGAAATATTTACTCAATAAGCAGAAGTTAGAATTCGCATAACTTACTAAATTTATATATCATACCGAGTGCCAGTTCCTACTAAATACGTATTAGTTCCTTGCAATGTCATAGGACTCGGATTACAACCTAGAATTCTAATTATTCTAGAGGATAATTTTGTAACTGTAGGTATAATAGCTGCCATGATTACTTATTTATATGATGAACTTTGGAACTAGCATTCCTATTTGTAGAAGCCACTTCTTAGATTATGCTATAAGAAATGTGTTTTATATAATTATTATCAATGACTTTATATTTTCAATTCGTATTATTAACTTTATATTTTATATTATTCGTATATAACTTTCTTTGACAGTAAACAGCATGAAAACAAGTCAATTGAAATTGACGTGACTGACGTAAACACCAGAGATAATAAAAGTAACACCAGTAAACACATTGACCTCTGGTGACCTCTGACAGTATCTAACTATCTGCTCAAAGTATTATCTCTGGCTCAAAGATAATATCCTGCCTGACAAGCACACTACACGTTCGAATTCATAGATGTCACTGGATGCACTATGCCGTCCTTTATAATTTAAATGGCTATTACTAGAAGTCGCTGTAGACGATTTTCAACACTTCCAATTAGAAGAGTACAGAAGAGGATTTGTAACGTTTTTAACCTTATCAACTGTGTTTATATTCATGTGAAATAAATGAATACCAGCCAACGGTTTCTTTATTAAAAACAATTACTTAGAGGGAACAACTGTGCATTTTTTATACAAAAAGTTTTGCTTTAGAGATTTTATGCTGCTAGTTTGGTAAGATACTTCCTAATGATATACAAATGAATTAAAAGAGTAATAGTTTCTATTTGGCTTTTACTTTTTTTCTTATTTATATATTTGTTTTAAGAAATAAGTCTATATTTTTATTAGCATCTTGCATTAAAACTTTTCATTTTAATTTAACTAGAAACTATAACTCGAAATAAATGGGTTTATGTTTTTAAATATGAAGCATTGTTGTTTTAGAAATGGTAGTAATTAAATTTATTAAGTAATGTCCTTTTAATTTATCATGAGGTGAATGTTCTATACCTGAAATCGCCCCTGTAGACAGCTGTATAACTGCCGTTAAAGATTTTGAGACATACGTTATTCATCCCCTCCTTAAGCATCTATTGTATTTTTTAGGGGATGAAATATTTATCTAGCGTCGTAACTTGTTTCGTCGTGATTTGCTGTTTTTAAAACGCGGGATTTCTTTTCATTTTCCTAGGATTATTTTATTTTCATTCATAAGTAGTCTCGTGCTTAATATTGTTAGACATTAAACAGATTTTTGAGTATTTTGCTTTGCTTAATGAAATATATATGGTAAGAATTTGAAAATAAGTTCCTAACATTTACACTTTATTATTATGTCTTCTTGAAAATATGTTCAATATCTCTGTAAAATATTTAAATAAGTGTCTGTTTTTAATCGATTTATGTTAATTTGTTCCATATTTTCAGAAAATTTCTATTTTCAACATTAGCAGTTTGCATGTCAAGATAAGGACTGTTTTACACAGTTAAATCCTGATTACAACAAGTTAACCGAAAAATTAATTGTATAACTTAACATGGCACCCGTGAAAACATCTAAATCCGTGCACATATCTATAGGAACTAATAATATATCACGAACAATATCAACACGATCACAGAATCAGCAATCAAACATAAATTTAAAATTAGCTGCAAATTTGCGAGGAAAACGTAAAGCAGATGGAAGCCCTGTGAAGGAACATGGAGCAAAACGCTCTGCATTTGGGGATATTACTAACGCCATAGTAAAGCAAGGAGAAAATGGAAGTAAAACAGCAGTGCCTATAAAAAAAGTTACAGTTCAAAGTAAAGTTTTACCTACTTTAAAAACTGTCGTACCAATAAAACAGAATGTTAAAAACGGCGAAAATTTACCACCTCCAGAAGTACAGCCTAGAGTAAATAAAATATTAACAAGGGCTGCACTTAGAGGACCTACCGTAGCTGCTACTACAGCAATTAAGCCGAAAATATCATCGAAAGAAAAAGTAAAACCTACTACCAGGAGGATTAGTAATGAATTTGAGAAAACTGGTGACAGTTTATATACGTCTGCATTAGAGGATGTGTAAGTTATTTCTTTTTATATATACCAATATTATTTTAAATTACATTGTAGTGTTATAAATATTGACTTAAAAGTATGTAAAATTATCACTTTTTTAATATTTTTTACGACAAATCTTTACTTACACTAAAAAGTATATTATTTTTATTTCTTTTATACAATTTTATTAAAATCGTAAACTACTTTTCTGAAAGGTGTCGAAATGTTTGTATTTCAGTTCATACATAAATGAATAAAAATAAAATTTAACTCCTTAAATTTTTAGTTCTCTTGATACAACTACAAGTAAAATTGAAGATAAGAACAATAAAGTTGCAAAAAACTTTGAGGCTAAAACTGCTGATATTGTGAATGAGCGACAAAGGCTTAGGAGCGTACCTGAAGGTGTCGATGATTTTGATAAAGAAAATTGGCTTGATCCATGTCAAGTCTCAGAATATGCAATGGATATCTTTAACTATCTCAAATCACGCGAGGTTAGTTAGTTAGTTAGCATGTTGTTGTAATACTTCATTTCTTAATATTGTATTTTACAGTCAATACATTTAATGATCTTTGCATTCCATAGCCATTGTTTCGCATTTCACATTACATGGAGCGCCAAACGACACTTTCATGTTGGATGCGTTCTTTACTTATCGACTGGATGGTAGAAGTACAAGAATCTTTTGAACTGAATCATGAGACTTTGTATCTTGCTGTAAAATTGGTGGATTTATATCTTGGTAAAGTTCATATCGAGAAAGAAATGCTGCAACTTTTAGGTGCTGCAACATTATTCATAGCGGCAAAGTTCGATGTAAGAATCATATCATTAACTTATACTTTTATATATACTAAATCTGTAAATGTGTACGATTTTTTTTTTGCAACAATTGCAGGAACGGATCCCTCCACAAGTCGAGGACTTTTTGTACATATGCGATGGTGCATATTCACAGCGGGATTTAATTAGAATGGAAATAGCGGTTCTGAAAAATGTTAAATTCGATTTGGGAATCCCTCTTTCTTACAGATTTTTAAGACGATATGCTAGGGTTTGTATATGTTGTATTTTATATTAAAGAAATATAAATAATATATTAATTCATACATTTACAGTATATATATATTTATTATTATATTTCAGTGTGCTAAAGTTTCTATGCCTACGCTTACATTGGCCAGATTTATATTAGAGTATTCCTTAATGGATTATGACACCATACTTTTCTCAGACTCAAAAATGGCTGCTGCAGTTTTATATTTAGCTCTTCGAATGAAAAATATTTCTGGATGGACAAAAACATTAGAATATTATACAGGTGCATTTTTTATAAAATTACTATTTCATATTAAAATATATTTATAGTTCTAATTACGAGAGTTCGGCGGCGACTCATACTTAAAACAAGTTGTGGGGTATAAACTGCCGATATAACTAAAAAGAACTGATTCACTTATTTTTTTATAAGGTATATAGAAACGAATAAGATAAAATTCATTATCGTATTATAGATTTATACCGCTCTTATAACCTCTTTTAAGTATAAGTTACCGCTGAACTATCGTGATTTGGACTATATTATTCATAGTCAATATATTTAAAATTGTAGGATACTCCCTTGAAGATATTAAACAAATTACAATCGTCCTAAACACCGGACTACAACGGAAACCCAAAGAAGCATTGAGTACTGTAAGAAATAAATATTCACATAAAATATTTTTTGAAGTAGCTAAAGTTCCAGTACTACCTAATGATCAACTACAACTGCCCAAGTAATAAGTAAACAGTAAACACTTAATTCTTAATTTTAATAAATATCATAAGAAGTTATCAATAATCTGCATTTAGTATAACAAATTAAATAATAATAGCTTCAATTTACTTTTATATTAACTTTGTATTTTGATATACGGATATTATTTTTAATTTCTTATGTTTTTATTTTTTAAATATAGTTTTTAATTTTATGTAACTTTGAAAAATCAATGACTTATTATTTTTTATGAAGACTTACATTTCTTTGATTTTTCATAGATTTTTATTTATATGTATTTTATTTTTTGCCATATTTCTAGATGTATTCTAGCTTATTTAAATAATTTGTTTAGATAGTATTATTTAACAGTCAAATTTATTTTCTACTTATGTGATGACTGTAAAAAATAAGAAAAAAGTATTAGTTAAAATACAAAGTGACAAAAATGTTTCAATGTTTTTGAAACTTTGACTGACTTTTTTTTAATTATTGTTCCATCAATAACCTTGTTGTTAGGACAATATTATATTTTAAACGAGAACTAATATAATTTATATATCAGTTTTGTTGTAGTTTAAAATAATTTAATTTTAATTTCAAAATTTATTATTTTATGATATTATAATAATAATAACTCTAGCGTCAGATATTCTAATGTTCGAGTATTTCCAGTAATAATATTAAAAAATTAATTTAGTTGTTATTCGTAGGATTTTAATAATATATTTTAAATATTTGTTAACGATAATTAAAATTTATTAATATGTTTTTTTCCGTGTTATTTTTTGAACTTAATGACATCTAAATACAATTGCACACAAATATAATAAGATGCATTAATTAAAAATAAAGTCACCAAATACAATTAAAATATTTAGTATTATACTTCTGTTAGAATTTGTGCAATTCATTTGCAATTTTAATTTAACATTAATTATTATAATTAGTCTAAATATGGAAAAATGTAAATAACAGCGTATTTTTTAAAATAATAAATAAATGAAATATAATACAAGTTTATTCCGTAATATTATTTTTATTTATATATGTGACAATTATTATATATTGTACGTTTAACAAAATTGATTTTTCATCCAATTATTATATTTTTTTGAAAATATTCGGGTTCGTGGTCGATTTATTAAGAGTAATTACTACAATATGTTCGGACTCAATTTAATTCTGTTTTTAATCGTGGATCAATTGACTTTGTTTACTTGATTTATCAGTTTTTAAAGCAGTATATTAGTATAATTATTGTATAAAGACTATTACTATAAAATAGTTAAACGGCTTAAGAAAATATACTTCAAAAATTTAAAATCAATCTAACTTAAAATTTCATCGAATTTACGTGTAATTATTTCAATGGTGTGTTAATTAGGTTGCATGCTGTCTTGGCGCAAAGAAATTTATGTTCCATCTATGAAGGAAATTACTAACCTTATGTTTAATCTACTCCTTAATAGGTGTCGCTAAAAATCATTTAAATTATTTATTTTAATTCACATGTGTTATAATATAATAATTAATTTAATACACATTAATTTACAACTTAAATTAAATCAAATTAATGAAATGAAATTAATTGATTATTTATATTTCATCGAATTATATGAACAGTGTTAATCTAGTTGCAAACTGTCTTGGCGTACATAAATTAGCTATATATAGAATATTATATGTTAGTGAATACTTAAACCCTTTGTTTAGTATTTGCTTTTAGATGGCAATAACAGCGAATATATAATTTTAAATATGATTTGCTACATATCCTTACTTAATATTATAATTAATAGAATCTCTAATATAATAATTAATAGAATCTCTATAATAATTAACGAAATCTCTTTCGTTTTCTAAAATGCTGAACTATTTAGCTGCAATTTAACATAAATCTTAAAACAGAACTTAAAGAAATTATAATTCATAATGGTGTTATGTCCGCTACACGTTAAATTGATAAACTGTTTAATTAAATTTAAAATATCTACGCTTTTCTGGCATTTATTCAACTTTCTTTAAATTCATGGACCTTTTTTTTCGAAAAAGGTAATTTTAATGTTTTTTTAAAATGATTTATGTTTTCTAACGTAGATTTGATGCTCATTACAAATATAATACTTATATTTAAAAATCTATCACGGTTCTACTTTAGTATGCCGATATCTCTTAAAATCTATTTTCTTGAAAATTGTTGATGCAGTTATGTTCCTTATGCTCTAAAATAAAAAAAAACTGCATCATTAGATTTTAAATACCTACGGGATTCTGGCTTTTATGAGACCTTTTTTATTTTCATGGACATTTTCTTTCTAAATTTTTTATTTGATTCTTTAGAATAATTTGATGCAGTTATGTTCGTTATCCTCTACAATAAAAGCTGCATCATTACATTTTAAATATCTACGCGATTTTGGTTTTTAAGCGAACTTTTTTATTTTCATGGACATTTTCTTTCTAAATTTTTTATTTGATTCTTTAGAATAATTTGATGCAGTTATGTTTGTTATCCTCTAAAAGAAAAAAGTGTATCATTACATTTTAAATATCTACGCGATTTTGGCTTTTAAACGACCTTTTTTATTTTCATGGACATTTTCTTCAAAAAAAAAATATTACATTTTCTTGAATTTTTTTGATGCAATTATGTTCACTACGCTTTAAAATAAAGAACTGCATCATTAGATTTTAAATATCTATGCAGAAACTCAAAAAATTGTATTGCTCTTAAAATCATAAAAGTGAACCTTTTCATCATTTTTAACAAGATTATAGTCTTCTTTCTATATGGAGATTTAATATATTGATATATCATAAACTAAAATACTTATTTAAAAATGAATTATAAATTTTAAATCAGCATTTAAAATTAAGTTAAAATCCGTTATAAAATGACATGAAAATAAAAGAAAAGTAAGAAGGTTATACTCTTCTTACTTTTCATAAAAATTGAAGAAAAAATATCTTATTTTTATATCGGGCTTTTATGTAATTTTGAATGCTGATTTCAAATTTATAATCCATTTTTAAATAAGTATTTTAGTTTATGATATATCAATATATTAAATCTCCATATAGAAAGAAGACTATAATCTTGTTAAAAATGATGAAAAGGTTCACTTTTATGATTTTAAGAGCAATACAATTTCTTGAGTTTCTGCATAGATATTTAAAATCTAATGGAGCAGTTCTTTATTTTAAAGCGTAGTGAACATAATTGCATCAAAAAAATTCAAGAAAATGTAATATTTTTTTTTTGAAGAAAATGTCCATGAAAATAAAAAAGGTCGTTTAAAAGCCAAAATCGCGTAGATATTTAAAATGTAATGATACAGTTTTTTCTTTTAGAGGATAACGAACATAACTGCATCAAATTATTCTAAAGAATCAAATAAAAAATTTAGAAAGAAAATGTCCATGAAAATAAAAAAGTTCGCTTAAAAGCCAAAATCGCGTAGATATTTAAAATGTAATGATGCAGTTTTTTATTGTAGAGGATAACGAACATAACTGCATCAAATTATTCTAAAGAATCAAATAAAAAATTTAGAAAGAAAATGTCCATGAAAATAAAAAAGTTCGCTTAAAAGCCAAAATCGCGTAGATATTTAAAATGTAATGATGCAGTTTTTTATTGTAGAGGATAACGAACATAACTGCATCAAATTATTCTAAAGAATCAAATAAAAAATTTAGAAAGAAAATGTCCATGAAAATAAAAAAGTTCGCTTAAAAGCCAAAATCGCGTAGATATTTAAAATGTAATGATGCAGTTTTTTATTGTAGAGGATAACGAACATAACTGCATCAAATTATTCTAAAGAATCAAATAAAAAATTTAGAAAGAAAATGTCCATGAAAATAAAAAAGTTCGGTTAAAAGCCAAAATCGCGTAGATATTTAAAATGTAATGATGCAGTTTTTTATTGTAGAGGATAACGAACATAACTGCATCAAATTATTCCAAAGAATCAAAAAAAAATTTGGAAAAAAAGTGTCCATGAAAATAAAAAAGGTCTCATAAAAGCCAGAATCCCGTAGGTATTTCAAATCTAATGATGCAGTTTTTTATTTTAGAGCATAAGGAACATAACTGCATCAACAATTTTCAAGAAAATGGATTTTAAGAGATATCGGCATACTAAAGAAGAACCGTAATAGATTTTTAAATATAAGTATTATTTTTGTAATCAGCACTACGTAAGAAAACATAAATCATTTTTAAAAAACATTAAAATTGAAAACACGACATATTTATCAGTAATAGGACCTTCCTTCATCTCAAGAAATGTAGAAAACTTTACATTTGCTAAAATTATAAATACAATATTTGTATCATTTTGTGTAAGAGATCATCTCAAATAATTAAAGTTTATTTTATTTTAAAGTTTTATTATTGTTAATTCTTACAAAAAATTCTTTTACAATATTTATGTTAATCTTCATTGTTCCGGTACATAGTTTAAATTTAAACTTTAAGCCGTTGTCAGTCACTTTCGTGTTTAAGATATCTCAAATAATGCAGAATAATCGAATTTTCAACGCTTTATCAATATGCAATTTCATATATTTTTTAATAGTGTATATATGGTTGCAAGCTCGCCAGGCGTTATAATTTATAAACTAATAGTGCCATCTATGAAACAAATCATTAACTTAGTATGTAGTAGCATCTTCTATTTACTAGATGGCGCTTGTTATATTCAAACCTTTGCTAAATAAATACTTAATTAAATAAAAAGATAATTAATATTTGTCAACTAATTAATTAATATTTCCTACGATAAATAATTTACTAGGCTGTTGACAAAGAACTCTCTATTGGTACAAACATTTAAGAATTTGTGTTCCTTGTTTCATCTCTAAAATAGCAGAAAATCTTATTTTCGTTAAAATTAAAAACAAATTTCTTCTAATAAATTAAATAAATATTAGCTAAAAAAATATTTTTAACATTAAATATCTGCTTTTAAATTTTATTCAAATTAAATATTTCAATTTAAAAATAAAATAAAAATTCGATATTAAATTACCAATTATTATACTGAAATTGATTAACATATGCATAAAACAGGCGCTTTGCGACGCGGTGATCGCTAGCCTATTGTAAAGTAAAACAGTTTATAATTTATTTGTATTCAATATTTTATTTTTTTAATTTTCATTATATAACAACAGTAATACTTAGTGCTTAAAATATTATTAATAAATATTAATATCATTTTTAATTTATTTATTTAATATGATACAAAACTAGATATAATAGCAATGTGCAAAAGTATATATCTTTTTACTTTGAAGAGATTCGTAATTCCTTACCTCTGATGTTTAACATTTAATCTAATACATCTCTGACAATTTTTCTTTGGATTCCAACAGTAAGAATGGTAGCAAGATCCGCAATTATCACAACGCGAGACTTTATCTTGCCACGGAAATATTATACCCTTAGAACATATTTCGCACACAAATCCACGCGCTTGGCAAAGCTGCAATAGTTTTTATAAAGTATAACTGATATAAATTTCAATGAACTTCAACTAATTATAAGTTCAACTTACTTCACAAATTTTGACATGATTTTCGCAGAATGATATCAGATCTTTAAGATAGCTACTCATTTCCCCACTTTTCACACGAGTAAAATCGGACATAGACCACACATCTGTATCTCCAAAAAGATGTGATGGTTGATTTCGTAAAGTTTCATGTAAACTAAAACAAGATGAAATGTTAATAATAAAATACCCCTTGCAGGTATTTAGACTATTTATTAAATTGAACAGATCAAACCTTTCAGCAAATCGACAACTTAAAATAAAATCTTTTAGAAAAACCATTTTTTGTCGCAATAATTTAGCTCTTGATAATGGTTTTGATTTTCCGTACAAAGTAGGAGCAACTGATCCAACACGAAAAAGAGGATCATTCCACATACGGTCCAGTAATCGATATGAAAAGTTTGATACGGGGCACCTGTAAAATAATGAAATAGTACAAATATGTTTTAAAAACTCTGACCGTTCTTCTTTTAGCAAAACAAAAAAAATTACCTTGTAAAATCCCATTTAGATAAAACTCTTCCTGGAATTATTGATAATTGATTGTTGTGGCATCCTGTGCAATGATATTTACCAAGGTATTCGCAATACCTAAATCTGTGTGCATATTGTTCATTAACTCGCATTGCGCAACCTGCACACCTGTAGTGCTGTGCCGACATCAACTGCTTTCGGCTGAAACATATTCCATATAATGTAATTCTTTATTACACATAATTTTTTTAAATTATTTTTTTTAATGAGGCCTATTTCCTATAATAATACTATCACCTTAAAACTAAATTTAAAATCAAGGCCTCATATAAGTGGGATACACTACTGACTAATAAATGTGCCGCTAAGCATTACACATATATATATTTCAATTTATACTATAGAACTCTTTAATAATTAAAAAGGTCTACTTTAAGATTTAATAATTAAAAAAATGAAGTTTTACAATACTATTATGTTGAAAAAAGTAAATTTTGATGGTTGTAAGAGATGATTAGAATTATATCATACGTAAATGGAAACGTTTTTAAATGTTAAATAATCGCAACTGTTTTTAACGAATGTTTATGGTGTTGATGCCTCATGTGTGTTCTTACACTACTACACCACTGCCTAATAAATATCTGATTACTTTTTTACAAATGATTACAAATTAAACCCTGATAGTGCCCAAAACATAAATGGTGTGTATAGATATATTAAAAACTTAATTGTTCTACTTGTCTATCTTCTAAGAATCCAGTTGAATATTAGGTAATTAAAAATAAAAATAAAGTTATTACGAGGGATTTGGATGTGGTGTAAATATGACTTGAGGGCGCGGAGGCGCCCATTCGTTGGTTCCTCTCAATGGCGTCGGGGGAAGTTGCGTATCTGGATTAACAGGCCAACTACCAGGCAGTGGAAGCAACTGTTGTGGGGCATCTTGTTCTGACACTAGCCACTCTAAATCTGATGCTCTGTAATATAAAAGAAAATAATTAAGTATTGTATTACATGCTTTATTTAATAAAGTTGTAATTGTTAACAAAAATAAATTATGATATATATTTTTATTTATATAAAGATCATATACCTCGGCAACTGTTTATCGCTAAATTTGCTTATCAGATTTAGCGCTACCTCTTCAGCAGATAAAATATGTTCATTTGAATCCCCCCACTCCGCATAAGCAGTATGTCGACCAAGATCCCCATCACTGTATAAAGACCCCAGTGAAACTGAGAGACCCTATAAGAAAATTCTTTATTAATAACATGAGATACTTTTGCTTTGATTAGCTTTATAAATTATTAACTTGAAAGTCACTTAGGCCACATGACGCTTCGAGTTCCAAATCTATGCTCGAAATATCTGAATCTTCCGTTGATGAAGATGATAAAGGACTCACACTTTCTGTTGCTGCTAGAAAGAAATTAAATTATTATTCTATAAAAGCACAATGTTGTCAATATACATTGCGTTTAAAATAATACGTACTATCTGTTTTTCCGTCACTTAATAGTTGTGTAGCCCAAACACGATTACTCTCTTCCAGTCTTTGTCGTCTCCTTATTCTGATTCTTTGTTTTAAACTAATAATTTCTTCATCAGATTCATCAACATCTTCACTAGAAATAATACTGTTACATTTTATTTGTTCAATAGCTGCTATTATAGCCTCGGATATACTAAAATGTGCATTTTCTCTATCAAGCTCTGCATTTGCACGTGAAAATTGTGATGAGGTTAAAAAGCTCATTAAACTTTGTCCTTTTGATGGTCGTGGAAAAAACCCTGTTGCCATGGGCAGAACACTGCTTCCACCGTCTTCGATGAAAGTTTTTTTTGAAAATTTATTTTGAATTTTTTCACCTTGCTTAGGTAAAAATAATAATTCAGGTGCTGAATGGGGTAAAATAGAAATTCTTTTCTTTGGAGATTTCAATGTATCACATTTTTCTGGTTCCTTTTCCCAACTTTTTGAATGTAAATTTAGTTCGTTCGGTCGTGGTATTCCTTTATTAGTTCCTTGTTGATTTGGTTCCTTTTTTGCAAACTTCTTATCGGTATATATTTTTATATCATTACAGTCAACAATTTTAACGTGAGTGTTGGGTATAGTTATATTTTCTTTAGAAATCATGCTACTAGCTCCATTACACTGCGATAAATTATTCACATATTTGTGACTAGTAAGAGAGCAACTACATCTCGGCGTATGATATGTTAAATCATCTGAAGGAGTGGAATGATGATGTGGATCTTTTTTACTTATTGATGATGTTACCGACTCATCTTTAATATTATAACCATCTACAAGTAAACTATGCTTAGTTACAGAATCCGCAGGTGATTTTTGAATAGGAAAAATTAATTCAGAATCTACTCTTGATTTGGAACCTATGGATATATCATCAAGTGCATAATTTATTTTTGGTATATGTTTAAATTCTTTTGTATCATCTAGCAGTTGATGAAATGGTGTGGAATCCTTTGAAGGTATTTCTATATTCTGACTTGTTTCTCTTGCTTTTAAATCTAATTTGTTTTCATCTATTATACTAGGAAGACTACCCCAGCTTTTAAGTCTTTTGTTACGCTTTATCCGATTTGGTTTATTATTTATATTTATTTCTTGTGTAAGTATCATTGGTTCTTTTGTTGATGTATCATTTTCATTTATTTTACTGTAATTTACTTCAATGGCGCTGTTACCATTACCCATTTCAGATGAAGGTGTTTCAATTTTTTGGTATGTTACAAATTCCGGAAAACTTGAACACCTGCGGTGATATTTGTGTAGTTGTGTGAAACCAGTTCTGTGTAAAAATAGTATTGGATCAACTTCCGTAATTAATTCTGGTTGATTTCGTTCAATAGCTCGTAGGCATATTAAAGTTGCTTCTGCATATTTTTGCTGGCATAAAAATGCACTTTTTTCAAAACATGAAGACAAATGTTGTTTGTCTGATATAAGTCGACAAAGTTTTTGTGATAGTGTATGATTCTCAAGACAACGGTATATCCATATTAATGATTTATCATTCTTGATACGGCAATAAGGAATATTCGATGAATTTTCTATTTCGTTCAGGATTGACAGGGAGCTTGTTAATGATGGAGTTAACCAGTTTAATCCCTCTATAAATAACCAACAATCAGCTGAACCCTACGGAAGTAATTATTGTTAATTAACAGTAGTAGGATAATAGAAAAAGTAGACTTTGACAATTAATTCTATTCAAAAATATATAAACAGATTATTAGCAAAAAATTAACGCCAATATACGAGTATTAGATGATTAAAGTTCTTTATATGTGTAAAAATAAAATAATGAAGCAGATAATATAACGATAACAAAATACATTTCTTATCAAAAAATATATTATTGTTATTATTATTGTAAAAATATGTTATTATAAGCATTTTAAGTATTTATGAAACGTTTTTGTTGATAACATTAGCTATGTTATTACTTTACTCGTATATATTGACCAACGTCCATTGTCATTTTTTTATAAATCTAGAGCAAATTTTCATTTTATTATATTATAAGTAATGCTATTTTAAATGCATTGACTAACGTATCAAGCTTAAAACATATATACAATATTTAAGAGAATGGGAAGAATATTACATTCCCCATAAATGACAACAATTTCCTGGAAAATGACATAACCTATTTTACATAAAATAATCTTTAACTTACATCTGGTTTAAAAACTCTGGTTCCATGCTTGAAAATATTTTCAACAGCACTGTGTAATCTATTTAAGCCACCATAAACATTCCAAACATTGCAAACCTGTGATAAAAACAACCCTTCTGCAGTACTTTTAAGATTTAATAATAACTGTCTGTACTCCGTATGCAGCCGTTCGTTGTTACAATCTAGATGATCCATTTTGCGATTTTTTTTAGATAACAGAATTTATGTTTACATGTAAATTGGTAAACATTTTAGTCATTTTCTAAATATTTTAAATTCATTATTGTAAATATAAATGACACTTGACAGAACAAATTAATAAACGTCAGTGAACAAAACATTAACTATGCCATCTATCCAAATGGTATATGTACTATTTATTCAAATAATCAGAAATAATATTTTGTTTTCCAATTAGAGATTTAAATATAAGTGAAAAGTAATATCTAAAAGTAAAGTAAAATTTATTTAAAAATATCTACATATTTTTTTGTTATCTGTTAATAACACTGCCATTTTTTATTAGAGTTTCGGTATCTACAATTCCTAAAGCACATAAACATACTAACGCTGCTCCTTGCTCAGCAAACCTTTTATTTTTTTCCCAATAACTTGATGTATATTTTTTTCCATCAAAAATAAGTATTGTTCTAAATAATTTGTCCTCTCTTTCAGTAATATATGTTGGTAAATCGAAACCCTTTTTTCCAGCCCAAACATGCAATTTACTTTTCGGCAAGTCAGTATCAATTGGATAATTTGACCGAAGAAAAGCAACTTGCATTTCAATGAGATCTTTGTCCTTTCCTGTATCAGTTTTTAATCTCTTAATTGGAGGTTCTAAACTTCTTGGATTCACTTCCCAACGACCTTGAATTCCTTTCGATTGATATTCTGATTGTTTTTCTTGACAATATTTATCCATGTCCCAGATGGCGCTAAATATAAAAATGTTATATGTAATTTAATAGTTAAACAGACCATTACGCATTGATTTGTGAACATTTAGTAATTTAGGAATCGGAAGTACATAACTTACCATATTTGTTCAAGTGTTTGGCACTCTAAGAAGCGCTTTCCTCTCGGAGTTTCTTGAAGATCTCGCAACATATTCTGAACACAGTACTTAGAATTGGATGGTGCATTATCATAATCTACAGCAAGTTTTAAGTAATCTTTGATTACATCGTCGAGGGGAAGCAAGCCCTGAGGTCGAAAAATAGAACAGTTCCATTCTGCAGCTCTAGCAATCATTACGCTACTGGTGCCGCAAGCTTTTTTAAACTTGGCGATGTCGGTAAATTTTTCAATCTCCTTCGAACCTCCACTGAAATTAAATTAATTTATTTAAAAAGAAATTAAAAAAAAATTATACACCCAAAAAATATATGAGCTAAGTACTTTGCAATAACAGGAATTTCTAAAACATCTGCAATAACTTTTATACACTCGGGATGCACAAAATGCTGGGGCCGTTCTTCCCGGGTTCTGCCATGTACAGCGATTGCAGAAATACCGGTTTTAACAAACCGTTGAACCAATTGTAAAGTTGGTGTTATATCGCTCGAAGTCTTGTCTAAAAGACGTATTTTGCATGTTACTGGTATTTTTAATCCTTCAACTAATGTCCTTAATATATTTTCTGCTTTGTCGGGTTGAGAAAGCAAAGCAGCTCCCATACCTCCTTTAATAGAAAATTCTTTTGGGCAACCCATATTTATATCGATACCAGCAATATCATTTTCTCTAAAATAAAACAAATTGATTACTAAAACACAGTTCTACATAATTCTTTATGAACATTTTTGTTATTTGTAAACGTACACCATTTTAGCAACCTTTAAAGCTCTATCAGCATCACATGTTCCTAGTTGTAGCACTACTTTTGACTTTTCTTCTAAACAAGTTCTAAAAACTACAGTTCCATCCGTCTGATCAATAAAATCGATTGTACCCAATACGTCTGTAATAATAGAAAAACAAAACCAATAAAACAAAAGCTTAAAAGTTTTATATCCATATAATACTACTATCTTACCGTTTATACGTCTTTTTGATCTTAGAAATTTCCAATCTATTAATTCTTCTGTATACACAATATCAGCACCGTATGCCAGAGCAAGAAGTCGCATTGGAAGAGTTCCTACACGTACCATTGGAGCTAATATCAATTTGTCTGTATAATTTAACTGCATTTCTTTTTCAATAGCTTCAGTCATTTTGTTATTAGTATTTATATGTCTCTTTATAAAATATTTCTTCGTATAGAGTTTTCGCAAATGTGACCACAAATGATAACCTAACTTATTGTTCATATTTTTAAATCACTCATGGAACTCGAACATGTTCACTACAGTATTCTAATAACTATATGACACAGTATGTTAATAACTATTAGGCTTAAAAACAATTAATAATTTTGTAATCATACAAAATATAGCTATAATCTTTAAAATAAAATCAAATTTTAAACTACAACTCTTTATCTTTGATTTAATGACAGATTTGCTACCAATGCCTTTCTTTTTATAAAGAGGCGTAGCTAAAGATTGTGGTAGCTACTTGTAGCACGAAGCTTTCTCAATTAAATTACAAATGTCAAATCAAGCATGAAAAAAAGCATTTCGGTGTATAAAATTAAATAATGAACGCAAATTTATTTATGATGAATTAGAAAGAAAATATGCTTTTTTAGCATAAAATGATCAATAAAAAATCAAGATATAAATTGAAAACTTAATGAAAACTGGCATCTAATGTACAAAATTTAAACAATAGTTTATTAACAATAAAAACAGAAGGAATTATTTATTTTGAAATTGTTTGAAATTTCAAGGGTATGTTTTCAACCATCCAAAATAAGTACATATATTAATTAAATAGTTATTAGTTTCTATATTATTCCTTATATTACATCCTCGGATTTTATTTTATACCACGCATAGAATCTTATTTTAACCAAACTATAAATAGCAACATATTTTAACTTTCACTACTATATTTAAATTGAAGAATTTTAGTCAAAACCATTGCTACTACTAAAAATGTTATTTTTTGTTTTGTAATTACACTATCTATTTGCTTAATTCATTGTGTAATATATATTAGTGGATTAATGCATAAAATTGATAAGATTACATGAGAACATAAAGAAACATACTTTGTATTTTTTTTCAAATTATATAGTGCACATTTTAAATTATCCTTTAATTTCCTTTTGCAGTACAATGTCTCATACTACTCGATATTCAACAGCCCTCTTCAACATTATGTTGGGAGGGAGCTCTGCCTGGGCTCTTCGTGTTATAGATCCCGAGGATCTAAATTTCGCATTGTTTGCTTTCGGAATTGTGTTAATTCATTCCATGGTTGCCGTTGTTCGATATGGTATGTGTATTATGTATATATTTCAATATCGTGCAGATTAATATATACTATTCCCATTATACTTTATCACACATTAAGAATCAGGTAATATCAGTAGGTGTAATATTGTATATGTTACCTTTACATAAATACTCCTGATATATATGCCACTTATCGTACTTAACATAATTTATTATATTCATTTATCTTTTATCCATAAGGTCATCCGGACTTCGGTGGCAACTTCAAAGTCATCCATGATACTACTTCCAATATGCTGAGCATATTTACTGTTCCACTAATTGTAACACAGCTCTATCTCCAGGAGAACTATTTAGATGAGTTTTGTTATATACATGTCGCATCTGCTTCCATATCAGCTCTTAGTTATTTTATGAGAAAAACTAAACATAACAAACTTCGGGACTTCGTTATTGCAGCCAATATTTGTTCACTTTTCTTTATCTCGTTTAACACTGATAATCACTGGGGCACTGCTCTTGGTGTTTCGTGTGCTTTAAACTATTTCGGATTGAATTTATTTAAGCACGCATGGGAAGCACCATGTACAGATTTATATACAATAGGATTCTGCTTCTTTAACTATTTCGCTATTCGATCTCTCTTGAATTAATACCTTACTTTTTGAACTAACACATTATTTTTGAAAAATATCCGTTTTCGAAACTTATATACAATTCATTTTGAACTCAATTTTTTTAAATATTTTTTATAAGTAACATATATTATCTTAACCCATTTTATACTTAATATTAATTGTTATCTATGTAGCTTTTACTAATTTTATAAAATATAAACTTTTCTAAACATATCACTTCCGATGTTGAATCAAATTTTTAAAATCTTGTAACAAAATAAAATTTATTATATACCTTGTAACAAAATATATTTTGTATATTATTAAACTTTTTGAGGGTTACTGTTGGTTTTATTTTCTTAATAAATTACTATTTCTAAAACGATTTAAATAATAAAATGATAAAAATAATATTTTTTTAGAATTTTTAATATATTACTTGTAGGTTTAATACATTAAAATAAACGGCAATATAAATAGTTTTGAAAATAAATAAATAAATAAATAATTAAATTCTAATATTTTAATAAATACATATATAAATTTAAAATATGACTATCACTTTGTTAAACTAATAACTTCTTACCCAAATCAAAACAACTCTTCAAAATACTGTAATACATTCGCTTTACATTCATTTTTTATATTAATAATAATACGTATTTAATAATAATCTATTCGTATATTTGTCTCAAACGTTTTAAGGATAGAATATTTATATTATAAATACTCCGATACCTCTTCAGAAGACTTGATAGATTTTTGTTGCATGTTTAGTCAAAATTCTATTTTTGCAAGTAGGCGTATTACAGGCAGTGCACGGAATATGAACCAATTTGTTATTATGATGTAATATCTAAATACAAAATGATATAATTTGATTGCCCATTAAAGCAGATATATAACATATTTACATATATTAATTTAATCCTTATAATTTACACAATGTATTAAATAATGATTAATATTTAATTGTGTATCTGCCGCATCCGGTTACTAATTATGATTATCACTAGACATACACCAAAAAGAACATTGTATAAAATAAATAAAATGAAATAGATTTCATGATAATTATAATCAGAAAATCGTACTACTGTACTTTGAAAATGATCTGGTTTGTGTCTATGCTGAATTGTCTTTTCAGAATAAAAACTATTAAGAACTTACACATGGCTATTATAGTATTATCATTGCAGAATATTCTTTGTAAAATTATAAAATATGTGTTTATAATTTAAACTGGATTGGAAGGAGGAGGTTGTAACATCGACCTGGCTGCATTGGTTAGTTTCTGTGATACAACTCTTGCAATATGTGCGCTATTTCTCCATACGTATTCTCTAGTTTTGTCATTATCGTCACTGCTCTCTACTTGCACAGTACGAGGTTGCTGTACTTTTATTGAATGTAATGTTGCGGCACCACCCTTTACTACCCTTAAATTGATGACGCCGAGCATTTCTTGTGTAGTTGCAGTTGCTGACTTTAATTCTTTTCTTACACCACGACCAATCTGAAATAAGTTGAAACAGTTAAGCTATAATATGACACATATCTACTTTAAAATGTATTGTTAAACACATATATTTTGTTTACGTGATGGGCTTGTGTCCTAAGGAGTAAGCTCCTTATATGTTAAGAGATATTAACAATTAAAAAAGTCATTTTGTCTCTCTAATTATTAAAGCGATTCAATGTTGTACACATTCACAACCGCTGCCAACCTTACAGCTCACAAATCTCTGCTATATGAATTTATATATCAAAACATCAAATATTATTTACAGCTATTTCAAGGAACAATAAAATTTCAATATTATGTCTGCCTTAGCAGGGTTAAATAAAATAAAAACTTATTATTCTTTGACTTGACTTGATTATTTGACTGCCATCAGCTATAAAATATTACCACAGCACTGACCTACTCAACAAATAACTGACGTTAAAATGCATTTCACATCATACAAATATGTCCGACCATTTCTAGCGCTAAAACTACAATTCAAACTTTTAATTACTATATCTCCGTCAATATTTGGATATTTAATAAAATAGAAACGCCAATACACATTTATTAACATCAATTGCAATCTTTATAGAAATTGTAGACGCTATAGTTGTGATAGAAATAGAGTGCAGCTGATAACAATTACAATTTCATATTACTGTATGTGCGTGTATTAAAATATTACCTCCTTTTCAACTTTCAGAATAAGTGGACCGAGCATGAAATTGGTTTTGATTGTAGTATAATCCGACATCATATTAATTCTGACATCTCCAGTTCTTTTCAGAGAAGATAATCCATAAAGTGTTGCTCTAGCTCTGGATCCTTTTTTATTTGTTTGTTTCGGTTTAGGAGTAGTAGTTGGTGTTGTTGATGTTGTTGTTGTTGCAGCTTTTGTCTTTTGTCCTTTCTTTTTATTCTTATTACCTCCACTACTAGCTCGATTTTCATTTGTAAGTGGTTCTACTTTTGATGAACTGGTAATAAATTTTTCTGGGATTCCTACTTCAATCAAAGGTGTTGTTGCTTGATATTGTTCGGATGGTTTTGTCAATTCGGCAATAGTTACATTTTCAGAGATAGCTGATTTGATTACTTCAGTTGTTGCAATGATTTCATCACTTCCTGTGCGCGATTTCGATTTTGTGCTATTTCTGTGTGATTTGTTACTAAAATGTTAAAAAGTTGCATGTAATTTATTTGTAATATGTATGTCCCTAAAGTAGAGTCTAGCGAAAAACTGGCTTCACTATGTATAACGTTACAATAGTTGCAGCGTAAGGCGCATAACTTACCGATTCCTGTTACGTTTCTTCCCTTTTAGTTTAGATTTTTGTGATGGAGTGAGTCGCACACTAACTGGATCATATGATCGACGTAGAATTTTATTAATACGAGCTAGAATTCCATCTACGAAACGATTATATTTTGAAATATAAATCTGTGGAACTGGAGTTGCAGCATCTTCAATAGCTCCTGGAATATATACAAATATTTAATTATAAATATATAAATTTTGAGAAGTTTATGTGTGTTTTTTTATCCTTTAAATAATTATATAATTGGCTCCAATTATTTTACTGATTAGTTCATTGTTTACGCCTACAATAATGTAAATATGTTTTGGCGCCTTAGAGATAAGAAATACCACATGAATAACACATGCTTAAAAAACATTTATGAGGCCAAATAACAGTACAAGATATATTTATGCTAATTTTAAAATATATTCAATCGAAATGTTTACGTATAAAACAAAATCAAAACCGGAAATATATCTAATCTAGTATATATAAGTTTAAGTAAATATAATAATTAGCAGTTTATTTGTTTAGTTCATGTTAGTAACGTATTCAAAGTACATATAATAAATGAATTTAGCAGAATATTGCAAATAGTATGAGCATGACATCATACGAAGCCAATGAACGGTAACGGTAAATGCATATATGGAGATACTTCTATATAGTGTACATTACACCTGTTTCTTTACAACAGTATTATCATATAATATATGTCTATATTATTATATAAATTATATACAAATTTTAGTGAATAAATAAAATAACTTTTGGTGATATTTGTTATGCCTACGAAACAGGGGTTCAATCAAGTAGTTTGCGTGAGTTTATAACATTGTCAATGGGCTTGTGTCCCATGTCTTAATTTCTATAAAAGTGTACTATATATTGATAAAGTTGGTTACTAGAACCTCAAATGTTCAATTATTTTTTAATAACTCCTTATATGTTAGGAGATATTAACAATTAAAAAAGTCATTTGGTCTCTTTAATTATTAAAGGGATTCAACGTTGTACACATTCCAAATGCATGTGACATCACAACTGCTGCCAACCTTACAGCTCATAAATCTCTGTTATATGTATTTATATATCAAAATATCAAATATTATTTACAGCTATTTCAAGGAACAATAAAATTTCAATATTATGTCTGCCTTAACAGTGTTAAATAAAATAAAAACTTATTATTCTTCGACTTGACTTGATTATTTGACTACCAACAGCTACAAAATATTACCAGAACACTGACCTACTCAACAAATAACTGACGTTAGAATGCATTTCACGTCATACAAATATGGCCTACCATTTCTAGCGCTAAAACTACAATTCAAACTTTTAATTGGTATATCTCCGTCAACATTTAGATATTTAATAAAATAGACACGCCAATACACATTGATTAACATCAATTTCAATCAACAATTGAAAAATCGACCACTAAATAATGAGGACACAAGCCCATTTCAGATTCAGAAATATTTTGAATTATGTATTTAATACATTTTATAAATAATTCTTAGAGAGCAATATTAAACGAGTTAGAAGAAACAGTAATCCTGCGTCAATCCTCTCGGACATACTTAATATATTTTATTCTTTTGAAATTTCTCAAAACTTATTTCACTCAGTGCCAATTTCTAATATGAACAAATTTGTTCTTATTTGCGTTTATAACCATGAAAAAAATTTGTAGATAACTTTATTTATAAACCGTTCCCCGGAATATTTTCTTTCCCTGTTTTAAATAAATTAATATTTAAAAAAGATATACAAGACTCTTTCATAAAGAATCTTTTTGTTGTTTATACAGGTTGTTAATTAAATATAATTTGTTCCAAGTAATTAGTACCTCAGGTAACAAAGAAACTAACAGTCTATGGTTGTAAACAATGGCGGTTAACGACTTGACAGTTTAAGAATTAAGTAATGCCTTGGGGTACTTGTTGTTGCTTGTTGGCTTTACCCGCTATGCCTCTCACGGCCAAGGTCTCTCGCTGACCTTATTTAAAACATGTTTTAGTCATTATGAGATAAATGATATAAACTTGTAATGCGTTAGAAAAGGATGCAACATACTTAAAGAAGAAAATTTATAACGTAAAATTAAATTATGTAAATTACTATCTAACTAACTGTGACAAACAGTAACTAGTAACCGAGTGGCTTATATGACTAATGAATCAATGATTTTATAATATGTGTAGTACAGTGACGGATTAAATAGTTGCAGAACTCTAAGCGGAATCTAGTTTCAAGGCACTTGTGTTTCAAATGTACCAAAGAAAACTATTACGTACTTAAAAAAATAAACTGTAGCAAACATATAATGTTCTGACTGAGAACGAACAAAGGCTTTATCAAAATTATTAGGCTATAGTCCAGACTAATAACTTACAAAACGTTTTGAATTCTTCTGATAGATATTCGTCAAAGAAATTTAGAGGTTAGGTTTGAGCTCGTGCTAATTAGGCGCAGAAGGCAGCCATTATAACAAGAACAAAAAACGAGATTGTAATTTAAATATAATTTGAAAAGATGTTTATAATTTATATATTTTAAAGTTACTAGTGCGAGTGTATAACCTCTCCCAATCGAGTTTAAGTTGTACACTCGTCTCTCGAGCATAATAACAGACCATTGTATATTTTAAAAGTGGTTTTTAAGTGGGTCACCTATTGACATACATCTTCCCATAAAGAGACGAGCGGTCATTAACTTGGTGGACCTGTTTTGTAGACTTCCTTGTTTTAATAAGTTCCATCAATAATTTCATGTAGAGAGTTTGTTAATTTACTTAAGGAAAAGTTGATTCTAATTAGCTGTAATAGATGGCGCAGTTTACAAAATCAATTAATGAATTCTAACTCACTCTTTACTGTGACATTTTGAATGTTAGGTTATGTCGGTTAATTATTTAGACTCATTTCTTGTACACAGAGATATTAAAGCAACAATTATTACGGCATCCGGTTGCAATCGATTGTTATTAAATATTTAACAAACGTAGGATGCTAGAAGCAGGAGCAATTGTAGGCGTAAACAATGTATAAGCAGGCGTTTGCGAAGGCAATGTTAGAAGAATATCATATATCATAATTCATTAGTATTATTAATAGAATTTATATAAATTACATTAGTAGTTATATATTGAATCGGTCATGTCAGAAATACAATACTCAGGCAAACCATAAGATGAAATAGAAACAGGATCCTCTAGTGAATTATCAGTTAATTCGTTTCTTGAATTCATTGCGAACTCTAAACGAATTTCAGTTCATATTCATTCTGTTAAAAATATTATGGTTAAGAGGGTAATTTTAAGAGTTTACTTACTGAATTCTTTGTTGTTGCGGGCAACAAAGTGTCAAATTTAATGGAGTGTATTTCTGAAATGACTGCTTTATATTTAATTGTAATTATAATGTATTATATGCATAAAATTTATAAACGCAAAGGCACAATTATTTATTGTTTAATGTATTACATTAACGCTACCTTTCACGTTACATTAGCGCTACCTTTCACGTTAAGGCGACAAATAGTTTGGATGGTAAGCTTGAGGTTAGATATCTATACATTGAAACTTACGCCAATATTAATCATTAAGCAAAGCTACCGTGCTATAAGGTAACTGCAAGGTTTATTTGAACCTGAGATTATTTTATATTTTACGATAAGCAGCGCTAAATATGTGCACTTTATTTTGTGAAATTTTGCCATTACGTTTAGAAATTTAATTTTTTAAATATTTAGCATGCACTTAAATTAAAATTAAAATAAATGTATGATTAATTAACTTGCTGTTACATTTATATAGCATTTACGTAACATTTACCCCAAAATAATCTGTCATAGTTATATATTACGTAAATGCTGCATTCGTGAATGTTTTCAGATTACATATGGATTTTTTCACAGTCAAATTATGTCAAAAAGAAATTCGTCTTTTGTCAAAAGTCAGCATGAAAAGTGAAATGATGTTGTTGATTTAAGCTAATTACAAAACTAATAAAATAAGAAAAGTGCATTAAGTTAAATACTGTGAATATTACGTCATTAATTTTAAAGAATAATTTGACCGTGTAAAAAATAAAAAATAAAAAAATAAAAAATAAAAAATAAAAAACACAAAATAATTTTGTTTATAAAAAAATCTATTCAAAATATTTTTTGTACATACAAAATTTCATACAATAAATAAATAAAATAAAAATAAAAAAAAGTCCGCTGTACCAAATAAAAATTTGTCAATTCATTTTGTTAATGACAAATGGATTCAGCAGTTTTTAACTTCAATGCTAAAGAAGTTTTGATGAAAATGATGAAAAATATTGCATACAAATGAATGATTTATTTCGTTTCGTTGTATTCGGTCTATGTATTTCGTCTTTATCAAAAATTGAATAACTTAATCAACCAAATTTTGAGGTTATATTATTCGTGGGGCGCAATATCTGTTTTCAATAAACGCACATATTTTTTTATTAAAATAATAAATAAATAAATACTTAATAGAATTAAATAACAGTTAAATAATTTAAATAAAATTAAAATAATACTCGCGCAGTTTAAAGTAACGGTTTTTTATAGAAATTTCTGGGTCAATGTGCCCATTTCTTTGTAATATTTCATACGAAGTATTACAAAACATTCCATAATGAGAAATCGATTCTATTCGCGTGTGTTTCTTTAGTTCCACCGAATTAAAACCCGCGAATATTAAATACTTTTAAAATAAATAATAAATATCCCCAGTAAACCATAAAATGAAATGAAACTAGCGTTCTCTGATGAACCATTCTCAAGTTCGTACTTTGAATTCATTACGAACTCCATACAAATTCAAGTTCGTTAAATGTCAATTTATGAAATAATATGGTTAACTGGGTTATGGTCTACAAACTATCGGAGCTTCTTACTTTGTTTATGCGAATGTTTACGGCTTTTATGAGATTTTCCGTTCTTTTTACTATGAATTTTATTTGATTTTGACTCACGTGATCTAGCTGAGATTACGTCATCACCAATTAATTCATCATCATCATCATCGTCATCATCGTCGTCATCATCATCATCATCATCGTCGTCTAACGCGTCCTCGATATCATCTTCATCGTCGTCATCATCATCATCATCGTCATCATCATCTTCAACGGTTTCTACAGCAGGAACAGCTTGTACTTGTTGGTATTGAATAACAGCAGGTGCTGCTACAGGTTCCGGATCCTTTTCAGCAACTACGATATTATTTTCAGCTGCATCCTCAACCGCTTCGTCATACACAGCTCCTGAATCTAACCCTGTCTCACCAGCTTGAATGTAATCGACGGCTTCCTCGGAAACAGGTGCAGGTGCAGCAGCTGGGACTACTACAGGAAGTGCTTGAGCAGCTGCTGGTACTATTGGTTGAGCTGCTGCAGGTGCTAGGACCGGTTGTGCTGCTGCAACAACTGGTTGAACTAGTCCGGTGGAGGGGGAAACATCATTATCATCATCGTCATCATCATCATCGTCTTCTGGAAAAATAGTAAAACAATTCAGGTATTAATGATGAATGAACCTGTGTACAATAAGCAAAGTTTATAGACTTACCTCCTAAGATGTCGTCAAAGAATCTTTCCAAATAATCGCCGCCATCATCGTCGTCATCATCATCGTCATCGTCAGAGGAATCATCGTCATCGTCATCATCATCTGGAATTTAAATTCATGAAACTAAGAATTAAATTCTAACAAGAAATGAAATAAGAAAAAAGTTTCATTTCTAAATTTCATTCAGACATAATACAACTTACCATCATCTACATCTAATGCGTCTGTAATGTCATCATCATCGTCGTCATCATCATCATCGTCATCATCGTCGTCTTCTCCGGCGGCTTCAGCAGCAGCTGGGGCTTGTCTGCTAGTTCCAACAACTTGGGCGGATTCTAGTACTTTGGGTGAGGCCACCGCTGGTACGACATCCTGGTGAGCGGTGATAATCTGGATTGGAGATGAATACACCGTCACTGTTAGACACAACAGCAACGCGCAACAGAGGGAGAACTTCATTGCTGATTTCTGAAACAATTAGTTTCTACATCAATTTAAGATTACCTAATGGTCTTCTAACTTGCTTTCTAATCTAAATAAATTGGGGTGTACATTTTTTTATCTGTTATTGGTAAAGTTGGCTTTCAATACGTCAAATGTGAAATTATTTTTAAATTATTTATAATATTTTAGTAGACATTAACAATTATTAAGTCACTTTAATAATTAAAGGTAAAAAAATTATTAAAAAAATTTCAATTTTTGACGTTATGCAGTATCTACTCTCTATCTTTCTAATAAATTGCCATCTCTGATATATAACACAGAGTAAAAGAGATAATATACTTTGATCGTCCAGTTTATTCTGATTCAATACTCAGATAACTCAGAAATTACACCAACCAAAATTCAAATGCAGACAACTTATCGAGAAAATTATTTTCGTCGTTATCTCAAAACTCTAATGAACTGAACAATCGACTTATACTATGAATATATTAAACAATATTTATAGCTATCTCCAGTAACGCAGAAAGTTGTGATATTATGAAATGGTAATCTCTGCCGCGTGATGTCAAGAATCATATTTAAAATTTTGAATATAACAGTCAAATGTTTTACTTAAAATATTATTTAAATATCAATAAATAATTTATATATAATTCATTAAGATTCGAAATATCCAACTGTAAAAAATATGTCACAATCAAACTGTCATCTCGTAGTTAAAGAATTCAAATCACTGACCTAGTTGATATACATTTTAGTTGAACGATCTTTATTTAATAATACCGGTTATGCGTAACTGTCAATATCGATTTCTCTCGTGAAGCATTGATGATCGCAACGATCGAGTGTGCTTCTATAAGAATGAATTAGAACGAGTAGATCTCTAAATTATTACACTAACATGAGGGTTCAATCAATTTCGAAATGACAAATTCCAGGTGTACATTTACACGGACATGAAATCTGATCACGGTTATGTATCTTCTGAAAGTTACATATATTGTCATTTCAAATATTTGATATTAATCATATGCAAAAGCAGGTATCTGTCATGATCAGAAATATGAACAACATGTTCAGGCAGATTAATAATACTCGTTATCAAAGCAAGATAATTTAAGGCATTTAGAAACTTATGGCATTGAGCTGTAGAATTTTTATGGGCCGATCAGTTAAGATCTGAAATTAATTTCAGATTCAGACGAAATATCCGTTTATCGTAAATGCAATTTTCCTTAAAAAGATCGATTTTTTAATTGATTCAAATCGAGGTCTAAATAATCGAAGTCTAGAAGATCGATTTCTCAAAAATCGATTTTTCGATTCTTTTTGAGTTTTTATATAAAAAACAAAGAAACTAACCCTTTTATTTTTATGAAATATGTAAAAAGATACAAGCCTTTCTTATCATTAAAGAATAAGTGAAAAGTGATTTTTGAATAATCAATAAAATCATGTACATAGAATAAAATAATTATAATATTTCATGTTCAAGCTTATAATAAATAACGTAAATAATTGCATATTTCGAGATTTTCGAGTGTTTCAGATCGATTATTTAAAAGCGATTAAAAAATCGATTCTTCGATTAATTGATCTCAGATCGCCATCCCTAATCTGAATCTGAAAGTACGACCAAACAATTATGTTAGATTTCAGAAAATCTGATATGACTCTCTAAAAAGACCTGTATATATGTAACAGGTCGACTTTTAAGGCTAACACTATGTGAAGACATTGAAGAAATCAAGACAAACGCCTAACTAAAATTCCCACGTTCTACAGCCTTACGTCTAATGTTCAAATTTTGAACACCCTGCTACAAATTCGATTCTACATATGATCCTGTTTGTCACAATTGCTTGTCTTATCATATTATTTTTCTAATCTTTTATCTAACATAAAAACTAACCACTAACATAATCTACTGACTCATTTAAATATTATTTATGAAAAATTTGATTCTACACCTATGTATATCTGCTTTATATTCGTAAATGTGACGAATTATTAGTAAATGTACAAACAATGTACATTATATTCAGATGCAAACATACATGGTACAATCTTGTCACAATCATGACACAAATTATAGACATATGTATTATAATATTTAATTAAATTTATTATTTTACATTTATGTTATTTTAAATTACTACACTATAACTAACGACTAATAGCTAGTTAATTAGCAATAAGTAATAATATGGTAATGGATATTATGGCTATTACCGACGATCTCCTACTACGTTGACAGTTTTTATGGTGTTGTAGCTTTATATATGTGGGATACAGGCCCGGATTTGAGGGACGGCAGGCGGGGCTACTGCCCCGGTGCCTCCAGAATAGAGATCAAAGCACTACATTTTTGAAAAACTTGACGGAAAAAATTTATTTCTTTTATTCGAAAAATACTTAGAGGCCTTCGCTCTTTCGTTGCCCCAGGGCTTCCACATATCTAAATCCGGCACTGGTGGGATACAACCACTGTCTAATTAGTATATGATTATGTATACCTAATAACATCCAAAATGAGGTGGATAACAACCAAACTATGAGATTATAGCAATGGTCCGCGGATTGAACCCTAAGATATCAATGGTATCGGTCGTAGCAATAGATACAATCTTTATTAATTCAGACTAAGGCAAATAAAGTATAAATTAGAAATTAATATAGAAGAAAATCCTATCTACTACTGCATTGTTAAGCTGAATAAACAAGAGCATTATCTTCCGAACGTATCTGATACATAACTTATACATCAATGTATATTGAAGTTATTGCATAATGAATTAATACACGAATATATCTTTCATGGTTACATAGAATATTTCATGAAAAGACCCAGCACCTATTTTATTTTTCCCGCAAATTATTTAACATTGACTAGAGTGAGGTAAATAGAAGTATGCAAGGTATACCCAAGCATAGAAGTCTAAATTAGCGATCTAAATTTGCATATCTTAAATTTAAATTTAATGCGGGTCTATCTATAAAATTTGCACCAACTTCATACACTCTATAATAATACTATTATTATTAACAAACTTTAATAGAAAAAATAAGTAGCATAAATAATTTTCTCACAAATCTCACAATATTTTGATAATTACGAGTAATTTACAAAAATTATAGTTCACTGCATAGACATGGTCCTTTTTTTAAATGGAACTCACCTGAAGTACACTGCGGGTTAATACAATTCCACTGAACACTAAAAAAGAACTCGAACTCACTTTGTAACGCACTATGTCAACGTGCGGTCAAGGTCCGCGCCTGAAAGCTGAGCAGTTAGAGGTGATTCCTCTTATATATCACTATTTTATAACATCCGGTGAGACGACAGGGGGGGTAGTGGGGTCGGTGGCGAGAGGAGGACAGGGGAAGGGAGTTACTCAGCGTTCAACAGGTTGGCTGTTGAGTACGAGAAATTACAGGTGAATGAAAAAGGTAACTTGATGAAGAGGAGAATAAGAAGGGGCAGACATAGTGGATCTATAAGACTGTGAGGGGGAGAGGAGAGGTTGAAGAAGTTGAAGGCTAGTGATCACCGGTCGATGGACATCATTTCCGATAGTAGTTATCGGTTTAGAAAAAAGTAAAAATTCGTCCGCATTTTATTGATTGTACAGGAAATTAAACTACATTCGTAATAAACTTTCTGACAGAGACCTACTTGGTTATCGTAACTATAATAAACTATTTTATAAACATATATTTTTACGTATCTGATACATAAATATGTAGCAAATGTTGTGTTAACTGAACTTACAATTCGGATGACCATTCATCCAAAAACAAAGTCTTAGATTTTCGTTCTTTTTGGCTTCACAATAAACATTTTGGAGTCACTTTGACATCATATTTAAGATGGGTATAGTTTTTTTGTCATGAAAGAGTTCATTTACAGTTCAGTTTCTCACAGCCCATCATATGAAATGTTTATTTTATCGGCTACAAATGGTGAAACCACTCCATCTGTCGGAATACATATGAAGATAAAGTTGATGAAGTGCAATAGTAATAGAAACATTACAAAACAGGACACTTCACTAAATGGGCTTGTGTCCTATGTTTTATTTCTATAAAAGTGTACTATATATTGATAAAGTGCGTTACTAGAACCTCAAATGTTCGATTATTTTTTAATAACTCCTTATATGTTAAGAGATATTAACAATTAAAAAAGTCATTTTGTCTCTTTAATTATTAAAGGGATTCAACGTTGTACACATTCCAAATACATATGACATCACAACCGCTGCCAACCTTACAACTCATAAATCTCTGCTATATGTATTTATATATCAAAATATCAAATATTATTTACAACTATTTTAAGGAACAATAAAATTCCAATATTATGTCTGCCTTAGCAGGGTTAAATAAAATAAAACTTATTATTCTTTGACTTGACTTGATATTACGACTACCAACAGCTACAAAACATTACCACAGCACCGACCTACAACGTCATACAAATATGGCCGACCATTTGTAGCGCTAAAACTACAATTCAAATTTTTAATTGCTATATCTCCGTCAACATTTAGATATTTAATAAAATAAACACGCCAATACACATTTATTAACGTCAATTTCAATCAACAATTGAAAAATCGACCACTAAAAAATGAGGACACAAGCCCATTGTTTACTGGGTTCGTTCCCAGAATTCAATAAAACTAAATTGGTTCTGAAAAGACAATTTATAACTGGAAAGAAATAAGTGTTATACCTCGAGTTTCTAGTCACAATAAATATGCTACAAATTTGTGAACATATTTACATAAAAAATGATTACAAGATATTATATTAAATGGTGGAGCTATAAGCTGTTCCGTGGAAACCGTTCGCCGGGAGGTTTGCCAACAATTGCCATCTTAGCCTCATCAGGAATATTTAGAAGTAGAAAATAAGCTATCGTGTAGGATATGGAATATTTTCTTAAAAAACAAACTCTCAAGTTAGATGTCGCTAATTTCAATTAACGTGGTCAATTAAATTCATTCAGTCCCTCGTGGACAAAGTCCGGGATAGTCCCATGAATAAATAAATAACTTGAAAAATGTATGAGTTACTTCTATAAAAAATTTAAATAAATTCCACAGATACTAATGTTTATTAATAATTAATTTGTTAGGTTAATAGACCGCGAATAACTTATCTAGGTAAATTACTAAAATTGTTTTACAACTGTTTAATTACTAAAAAACTTAAAAATACGCTTAATTTATGTTAAATTAAAAATAAAATGTGCTTTGTAGGAAATAAGTGAAATCACGTTGGTTTGTGCGTTCGTAGCGGTTATGGGAGGTGCACTGGGTATGTAGAATGAAGAGGAAGGGCAGGGGTACACCGCACAGAAGAACATGACACACATCTTGATATGTTAAACAAAATTTGTTATTTTTTTTGCTTTAGTAAGCATGACATGCTTAACATTTAATTCAAAATCAAATCAACGAAATGAAAATTGAACTGCAACAACAATTTGGTTAGAAATAAGCGGCAATTTTAAATTAGTGTACCGAATTTATTTCACAATTGAATACTAATAAGCTTTTAATTATGTAGGGGGTAGAAAATGATATCTTTTGTAATTGTACAACAATAAGAGAATGTTTGTAGTGCAATAACTACCTTAAGATATTGCAGTCCTTTTAGTTATAAGGATATATTTATTACAATCAATATCGTCTCATTGAATAGGTGATACCTAACCTCAATTAAGTTAATTTCCTATTTAAGATTCAACACATTTTAACTAATTTACACCTTTCTCCTATAATTCTATTATTATGTAGAATAATGTGTGTTAGCGTCTGTTACTGAAATTTCATTTATTTCTATTTTTGTATTCATCATACGTCTACAAACTGTCAACAAACATCATACAGTTTTATCGAAGACTAAACATTAAAAAGAACATTGCTCTTAAATGGAAAATGCGCGACGGTAACTTTACTTTATTAATAAAAATGTCTTTTTTTAGATTTATATATCGTTTAAAATAAACTTAAAATGTCAAGGGCACTGATAACATAAAAAATACCGGCCGAAAAACTATTATAAACACAGTGAGTAATGTTTAAAAACTGTCATAATTTATTCGTATTCATTAGTCGAAGAAATTGGTAGCACTGTGGAAAAAATGGCGATTTAAAAATTTGCTCCAAAAAATCTGAGGTTTCATATTATATTTGCGGTGGAAATATATTTCCGCGTGTTTCTTTAGCATTCATTATATCTAGTAGCAATTTATATATTTATTAATTTATTTATAATAACAAATTGTATCAAATGTTTTTAAACAATTTTTAATTTCAATTATTGTATTTTGAGATAACGATCGTTATCTTTCTTTTGATCGTTTCTTTTGTCGACAAAAGAAATACTCGAGTTACTAGCATTCTAGTGGATTCGGCAAGTTTATTTATATTCTCACTAATGAACTAGACGATCGATATCTATTAAAAACTTATTAAAATATAAAAGTATCAGTTAAAAATTAATAACATTGAGTCGACTAACTCTAAAAGAAATTAACAACATTTCAAAAACATAAACTTAAATTTAATTACATTTTATGGACATTTATAAATCGTGGTTTTGAAAGGGTCAAGGATACACATAATACATTTTAAAAGATTTCATTTAATTGGAGAAAGTTTGAAGAAAAAACTTTCTGAAGGTCAAATCTTAAATGAAATATTTGTTTATAAGTTATACCTGTATATTAATAGCAGTCTCATGCTCATCCCGAACCTCAGATGAATCGAATGGACCTGTATCTGTGTGTCTTCATTTAAACAAAGTGCCTGAAGCATTGCCTTAGAAATACAGCCCGATAAGATTATACTTGCATGAATAAAATAAAACGTTTAAATTTAACATCAAATAAAAAGTTGTTTGTGAAAGATTTTCTTCTTAAAACACATTTGTTTTTTAGTTCTAATTCGCAATCTTTTTAAGTGCTGTATAATTTATACCATGGACATTAATAGTGGCAATCAAGGCCAAGGCCTTTGGAGTGGGAGTAGGGGAGAAGTAGCAAAATTATTCATATTTATTTGAGCTTCCAATTTACACATTTTTTTATATCCGTAGATAAAAAATCCCCGAACTGATTTAGAAGAGAACTAAATCAAATATCAATTAGAAAAGGATAAGATAAGATAAGATAAGCATGAGGATAAGATAAGATATAAGGATAAGATAAACATGTTCAAATATGTTGTAAACGTATCTGTTGCATATATGTTACGTACAGAGATGTGCGTTCAAATACATAAACTCAAAATGCAAATACAAAATAGTAAATACCTATTTTCTATTTTGTATTTAAATATCTTTTAAGAGTATAGAATTTTATATTTTATTTGAAAACTTTTATAAACCTATTTCCTATTTGGAAAATACAAAATACTTTTTTCATTTTTGTTACTTCATAGTGTTAATCAGTAAATATTATTTTTTAGAATATAAACTTAAAACCCCACCAACATTAGCACCATCTATGATCTAAAAGTATCTGCACAATGGGCTTGTGTCCTATGTCTTAGTTTCTATAAAAGTGTACTTGTACTATATATTGATAAAGTGGGTTACTAGAACCTCAAATGTTCAATTATCTTTTAATAACTCATTATATGTTGGGAGGTATTACCAATTAAAAAAGTCATTTTGTCTCTTTAATTATTAAAGGGATTCAACGTTGTACACATTCCAAGTGCATGTGACATCACAATCCTTGTGTAAGGTTACCAAGCTTACAGCTCATAAATCTCTGCTATATATATTTATATATCAAAATATCAAATATTATTTACAGCTATTTCAAGGAACAATAAAATTTCAATATTATGTCTGCCTTAGCAGGGTTAAATAAAATAAAAACTTATCATTCTTTGATTTGACTTGATTATTTGACTACCAACATTACCGAACAACATTACAGAACATTACCATAGCACTGACCTACTCAACAAATAACTGACGTTAAAATGCATTTCACGTCATAAAAATATGGCCGACCATTTCTAGCGCTAAAACTACAATTCAAACTTTTAATTGCTATATCTCCGTAAATATTTAGATATTTAATGAAATAGACACGCCAATACACATTTATTAACATCAATTTCAATCAACAATTGAAAAATCGACTACTAAAAAATGAAGACACAAGCCCATTGTCTTAATACACCCTTCTACCCCCACATGCGACATCCAACATTTATATATTTTCATTCATAAGTTGACATTATTTAGACATGAGTGTACTAAATGTGTTGTACTTTTAACGTCCGGACTTGTGCGACATAAACTAGCGACACTAATAAAACTTATGCTATTTTGAAAAATTCTAGGTAGTATTTTTATGAAACAAAAATGTTTCAAAACGAACTCAGTCTTTATCAAAGAGAATTCTCATAATTATTTAAAAAAAATAACATTTATATTAGTAACATAAAGAGTATTCTGTTTTCTCAAAAGTATTTGTAAAATACGTATTTTGTATTTAAATACTATGAAACAAAATAAAAAAATAATATTTTGGTATTTGAAATAGAAAAATAACGAGATATTTTCATTTTGTATTTAAATGCTTTTGAAAAGCATTTGTGCACATCTCTGGTTACGTAAAAACTACTACGATAAGTCTTAACGACAACACGTTGATTTCGACCTTGTTACTTTTCTCTTGAGTTCTTGTCCAAGTCTTCACCTTTAATGATATGTACTCGTACTCTGGCCAGGCCCACAGGCCTCACAGGTTTGCAGAGGCACAATATCGGAAGCATCAACTCGTTTAACGATTCTCCTTATTTACTTTTTGTGTTTGTAGGTCACATCGTATCATATACATCACATTAGCTGACTAAACGGTAGGCCAAGAGTGACCACAGTAGGTATATAACTATCGCTAATAAATTATCAACAACTCTTGAATATTTCTAAACTATTTCTACAGCCTATTCTGTTTTTCTTTTACTTTTATTTATAATATTTTATTTCTGCGTAAGCATGGATTCAAACCAAATCTCATATGACAGTGACAGAGAGATGCTAAACGTTACATTGGTGTTTTCTGGTTCCATTCCAGGATCAGTGCACTTTCTGGGTTTAGTTACTGTGTCACTTTATTGATTATGATCAAAAGGTAATCTTAAACTTGCCTAATTCATCAGTGTTTGCACTGAAACACTTATAACTAACCCGTAACTAGCCTTAAATTAGATTTCGCCGGAGCGTTATGCCTGTTGTAAGTCTTTGAGGCAAGTGAATTACTAATAACTTGTTTATAATTAAGCGATGGTGTCTACAGTTTGTTTTATGTAAGGTTTAAGCCCTGTAAAACTTGTTATAAACGTATTGTATGTCATTTTCTTTATAGCTGTCAATAAAATTGCATCTAATAAGACTAACTTTTCCATTTAGCGGTAATTTTAAACACAACCAACAAGTGCAAATCAATAGATATTCAAATCATGTAATTAAAACAAAACCAGAGACCTTAATATTTGATTGTATAATGCATTCATGAATTTGAGGAGTAGGCTATAACTGTAAAGACAGTAGAGGCACGCCATCATCATGAGTTAAGAACCATGATCCGCCCGTTGTTCCTGTTTCAATATGTAAATAAAATACCAACCGAACTACGTCTGCGTCGATGTCGTTGTAACCTACAAACTTTCTCCATAAGTATAAATGTTGTACCACATTCCTTAACGTATTAAAAACGTTAAGAAGATACAAAAAAGTTAAGGACAACTACAAAACAAAAATGTATAGAAGCGTTAGTTTAATAATCGAAAGAATTTTTAGAAAAAATAATCGAAGATGGATCATGTTAAGGCGGTCATCAGGCAACCCTAGTTTAGCGGATGATTTAGCTGATACAGCTGATTCTAATTGTGTTTATTGAGTGATTTAATAATTTGACGTTTTTAACAAATAAACAACATACAACTGTTATAGTAAAACATTTTATTTTTCAAAACAATCCATAACATCTATTCCACTATTATTAAACCATTTAGATAATCGCATCATCTGTTACGGAACATTGCATCGGACAAAGTAACATGGATGCCAGCATCACTGTTATATGTTTTGCGAAAACTTTAAAGAATTCTACAGTAACACAATCTTTAGAAAGACATCGAACTACACACGGGAATAATTTAATTCCAATAAATTCGCTGAGTGCAATGTAAGCAACTTTTTCATTTCCGGTGTCATAACCTAAAAAAAATATATATTTTAAATAAGTTTTTACTTCTACAAAATAAGCGTTTTGTTCGAAATCCATAAAATAATTAAGAACTGAACAAAAATGAATGTATCGATACAAATTGTATAAGATTCGTACGAGATTTAGAAAAACTGTTTGGAGCGCTCATAATACAGACAAATTATAATATCAAAACTTTAAAACGGAATGTTATTATACCATAGTGCATTATCAGTATCACACTAATTTGACTTGGAAAATATTGAATATTTTTCCTTAAATATTCCAAATACCTACTTATATACATCAATGAAGCAGCGGAGATTGGAAAGAATACGCATGCGATTTCCGGTTCTATATCACCGTTGATCATGAATGTTAGAAATGGAACAATTGTGCAGATTATTTGAGTGATCGTCCAAGAAAACTGCATTTGGGCTTCCATGCTTATATCAGTTCCAATGAGACCAATGATGCAGTTGTCCATCACAAAATCGAACACGTCCCAGCCGGATGACGGATTAAACACTGACGAAAACCAAAAAGAAGTACTTAATTAAAACAAAACTAAATACATATCGAAGTTTCACACTATTTACATTTCTTTATGAGATTTTATCCCAGTTTCTTACCAGTTTGGGTTTCGTAAAGCGCTTTTTGTATAATACTATTCGCAATGGAGATAGAAATAGAGGCAAGTGATTGCACCCACTTACCCATTTTGTAAATGCCGTGCCCGCAACAAATAAATATGACGTTGTAAGCGAAGACGGTGTACTTGAATTTAAGGGGCGTCTCGTTAGCAGCTGTGAACGTAAGATAGCCCAAGGATGCGTACATCCCTGTCGTTAAGCATCTTTTAACGACTGTCATATTAGAGCTACAATCAGACATTTTTAAACCCGAATTTAATAAAATTTTATAAAAATAAAACTAAATTTTAATTAAAAAATTTTATATGCGTAATATTTTGTTTCCCAAACTAAAAAAAATTTAAGCTCACTATCAATACATAAATGAAACAAAATAAGTAACGATCGTGCCTTGCCTAAAATTTATAAATTTAAAGTAAAATGAATAATGATGTTTAAAAGAAAATTAGTAAAATGAAAAAATTAAACATTTATTATATCAATTTTATTTTCAAAATTTATTTTTATGTTGGTGGTGTTGCTTTTTACGTGTAGTTATACTAAATATTGATAATGTTTTATGTATCAGGTACGTAACGAAAACAACTGATAATGGAAGATGAGGAACTACCAAGTTTAGATGCTACTGTTAATCACACGTTGATGGGAATTCATGCTTGCCTATGTGGAACATCTTTTTATGCCATTTATTACATACCAAAAAATTGCTACATTGCGCTGGGATGCTATCACGTAATGCTCACTTATGGCATGATTGGAATCTACAGATTTGGTACGACAAATCTCACAAGTCAGTTTGATTTTTTTCAATTTCAAATTCGTTATTTTGAAGTACATATTTATAAAACATATGTGTTATAGTATTAGCATGAGGATCAGGCGCTTTGAAATGTGTAATGTTTAAGAAGTGTTAAATCTAATTTACAAATTTTGTTTCAGTGCAAGGCCAAAGAAGATACGTCGCTCATGAAATTGTTAACGCCTTTCATTTCTTTATAAGAAAGTGTATGTTTTCCTTAACAACTTTACAAGCAATTATTATTTTACAATGGCCAAAACCCTTACATTTACAATGTGTGGTTTCGATTCTCCCATTAGGATTACTGGCGATGGAAAATCCAAGATACATAAATCGATTACAAATAGTTATTATGACAGGCAATGTTCTCTGCTCCACGCTTATATTTACATACGCTGGTCCAATTTGGGGTTTGCACCATTGTGTTTGGAATTATTTCTTTATAAGAGATAGTCAAGTAAACCCGATAATACTTGCTTTTAATAATATAATTTTCCTGAAGTACATGACAAGTGTAGCAGAAGCTGCTGCCCTTGCACCTCTTGCTCATAAGCCGTCTTAATTTTGATGTGAAATTGTAAGTTCTGTAAATATATGAAATAAAAATTGAATTTTTTTATTGATCTCATAGAAACAAACATAAGTAGCCTATTGGCCAATGAATAAGCTTACATAAGAAAACTATATACAAAAGCAAGTGTACGGACTATTATACGTTCTGCTGAACTAAAAAGTGTTAGATAAATATTGATTAGATTAGATAGATGGTAATATATTTACTCTCAAACAATTATAAAATATGTGTTCTTAATTATTCATAGCATAGGAGATACCATCTCATAAATATATAAAGTAATTGATAATTTATACGCAGTATAACCTGAAACTATTTTAACTTTTTGATTGAAATTACTTCAGGCGTAGATTTCATAGTTATTTGTGTTGCATGATTACTGCTACAGTGCCTTGTATTAAAATAGTTATATTGAATAATGTCTGAGGTTCGATATATATTGGGCCTGTATAATGAATCCTTCGTTTTAGGAAGAAAAATAGAATTCGTTTTTAGAATTACAAAATATTGTAATTAAACTATGAGCAATAAAGAGAGTAACAGGGGGGTCCAAAAATCGGAATGTCCCATCTAGAAAAAAATGTTAGAGCTGGTCCTGTCCATCACCATAATCTTACAATTTATCTGACATTGTAAAGGATGTAATATGCCAATTGCACCCTTGAGATAAGATGAGCTGTGTATATCGTACGACATATGAAAACATATTATTATTGTTTACATTGTAAGGTTGGCCTGACACAATAAATAAGTCAAGAAATATAAAATACTTGAGAATAAAATTTATAAAATGCAATCAGATCTCAAATTTCTAGAAACAAATTAGAAACGATTCAATAAATTACATTTAATATATTTATAACACAAATTGTTTGTTTTAAAAATTAAAATATAAAAAAATGAACAATAAATAAAATACTATGATATTTAATTCAAAATTTGTATTGTGCGGTATTGATGATGGTTTGTCAAAGTGGTGAAAATCATCCATCCCCAATATGACTGATGAGGATCTGACGGACGTTGATTTGCCCTTAAATTACACTTTGATGGCCCTCAACACCGGACTTTGTGCGAGTTGTGTATGGTCCATTTATCAATTACCAAGGGATCGAATATTCGCCATTGGGACATTTCAGGTCGTCTTCACATATGGTGTCATCGGAATTTATAAATTTGGTAGGCTGCAACACAATTATCATTTTGTATTATTGTTGCTCTATTTTTGAGACATTTAATTTTTAGGTTGTATCACTCATTTTGGAATTTACACATATAGCACGCTTGATTTGGATAACCAATAAAAACAATCAAACGCACTAAACAGATTATCTTAAATATCATTCGTTCAGAAATTTCAAAATATTGTTTTAAAGCAAATAACTTTGGTAATCTATTCAAATTTCCTGTTAAATATTTTGCATTGCGTATGAAGCATGTATGCCTTAATAGATAATAGATGCCTGAATTGGTGTAGTATTTAAATATATAATATGGTGTAAAATTAGTTTATTGGAATTGGCTTCACCAGCAACTATTTTAACTTTTTAAGTTGTTATGATTAGCATACTTCAATTATATATCACTGGAGTAGTAACCTCCTTTTACAGAAATCCTTACTTATACTAATTAGTTTTACGGAGTTTATTTATAATTATTTAGATTATTATCACTTTACATGTTTTAGAGAAATAACAAATAGAGCATTTTGTAGCCAAGCAAATAAGCTATATGAACCATGTTTTAGGAAAACATGATGTTGTTAATTAATTCATTAGAAATAATCAAGAAACTATCATCTATTCTAAATTACATTTATATCGTTTTTACGAAAACAAGGCTATTTATTCAGTAAGGGCTAAGGAAATATATGGAGGTAATTGAAATATTGTTCAAAATAATTGTGTAGAATTATTAATAGAGTGAAGTTAAATTAAAAAATAAACAAATATACAAACTTAGATATTCTCAATTCATTATTTAAATAAAAGGAACGATATTTTACATGAATAATATATATTTTTTCAGCTTTCGGTCAAAGAAGATTTGTATATGGCGGGATTATACAAACACTTAATTTTTTCATACAAAATTGGATGCTTTCTTTTATAAATTTGGAAGCCATACGTGAACTAGACTCTCCGCATGAAAATATCTTTCAAGAGATAATAGCAATACTTCCAATGGCTTTATTAGTCACTGATGGTGCTTTTTATCATCACATTGAACAAATAATTATTGCAGGAAATATTTTAAGTTCTTTGTTCATAGTTGCATCATCAGGATCATATTGGGGGTTATATCATTGTATTTGGAATTATTATTTCATCAAACTTATTTCTCCGGATCCCTGGCTTCTCATTATGAACAATTTCGTCATTTTAGATTTTTTGTATAGTGTTGCTGGCCATGTAAAAACTATGAGAGTCATGTTAGACGAAGACTAACGTAATATAAAATTTTATATTTATGTCATATATTATTATATTCAGGTTGCACTCTTTTGTACGCCAATGAAAGCATTTTAAAAGAAATAAATTCATAAAATAATTCTTCGTTTTTTTTTTTGGAAGTCGCTATTAAGTCACCTAAATTTTTATACAATAAAATATATAGCGCCTGATAGGCAACTTCCACTTATACATAATGATTTTTTAGAACAATAATATATTAAATTTTTTAGGTAACGTAATATGTTTAGTTGGTTCTTTTAAGCGTGTTACATTATACATAGTACGAAATCAAAAGTGTTTTATTCTAAAATGAGTGATACTTCCTAAGTCTAAGCCGACGCACATTGAAGACAGGATACTTGTTGTCTTTGGCATATATTTAGCTGTCCCACGTATTTTTAGATTATTAATACTTCTATTTTATTAAATTATAGGAACGGATTCTACAATAACCAGACAGCCGCTGCGATTTTTAATTCACAATTGTCTCTACCCATTTCTTAGCTTCGAGCCATATATAAGACCATACTTAAGTCCAGAGGGATGTAGTTGTTTATTAGGCTTCGCTATTATTCCTTGGTACATAGAACAAACAAATTCAATGTATACAGATAATAGAATAGCAAGTGCTGAAATGCTTTTAATTATTAATGTATTAATTCTAAAGTTTGAACAGCATGAGGAACGACATCTATATGTTTATATTTATGCTCTGTCGTGGTATGTTTCACATGTTCTGAGCATGAGTCGATCAAAAGAATCATGGATATATTATGCATTCATAATCTTTAATAATTATTTACTAACCCAAATTTAATCCATTTATTAAAATACATCATTGTGTATATACTGTAACAATATATAAAACCATGTTTTAAATGAAATTAAATTGACCATTTATTGTTCAAAGCAATTCAGTTATTTGTTATTTATTATTCATGACATCAATTTAATTTAGCGTAGTACGGTAACCCAAGTAATAAAATTTGTGATTTATAAAATATTTGATAATTTCAAAAATTCCTTATTAGATCCTAACGTAGACCACCTTGAAAAGGATGCAGTTATTGTGTTGTATCTTTCAATCCTTGCTTTTAGGCTGGCGCCCTTGCTTTTAGGCTTATTCTTATTTCCAGTGTCCTTTTTTGAGTCTCATCGCAAATTGAAATCTTTGGAGCCCAACTTTAAAGAGTTTGTAACTATACAAAACTACTTGATAGCACACCCTTTCTTTTTATTAAATATTGTAAGAATTGTATTTAGTAAATTACTGAATGGACAGTAAAAAACATATTAAATAGAGAAATGTTCATAGATCGTTGTAATAATCTGTTTAATTTAAAATCTTTATTTCAATTTAGCGAGGAATGGGCTTGTGTCCTCATTTTTTTAGTGGTCGATTTTTCAATTGTTGATTGAAATTGATGTTAATAAATGTGTATGGGTGTGTCTATTTTATTAAATATCTAAATATTGACGGAGATATAGCAATTAAAAGTTTGAATTGTAGTTTTAGCTCTAGAAATGGTCGGCCATATTTGTATGACGTGAAATGCATTTTAACGCCAGTTATTTGTTGAGTAGGTCAGTGCTGTGATAATGTTTTGTAGCTGTTGGTAGTTAAATAATCATGTTAAGTCTAAGAATAATAAGTTTTTATTTTATTTAACCCTGCTAAGGCAGACATAATATTTAAATTTTATTATTTCTTGAAATAGCTGTAAATAATATTTGATAGTTTGATATATAAATACATATAGCAGGGATTTATGAGCTGTTAGGTTGGTAACTTTACACAAAGATTGTGATGTCACGTGCACTTGGAATGTGTACAACGTTGAATCCCATTAATAATTAAAGAGACAAAATGACTTTTTTAATTGTTAATATCTCTTAATATATAAGGAGTTATTAAAAAATAATTGAACATTTGAGGTTCTAGTTCTTAGTTCTACCAACTTTATTAATATATAGTACACTTTTATAAAAATTAAAACATAGGACACAAGCCCTTTAAGATATAGGACACAAGCCCATTATTAATTTGAAAAATTAATTACTAGTGCTACTCGCCGAAAGGTGATATAGAACCCAACAGAACCGAGGAACCAAACAAAGTGTTTGACAGTGTTGTAGACAAGTTGTAGACATTATTATTTCTGTTGTAGACATGTTGTAGAGTAAATCTCTCTCTTGAGTAATAAGTTTATCAAAGTTTATAATATTATTTAAAATATTTTATTTGTGCCTTGCTTAAAATTTATAAATTTAAAGTAAAATGAATAATGATGTTTAAAAGAAAATGTTTTTATGGTGGTGGTGTTGCTTTTTACATGTAGTTGTACTAAATATTGATAATGTTTTATGTATCAGGTACGTAACGAAAACAACTGATAATGGAAGATGAGGAACTGCCAAGTTTAGATGCTACTGTTAATCACACGTTGATGGGAATTCATGCTTGCCTATGTGGAACATCTTTTTATGCCATTTATTACATACCAAAAAATTGCTACATTGCGCTGGGATCCTATCACGTAATGCTCACGTATGGCATGATTGGAATCTACAGATTTGGTAGGGACCTACAATCTGACAAATCAGTTTGATTTTTTTCAATTCCAAATTTATTTTGAAGTACATATTTATAAAACATATGTGTTATAGTATTAGCATGAGGATCAGGCGCTTTGAAATGTGTAATGTTTAAGAAGTGTTAAATCTAATTTACAAATTTTGTTTCAGCGTTTCAGTTCAATGTTCCATCTAGAAAAAAATGTTAGAGCTGGTCCTGTCCATCACCATAATCTTACAATTCATCTGACATTGTAAAGGGTGTAATATGCCAATTGCACCCTTGAGATAAGATGAGCTGTGTATATCGTACGACATGTGAATACATATTATTATTGTTTACATTGTAAGGTTGGCCTGAGACAATAAATAAGTCAAGAAATATACAAATACTTGAGAATAAAATTTATAAAATGCAATCAGATCTCAAATTTCTAGAAACAAATTAGAAACGATTCAATAAATTGCATTTAATATATTTATAACACAAATTGTTTGTTTTAAAAATTAAAATATAAAAAAAATGAACAATAAATAAAATACTATGTTATTTAATTCAAAATTTGTATTGTGCGGTATTGATGATGGTTTGTCAAAGTGGTGAAAATCATCCATCCCCAATATGACTGATGAGGATCTGACGGACGTAGATTTGCCCTTAAATTACACTTTGATGGCCTTCAACACCGGACTGTGTGCGAGTTGTGTATGGTCCATTTATCAATTACCAAGGGATCGAATATTCGCCATTGGGACATTTCAGGTCGTCTTCACATATGGTGTCATCGGAATTTATAAATTTGGTAGGCTGCAACACAATTATCATTTTGTATTATTGTTGCTCTATTTTTGAGACATTTAATTTTTAGGTTGTATCACTCATTTTGGAATTTACATATATAGCACGCTTGATTTGGATAATCAATAAAAACAATCAAACGCACTAAACAGATTGTCCTAAATATCATTCGTTCAGAAATTTCAAAATATTGTTTTAAAGCAAATAACTTTGGTAACCTATTCAAATTTCCTGTTAAATATTTTACATTGCGTATGAAGCATGTATACCTTAATAGATAATAGATGCCAGAATTGGGATCTGTATAGTATTTAAATATATAATATGGTGTAAAATTAGTTTATTGGAATTGGCTTCACCAGCAACTATTTTAACTTTTTAAGTTGTTATGATTAGCATACTTCAATTAAATATCACTGGAGTAGTACCACCTTTTAAAGAAATCCTTACTTATACTAATTAGTTTTACGGAATTTATTTTTAATTATTTAGATTATTATCACTTTACATATTTTGGAGAAATAACAAATAGAGCATTTTGTAGCCAAGCAAATAAGTTATATGAACCATGTTTTAAGAAAACATGGTGTTGTTAATTAATTCATTAGAAATAATCAAGAAACTATCATCTATTCTAAATTAAGTTTATATCGTTTTTACGAAAACAAGGCTATTTATTCAGTAAGGGCTAAGGAAATATATGGAGGTAATTGAAATATTGTTCAAAATAATTGTGTAGAATTATTAACAGTGACGTTAAATTAAAAAATAAACAAATACACAAACTTAGATATTCTCAATTCATTATTTAAGTAAAAGGAACGATATTTTACATGAATAATATATATTTTTTCAGCTTTCGGTCAAAGAAGATTTGTATATGGCGGGATTATACAAACACTTAATTTTTTCATACAAAATTGGATGCTTTCTTTTATAAATTTGGAAGCCATACGTGAACTAGACTCTTCGCATGAAAATATCTTTCAAGAGATAATAGCAATACTTCCAATAGCTTTATTGGTCACTGATGGTGCTTTTTATCATCACATTGAACAAATAATCTTTTATGTTATTTAGAGGATAAATATTAAATAGTATTTTGAGTAAACAAGACCGTTTTGTAAGAGATTCCGAACTGTATATTTATTGTATTAGTTAACGTTCTTTTGTTATTACTAAAATAATATCAAGTAAAAACATTACATCTAGTTTTCTAACTCTAGACTTCTAGATACTTAATCTCAATACTTTCCCTTTTTTCTTGACTCTATATACAGAATTGAACAATTTATAAACTTAAATTACTGGAATATAAAATATATTATACAATATATTTTCTAGATTCTCAAAAGTCCTAACTTATTATTCAAATTCACTAGTCTTGGTTTTGGAAGTGGCTTGGTCATGATGTCAGCTATTTGATCTTCAGTAGTGATATACCTTACTTGTATAGCACCTTCCAACACTTTTTCTCCTTTTATTTTTACGTTTTCTAATATAAAGACAAGGATCAGCTTCACTGGCTCTAAACCCCGCTTCTTTTAGAAAAGTACTAAATCTTTTGTTCCAACATCTAGGAGCTTGCTTTAGCCCATATAAACTCCTTAGTAATTTACAGACATTTTTAGTTCCATCAGTATATCCCTCTGGCTGTTCCATGTATATATCCCTATCTAAATGTCCGTATAAAAATGCTGTTGAAACATCGAACTGAGTTAAATACATCTGTTCTGTAGCTGCAATACTTAGCATAGCTCTTATTGTGCTTAGTTTTGCTACTGGACTAAATGTTTCATTAAAATCCACACCATATCTCTGACTGTAACCTTTTATAACAACTCTGGCCTTGTACTTATCTATTGAACCATCAGGATTTGATTTTACTCTAAAAACCCATTTAGAAGGTATCACTCTAGATCCTTTTGGCAAACTTGTTAGTTCCCATGTATGGTTTTCTTTTAAGGATTTTATTTCATTTTCCATTGCTTCTTTCCAATGATTTTTATTGTTTCCACTGAGAGCTTCTTCATAAGTTTCAGGTGTGGTGATTTGAAAAACTGTTTCTTCACCAAACATTACGTAGTCTTTTAGATATGCCGGTTTGGACAACTTTGAACGATCTCTCAAATTTCTGGAAAACTCTGAGAGTGGATCTTCTCTTTCTTCGTCTGTTGAATCATTCTGTTCATTCTCAGACGATTCTTCAGATTCTGATTCACTGTCTTCTTGTCCTCTATTCTTGTCAGACACCTCTTGGTTGGTTTGTTTTTCCTCAATTTGAACTTCTATGTCCTTAAATGGCAACTTTACGTACTCACACTTGCTTAACTTTTCTTGAAATAAAACATCTCTACTCAGTATAACTTTATTTTCTTCTTTTACCCAGATGCGATAACGCTCATCTCCGTCATAGCCTATCAGGTAACCTTTTATGGCTTTCTTATCCATTTTCTTCCGTCTCTGATCTGGAATGTGGGCGTAGCACACTGAACCAATTACTCTTAAATGTTTTATTCTTGGTTTCTTACCTATCCATAATTCATAGGGACTTACACCTTCTACAGACGATTTCCCAGTTCTATTTAGGATGTACAGTGACGTTGCTACAAGCTCTGCCCACATAGCTTTTGGAAAAATTAAATTCTCATTAGAATATTTAAATGTTCTTGCCATTTCTATGATTGTTCTAAAATCTCTCTCACAAATCGCATTTTGCTGAGGCGTGTATGGAGCTGTCAACCTTTGTGTGACCCCTGCTGCACTAAGAATCTCTCTGATTTCTTTGTTGTCCATTTCACCACCATTGTCACTAATCAATTCTCTGATCGAATGGCCCAACATCTTTGTATGCGAAAGTACCTTTCTTAGCATTTCTTTTACCTCTGATTTTTCTGACATCAGGTAACCATATCGAAACTTAGTATAGTTGTCCTTAAAAACAACTAAGTACTTTTTCTTATTGAATGACTGATCAAAAGGTCCACATACGTCGGCCGAAAATAATTCTCCTGGTTTTGTTGATTTTTCCCTATGACCAAATGGTAGCCTATGTGCTTTACCATAGATGCAAGGCTCACATAATTGCTTTTCCTCTTTTGGAACTTTCAGATGCAACTCTTTTTGCATTTTAGCTAGTACGTGCCTTTTATCTTGATGGCCCCACCTCTCGTGGTACAATTGCAATTTATTATCAACAAAATTTACCTCAGGGTTTCTTATTGGTAGTACTGGTGTAATTTTTGCCTCGAATAAAGTACCTCCTAGTTCTCTTGTTCCATTTAGCATCAACTTTCCCTGATTTGAGAGTCTGCACTTGGTCGCTGTTGACTTAAATACACTCTCTGGATTCTTGTCTTGTGCTGCTAAAACAGAGAACAAATTTCTTCTCAAATTTGGTACATACCAGACATCCTTTAACAAAAATTCTTTTCCAGTTTCCAAGATTCTTATTTTTACAGTTCCTGATCCTATGGCGGGAAGGACTTCTTTTCCTGCAGATCTTATACCAGATGCAGCTTTGAATTCTTTAAAATCTATGTAATACAAATTACTATTTGTTACATGTCTTGTCGCTCCATTGTCTATCCACCATCTTGAAGAGTGAGTAGACGACTCTGCTGGCATAGCCTCTTCTTCAAGTAACATAAGTCCTGTAACAGCTGCTGATGCCTGTTGGTTTTTCTTTGGTCTTCCGTCAGAGATCCACTTTTGGCAATCTTTAACCCAATGCCCAACCTGTTTGCAGTAGTTACATGTAAATTTATTTTGTTTCGTCTTAACTTTGCTCTTATTATACTTTGTGTTAGCTACAACTAATGCCTCTTCTCTCTCTGGAGAAACTAAACTTGTACTTTTTTGTGTCATAAAGTTCTTTTCAAAGGAACAAAGTTGAATCGTCAAATCATCAAATGTCTTATTCGTTTCATCTTTTAACAACATCCAACTTGATTTAAAAGTAATAAATGTACTTGGCAAAATATGCAGCGTCTTGCATAGTAATAATAAGTCTGGTAAAGTATTCTCATTTTTCGCTTTAAGACCATTATTTAATTCACTCCATAGTGATTTAAGCTTAGCTATATGTGTTGCTACGTCGTCACCATCAATCCAGTTAAATGAAAAGAAATCCGTACAAATCTTAAATAACTGGTCTTTTGACGATGCCTCAAACTGCTGTCTTAACATATTCCAAGCATCAAATGCTGTCTGCTGATCCATTATTTTCTGGTACACTGCATCCGTAACAGAGCTTGCGATCATTGATTTAGCGTAGCTATTTGATTTTCTAAATAAATCACATTTGGACTTGTGCTCTTGCTTTTCAGATTCTGTAGCTCCTTCCTTGAGTTCTTTTGGTTTTATAAGCTTACCATCTATTACATCTAGAGCACCTTCATGATAATCCAAAAGATCTCTTATCTTGCGCTTCCATATTGGCCAATCTAACTCACCGGTTAATGGTTTTATATGTTTATAAAACTCCATTTTATTTTTAACTATTGTATTCAGCCTGATAATACAATTTAAAATATGAGTTTCCGTTTGTTTATCAAAATAATTTTAAAATAACACTAATATCACTAACTTTGATATTTGTTAATTCTCTACCTTTACTATTAATACAAATACGTAACTGGTACCCATAACCTTTTATGTTATTTAGAGGATAAATATTAAATAGTATTTTGAGTAAACAAGACCGTTTTGTAAGAGATTCTTTTTTTTTTTTTTTTTTTTTTTTTTTTTTTTTTTTTTTTTTTTTTTTTTTTGTAAGAGATTCCGAACTGTATATTTTACAAATGGACAACAAAGAAATCAGAGAGATTCTTAGTGCAGCAGGGGTCACACAAAGGTTGACAGCTCCATACACGCCGCAGCAAAATGCGATTTGTGAGAGAGATTTTAGAACAATCATAGAAATGGCAAGAACATTTAAATATTCTAATGAGAATTTAATTTTTCCAAAAGCTATGTGGGCAGAGCTTGTAGCAACGTCACTGTACATCCTAAATAGAACTGGGAAATCGTCTGTAGAAGGTATAAGTCCCTATGAATTATGGATAGGTAAGAAACCAAGAATAAAACATTTAAGAGTAATTGGTTCAGTGTGCTACGCCCACATTCCAGATCAGAGACGGAAGAAGAGTTGTTATAAAATTTTATGTTATTTAGAGGATAAATATTAAATAGTATTTTGAGTAAACAAGACCGTTTTGTAAGAGATTCCGAACTGTATATTTATTGTATTATAATCATTGCAGGAAATATTTTAAGTTCTTTGTTCATAGTTTCATCATCTGGATCATATTGGGGGTTATATCATTGTATTTGGAATTATTATTTCATCAAACTTATTTCTCCGGATCCCTGGCTTCTCATTATGAACAATTTTGTCATTTTAGATTTTTTGTATAGTGTTGCTGGCCATGTAAAAACTATGAGAGTCATGTTAGACGAAGACTAACGTAATATAAAATTTTATATTTATGTCATATATTATTATATTCAGGTTGCACTCTTTTGTACGTCAATGAAAGGATTTTAAAAGAAATAAATTCATAAAATAATTCTTCGTTTTTTTTTTTGGAAGTCGCTATTAAGTCACCTATAATTTTATACAATAAAAGCCACTTCCACTTATACATAATGATTTTTTGTAGAACATATTAAATTTTTTAGGTAACGTAATATGTTTAGTGGGTTCTTTTAAGCGTCTCTATTTCTCTAATCATTTTCACTCTCTCTCTCTCTCTCTTACATTATACATAGTGCGAAATCAAAAGTGTTTTATTCTAAAATGAGTGATACTTCCTAAGCCTAAGCCGACGCACATTGAAGACAGGATATTTGTTGTCTTTGGCATATATTTAGCTGTCCCACGTATTTTTAGATTATTAATACTTCTATTTTATTAAATTATAGGAATGGATTCTACAATAACCAGAAAGTCGCTGCGATTTTTAATTCACAATTGTCTCTATCCATTTCTTAGCTTCGAGCCATATATAAGACCATACTTAAGTTCAGAGGCATGTAGTTATGTATTAGGCTTCGCTATTATTCCTTGGTACATGAAACAAACAAATCTATTTTATACAAATAGAATAGCAAGTTTTGAAATGCTTTTCATTATTAATGTAATAATTCTAAAGTTTGAACAGCATGAGAAACGACATCTACATGTTTATATTTATGCTCTGTCGTGGTATGTTTCACATGTTCTGAGCATGAGTCGATCAAAAGAATCATGGATATATTATGCATTCATAATCTTCAATAATTATTTAATAACCCAAATTTAATCCATTTATTAAAATACATAATTGTGTATATACTGTAACAATATATAAAACCATGTTTTAAATTAAATTAAATTAACCATTTATTGTTCAAAGCAATTCAGTTATTTGTTATTTGTTATTCATGACATCAATTTAATTTAGCGTAGTACGGTAACCCAAGTAATAAAATTTGTGATTTATAAAATATTTGATAATTTCAAAAATTCCTTATTAGATCTTAACGTAGACCACCTTGAAAAGGATGCAGTTATTGTGTTGTATCTGTTCAGTCTTGCGTTGGTAGAAGCAAAACATTTGTTACGCATTTTATATAGTTTGAATTGAACATTGAATATTTAATTTAACACTGTTTACATCATATTCAATTATTTAAATATTTCATTGTCATTTAGAACCTTCTCCGCCTAAGAGAAAGGAATTTTTGTTATATTGTTATCCTCTTCCATTGTACATTGTACATTGGTTTAAGAGTTAAAATATATTGTAACAGCTTATATCCGTTATTTTCTTTACAAATAAATCACTACACCCCGATAGCGATTTATAGATTAAAATATATATATAATTAAATTACATAAGAAATACATAATAAATTCGCGCTCGATTAAGTTCTTACGTGCGACGTCCCTTATAGAAAACCAAAGGTTTTTTATAAAACTTAACATGGTCCTTCGAGCCGGATGTGAGTAAATGAAGTATTTGAAAGTCAAATAAAACGTTTTATTGTGCCAGAGCTTGTGCAGTGCATAAATGCCATTAGTTTCATAGTGCATCAAGAACACAAGCCATCGTACTCAAATCGAACGTATTATTGTGCAACTGATTGTGTAGTGCATAAATGCCAGTCGTTCATTGTGCATGAAGAACACAAATCTTCGAATTTTTTAACATTCAAGAAAGCTTGGAGTGTGAAGCCGTGTGGCTCACAGTAACATAGCAGCAGTAGTAATCCAAAAGCGTGGAGTGTGAAGCCGTGTAACTCACAGTAACACTTTCTACAGCAGTAGAAATCCAAGAGAGCCTAGTAGTATTTAAAAGCAACAATTAGCTCAATCCATTAGCCATCCATCATGGCTGAAGAAATCAAAATCACACGATTTTCAAAGTTACTAGACAATGGTGGCGAGTACGTCGATGCAGATTTCGCGAAAGAGTGCGCAGACAAGGTTGAAGCAGCTATAGCCGGACTCAAAAATATTCAGGATGAATTGCGAAATATCGATGCAGCCGTGGAGCATGACGACGCCGGTGAAGACATTATTTATAAATTTCAGCAAGCAAAAGCTATTTACAAGCGATTATTTTCGCGGTGCGTATATATACCTCCGCTCTCAAGATAATGAGGGTAGGATTAAAACTGTATTATTGTGTTCAAAGTCTAGAGTGGCCCCGTTGAAAACAATATCTTTACCTAGACTAGAATTATGCGGAGCACTATTGTTGTCAGAATTATATGATACTGTTCAAAAGGCCCTAGATAAAAAAAAACATCGTACCATCTTTTCCGTCGTACCGTCTTGTTTAGTGACTTCAAGCTCTATTGAATTCATGACACGATTTTCAAATATGGCTAGACTGAGAAAAATATTTGCTTACGGATTCCGATTTAAGCGTGATAATCATCATAAAGGACCTCTAAATGTCATTGAATTGGCTGACGCTACTTCAATTCAAATCAAATCAATTATGAGTCTAGCAGAAGAAATTCACCGCAAAGTCCCGATCAACAAGCTTTCTAATTAAGAATATGTCACTCATATGAAACGTTACTTTTGGGATCGATGGCACAAAGAATATATAAGTGGTTTAAATGTACGTCATATATGAAACACTGGACAACATTTTATAGGCATTGGGAGTGTGGTGCTAATTAAGGATGACAACTTACCACCGTTACAATGGTCGTTAGGAAATGTAGTCAAGATCTACCCAGGCCAAGACGAAGGGACCCGAGTCGTCGATGTCCGTATCGGCCAACGGATACATGCACGCAATGTTCGCAGCTTAGCTGAATTATGTAACATGCAAAATGACTACAACAATACCCCTAATAGTTTCAGTGCAAGACTCATTATTATAATTTATTTGTGCACTGTCAATATGTGACAGTAATTTCGACAATAATTTATAGAATTTAAAACAAATGTATGTATTGAATGACTTATATATAATGCCTACCCATTTAGTTAATCACAAATCTCTCAGATCTCAAATTTCTAGAAACAAATAAGAAACGATTCAATAAATTACATTTAATATATTTATAACACAAATTGTTTGTTTTAAAAATTAAAATAAAAAAAAATTTAATAATACAGTAAATAATACAATAAATAAAATACTATGTTATTTAATTCAAAATTTGTATTGTGCATTGTTGATGATGTCACCCCCAATAGGACTGATGAGGATCTGACGGACGTAGATTTGCCCTTAAATTACACTTTGATGGCCTTCAACACCGGACTGTGTGCGAGTTGCGTATGGTCCATTTATCAATTACCAAGGGATCGAATATTCGCCATTGGGACATTTCAGGTCGTCTTCACATATGGTGTCATCGGAATTTATAAATTTGGTAGGCTGCAACACAATTATCATTTTGTATTATTGTTGCTCTATTTTTGAGACATTTAATTTTTAGGTTGTATCACTCATTTTGGAATTTACATATATAGCACGCTTGATTTGGATAACCAATAAAAACAATCAAACGCACTAAACTAAATATCACTATCCTAAATATCACTCGTTCAGAAATTTCAAAATATTTTTTAAAGCAAATAACTTTGGTAATCTATTCAAATTTCCTGTTAAATATTTTGCATTGTGTATGAAGCATGTATGCCTTAATAGATAATAGATGCCTGAATTGGTGTAGTATTTAAATATATAATATGGTGTAAAATTAGTTTATTGGAATTGGCTTCACCAGCAACTATTTTAACTTTTTAAGTTGTTATGATTAGCATACTTCAATTAAATATCACTGGAGTAGTAACCTCCTTTTAAAGAAATCCTTACTTATACTAATTAGTTTTACGGAGTTTATTTATAATTATTTAGATTATTATCACTTTACATGTTTTAGAGAAATAACAAATAGAGCATTTTGTAGCCAAGCAAATAAGCTATATGAACCATGTTTTAGGAAAACATGATGTTGTTAATTAATTCATTAGAAATAATCAAGAAACTATCATCTATTCTAAATTACATTTATATCGTTTTTACGAAAACAAGGCTATTTATTCAGTAAGGGCTAAGGAAATATATGGAGGTAATTGAAATATTGTTCAAAATAATTGTATAGAATTATTAATAGAGTGAAGTTAAATTAAAAAATAAACAAATACACAAACTTAGATATTCTCAATTCATTATTTAAGTAAAAGGAACGATATTTTACATGAATAATATATATTTTTTCAGCTTTCGGTCAAAGAAGATTTGTATATGGCGGGATTATACAAACACTTAATTTTTTCATACAAAATTGGATGCTTTCTTTTATAAATTTGGAAGCTATACGTGAACTAGACTCTCCGCATGAAAATATCTTTCAAGAGATAATAGCAATACTTCCAATGGCTTTATTGGTCACTGATGGTGCTTTTTATCATCACATTGAACAAATAATTATTGCAGGAAATATTTTAAGTTCTTTGTTCATAGTTTCATCATCTGGATCATATTGGGGGTTATATCATTGTATTTGGAATTATTATTTCATCAAACTTATTTCTCCGGATCCCTGGCTTCTCATTATGAACAATTTCGTCATTTTAGATTTTTTGTATAGTGTTGCTGGCCATGTAAAAGCTATGAGAGTCATGTTAGACGAAGACTAACGTAATATAAAATTTTATATATATGTCATATATTATTATATTCAGGTTGCACTCTTTTGTACGCCAATGAAAGCATTTTAAAAGAAATAAATTCATAAAATAATTCTTCGTTTTTTTTTTTGGAAGTCGCTATTAAGTCACCTAAATTTTTATACAATAAAATATATAGCGCCTGATAGGCAACTTCCACTTATACATAATGATTTTTTAGAACAATAATATATTAAATTTTTTAGGTAACGTAATATGTTTAGTGGGTTCTTTTAAGCGTGTTACATTATACATAGTACGAAATCAAAAGTGTTTTATTCTAAAATGAGTGATACTTCCTAAGTCTAAGCCGACGCACATTGAAGACAGGATACTTGTTGTCTTTGGCATATATTTAGCTGTCCCACGTATTTTTAGATTATTAATACTTCTATTTTATTAAATTATAGGAACGGATTCTACAATAACCAGACAGCCGCTGCGATTTTTAATTCACAATTGTCTCTACCCATTTCTTAGCTTCGAGCCATATATAAGACCATACTTAAGTCCAGAGGGATGTAGTTGTTTATTAGGCTTCGCTATTATTCCTTGGTACATAGAACAAACAAATTCAATGTATACAGATAATAGAATAGCAAGTGCTGAAATGCTTTTAATTATTAATGTATTAATTCTAAAGTTTGAACAGCATGAGGAACGACATCTATATGTTTATATTTATGCTCTGTCGTGGTATGTTTCACATGTTCTGAGCATGAGTCGATCAAAAGAATCATGGATATATTATGCATTCATAATCTTTAATAATTATTTACTAACCCAAATTTAATCCATTTATTAAAATACATAATTGTGTATATACTGTAACAATATATAAAACCATGTTTTAAATGAAATTAAATTAACCATTTATTGTTCAAAGCAATTCAGTTATTTGTTATTCATGACATCAATTTAATTTAGCGTAGTACGGTAACCCAAGTAATAAAATTTGTGATTTATAAAATATTTGATCATTTCAAAAATTACTTATTAGATCTTAACGTAGACCACCTTGAAAAGGATGCAGTTATTGTGTTATATCTTTCAATCCTTGCTTTTAGGCTGGCGCCCTTGCTTTTAGGCTTATTCTTATTTCCAGTGTCCTTTTTTGAGTCTCATCGCAAATTGAAATCTTTGGAGCCCAACTTTAAAGAGTTTGTAACTATACAAAACTACTTGATAGCACACCTTTTCTTTTTATTAAATATTGTAAGAATTGTATTTAGTAAATTACTGAATGGACAGTAAAAACATATTAAATAGAGAAATGTTCATAGATCGATGTAATAATCTGTTTAATTTAAAAACTTTATTTCAATTTAGCGAGTAATAGGTCCTCATTTTTTAGTGGTCGATTTTTCAATTGTTGATTGAAATTGATGTTAATAAATGTGTATGGGTGTGTCTATTTTATTAAATATCTAAATATTGACGGAGATATAAGAATTAAAAGTTTGAATTGTAGTTTTAGCGCTAGAAATGGTCGACAATATTTGTATGACGTGAAATGCATTTTAATTAGTGATTTATGAGCTGTAAGGTTGGTAACTTTACACAAAGATTGTGATGTCACATGCACTTGGAATGTGTACAACATAAATCCCTTTAATAATTAAAGAGACAAAATGACTTTTTAATTGTTAATATCTCCTAACATATAAGGAGTTATTAAAAAGTAATTGAACATTTGAGGTTCTAGTAACCCACTTTATCAATATATAGTAAAAATTAAGACATAGGACACAAGCCCTTTAAGATATAGGACACAAGCCCATTATTAATTTGAAAAATTAATTATTACCGCTACTCAACTTTTCATAAATCATCAACTTTTATAAAAATTAAGACATAAGACACAACCCCTTTAAGATATAGGACACAAGCCCATTATTAATTTGAAAAATTAATTATTACTGCTACTCGCCGAAAGGTGATATAGAACCCAACAGAACCGAAGAACCAAACAAAGTGTTTGACAGCGTTGTAGACAAGTTGTAGACATTATTATTTCTGTTGTAGACATGTTGTAGAGTAAATCTCTCTCTTTAGTAATAAGTTTATCGAAGTTTATAATATTATTTAAAATATTTTATTTGATAAATTTATCACTTGTCGTTCTCTATTAATTGGTATTATATTTATACCAAATCTTTGACATATGTAAGTTTAATTCGGTTTAGTCAGATTGGAGAAACTTTTATCGAAAGACTTGTGAAAAATACGACTATTTAAAATGTCATACACGCCAATAAATAAAACAGTTTTTGTATTAGATCATACACCATACTTTGGTATAGCTAGTAATAACTATTTTGATTTTGACTTCTTAAAATCTCGTACACCGGGACCTGGCACATACATTCCATTGGCACCGATTTCAAAAAGTTTGTGGACTAGTAGTGTTGAATCGTGTATTGAATATTGCAGAATAGTGTGGGATCTATTTCCAGAAGGAAAACTTGTAAGTATTACATACAATAACATTAAGAAATCATTTATTTTTATACTAACAAAAGGCTTATTTTTGTAGGTTAGGTTTGTAGTTTCTGATTCTGGAGCAAAAATATTAAATACATGGAGTCCTCAGCAACAAAATATAAGTTTTGTAAGTACAAATACTTCAACATTTTAAACAATATACTAAGAATATAAACGAATTAATTATTCATACAGATTGTCAACGCTATGTCTGTTATTGGGGTCCCTCCTCGAGTTGTACCTGGAATGGAATTCTCCGTAATACACGGTTTACGAGCTGCAATAGAAGCATTATCTGAATGTACGGAAGAGCAGCAGTTGCTTAGAGAACAGGGAAATCCTAAAATTAATAATAGGTTAATATATTTTCTAGAGTTTACAAGAAGGAATGATGCTTTATTTTAAAATCACTATTTAATATTTTATTGAGTTAATATAAAAATTAATTACAGATGTAGGGTAATTTGTGTTACATCTGCAAGAGATGATGCGAGTATGAAGAGTTTGGAAGATATTTTTGAAAGTGTTTTGAAACAACAAAATAAATTGGCTGCAGCGAATGATCAGTAATATTTTTATATTTATTAATGAATAAAGTATTAGTTGTATCAACTAACGGAACTAACTATTTTTTCTAGATTAATATCCATCAACCATTGTCATCTTGTGATTTTGAATGTATATCCTTGTGATGTTGACACAAGAGTTTCCACTAGGCCAATAAGAGAGGTATTTTTTTGTTAACTAAATTCACATTTAATTATTTTGTATATTTCTTCAACTTCTTTATATTTTCAGTTAACTACTTATTTTTCAAGTGAAGTACATTCAATACAAGCTTCAAAAATTTCGCTTAAGCTATCACATCTTATTTTAACACATTATGATCTTGCTAGTACCACTGTAACTGGAATTCCAATGAAGGTAAACAAAAATAATATAGGTTCATTTAATTATGTATTCATGAGACCTTTTTTTAAATGAAATTTTGTATTAAATTATTTTTATACAGGAAGAACAAAATGCTAGTACAAGTGCCAATTATGATGTTGAAATATATCACAGCACTGCAGCCCACGCACTAATTAGCTCTGGAGATTACAATCAGTTAAGGAGTACTAAAGAGGGATCTAATTATGAAACTGTAGGTATGGTTCTTAAGTCTAATTTACTTTTCTTGATAAAATTCATGTTTGTTGGTTTATATTTTCAGACAACTTTAAGATGGTCCACACCACGAGGCTGCAGTGGATCAGAGTTACAACCATGTAGTGCCCAACATAGAATAACACCTGTAGATATCAACTCGAGACCTAGTTCATGTTTAATAAACTTCCTTTTGAACGGAAGATCAGTCATGCTTGAAATGCCACGGTTAGTTCTAACAGAAAACTGTTTAAAAGAATCTAACGACTTGTATTTTAAGAAATAAATCATTGTTTTAGTAAAGGAGGCGGTAAATTATCAACACATTTATTATCAGCACACGGAGGAGAAATATTTATTCACACTTTAAATACGTCGCGCAGTATTTTAGAAGATCCTCCTTCAATATCAGAAGGTGGAGGAGGACGTGTTACAGATTACAGGTTTGCATATTTAATGAAGTTATACAATTCTTATATAAGGAAATTACAAAGATAAATTTTAGAATTGCAGATTTTGGTCTTTTAATGCAACAAAACAAACTAGTGCCTTTGAAAAGATCATTAAATGGTGAAAATAGTGGGGTTGGGCCTCTAGGAAAAATAAGAAACCGATTGTCAAGACAAACGGCTTATTGGCCTCTTACAATTAGTTCTACTTTGGTATATAATTTAAGACAGGTACGCAGCTAACAATGCATTTTACCGCGTTAATGTATATTCAAATTTCAAGTAAAATATTTTTAGTTTGTCGACCCCATACCACAACTTATGATGAAAGAAATCTTATCAGAAGAAGAAGTCATTCAATGTAAACAAGTAATTTATAACTTAGTTGCAATGGAAACTAAACATGAAGCATTACCTCTGCCAAATATGGGTCATAGGACCAAGGGTCAAAAACGAGAAGAACAATGGCGATCGCTTTGGAATGAACTAGAAAGTATTGTTCGAACAGCAGGGTCATCGCCAAATCATGCAAAAGTTTTACATTGTTTATTGGAATGCAGGAAAGGAGATGACAAAGTGGAGCTAGATCAAGCGTTGAGAGAATTGGACAACATGAGTACGTAATTATTTAACCCAATAACCAAACTACACCATTGTATCCCATAATTATTATTTTTTTTATTTATAGCAAATGCAGAAGTCGCAGACAGTCCACGAAGTCCGCGAGTCAGTGTTATCAGAGCAACAACAGATTCTCCTTTATCGCCTCCTCATACTCCACATAGAGAACGCACATTAAGAAAAACAGTTTTTAATGCTCCAAAGTAATATTCTGATTCTACTTCAATATTTATTATTATATATTGTATTTTATCATTTATTTTATTTTGTAGAACTCTTCTGGAAATGATACTAGCATCAGAGCCTCCTCAGAAACGAATGGACTTTAGTGGACGGTTGGCTGCAGGAAGTGGAATTGCACGGCTATATCCAAATTTGAAGGACGATAAAACACCTCGCGGAGAAGTGACTATAGAATAAAAGACGACAGTCGTCCATACGAACTTTCTCTGAGTGTAAAGATAAGAAAGGATGGATTTTAAGCATGAATTAGCAGAAGATAAGTTAAAACCAGTTGATCATCAAGTTAAATTGGTACAAATGCGGTGATATCTACTGACAATAAAAGGCGTACCATAGCTACGAGTATTAACTTGTCTCGTAATATTTAATTGTCTTAAGCATTTGGTTACCGCGCCAAATTATTTTACTTAAAACAATATCTATTTTTATAAGTAACTAATAATAATCTTGTTATTATAAAACATAGTGTTATTACATTGAAATATATATTGTTGACAAACAAGTAAAAATCTTTCTTTGTTAAAGCAACAGTTTGACAAATTTGAGTATAGACATAAATAATTTCGGGGTGACAAAAATTAGTCTATATTTTACCCTATTATTAAATGAAATCAATTTCCTCAATTCCTGATAGTTCGTTCTCTGAGGACGATGAACTTTCATCGTGGTCTGTATCACTGTTATCACCTAAATTCACTACTATGTCATCTATGATAGAGTCGTGCACAAATTCTTTTTTTAAAAGTTCGTTTTCCAACTCTTTCACACGTTCACAACGTTCCTTCCAATCGTTTATGGAAAATGTTTCAAAAAATTCATTACACAATCTTTTAATATCATTAAGTTTTAAGTTGTCATTTCTTTCGTTAATAAGTTGTTTCAACGATGTCCATACTAATTCGATAGGATTCAAGTCAGGGTGAAATGGTGGAAGTCTTAAAATATTATGACCATTATCTATTAAAATTTTATCGATTTCGTAAGTTTTATATTTTGGTTTATATATTTTAATTAAATTATATAAATCGGGTTTCAACATTGAGTTTGTGAATTGTATATTTCTCGCTCTCAACCACTCTTGCATGTCTTCTTTACTGCTGATTGCTGTTGGGAAATGTTGAATCTGCTTATTATGATAAGGAGCGTTATCTATAACTAGAACACTTTTAGCTGGTAACTTTTGAATTAGTATTTCTTCCACCCATTTTTTATAATTAGAAAAGTTTAAGTCATGATGATAGTCCCCAGTAGTAGAATTTGATTTCGACATTAAATGTATCCCTGGGATAAAACCATTTTCACCGCCTGCATGAATAATGAGTAGCAGAGGTCCCTTTGATGATTGCTTGCGTACAACTTCGATGGTATTGTTAATCGAAGAGTTTTCTTGTTGCTGAGACGTGTTGATATAGGTCTCATCCATATAAACGATGTTTCTATTTTGTTCCCTATACATTTTGATATTCTGTAAATAATTTATTCTAAGTTGCCTGATATCGTGCCTTTCCACCAATAATTTTTTGTTTGTTTTTATTTTGACCCACTTGAATCCAATTGCATGTAATTCTTTCCTTAGTGTCTCAGCACATCCTGCATATCTATAATCCATGCAGAATTTTTTATGTATCTTCGGGATAGTAGGAATTTGCTTTTCAGTTATGTAAAAATTGAATATCATGTTTCGTAAAACGCAGCGACCAAAGTCGTCTAAGTCAATTTTTCTGTTCTTGTTATTATGTTTTTTTCCAGGGGTCTTGAAAGAAGCACCTTCAACAGTTCCAAGTTCTCTTCCTTCCCGAGCAATAGACTTTATTGTTCGTAGACTAACTCCGGTAGCAAGAGCTACCCGCTGTTGAATTTTGGAAAACTCTATTATGGGAGCATCTATTTTTTCTTCACTTCTCATAAATGTTATTACGGAATTTATGATTTCACGACTTTGCCCCCGAAGTTTCTTATTTTTAACTTTACTTTTAAATTCCATCATTCACTTTGTAAGAAAAATCTATATTTCATACATGTCATATTTTAAAATCAAAAGAACTTCTTGAAATTAAATTATTTAATTAATTTTAACCAATCTTAATTGTTATAAGTTAATCTGTTAATCTTAAATGATCTTAAACTTCAAAAAGTGACAAGTAATTGACGTTTAGTCAACAATTGCGGTGTGCTGCCATCTAAAGGAATACAACGTAACGCAAGGCATTATATTTTCCAGTGGTATTTGACAGTGGTTGACAGATTAAAAACAGGATTTGATTTGGTGTTTTGGGAAATGATTGTGAAAAGTGATAAACAAATAAAGTGAAAGTTATATAACTAAAATGAGAGACCACATTTTTACTGTTAATTACATTTCAGCAAGGGATTGTTTTATCTACCTTCCAGAAAAATGGCGACATAAATTAATGCTTATGGTACTAACTTACACAATTTCAGATTCAACATAAAATTAGGTTACTTTTCTCGGTTTCTTATTACATAAAATATGTTTACATTCGTTTCTAAACCTAAATTACATCATGTCATTTTGTATTACGAGCACTGATTGCATATTTAATTATTTCTTTATGTAGGATGGTTGCATTAAACTTAAACACGATTCAACACAGCTTTTTATCTCTTGGAGTCCACAATCTAACGGCTTTGATGATAATACCGTAGGTTTAGCAGGTCCATTTGCTCGTGCTCTGGGTATAAATAATGGTGATACTGTCACTTGCAGTTTATTTCCACAAGGTAGTGGAATAAAGTCAATACATGTACAACCTCAGACTTTGGACGATTGGGACATAATGGTATTTAATAATTCCTCGAAAAAAAAATTATGCTTTTGATTCTGATAACTATACTTTTAACAAAGAATTTAATTACAGCAAATTAATAGTAACTTAATACAGTCTACATTGTTGGATCAAATAAGAATTGTTTGTAAAGGGCAAAATATTGCTATTTGGTGTTCCCAATCTTTAAGTTTAACTGTAAAAATAGGTATGGAATCCTGTTAAACGTGAAAAGAATTTTTGTTTTGTTTTATTTTATTAATTATATATAACAGCTGTGAATTTTTTAGTTTCCTTGGAACCAGATGTGCTTTATGGAAAATTAGAAACTTTTACAGAAGTTATAATTGATACTCCAGCAGATACAGAATTAGTAGAACCTTACGAAAATGTAAAAAATGTACCAGAAAATTCACCAGACAAATCTTGGAGTTTATCATCGTTTTTAAAACCTTTTACATCCAAAGAAGAAACAATTAAGTCGAAAGTCAATGAGGCGGAAAACATTTATAATAATAATTTAAAAGTTTTTAAAAATAATATAGGAAATGATTTTAACGTTTTTAGAGTACATGTCTTAGAATCAATTAAAATAGAGAATAATGTCTGCACAAATGTTTTTGTAAGAAAAAGGCATTCGTCAAATTTGAAACATAATTCAGTTTACAAAATATTAAAAGTTGATACATCAAAACCAAAAGATACCGAGGATGAAATCGAAATAGAATATTTCGTAAAAGTGCAATTTTTGGAAACTGTTGTCGACAAATTTCAAAGCAATGAGAAGCTCTATCTTGAAAATTTAATTCCAAATTGTAGGCATAGAGTTTTAGCCGTATCAGATGAGCTATCTCAAGTTATAAATGTAAACTTGGGGAGCCGAGTAATACTAGAAGAAGTTAAAGCATCTTTTTCATATGTGGAAAGTATCCATTTATTCGAAATAAATGTAAAGGTTCAAGATACAGAATTAATAGACTTATTCAAAAACTATATCATAAATAATACAAGTAACGAATGCCACTTGTTAATTTATAATAACATGATTTTTAATTTTGACAAAAGAATTATTAAAATAAATCTTATACCCGAACACGTCAAGTTTGTGCAAATTAATGCTGAAACTTTAAGATTTTGTAATATAGTGTTACGGGATGATATTGAAGATGTAAATTTATCAAATATTTTAGCATTAGAATCAAACATTATAGACATTAAAAATATAAATACTACTGTAACCTGTTTTGAAAAGATTGTTTCTAACGCTGTTAGTCGTATAAATATTGGTCTCTGTCTAACGGAAAATACATTAAAAACTGTTGAAAATATTTTAATTGCTGGTATGTGATTATTGCTTTCCTCAATATTTTTTTTTATGTTTATTGTTCATTATGATTTTTTTTTATTACAAGGAGGAGAAGGTTCTGGCAAGACTTCTATATGCAGACAGATTTGTTCAGTACTTGCACATCTTCCTTATAATTGTTATATTAAACAAATAGATTGCAAATGTTTGAAAGGCCGAAAATTAGAGAATATTCAAAAAGAAATTACTGCTGCTTTATTAGATTGCGCAAACAGAGCTCCCAGTGTTTTAATATTGGATGACTTTGAGGAAATCGCAACTAAAGGGAAAGATGATAATATAGCGGAAGTAAACATGTTTAATAGGTAATTTGTGTCTTTTAATAGTCCATGTCCATGGTTTTTATTATTTATAATTAATTTACATTCCGTTTTAGAATATCTGCTATGTTAGCGACCTGTTTTGAAGTTTGTCAGATAAACCATTATGTATCGATTATAGCTACATCATTTTCTACTTCTAAAATAAATCCCATTTTATATTCAGCCAGAGGAAGACATATTTTTAATAGTATTTACACAATACCAGAGCTTGATAAGGTAGAGGTTTGTAACTTAGATCAAAAGGACTTAATTTCCAGTTGTCAATAGTTTTTTTAATTTGTTGCAGAGCGACCGAAGGAATCTAATTGAATACCTTGTAAAACAGAATGCATTCGTAGATGCTAGTTTAAGTTGGGATGAATATGCCAATAAAACTGAAGGATTTGTTGTACAAGATTTGGTAGATTTGATACAGAGAGCAGTGTTTGAATCTTGGAAAAGTAAAGGCTAGTATGATATATTTTACTACTATATATGTACATTTATATTTTACAAAATTATTATTTTTTATAATATATTATTTTCAGATAAAAATGCCCTGTCTGGTGTCACTGTATCCCATTCGTGTGTTTTATCAGCCTTAGAAAATACCCCAGCGTTACGCTTAGGTTCGGATCAATTTCATAACGATCCTAAAGAGGATATTTGGGATTCTATTGGTGGTTTGAAAAATGTTAAAAATACACTAGTCGAAGTACTTCAATGGCCAGCTATGGTAAGTACAATATAAATAAATGTAATATATGTGAATATAATATGTTAATGAAATGTTTATTACAGTATCCAGAAATTTTCTCTAATTCTCCATTACGGCATCAATCAGGTATTTTACTTTTTGGGCCACCAGGATGTGGTAAAACTCTCTTAGCAGGAGTTGTCGCAGCCCACTGTGGCTTACGAATGATTTCTGTTAAAGGACCTGAATTATTGTCTAAATATATAGGTGCGAGTGAAGAAGCAGTACGAAATGTATTTCTTAGGTAACTACAATTCATTTATTTTTTAAACCAAATATTGTTTTAATTGATATTAACATAAATATATTATTCTTGCAGAGCTCAAAGTTTGAAACCATGTATTTTATTTTTTGATGAATTTGATAGTCTTGCTCCTAGGTAAGGACACCTTATTTTTAAAATTGAAAAGAAAAATGACTGTTTTTATTAAAGTAAATGCATGTATATCATTTTATAGGCGAGGCCATGATTCCACTGGTGTAACAGATCGAGTAGTTAATCAGCTTTTGACACAACTTGATGGTGTTGAATCCTTAACTGGTGTTAGTGTACTCGCAGCTACTTCTAGACCTGATCTATTAGACCCAGCTTTACTTAGGCCTGGACGACTCGATCGCTCTATAATGTGCCCTCTTCCAGATGAAGTAAATTCAGTTGATTATAATTTTATCCAACATAGTTATAAGAACATAACATAGGTTAACAATCATCTAGACAGGCTATCGGTTATGATGTAATTTTTACCGAAGCCTACAAAAGAGTAATTGTATGATTTTATGATACATGTATCAACATTTAAACATTTGAAAAAAATATATTACAAATTTCAAAAGCGTAATCGTAACCGTTGTGCTTAGGAATGATTCCATTTTTAGAAACCAGGGATCCGGAAACCTAACTGTAATTAGTAATGTAAAGTAGTAATGTTATTTGAACAGTTAATTAATAAGTTTATAATTGTAAATTTAGGATGATCGACTCAGCATTTTACGATCTTTAAGTCGCAATTTAACATTCGAAGACCAAGTAGATTTGTCAATAATTGCCAAAAAATCTGAAGGACTCTCCGGGGCTGACTTGCAAGCTGTACTCCATGGAGCTTATATTATGTCTATAGAAAATGGAGACCAAGAAATGGTAAGTGTGTTTTATATATTTATTTTTTCTTATGACTGTACCCATGTCTATATGCTTGATTGTGTAAGACGTTCATTAAATAACTGAGGTATTTTGTTTAATTATAATATCGAAATAAAACGAATAACTGCAAATTGAAAGTCGTTTTAATGCAGAAAAGTTATGGAATGGGAAGGAAGGTTTGAACATTAGGTAGCTAGAAGCTTTGGTAAAGGAAATGAGGGGATCTTCAAGTACATACCAAAGAAATTTGGTACAAATTGAAAGGAAAATGAGTTGACTCAAAAGAAATTTACATATTTTATATACATACATTTACATATTTTATATTTTTTTGATACTAAGAATTAATTTAATATGTTAATATTTATAAATATAGGTAACTAGGTAGCGTATAAAGAAAAAGAACTGAAAAATTGCAAACTCATATTGTTACAAAACTGTATTACTTTGAAAATTCTCCTAGCGGTACAAATTTGAAATATCCCAACGGAACACAAATAAGAATTACTATTTTTTGTACTTATCAATTTAGATAGATAATTTACCACGCGTCTTATTAGACTGTACTTGTTTTCTCAAATATTTAATATGTAACAATAATAATATGTAACAATAATAATATGTTTTCTTATATATTGTATGTGTATATATTTAATAATGAAAACTAAACTGGTAAGGGTGGGGGCTAAAGGTTAACTATTAGCGAAGGGATAATAATCAAAATAGAGCTGCTATATTATAAACCTTATTTTAGAGGTTGGGCGTAGATAGAGGGGTTGATTAAATCAAAAGGCGGTAAATTACACACCCCCATCGCAGTAGTAGCGTTGCCGTCACACCATTAAAGAGGGAGCACCGTAGTGATGAAATAATTACAATCTTTCACTGATTAGTTAAGCTACATTCTCCTTCCATAAAATTGGATATGCAACTTGTACAACAGTTTCATCGATTTTCTGAAGCGCACCAAATTTTAACAAGATTGTAGAGTTATTAATAATAGATGATCGAATAATTATTTAAGGTAAATTAATTAATACTGTTTGTAAAACATTAAAAGGATATATATTAAAAACAGAAATGTTTTGCGTGTTTAATTAGAAAAGAACATTATTAATATCCAATTATTTTTGTCACATTTCAATTACTGCAGTATTGTTTTAGTTTACTTAAAATTTTATCTGTAGTAAATTTTTAATTTCATATTGTAGAAGAAGCTTATCCGTTTCGTTCAAAACCCATGGGTTTATATTATGAAATGAAAAACTACCCTTACTACAATCTATTGCCCGCAATGAGATTGTTAGCATCATGTTGTTATAAGGGTGGTAAGATGCATCAGAGTAAAAGTACACCGCCGAAATATTAATGTAAGGGTAGCTGTTAATAGCAAAAACTAAATAAATACTAATTTTAAATACTTGATACAATAATATAATTTTTAAATTTATTTACTATAAATGTTAAAGCAATTTAAATGTTAAATCAATTTATTTTTAATTAAATTTTTAAATTAAGTATAATTTAAAAATAAAAACGATTTATTTATAAAATTGTATACATAAACTAATAAACAATGTTTCTTCGCGATTTTAAAACCAATATTAATTATTTGAAATTAAGAATCTAATAATCAATCGTACATTTTTGGAATTGATTAGATCTGTTAATTACCATCTAAACACAAAACGTAAACTCATGTATTCTGTTTTCTTATTTACCGAGATTTAACATAATTCTGTTAGATTGTCCCAGTAAACATTTTGGAATCACTTTGACATCATATTGAAGATGCGTCATGATTTTTTTGTCATGAAAGAGTTCATTTATAGTTCAGTTTCTCACATTTTTTCATATAAAATGTCTACTTTATCGGCTACAAATGGCGAAATTACTCCACCTGTCGGAGTACAAATGAAGATAAAGTTGATGCGAACTATAATTGAAGTGAAATAGTGATAGAAACGTCACTAAATAGGGCACTTCACCAAATTGTTTACTGGGGTCAATAAATAAAGGCAAAAGACATTTACTATCTTTTAATAATATTTTAATTTAATATAATTAATTAAATAAGTAACATTGTATAGTCTTGCATGAAAAACTCAAAGTAAAAAATAACTTTTGTTATGTAACCTTACATTGTATTAACATAAAAAATATTATACACTTTGTAAATGTAATTTTAAATCTTATAAAGTATGTAACAATGTAGCCGGTAAAAAGTTGAATATTATTGTGTCTTTCTTCATAATATTTATGAAAGATTTTCTGAGGCATAAAAAATCGTAGATGTCACTCTTATTTAATTTCTTATTTCTATCCAGTGGAAATACTTCATCTTAGTTGTAAACCTTAAGATTCCATTTCTTATCATTCGATGTACAACTGGATCCGCTATGTACGGTAACGCTGTATTTAAATGCTGTTAAAATATTTGAAAATAATTAAAACAAGAATTTAATTTTTGTTACATTATACCCAGTAAATTAAGATTGAAGTAGCTTCGACTGATATTAAGTAAACTGTATAGGTATATTATGTAAGACGTATTTGTACATTTTTATTAACATTTAAGAACGCAATTAACATTCTATTAGTAACATAATTGCAATTCTAGCGATTGAAATACTTGAAAACATGTAAATATGGTGACGACGGTGGTTTTTCAATTATTTTTCATTTAAGATTGTTTACTAAGTAAATTGCTTTAAGCATTTCTAATTCTAATAGATATTTTAAGCACTCATTTTAAAATTACTTTATAGAAATTTTATTTACATTATATTTTTCAAATTATTTTTTAAATTAAAATTATTTGCACCATGTTTTACAAGGTGAATTTTATCATTGTATTGTTGCTTTAAATGTAGAATTCTTCGTATATTTGCATTTATTTATGAAGTCGTTCGGATGATATTCAATTTTTTCAAAAGTACTCGAAAATGTCGACTTTTTATAATCACATTCTTCGAAAAACTCAATTTTTTGAAAATATTGACCGTCGACTAGTGACTTTTTGGGATAACACTTTTCTGATTTTCTTTTCTTTCATATAATAAATAAGAGAAAAAAAATTCTTTTGAATATTTCTAAAGAAATTTGCTGTCATCTAAAGCATCTTATTTTATAATATCTTCTGTCAATTCTAGTTACGCTCCTGTAAAATACAACTGATAAAAATCTTCTATTAAAGTTACCAGTAACAGCGAATATTCTGCAATTAAACAAATACTTTATTGTCATTAAGATAATGAGCTTTTAGTCATTAATACATTTTGTAGTTAATGATACAATTCCAGTCAGTTTACGTGTAACGAAGAGATCAACCAGATTACACAAACCAGATCTCCTCCAGGAGGTGGTGGTAATTACATGTGTTTAACGCGAGGATGGTTAAGCTGATGCGATTAAAATGTTGTGAATTGATAACAAGACGAGGTCGTACCAGTGAGATAATAATAATTAGTATCAAAGCAGTACTGGTTGATGAGAAATGCTATTCTATCGTTTTGTTTGCTTATAACTTAATAGCCAATCAAATATAACACTCTTTTTGTATATTCTTAAAATATTCTTTATTCTAAATAGAATAATAACATTTAAATTCATTTAACTTTTTTATTTTTAGGACACAAATACCGCTGTTATAACTGTTGGACATTTAATTGAATCGCTTAAAAATACCAGACCTTCTTTATCGGCACAAGAGAGAAGAAAATATGATAGAGTGTAGGTATAATTATTAAATAAATGTGTATAAATAACAATCTTTATTAACGTTTAATTTTTGCATAGATATGAAAAATTTCTTCATTCACGTGGTGCTAAAAAAGCAGATGTAGCTGATGTTTTCCAAACTTCAACAAGGGCAACATTAGCATAATATTTTATGTTTTAATAAATTTGTAAAAATGTGCAATTTTAAAAAAGTAGTTCAGATTATCTTAAGAGTAAATATCTTTTTAATTGGTAATGTGTTTATAAAATATGGTAGCATTTTAACGGTGACAATAAATTTATATTTTTAAAGGGAAAATTATATTGTGTTTTTTATTAGATTCAATAGACAAATATAAATTAAAAATGTATTTATTTCACATGTAATGAAAAATATAATTACGCTAATTTGTATTATACATTGTTGGTAGCGTTTTTAGGTTTTAAATCTAATAGAAGGATTCTGGGTAATTAGTTAATTTATTATGCAACACAAATTACTTCTTAAGTACGTCTTGTAGTGGTGTAGCAGGCGCGCGTCGGGTATGTATTAGTTTTTTACAATTCTATTTGTAAAATATTAATTACTAAATTAATTATTAAAATATAATTACTAGTATAGTTCATATATGAATTAGGTTTTTACTTTTATAAATATCTTAACTACAGAAATATATTCGGGATTACTTTAAGTTTATTCATTTAATTATGCATTAAATTTAGCATGATTTTCACGTGCTTTTTATTGCGGCTTTCTATTTAATACTAGTAACAAAAATGGCGTCGTGATTTTATAGATAAAATATCTTACGAAAATTTATAGTAATTTAAAAATGTTTTTGACAAAGCTAGTGAAAAATTTACATAACCACCTAGTTAGTAGGCAACTTGGAGACTTATTTGAAAGTTTTTACGTAAAAACAAGTATATTTTGATATTTATTCGTAAATAACCATATGTGCGTGATGTAGAGATGTGTATATAATAAATATAAACGGTATGAACTAAAATATTTTGCGATTGAAATAAAACATTTTTGAAAATGAAAATAACATAACGATACTTTCGGGAATTGTGTTGTATTACATAATATTCAATCATATAGTTATATTTTTAATTTTAATTTATATTTCTATAATATATTTGTTTATTATTAGATTGCATAAGAAATAAATATCAAACATATAGCCAATTGTTAAAGATAAATTATTACTTGGTTTAAAACTTATTTTTTATGTTGGTAATTGTTTTCAAACTTGGAGAATTTTTTTGCAAATATCGTCATATTACAGTAAAGTTTAAAGTGGAATATAAGTCGTTGTAATATAATTAGTAAAAAATTAATTAATAAAAAATTGTAATGGATATAACTTAATTCAAACTTTTATAAATATTGGCTTTAGAACATTCATTTACATTTATTTTTATTGATTTATATTTCGATCTAAATTTTTACATAGGTCAATCACGTGACATGGTAGAATTTTAATTACATGTAATCATTTGAGAACATAACCACTTTTCATAATAAAGTAAGCACCTAATTCATATGCAATTATTATATGGATATTAAAATAATAATGTGAGTCTATAGCAAGTGGAAATTTATTATTAATTGTTTCATTTTTATACAAACGAAGTGTAAAAACTGATCGCTATATGTCAGTTAAATAAAAACCTAACATATTGAGGTTATGTAACTTTTATATAAAAACAATATTTTGGAAATTGTGTGTTGTAATTTAACTTAGTGATCAAAGTTTAGTGAGTTAGTGAGGTAATCATAACACAATAATTAGATTCTATGAGTAATAATGATTTCTAGCTAAAGTCGCTAAAAGAATTGTGTGATATTGTAGAGGTGTGTGTTGCAGGAGCCACAAACTATCAAGTATATTATTTCAACTTTTTGTATTTATGTATTAATAATTTTGATTCAAAAATTTGAATAGATTAAAAAATGACAGGCTGGAATTCGCTATTATTTATAGATTTATTATTATGTATTTAAATAAAATATATTTAGTCAAGAACTAAATCAGAGTGAGTGTTGTGCATCTGGGTCCAGTGATGAAGAAGACGTATAACAAAAGGTAGGATGAATTTCTTTTGTCAATTTGATTTTTGTTTTATGCTAAACAAATAAAGGATATGATACAATCACAGAAAAGATTTATTGGAAATGTAATATTTTTTGTAGTACTTGAATTAGTGATGCCACCTACATCTATCGATCAGTATCCGAACTAATTAATATTAGTTTTCGAATATAGATGGCAGTGGCATATTAGGTTTGTAATAAGGAATGTATCAAAAATATAAATGCATAATTTAATTTAGATTGATGATTTCTGCGAAATTAATATAAAATGTATTTAAAAAAATTCACTTTTGTAAAATTCATGAACCACTTTTTAAAGAAGGTTGTACTTTACAAATTTTTTACAAGTTATACAGTTTGGAAAAAACTTTTACAAAATGCTGATTATTTTAAAAATAATAACAGACAATAATTAAAATAGCGATGTTTATTACTGAAGTTTTGTCTTTGGTGTGTTCCGTTTCCTGCTACTTAGCTTCCAAGTTTCCAACCACATTACCGTGCTACCATTCTCGTTAACAGGGCCGGCCATGTACACAAGGGGACCAAAAAATAAATATACGTTCACTTGTAAATATGATAAGCTGTTATTTAAATTTTGGATCATTGTCGTAGTTAGAGAGGGGGACGTGGATTGCACAGAGGGGCACTTATATAAATATATATATATATATATACCTTAAATTAATCCTGTCGTCAAGTGGATACGTGTTCGATAGTTCTGGTTTTCGGATAAGTTTTAAAGTATAGGATTATAATAATTAAAAATCTGATAGAGGACAAAATTTACTTAGTAGAGCACTTCACTGAAAATTACAAATCATTGAAACCAGCGGCTGACATTTAACAGCGACTGCCTGCTCTTACACTTCATCCAATATTTCCTAAAACCTATTATAATATATAAAATATAATTTTAAATGATTTTTAGTGTTTTGCAATTTTTAGTCTAGGTTTTTTTGTGAAAAAATAATTTGCTTATATTTAAATGTGTGAAACAATGAATTATTTAACATTAAACAATTCTGAAAAGTAAAAGTACCAGACACGATGTAAGACAAGGAACCTTCTTCTATTTGCTCCTGTATTCTTATTAGTAGTTATTTTGGTTTCTGGCCCGTACGAAACTTACACCCTCTGCCTGGCCGTCACTGTTCGTTACTCGTTTACCAGAACTTTGAACAAAGTAGTAATATTGCTCGCAAGTTGTCGACTATAAATCAGACAACATAACTTTAACTATTTTACTACAACGAAATTGTTTTGCACTTGATATTTTAATTAACATTTCTTGATGCATCCAAAATGTAAAGTTTCATCATACTTATACTTATATACTGGAGAATCCAGAGAACCCATGCTTGCTCTCTTACAGCTAATTCAATTATCTGATTATCTGAACAGATAATACAAGTATCTGCAGTTACTTTACTTTGCGGGTTAATGTTTAAAACTTGTAAACTTATTTTCATAGCAATTACGTTGAGTTTAGTGTTGTTTGGTACACTCAAAGAAACGGTATTGTTTACTGGTGATAATAGTTGTAATCGTATTTTAAATAACAAACAATTTTTCTTTACCGTCTTATAAAAAATGGAATTTTTTATATCTGAAGGCTATTGGCTTTTTTTAAATATTTTAAAGTTCACGGAGATTTGCAGCTTCTAATCATCTTTTGATGTCATGTGACAATGGGCTTGTGTCTTCATTTTTTAGTGGTCGATTTTTCAATTGTTGATTGAAATTGATGTTAATAAATGTGTATTGGCGTGTCTATTTTATTAAATATCTAAATATTGACGGAGATATAGCAATTAAAATTTTGAATTGTAGTTTTAGCTCTAGAAATGGTCGGCCATATTTGTATGACGTGAAATGCATTTTAACGTCAGTTATTTGTTGAGTAGGTCAGTGCTGTGGTAATGTTTTGTTGATAGTCAAATAATCAAGTCAAATCAAAGAATAACAAATTTTTATTTTATTTAACCCTGGTAAGGCAGACAAAATATTGAAATTTTATTGTTCCTTGAAATAGTTGTAAATAATATTTGATATTTTGATATATAATTACATATAGCAGAGATTTATGATCTGTATGGTTGGTAACCTTACACAAAGATTGTGATGTCACATGTACTTGGAATGTGTACAACGTTGAATCCCTTTAATAATTAAAGAGACAAAATGACTTTTTTAATTGTTAATATCTCTTAACATATAAGGAGTTATTAAAAAATAATTGAACATTTGAGGTTCTAGTAACCCACTTTATTAATATATAGTACACTTTTATAGAAATTAAGACATAGGACACAAGCTCATTATTGAAGTCTGTAGACTAATATGTATTTTTTTGTTGAGACTGTACTCAGTACGTATATCTAAACGTAGTTAATACTGAATGGGGGGTGGGTTGGTTGGTTGTTTGGATACGATTATCAGACTACAGACATTTCTGAGCAGAGTTCGACACGTGAATCGATTAAGATCAAAGAAAATAAGTGCGGTGTCCAAGCCTAGAATTAACCAATATACAAGTAAGACAAATATGTTGGAATTTTGGAAGTGTCCGGATTCAATCGGACCAAATGTTACGAAGCAATTGTTATGAGTACTAGATACAATTGTATTTTTTTTCGCTTGCGCTAGGTATACAAAAATATAGCATTGAATTTTCGAGGTACCTAACAAATATTTAAAACAATTTATATTACAGTTTTTAAAATATCATATATTTATTTTTGGAAAGTGCAAGAGACGGATTTTATATTTTGTATAGGGTTCACATATACTGATATGTACATAACTTGGTACTTGGACTTGATACGGTGTAGCGTGTTTAGACCTGTATCTCATAATTAAAAAAATACATTTTAATGGCCCATTTTTGTGTATATTGTGCCTAGATTTCCTTACTTTTTATAAACCGATTTTAAAGATTCCATCGGCTCCATTAAGCTCCATTCCCACTCACTGAGTTTTAGTGTTAATTTAAGGTTTTAACCTAAAATGTAAGGTTCAAGTTTTCAAATATAAAGAAATAAAATGAATTATATTAAATACAATAATTTATATTAAATAAAGATAGTAATTATTACGTAGAAATATATATTACTGATGCATGACCATGATTTCAAAAGTTCAAAGTTACATTTAAGGTGAAAACCTTAAATTAAAACTAAAAACAGTAAGTGGGAATAGGGCTTAATCGTCATTCTAATTATTTAATTGAAACAACAATTAAACCCGAAAAGTACCGCTCTTACAGTATCAAACTAGACACTCTGGACCACTGTACCGTGTGCTCTAGTATTTCTATTATACAGCAATGTACATTATGTATTTGATAAAACACTTTGTTGAAATTTCTTTAAAACCTTAGTTACTCTAACAAAATTAAGTTATCATTTATTTTTTCAACAAAATTTAAAATGAAATAAAGTATTTACTTGAATGTATATTTTTATGAATTCATTATTACCTATTATGTATTAATAAACAGACTTCATAATGTTGAATTTTTTTTCTACTTCTTAAATATGTAAAATCTGTCATACTCGTATATTTGCATTTTAAAAGTATTCTGTAACTTCTGAATACAAGATAATTTCAATTACGTCTTAATTTACGCTTTTCTGCAAAGTAAAATGTAGAAAAATATGTATAGAAAAATTAATATAACTTTGTTAAATACTAAACTTTCTAGATAATCGGAGGCTCCATACTTCTTGTATGGTATACAGTAAAGAATTTCCATATTACAACAAAAATAGAATATAATACAATATATAATAATAAGATAAATCTGAAATAACAAAATCTAATAAATATAAAGTAGATGTTTAAAAATATCGAATACTGTCTCGCTTCTTATATAACAAAATTTACCTCTTATGTAAACATTTTCTCTAATAACAATGATTTGTAACCTATTTTTCTGCTTTTCGAAAAATATCGACCCTTCCGCGCATCATCATTCTCATAAAACTTCTTAAGAAAATCTTTTTTAAGAGTTATAAAATGTACTGGAAGTAATGAAAAGTTTAATAATGCTTCTATAAGCGCAGGGCATTGCTGGCGCAGGGTATTGCTGGCGCAGGTTATATTAAATATAATCCCGAATGAATGAAACAAGGGTGCAATAGGCATAACATATTCGATAAAATCAAAAAAATTGTCTACATATGTAATAGAAAATCGTCAGTAATAGGTATACTATTGGAAATAAACGAAAGAAAAAAAATAAAAGTTTATTTGATAACCTCCGAATTATTATTACGCTGCAGAACATATTTCATCATAGTTTGAAGTTATAGTTCTTAACTTAGTAAATTCTGAATTTATTTAAAATGAAATTAAATATTTTAATAGTGGAGTTCATTAGCACACGTATTGTGCATTTTCAAAGAAATAATTATAACACGTATAAGATTTACCTGGTGCTAAGCTGGAATGATCTAAGAGATAATTAACTACTATATAGTATAAAATATCTGTGTTTTAACACTTTAGATTTAGGGGGTTATTTGATTTTTATTTTTCAGATTGCACTTAAAAATTATAAAATAAAGTTCTATATCGCATCACTCAATAAAATGGCGCCACTATAGACAAATCCATATGATTTTTAGATAGTACCAACCTTCAAACGGTACGTGTTAAAATTTCATGATCTTCCAACCATTAGTTTACGAAATGCAGTGGTTTTAGTTACGTTACTTTTTTAATTTTCAAAACTATGTAAAAATCTGGGGAAAATATCGTTCAAGCTAATTAATGGCTTGTCAAGTGTGTCGCGTTATTCGGACTGAGTGTTTTTGATTTGAGCAATGTGTGTTCATAAGGAAAGTAAGACTTTTCTATTGTTTTAAAATAATGTTGTCTTAATATTTTTGAAACAAAACCAAGTCTGTCCTAAGATATGTTCGCCTAGTGTTACATATATTCCCATTATTTCTTAGTTTATTATAATTTATGAGTTTCTCTGAATAACATTCCACAATTTTTTAAAACATAAAACGTTAATTTCGACAAATGGTTGAATTCGCTAATTTAAACGTTTTTTAAACACTTCTGCGTCATTTTTTATTTTTTAACGTGGCTGCACTGCAACTTCTTTTATTCTAAGGAGGGAGGGTGTCGTATAATTCCCATATAAAAACTTCCCTGATTTTTTTTTTCTACTTTTATATACGGCATTAGCAATGCTATTGTCAGTACTTATATTTTTTATGTCCATAAATTATTTGAATAATCTTATTAGAAGAATAAAGTTGACTTAAAATATCTTGCTAGGCTTTGTATTATGAGAGCTCAAAGAAAAGAAAAGGAAAAGAAAAAAAATAAGAAATATACAAGCACGAGTGTTTAACTGAAGAGTTGATGAATATGATTCATTTTTTTTATTATATTTTTTTATAATTCTATTATATTACAGTTTATTTACATTTTATACATAATTTTATTTAAATTATAAAAGCTTTATAAAGCTTTAAAAGCACACACTTTTACATAGGATGTTTTCTGTGATAAATTAAGATAAATTTACATTTGAATACCTGCAATTTTATATGAAAGGTGTTTAATTTGCAATTAAAAGTTTTTAAAGTTTACTTTAGAATAATAATGAATATTTTATTGAAAACCATTAGTTTTATAAAAACCGTTAAAAATTAATCGAGTTGTATACTACGTATGCAATAGTATTTTTGTAATTCTTACAAAAGTTTTAGTTATTTTATGGTTTAAGTGTTAATTTATTGGAAGTTATTCTTTATTTGTACTAAATGCAATCAACTGAGCTTCTAATTAATTACATCTTCTCCTAGTCAATCATCATACTCGTCAAGTTAACATAGCAAAAGTTTCACGTCTAAGTAGCCACTCCTGCAAACAGCTAATTTCGTATTTAATCTACTGTGAGCTCACCGCACGAAGTACTCTTACTCTGTGTAAATATAAGTGGTATTTAGACGGTAATAAACGCTAGACGTTATTCAGATTACCTGTATTTATATTATATTTTACATCTCAGATTTCCCAGATTTTATTAAGTAAATCTATTCACTAAATTTGTCACACATTCTATTCCAGAGGAAGCGAAGGACCCGTTTAAACAGAGATTCGTAAGATTTTGAATATTTACAGTTTTATGTAATAAGTACAAGTTGTTGCATATGTTTCAGGGGTATAAATCCTCATTAAAATTCACTAAACTTTTGGAAAGAGTTAACTTGGAGGTAATGTTTGAAACTTCTTCGTGAGATAACAATGGGCTTGTGTCCACATTTTCTAGTGGTCGATTTTTCAATTGTTGATTGAAATTGATGTTAATAAATGTGTATTGGCGTGTTTATTTTATTAATTATCTAAATATTGATGGAGATATAGCAATTAAAAGTTTGAATTGTAGTTTTAGCGCTAGAAATGGTCGGCCATATTTGTATGACGTGAAATACATTTTAACGTCAGTTATTTGTTGAGTAGGTCAGTGCTGTGGTAATGTTTTGTAGCTGTTGGTAGTCAAATAATCAAGACAAGTCAAAGAATAATAAGTTTTTATTTTATTTAACCCTGCTAAGGCTGACATAATATTGGAATTTGAGTGTTCCTTGAAATAGGTGTAAATAATATTTGATATTTTGATATATAAATACATATAGCAGAGATTTATGAGCTGTAAGGTTGGTAACCTGACACAAGGATTGTGATGTCACATGCACTTGGAATGTGTACAACGTTGAATCCCTTTAATAATTAAAGATACAAAATGACTTTTTTAATTGTTAATATCTCTTAACATATAAGGAGTTATTAAAAAATAATTGAACATTTGAGGTTCTAGTAAGCCACTTTATCAATATATAGTACACTTTTATAAAAATTAAGACATAGGACACAAGCCCATTAAAAATGTTTAGATATAGTTGGTGCTTGGTTCATTCCTTAGATAATAGTATTGATTCAAACCACAGCAGCGCTTTTAAACAAGGTAGATATAAACATTGAAATAATAAAGTAACTATTATTATTAAATACACTGGTATATATTTTTTATTTTATGTTCCATATCTCCCTAATAACCATCTTATAATCGTCCATCTCTTTTAAATAATATTCTTCTCTTTATTCATCTTACATATTTTAAATTTAAAATAGAATTGTTTTCTCTCTCTCACATGGTAATAAAGACATCGTGGGCTGTTCTTTTGAAAGCGCCATTCTTTGTGGAATATAATGGAACATAAAGGAGACTTTTGCTACAGTTTGTGGGGCAAATAACGTCGCGACGCTATCTGACGGTGAGCATTATAACCACTGACTATCAGTGACTTCCTTTATGGAAGGGAAGGAGCGGAGAAGGGTGGTATGTTAAGAGTCCATTATAGTATAATAAAAATTAAGGTACAAATATATATGATTTGTATGCTATTCGGTTGTTTGTATTTATTTTGATCGGAATAAAGGTAAATAAATAGTAACAAAATCATTTTGAAACGTAACTGAGGCTTACACCGATATATTATTAGGTTTAACTTAGCGAATCTTAGTTATATTATCGAAGAAGTAAATGGGAACGCAGGAAAACTATAAACGAATAATTTGCTCCTGTCATAATAAATAGAGAAGAAATGTAATTTAAGATAAGAGCAAAGAGAAACTTATTTCGAAACAACCAGTAGAATTTTAGACCATGTTGAATAATGAAGTATTTTTCAAAAGTTCAGTCGTCGTCCCATTCAACTTCCCGTGTCGTTATTTCGAGTCAAGTTTCGTTGATCAATGACGCTTTTATCAATAAGAATTGAATATTACTTGAATTAGATTTATAGACACATATTTCATCTTGTAACGCAGCATTAGTGATCAGAAAAAGTGCCCATGAAAAGAGTGCAATAAAAAAACACACACTAAATAAGTGGAATTCAAATTATAACTTCTGATCGGGTACGCTTTTCCTGACTCTTGCGAACAATGATCGTGATTGAACAGATATGAGTGAAACATTTTACGAATCACTTTTAAAACAGTATTCCTGTACTATTTCTGAATTTTATTATTTATTAATATTATAGTTTAGGAATACTTTTCTAAAAATGATTCATAAAATGTTTCACTCATATAACACATATGTGTTCGATCACGATCATTGTTCGCAAGACTCAGGAATAGGGCCCCGGATGTGATTACATGCTTCTTGCTACTTTATATATGCCAGTTTAAAATTATTTATTAAAAATATTACACTATTAATTTTGAGTTAATGATTTCGTCTACATTAAGAACAAACGTGCTCTTATTTTTCAAGAACAGTAATATTAAAATTCTTCTGTATACAATCCTCTTAACAATCTCAAATAAGTATAAGACTAAAAAACAGAGCCCCCTATTAGCAGTCGCAGAAGCGCATGCCGCATGGAGGTTAAGGGTGCTAAAACAGAATAAGGGTAGAGTAGTGGTAAGGGAAGTATGGGACTATGAGAAAGGAAGGGAAGGGAAGTAGAAGGAGAGTACCAACGTACAATATACAAAGATAGTATTCTATTTTACTTCTCTTATCAGTAGAACAGAAAAAGACACCTTCCTTTTTGTGTGGTTTTTATGCCCTCGTTATTACAAAAAGAAAGAAAGTAAAACACTGGGAGAAGAAAAGAATATCTACACCCCTATATAGTCGTACTTCTTAAAAGACCAAAAAGAATGGAGACCACAAACCGCTATGACGCTATGTTCATAAAGATAAGGTTCGCTTCTTACTCGTACTTAGATGAAAGAAGAGCAGAAGACTGCTCTGTTGTATGGAGAATGAATGTTTATTTTAAAAGAGCGATAACGACTGATAATGCTTTTATTATTTCATCTCAAAAATCTTATGTACGAGTTCGTATACATGGACAAATGTACAGTATACCTTATACGTATTTAAATTTTTCTTCTTTAATTTAACTCGAGCTAGCCTTAGTACCAGCGCAACATAAAGTTACTAGAGTTTACCCCCGTCGCAAGCGACGACTGTCTTTTATGTGTGAATAGAATATCATTTCAAATTTTAATTTAATTTTTAAATTGAAATATTTAACTCGTTCTATATAAATTTTACATATAACAACAAATAATTTTTCATATAAACTTACTAAAAAAATATATTTGTTTAACAAAATAAAAATATTTTCAATTTATGCGTTATTTGACCAACTTTTTTTCAAAATTTGGAAATTTTTTTTTGATTTGTAAATAACTTACCAAAGTTAGCTCATATACAAAATTTCAACTTTCTAGCACAATTTTTAATTTCGGCAAAAACTACCCCAAAAAAAAAAAAATGTTGAAATTTTGAATTTTCTTTTAATAATAATATACTAAATTATTCTACAATCCAGAATATGAACTTTCTCCAAAGTTGCCTACCGGGCCCCCAAATTTTTTGAACGCCCCCTTTTTCAATTTTTGAAAAATGTCAGCAAATTTTCAGCTTTCTATCTCTGACGAACTAAAAGTTATACAGGAACAAGAGATTTTTTTTTCCTGTTTTTTCAAAAATACGGGTTTCCAGGGAATTCAGGGAAAAATTTGAGGACGCCAAAAGTTCTCTACGAAATAGGAAATTTTCAGAAACATTGACGGACCCGTTTTCGAGCCATCATACGAATCGCGTAAACAAATAAGAAATTAAGAATATAGGAAAACAAACGTATAAGAATATAAACATACACCTGGGACATTATAATATATGATTATTGATTATATATGATTTGTAATTAGTAAATTTTAATTATTCCTGATACTCCTTATAACAAACCAAATTTAGGTAAGTTATCACCATAAAAAAAACACTCCTATTTATACTGACAATTTTATTCGTATTACATTATCTGGTTAACCCGGGTTTGATTCGACATTAATCAGATTGCAGATGGGCTAATACACCATTGCATTATTATTACCATGCATACATAATTTGTAGAAACAATAATAGAGTTATCTAGTAGAGTTCAAGTCACAATTAGAGTGGGGAGACTTCACAACCAGTGACTGTATTTTAAAAGTAGACTGGAACGGGAAAATATACTAAACAACAATAAACATAGAAGGAAGAACCTTATCTCTTCCATTCCAGAAAGGCAGGAGAGGTTGTACTTGCAGCATAGCACCAGCACCAGCTAGTGCCAGCCAGTTAGATGGGCATTATATTTAACACGTGATACTGTTTTATATGGCACAATGAGTAGCGAGTGTGTACAATGATTCTATTTTGTTCTGCAGTCGTTAAGCCTTTGTAGGTATTATGTGTTATATTGTTATCAACAATGAACAAGTACATATGACAATAACAATACTTTCATAAGTCTACGGCTTTGCTATTCCACTTCCCCAGTAAATAAAGGGTTATTTTATGTATTTAGACTAATAAAGATATGTGTTGTTGTAAAAGCTATTGTAAGGGTAGAGCTATTTGTGTGACTCCTCCATAATCAGTCAGTCTACTCCGGGTTGCCGTAAACACTTTTGTCTTTACTGTCTCAGTGTAGGATCGCCAACTTTCTGAAGTGAAAGTGAAGGAAAATTTGAAATAATATCCCTGAATGCAGGTATAAAAATATTGACAGAAAATAGAAATTTGATTTTCAATACGCTATATGTTTATAAATAGTTGATATACTAATTAATGATGTATTTATAAACAAAGCTTGAACATTTATCTGACTCATAAAGTTTATATAATTTAAATAGCTCAATCGTGTACAAAGTTATTAACGTTTTTATATTTAAAAACATAAATCGATTGTCATTTTAGTACACTGTTGTCATCTATATCTAACTGTATAACCATGAAGTAATGTTTCCCCGTAAGTAGTTATTGCATGCAAATGTAACGGTTGTCTTGTATATTAAAAATTAATTCTATTCGAATACGCATAAGGTTAATTATCTTAATCAATCTGTGTGTGTCGAGGCTTCAAAGCCGAATCTTCATGTATTCCGTAGCGAACTCACTGTAGACGTTCCGCGAGTCCAAGAGTCGTCCGAAATGTGTAGTTTCATACGTCACTCTGATCGAAATCGTTGCGTCGTCAGCATTTCTGCATGATATCATCGTTAGCCTAAAGAGACCTATAAAGCTCTGGCAGGTACGACATGAAAAGGTAAAATGATTAATAGAACAAAGGAAGCATACACATAGTCTTAACGAATTGAACAACTTGACAAACATCTAAAAGATGAACTGTCCTTCTTAAAGTAATATGGTTGCCAATACTATCTTTGTTTTTTTTTTGCAGTGTAAGACAGCATTTAGATCATGGACTTAAAACAGAAATTATTTTTTTCGTTCGTTTGTATTCAATCAAAAACAAATTTGCATTTTCGCCCTTTTTGTTGTTCATTAAAAGAAACCATTTTTGTCTTCGTGTACTTCAACTAAATACCAAAAAAAGAAGAAAACGTAAATATATCACTACATAATCAATACAATTGGGTAAGTCCGTAACTTTTTCCGTATTCTTTCCCTTTCGATTCTTGCTCGGTCTTCAAATGTTAGTGGAGACATAGTTTATGTATTACTGCTTATGTTCCTTATAGAGATATTATTTAACCTACTAAAAATGTTTTTTAAAGAACACTGTCAGCTCATGTTAACCGCGTTACGCATACATCCATATACGTATATGTATTTCACAACAGATATTGTCATATAAACACTTGAACAATTCAATATTAATACATTTATTCATAAAACTTATATACCCATTCATTTCACATAAGTCGACCATTATGCTTCATATTTAAGCCTATTATATTACACGATTTAAGTCATGGAGGGTCGCGGGCTTCGCGGGGTGTACTGTAGAGATAGGGGATGCATTGGCTGAGGGTTGTAGACTAAAGAGAAGGGGTGTTATCAACAAAGTAACTATTTTCAGTTATCTTTGTACGAACCTCATGCATGCAAACGTTGTCTCTTTTACTCGTTGCTCTGGAAAATGCATTTGTATTTAAATAACACCTGACTTACAAAAAATCCTAATTAATGTGCATTTTAATTTAGATTTTTAAATTATAAGTTCGCTTTAGTTGAGGCGGTATTTTGCCTTGAAATTCTCAGTGATGAATATAGGGTGAACCAAATATTGCTCTAAAATCTACCTAACATTATCATTTAAGGTCAGGAACTATTAGACGTTGGGAAATGTGATTCAAAAAACAGTTTACTAATTTCTCGTATAATTTCTATGTTAGTTTTCTTAGAGCATCTCTATACTAGGATACCATATAACCAAACTAGTTTGATGACTTAAATATATTGCTTAATTTATCGTGGTGAAAACAATTATACAGTATAGATACATTTAAAAGCAGTAGATACTTAATTGTTACGTATACTTTTTTATTTAATGAAGGTGTTATAGGTATTACCCTCCGTTTACCGCCGCCTGATTGAAGTATTTATGGATAAACCATAATCATTAACAATTTGTGCATTTTAAAATACTTTAGCTTACAATTGGCGAAATCAGATATCTCAATTACCTCGCCAGTATCAAAGCTATAAAGGTTAAAATTAAATAATTGAGTTTTCGATTCAACAAAATTCTTATCAACATTTAACATCCCTCCTTCTTTAACTTGTTATCAATATACTATATCCGTCTCACTCTCTATTGTTGTTTGTACAATATATGCTCGATATATTTTGTTATTGTTGTATATCACACAACAACAATATACATTGTGTTATGAAGTCCTGGGAATACTGTTACACAACAATAAGGTCCATTGTCAATTGTTGTGATTGTTAGATTTTGACAATATCTATCTGGTAACAAGGACAGCTACGAAAAATATATGCTATACATTTTACTTAAGATTTTTACAAAAAATATGTACAAGTACGATATGAATAAAGTCATTGTTGAGAAAAATGGTGAAAATCATATGTAAAATTAGTTTCGATTATAGTGGAGTACAGATTATAAATATCAGACAGTAGACTTCCCGTGTAAGACTGAAATCACATTGGAACCGTATATATACGTATGCTTGACACCAAATCTTTGGTCCTTTTATGATTCACAAGGTTAGAAAAGGATAGACATAGTCGTACGGCATAGATACGCGCAAATACGGTTCCAAGATGAGTTCAGTCTAATGCGGAAATAATTCGACGCATAGAATGAAACCGCGTTGCAAGAAATAGGAGTCGTACGTACACTCCAACGCACAATGGTGGAGAACACTAGCTAATCGCGGAAGAGTAAATATACATCATGTAAACCAAACATCAAAAGTCATAGGTTATTAAATCCTGACCTACACAATAATAATGAAATATTAGTGGGTGTGGCTAAGAATTTTATCCTGTACACTTCTAAATATTTTCATAAATTTACTACAAATAAATAGGTAATAAATAGCCGGGTATATTATTTATATAATTTATCATTACTGTACAATAAGTGAACTTAACAATAATTTTAATAGGCTAGAATATACATAGGAGCAGGCCCAAATAGAGTGCGCTTGAAAAGTCTAGGAAATATTTTAGCTCAGACCTTATTGAAACTCTCTCCGAAACTGCATAATAGTATTGCACTAAGAATCGACAAGTCTGATAAGAAATTTGCAGGGTTGAACTTTCGTGACCATATTTATTAATTTAACTAATTATATATATTCCTCTTGCATATCCCTGCAATAATTTATAAATCTGCTAACTTATTCCATTAATTCTTCGTTTCCTGTTCCAGTATACCAGTATTTACAAACATGATTTTGTCATCGTTGATTTTCCAACAGCTTTAGGGCTTTTTAAGCCATTTGAGGTTAAATGAGAGGTCCTCCATCCGTTATTGAACCCCTTATCCCATTCCCATTCTTTTCTCATTCGAGAGTGGGAGGTTGGAAGATAGGAACGGAGAGGGTTTTATTTTCAACTCTACGTTATGTCGATGAGAGAGGTGATAACATATTTCATGCCAATCTGCTCTAAACGTTCATTTAAAATTGTTTTTTTATTTTATTTTTGTAAAAGCACCATTTTTAAGAGTTTCATTTATTAATATTTCTATACAGTGGCGCAGTAACATAAAGTAATAGGAAAAAATACCGTTCAAGCAAAGCAATGGCTTGACAAGTGTTATTCTTAACAGCAATACATGAAATTTAAATTTTTCCATTGTTTTGAAAATTACAAAAGTAGCGTCACTTAATCAACTGTAACTCGTAAACAAATGGTCAGAATGTCATGAAGGTTTGACACGTATAGTTTGAAGGTTGGTACTATCTAATAATCATAAGGATTTGTCAATAGTGGTGCCATCTATATGTCATGCAACGAACTTATTGAATGATGAGTTATTACCCCTGTCCAGCCGCCCTTGTCAGTATCGGTACACAAGCAGGGTTGACTGATTTTGGGATGTATTATAAATTGTTCAGATTGTTGGAACATATTCAATTACATCGAAAGCTGACAACATTTTTACTTTTTTTTATTTACACATAAATATAGTTCCATATATGTAACAGTATTTGTGCATGTAGAAATATATTTAACGTCCGTGTTGGAGTATCGGATTCACGTCCTCTGGAATAACATCGTTTTTAAAATAAAATTGTAACTACCTATCCACAAATTACTTTATATTTGGAACCAAACAAATATTCATTTTCTCTGTTTAAAATTTTCACTTGCATTTTCTTAGATTCTTGTAACACTAAATGCATATTGCTAGAGCTGTGTTAGTCACCTGAAAACTAATCTAATAACTGTAGTTCAAATTACGAGAGTTCGGCAATAAGTCATGCCTAAAAGAGGTTATAAGAGCCGTATAAGTCTATGATACAATATCGAATTTTATTTTATTCGTTCCTATATATATATATGTATTATAAAAACATTAGTGAGACAATGCTTTTTCATTGTAACCTATTTTAAATAAGAGTCACCGCTCTCGTAAATTTAACTATACTAACCTACTAATGCACTGTAAACATTGTATTTACATAGAAAAACATATTGCCATTTCGATTTTCTATTTATTTGGAATATAAAACTAATAGTGATTTTTTAAAAGATAATTTCACTATAGTCCAAATCACGAAAGTTCGGCGGCGACTTATACTCAAAAGAGGTTGTAAGAGCAGTATAAATCTATAATACGATAATGAGTTTTATCTTATTCGTTTCTATATACATTATAGAAAAATAATTGAGTCAATGCTTTTTAGTTATATCGGCAGTTTATACTCCACAACTTTTTTTAAGTATGAGTCGCCGCCGAACTCTCGTAATTTGAACTATAGTTTTAAAGCATATTTGCGACACGACCGTCATAAATCAATTATAATTTTTATGAGAAGAAAGATTAAGACAACTCCTAATTTGTTTTGTCTTGATGCTGTCTTGTAAAAGAAGAACATTAACTTGAAAATGAATGCCTGATAGCTACTCGAATATTTTCATTCGCACTTTTCATTATATGTCCTTCATAGTTTAATATCTTAAAGTTATTGAGGCAACAATTAACCCATTGCAAAGCAATGATTTTAATTAAGCAAATAAGATAGTGTTATTAATAAACGTCTGAACGCCCACGCAACCTCCTATGTATACGAGTGTATGCATATTCTAGGGTCAACGCACACAAATACACATAAGAGAGGCCTTTCACATATAGGGTGACCGGGGATTGTGTTGTTACAAGGGTCACGATTCGGACTATAGGGGCGGTAAGTGTTAATTGGCCGTGAAATCATCTGATAGAAGTGTTAGGCATCCACTAGACTAGACGGGCTGAATACCACCCTAGTCTAAGCCCGGTGGCGTTATTATTCAGCAGATAATCAACTATTCAAATAAGATATTACTCCTTAGATTGTACTACAAATACTTTTTTAAAATAACTGCTCTCAAATTTTATATGAATTTGAATATTTTTCATTTTGTACTTTAGAAAAAAACAACTAGTTGCAAGTGATTTTTTCTCAGTAGGGCATGCAGAGGTCAGTAGGTTTGCCTGCGATGAAACGATGAAAATAAATATCTTTTTAAAATTTCAATATTTTTCTTGTAAATGTATATCTATGTCATATTCTATTATTATGTTGATAATTTATAAACGATAAATTCGACTATGTTCAGACTTTCATAACGGTGTTGTAATTTTCGATATAAATTTTCATAACAACATTATCACCCTATACACTTTACGCTACATCTATACAATATCTGGTGTGTGGGGTGTTGCCTGCGCATTATCTACCTCTGTATAACGTGATTGTTAACTTGGAATCATCTCCATGGTTCACCGCACTCCACAGATTGCAGCTGCAGGCTATGCCATCGTTGAAATTGTCATTTTCTCATTTAAACATTAATTTTCCATAATATGAATATATATATATATATATATATATATATATTTATATATATTATAAGGGTAACTTGACTAGGGTCCTATAAAGTTTTCCTGACTAGAACCTTGCAAGGTTTGCCCGGTATGGTCCTTCTGAGGCAACCGCGTTATATTCTCTGTCAGTGCTAGTGAAAAAATTTCTAATTAGTTTTTCAAAATGATAATCAATGAGTCAGCTACTTATTTACGAAAATCGGGAGTCAATAGATGCAGTTACATAAGACCGGTTTTTACCCGCCCTTCTGTATAAAAATATTTGTATAGAAATTTACCTTTTTCTGAATTACAAAAATCTTCTGCAAAGTATCTCAAGTTAAGTCCTATATACAATCAAACACGCAAAATATCTGAAAATAGAAACCGTCAAGATTTTAGTAGTACCATATTTTTTAAAATAAACTGTTCAGAAGTGCGTGGATCGAAGCAAACAAGTGGGATGCATTTTTGTATAGTTTTTAATTTAAATGTTTATCATTGAAAGTGTCCGCAAATTCAACACCGGTTTTATTGAATTGATACTGTTTTAACACTATTTACATAATTTTTATAATTGTTCGCAAGAGAAAAGGAATTCTTGTCTATTGTTATTTACGGCCTCTTCCATCGTACATTGATTTAAAGTTAAATTTTTTGTTAGTTTTAAGTTTTCTAAAATAAGGAGTTGTAATTATACGTTCATACTGAAAACGTTTAAAATATATTGTATTACGCTGACATCCGTTATGTTCTTCATAAATACCTACCCCCAGTTAGAGATTTATAAAATAAAAATATGTAATTAAATTAAATAAACAATCAATTAATAAATTCGCGCTCGATTTCTTACGCGACGTTTCTTATAGAAAATCGCAGGTTTTTTATAAAACTCGACATAAACGATTAGATGAAGATAAGATTCTATTTCAAGTAAGAGATTTAGACCCTTGTTCTGAATTACATTTCCCATTCTATATTATTTCTAAAAATGAAATTAATCTCAATGCGTGTATAACAAATATACTTAAGGTTCATTTCAAAGCAACTTTAAAATCACTACCAGCAAGTAAGCCCAAGAGCCTTTATTTGGACAACACTTATGTTTATTTGTTTTTAAAATAAACTTTAAAATAAAACATAGCATAAAAACCAAAACGTATTAAATCAATTATATAATATAAAAATCAGTTTAAGGGTTGGTGGTTCGCTTCCATTCCCTTCTCTCCTCTCACCATCACCTTGTAGTATTTAACCGCGATGCTACCCTATCATCTGTGCAAAAGAGCCCTGTGGGTAAATAAATGTCAACATTATTATTTGTTTTGTGGGGTGTGAGAAAGGGGATTTAAAATTGTTAAGTTGAGGCTGGATTTGTGAGTGTTTGCTATATGAATTGAGGGAGGGTTTAGGGGGATGGTTTGGGGTTCTGCCTACTGGTATACGGTATAAGAACGATTTGTTTCGGATTTGTACGAATTTATACCGTTTAGGGGTATTATAGATATTATACGAGATATATTTAATTCGAAATGACATTTTGTATTAGATACCACGGTTTGGAGAATTCGGAAAATATTCAAAAGTGTTTCATTTTCTAATTTTTCTATTACGGATACCAAAATGAAATTACGTGATCATCTTTTTAATGTAAACCTTTCAGTATAAACTTCCGCTAAACACAGTTACGTATATGTAAGGTTTATTTAACATAAAAGAACTTTTACATACATTTTATAAGGTTAATATAATGTAAGATTACGTTATCTTTCGAGTTAAATTTATGTTTTATGGTGTTAATGAAGCTTTCCATTCAAGATTATAAAATTATTGTTAAATATTTTTAATGCATAGTAACAAAATCATGTTAAACTTTGATAAAATATAAAACGTTATATAAAAAATATTACAATAAATAAAACATGAGTTTACGTTTTGTGTTTAGGGTAAAATAAGTAGAACATCAAGCAGATTCTTCTAATAATAAAACGAATTAGGAATAATATAAATAGTAGTGGAGCAACTGCTTCCGAACCCATAGTATTTGAGGATCTAAAATCATCTTAAAAATGTACAATACGGATTTAATAAAAATAGAATCAGTCATAGTTCATTTAGAAAATCCATTCAAATGGCCCATTTAGGTACATATTTGGCATACTATGATACTGTACAATAAGCTGACTTTTCGAAGTGTTTTCGATCTCAAATCTGGAATTATTAAGTTTCCTTTTTTAGATCTCATGTTTAGAATTATGATTCAATTTCAAGAGTTTTTTAAGCAGGAAGAGGGATAAGAGTCTATCGTAACTACAATAACGAGGAAAAAATCTATGCTACAAGTTGTACAAAAGGTTTAAAAATACTTTGGTTTGTTGTAACTTAATATTATTAGTTTCTTTGTAATGTGTCTTTTTACCTATAAATCAAAAAAGTTGAATAGATAGAATAATATTGGATATTGAGATGCGAAAATTGATATTTTTGTAGTTACGATAGATTACATTTCAAGCAGAGAACTAGATACAAGTATGAATATATTCAAGAATATAAAGTATCTGTTAAAAGCACAAAAGCGAGACAAGAAATGAGAAAGGATCTATTATGCACACTTTGTAAGTTTGAAAAAGTCCGATACGATAATCTTTTTAGAAAAACACAGATTTGATGTAGTAAACCGTTAGCCTAAAATATTCTAAGCTTCAATTGGATTTAAAAGTCCAATATGCAAATGAATGGTTTCGTACAACGTCCCGCTCCCGTTCGAACTGTTTAAATCGTTCAAACCGTTCAAAACTTCCAAACTGTTCAAATCCTGTTTAAAGCTGTTCTGAATTTATAAAAGCTTTGTAAATGCAAAAGCTGTCATATTACATCAATTGATAATAAAATATCCTCCTTATACAATTGTGGAAATTCCTTTTTTACAATACAAAGAAAAACAGTTAATTCTTTCTTTGAATACTTTGTGTTGTAAAAGGATTTTAAAGGATTTTTTTTTCAAATACGCAGTAAATAAATTGAAAGACCTACACCAAAAAATATTTTAGCTTTGAATTTTGTTGCGTTTTGTGAATTTCTTTTTAAGTTTTTCAGTCAAATTTATAATCAAACCATTGTAATGTAATTATCAATTATTGTCAATGCAGACACTACTTTCTCAGAACTGTCGGCAATTAAATATTTTATTTCCGTCGTCGATACTACGAGTATGGTCGCAGTGAAGTGGAATTCTGATTTGCTTTATTCAGTTTTATTGACACTTCTTTGAAAAATGTATATTTTATATTTTATCGTTTTTAAACCCACAATGCGTTCTTTCCTATTACTTTTATTGAACGTTATTTAGAATATATTGTCAATATTTGAATAGATTTATGAACGCTTGTGGCTACGTTCACACATCGCGGTATACGTGTACGTGATGTAAGGAGACTGACTGACTGACGGATGAAGCGTGAACAGTTGGAAAATGTATTTTGAAAAGTTATATTTAATTACTGCTTTCATATACTAAATTGTTCATGTTCTTATTAAAAAAATAAGTAGTACAAAATTTAGTGACAGAACTAAACTGATTTTTATGTATCTACTCATTTAAATTACGACAATATCATTATTATATACAATATCATTTATTATAGTAGTACATCTTCATATCTCTTAAAAGCTTGAGATAAATATGGTAAGGAACGAACCACGTAAACTTTTTTCTTTATTATATATATTCCAATCTGTATATATCCAGTGACACAATCGTATCTATTTATTATTTCATTTAATTAAGTTCTAAGGCGCTCCCTCTTCAGTCTGCTGAAGATAGCCCTGTGTTCCATTAGGTTTGTTACTAATGTAGTTAGAAGGATCACCACTCGATCACCCGCGTTAATAATTGTGATTCCATTTATAATTAGCAGCTTGGAATAGCAAAAATGCCCCGTAGGATGCCAGATAGCATTTTAAAGAGGTCCTCAGATGTTTTTTGGTTCCGTTTGTTCTGTTCCCAAATTTTAGGGTTCAGATCGACTTGAACTCTTACATAAATTTTGGTACGCACTTCATTATTTGCGACTTAAAACAAAGTTAAACTAAGTTAAAACAAAAATAAATGTTTGTTTTAAAAATACAGTTAATCCTACTATACTTGTAACAATTCAAGACCGCTTCGCCACTTACTCGAATCGTTTGAAACGGTACTTTCATATACCGGGCGGCGGGCAATGTATATTTTCTTTATTCACTATATTTAGCCGTTATTTATTTTTGGTTAGCGCCTATTGGTTCGTATTGAACACAGACGTAAAAGTATACGTATATATTGAGATGCAAATATCATCTGACTTTGACTCAATATCTCGTACCATCGATAGTTACTTGAATTTATAGAATCTAAAGATCGGAGAAGAATCGGAGTAAATTTCAAGTAGATACAATGTTAAATACAAACCTCATATTTATGTAGCAGCATATTACCAAATTATATGTAAATGTTACATAACTTTCTTTAAAAGGTTAACAGAAAAATTCTTTAAATTTACACGTTTGAAACTAATTATTTGAAACCCATAACAGTTGCTGGCGCAGAAAAGTGCACTGCCGTATAAGCTGACTATATGTTTCCCAAGTTATGTTAGAACCCAAGATTTTAATAGTCCTTTTAATAGAGTCCAATAATCATTGGCCATATATTGAGTCAAAAGTAATATCTTTCTTATGAAGGGACCATCTCATAAGCTCCGTTAAATCTAAAATTTAATATCAAAGCAAAAACAAGACCAAATAATTTGTGTTAAATGTGTGACGTCACAACAGGAGAAGTGGGTCTATTATGTGAAATAAAACATGACAAGAAAGGCGAGCGTGGGGTATCAAAACTATGACGTAATTTATAAATGACCTTTAATGCCTCAACACTCTCGGTCATTGAGCATTGTCTATTAGATAATTATTTTCGAGTCTAATATATTTGACCCTTAAACTTTAGTATTAGAAGAAGATCACATGTGAAGCAGCAAGACTTGCTGAAAGAAAATAAAGCGATGTTGTTAAAAAATCATCAAATGAAAATTTTCTTCGAATTCAAAATACATTTTTACATATTTCCACTGTTCAACATTTATTTCATTTTTCTGGTATTTGTATTTGTATTTGTTATGTATCAAACACGAACACGAACACGAACACGAAACACTCATACAATCTTTATATTTTTTTTCACGTAAAGTAGGTATAGAAACGCTTTTTCGCTTCGTTTTTTCCCGCCTGCCTGCTATCTCATATCACTTCTTCTTTTCTTGATGTTTGTTATTGCGTTATTTTTGTTAGATAGATATATAAAAGGTTCTTTCTATTTATTTCTATGAAGATATCTTCTCGACGATTCTTCCCTTTTTTCTGACTTATAAAAATAAATATATAATATAATAGAATAGAAATATCAAATGGTTTGTTGAAATATATAAGAACTGATATACATACCGTCAGGTTCGGTTGATTTTATAGACGGAACCACGATTGTTTGACTATATTCTCATACTATACTATGGCTCATTTCTATCTAGGGATAATTTTAATTATGTTAGCGTTGAGAAATGTGAATCTAAAAAGAAATAAAACAAGAATCATAAATAAAATATAATATAGTTCAAATTACGAGAGTTCGGCGGCGACTCATACTTAAACAAGTTATGAGGTATAAACTGCCGATATAACTAAAAAGTACTGACTCTCTTATTTTCTATAATGTGTATAGAAACGAAAAAGATAAAATTCATTATCGTATCATAGATTTATACCGCTCTTATAATCTTTTCCAAATATAAATCACCGCTGAACTGTCGTAATTTGGACTATAGTTACATTTATTTCAACATTTTACGATTATGATATGTAAAATGTTAAATTTGTCAAACGGTAATTTATTTCTCAAGAGAGAAATTTATTTTAGATGCGAGATATTGACCTGACGCTCACTCTATTTTAAAACTTCGTCGTTCTGTTTCTACTTTCCCTAGAATAGCTACAGTTTGGTGCCCCTCTAATTTTAGCGTACCACGCGGTCGCATCTCTCGCATAGCTCTCAAACCGGCACTGCACCAACCTGTAAACATTACGTCAATTGTCTTCAATTCCCTTGTCCTTGAAGTGTTATCTTTTATCAGTGACACTCTTCAATTATCAGTCGAGTCCGTTACATTTTCCCGCTTTTATTTATTGACCTGTCATTGAACGTCGACTTGTGCTTTCTTTTCATCTGGTCTCGCAGTGACAACATCTCGTTCAGCTGAAGTGGCTGCCGACATTTATTGAATGAAATTGGAGGCGCTGATTTGATTACTGAATCTAAAACTAACAAACGTATTGTAAACGTACAAGTATACGTGTCGTGGTGGCTGGTCGTGTACAGCAAACAATGAAGTCATTTATCTTTTATTTTTATGCAGGATAACTATTTACACAGGGAACTGTAACTGTAGTTGTTTGCATGGTGTAATTACTGCACAATGCAAATGTAATACTTGTAATTAAAGACTCCATTCAAGGTAGGAACGCGAACGATTGCCGAAATTGTTGTATGAATGTATGTATTTCTTTTTCATAAAAATGCAGAATATATACATTCCTTTTCCATTAAATGGCAAATTGTGATTTGATTAATAAACAAAGAATTTGACAGATGCCGTCAAAACAACATGCCTGCTAAAGACTGTCAACATCGTGCCGCCCCCATTGGAAAACTCTTTATATCAAGTCAAAATCCTATAAACTCGTATTTCATTTATATTATATACTCCTCGTTGTTCAGGTGCTTTAAAGCTTCAAAAGCTTCTCCGTCAAAATTTGAATAAATTGGAAGGAACTTATGATAATATTATTATACTACATATATTGATCATTCTTTCTTTCAAAAAGGAATCATTCTTTTCTTATTTATTCTGCTGCGGAAAGTTCTTCTAATGACCGGATATTTTTGAAGTTAAGGTAGGACTATGTCGGGTGGTTGTTATTTAGAAATGTTAAACAAATAAATAAATTTCAAAACGTTGTACATTTTTGCACAACAATTATACGTAATAATATACAAAGAATTCTTATTATGAATACTAATTGATAATTGAATTGAATTCTTTCTTTGTTACTTAATATCACACTGTATTGTATTCCTAATCGGTGTGGAGCCACCCTTGGTTCTTTCATCTATCATATCAATGCAGGATTCCAGGATCAGGAGATATGCATTTGGTTTGTTACAAAGGATTCCGTGATGAGTTGTGGACAACTCACTCACTCAATTCTACTAAAAGGGGATCTAGGAGGTAGACGGGAGGCAACAGGAACTAGGGAACCACCCTCACCCCACACTGCTTCATCGTCAGTTGAATTGCTGAGGTTGAGGGATGTTTTATTCCATTCTATTGGATCCAATGTATCCAATATAAACGCATTACTGTTATATTGTTTGGATATTGTCAACTCTTGAATACCCCTTTAATATGACTATGTCGTTGCAGTTTAACCTTGCAACTGCATTCTCAGATATTTACTTATACATGATCCGCTATTATTTTGTTTTTAAAGTAAAAGTCTGCGTTTTTCTTTTATGGTAACATTTATTTGAGTGCATCATCTTTCAAAAGTTATTAGCACTAAAAACAATACATACATTTATAAACATTTACAAAACATAATTTACAACTTATAGATACGAGTATGGGTATTGAGTATTAATAGAGTCAATAAGGTTTTTCAGTCTGTTCATGCTTTCAAATATCTGACTGTATTCCTGAGGCATATTACAGCCTTGTCTGTGCAACAAGAAACTTGAGCATCGAAGAATACTATGCTTTACCGTTAGTAGGTTGTTAAAGATTTCCGTTTTATTTAATTGTTTAATCGGAGCGTACCGATAACTTTGGCGGTTCTAAAGTAACACTCTGTATGGTCCAAGCATATAGGTTGGATTTGTTGGGGCTACTCATTCGCTATTTTGTGGAGAAATTATCATTTTTACCCATTCTTAATAGGTAAAATGATATAAAATTCCAAATTCAAAATGTTTTGTTTTTTTAAACGTGAACAGAGTTTTAAGATGTAAGCTATTAAGATCAGGCCTAAATTGACCTTACCATCTAGGACGGTGTAACATGTGTTGCTTAATAATATACTGTTAAAAATGTTCTTAATTATAATACAAATTTAATAGACAAATGTGTATTAAAATTAAGAACCGGCTATTAATTTATTTAAGATACATTTTGGTCTGAATTTAACAAATTGGTTAAAGAATTCTTTGAAAATGAATGCACTGTATATGTTATGAAAATTAATATATTTGGATCTGAATTTTTTTAATACCACGTTCTAAAATTTGCTTTAGAACCTGTTCTAAAATGTATGCAGTTTTTTTTGAGAGTGAGATAGAACCAGATTAATAATAAAATTGAACTGCTTGAATATTTACGTCTTCACAAATCATCGAAAAACAAAGTGTCTAATAATAACATTACTAAAAACAAAGAAGGGCTCTTCAAATTCTTAGTCTACGGAATTGATTCGAGGTGATTCTACTAGTATTAAAGTAGTTCTTAATTTTCTTGTCATAACTCTTATGTTTTTATCTCATACTCGTAGACTCTTGACATAACAGCAAATGGTTACAATGCAACCAACTATATTATTTTATCAATTCATACGACGTGCAAATTTCGCGCCTTTTGTGTCACGTGATTGTACTTGTTGGCGTGCGTTGAATGATAAAGAGTGACCTCTCCCTTCTCACCCTCAATATAAAACCCACCCTACTCTCCTGTTTTCCCTACACATATCAATTCACTGCATTTGCTGTTTGACGATTGACACACATACACTCACACAAACATACACATATTACACATTCGTAGGATTTGTATGCAAAAAAACTGTTATGCAAGCGTGAAAATTACTAAATGTAGTTTTATTTCATTTATTTTGCGCTTAAAATCCTGTATTTTCTGTAGCAGAAAACACGTGATAAAAAATAAAATGAAGTCAACCAAATAGGTTACAGGTCAATCACGAATTGGGAGGTTCGATTTTTACGAGCGTGGATTTTAAATATTAAGAGCTAAATTTGTTTTCAATCTACTTAGGGGCTTCAGTGGTTTCAAACTCTTTTAAAACCCTTGCGTTAATCGTCTAATTTAATTGTATACTTTCACAATCACGTTTTTAGTAAGATCCTTAGTTTTGTGGTTCCAATGTAATCACCGTTGTCCTTTTTTTACAATAAAAATAAACTTGGCAAAATTTTCCAATTTCCTGAAGCTGTAGTGCAATTGTTATTGAGTTTCGAGAAAAGTTGTATGAGTTAATTTTCAAGTCAAAATTTTGTCCTTTGCAGAGTGCATTGCTTTAAGAAAGCATTGTAGATTCAACCACGTGTTGACTTAGTGAAATATATTTTTCATTAATTATCTTTATAAAAAAACATGTACCTTTAATTATATAACTTTATTCAATTATACAACAAAAAAAAAACACACTCCTCACTAATAGTAACCCAACAATTCAACTGACACAATAGAAAATAATTTCCACTATTGTTAATATGCACGCCCCTTTCTCTAAAACTTTGATTGTTGTCACAATATAATATACGAGTGTTCGATGCAATCATCTACGCAATTCGAATCGTGTTACAGGATCAATGCACCCTTGCCACCGCCACCCCCTCTCACCATATCTAACCCTTCATGACGCTTTCCTAACGTTTGATAGTGTTCGCATACTTGCCTCTGATCACAAGATCTGTGTTTTCTAAAGTTAACCCCATCCCCTATTCCACCTCACCCCATATACCCCAATATTTCTTTCTTTTATTGTTAGTGTCACGTGACTAGCGACTACCCCTTCCACTGATAAAATAGTCACGTGTTAAAATTAGATGTATGTGTTTAAAGTTAAGTAAAATATTATGTTACAATTCAAAAACATTAGTCGAGTTATAGATGGGAAGTAGGCTGCAGCCAATGTTTCAACAGCATATGTTCAAAGTGTTAGATATTTAGAAAAATTATGAATTAATCAAGAGGGTGTACACCGTCTTTTTAGTTGATATTTGAAAACTTACATTGTTTTAGGAAACCTCCGAAAAATCTAGAAACTAATGGAAAAATTAAAAATATTAAATAATATTTTTCTCACCAAACGCAGTCTGACGTCATTTTTTCGTACGTAACATATGACGTCAGAATAGATTATTTAACAGTTATCTACATGGGGACTTTAACATAATTATAAGGACAAAGGAGTACTTTGAAAGAAAATGATTGACGACAGAAAAGACATAGAGAAGACGTCACAGGTGTGGAAGAGGAGCTAAGGAGCAGAGACAAAGAGATACAGCAGCAGGAAAGAATGGAAAAAATTGATAGTAGCAAATAAAGTAAAAGATACAAGAGTATTTGCGAGAGAGAGATACCGGAACACATACGAGAAAAGGAGACAAGAAACATAAGAAGAATCCTAATATTTAGATTAGGAAACGAAGAGAAAGACAACAGATACTGGGAAATATAAATATAAAGGAAAGGATGAGCAAGGTGTACTGTAGAGAGATAAAAACGCTGGAGCATATTAAGTATTCATGTGAGAAAAGAGTAAAAAGTGAAAAGAAGATTGTGCTGCTATTGAAGTGAGACAGTGAAGGGAAGAGGTGGATGGCGGAGTTAGAAAGAGGGAGCGAGGAAAGAGAAGGAATGGCAGAGAGAGTAGCAGGAATAGAGAAGCAGTAAGAGTAGCGAGAAACAGGAGTGAGAGTAGCAGGAATAGAGAAGCAGTAAGGATTTAAATTTATTTGTTTTGCTTTTATTTTAATTTTTTGGAAGGGGTGAGAATGGATCACAGATAAAATGTAATTAATCGCAATTATATGTAATTTATTGATTTAAGGCGGAAGAATGTAGTGCCTAATGGCAAAAATATTTAAATAAAATTAAAGAAAAAACATAATTATTTATACAAATTATAAGAAATTTATCGTTAAAATGATACGTTGATGTTGTACTGGAGGGGACAAGTTATGGATATAACATGAATGAAATCCTTTAAAGTAATTTTAAGTAATAAATCAGTTATCAATAAAATGAATAAGTCACGAAATTTCTACGTAAACATAGTTATGTAATAAGTGATATAAATATTACCGAGGTAACACGTATGCATTCGTATAACTAGTTGTTGTATTATTTAGAGTTCCGACTACTAAATCGTACTTTATTTACTATCTTTCATTATGTTCTATTATTCTTATCACCTCCATTGTACACGATACAGGCATTTCAGTTCTCGTATATACTCGTACATAATCTTCCATTGAACTCGAATATTTCTCTGTTGTGTATTTACATTCACATGCCTCGACTACAGCAAACAGTCAATACCCATGCTTCATGGTTTTATTTGTTATTTGATTTTACTTTATAAATGATTAAACCAAATTGTCAACACAAGTGTTATGTGAACGCGACTTAAACACTGTTTTTATTGTATGCTTTATCATTTTATTTGTTCGGATTTTACAAGAATCATACTCAATAATCATAATCATAATCAGACCAAGCCTTTATATTTATTCATTTATGGTCAATTAAATAAATAACCATTCATTGTATTTCGTAATTATTTTTTTAATTTAATTTATTCAATGTCGCACTATTTTCGATGCTGGGTTCTTTATTGGCGACCTCCTATATGTTGGTAGTTTAGCATTGTGGCCTTATATAATGAGTACTACACTGCTGCTTAATAAGGGCACATCCATTAATTTCGTCACACGTAAAAAGAGGGAGGAGAGGGATCCCGAATTGTGATCATAAACTTCGTGATGTCGACTTGAAAAACCATAAAGTTATTGTGTTTAATTCTTCTTACATATATTTAAAGGTTATCTAATGTAAATGATTTTACTTAATACGTTTTTTGAACCACTTTTTACAGCTTTTTAGAAAAAAATCTACCATTTTGCGAATTAGTTAATTCATTAAATTACCTTTTTCAGGAGTATCAATTCTGATAAAATAATTTTCAATAATTGATGACTTTTAGAATAGCTTTTAATTAATAAATTAGACTCTTTTAGATTAAATACTACTAGGTTTGGTTGCGTAAATATTGCATGAATGTAAGGTAACTCCAATGTTTTGTTGGTCACATACCAGTGAAGATGATAAATTGTTGCATAATTTTAATCAAAAAATTTGATTGACTTTTATAAATGTTTTTCTAAATTCTCTATCGGGCACAACCCGTATGTGCAACAACCTCCCTTTTCATTCCACCTACAGTATTAGATTAGTTTTCAATTTGCACTTAGTTTTAAACACTATTGTAAACCCCTTTCTAAATACTATTTTGTATAACATGTAAATCTCTAAAACCACTTGAAATACGTACAAATAAAGTGGAAGGGATGGGGCAATGAAGCAATGGATGAAGAACATCACTTGAAAAAATGTCATTGAAATAGCTTGTGCTTGAAAAATCACGAGTCCGGAAAAATGTAAACCTTACAAAGAGGAAAACTCTTCAAATCTATCAAATTTATTTTGTAAATCAATGGAAATACTACGACATGTTATTATTGCAAATAAAGTGGGTGATCTTGTTTCTAGAGGTACAACGAAATGAATTTGCTTTTAATTACAAAACGAATCTTGTTATCAGTTTATATACTTTTGAAACTATATAAACCAGTGGTTTTCAACCTTTTTACACTTGCAAATATATAGGAAATAGTTTTAATAACTTGTTATCCCGTACATTCGTATATTTAAACGCTTAACGTATCTAGTTACTTTACAATACAGTACTGTAATCTAATAAGTTTCGCTAACTAAATAATTTGAGAAACTTTTGAAAACTTCTAGCTTAGTACCAATCGAAATCGTTTTGTTTAAATTGTTATATATGTATTGCAAGGTAAAAGACAAGATATAGTTCAAATTACGAGAGTTCGACGGTGACTCATACTTAGAACGAGTTGTACTTAAATAAAATGAAAAATCACTAACTCATTTTTTTATAATGTGTGTAGAAACATATAAGATAATATTTACCCTTGTATCGTACATTTGATAACCTAAAAACCTCTTCTTACCGCAAAATTCACGTAATTTGAACTATAGCTAGCCCTTTCTTAAAATAATATCATCTTTGATATAAATATTTTATATGCAGTAAGTGTTGCATATTCCACAGGCGTGTCTCATAAACATTTCCCATAATTTTTACTTTATTTCCATAAATAACAATATTTATACGTATTTTCTTGTCATACGGATATTATATAGCACAGTTTTCTCTTTTTCATCCCTTTTCTCTTCGTCGTAAAGGAAACTCTGGTCATTCACAGTATATCATATTCGATAAGAAAAAAAAAAACTAGAATTTTCTTTCTCGGACAGGAAATGTAACGATTCCTATCGGAAAATTGTATTTTTCTTTTCTGTGTTATACATAAAACACGTGCGAGGTAATGCGTTGTGGGTTACTTAGGAAGTGCATGTGCGGGTTATCATCGGGAGTGATGAATAGCGCTGAATAATACCAGAAGAACTGAGAAACGGAGGGTGCTTTCAAATCAGAGGAGTTGAAATTTAATATCAAGAGGAAGAGAAGATCACTCAGTGGTGTGAGCTGATGCAGTTATAAAAATGTATCCAAATTTTCAATCAACTGAATTTTTCATTTTTAATATTATTTAACAGTGTTATGAACAACTAAGTGCAGTGATTACATTTTAAGATTAAGATAATTAATGAAGAGACTACACAGTTACGTCTATTTAAGGTTATTCTGACGTAATAAAGATACCTATTACGTAAACAATTTTACTGCCTTTTGAAAAATAAATCTACCCTTTTTTGCATAAAGAATACCTTATTAAGAATTATAGGAGCTTCTAGAATAAAATAATACCCTTTTAGATTAAATATTACTATGTTTTGTTAAAGAAATATTTAGATTATAATAATTTGGAATAATATTCCACTAACTCATTAGGTGAAATATCAACTGCAAATTAATTTTAACCAAATTACTGAAATATTGTTCTCTTATTAATACACAAATACTATAATCAACAAAAAGGGATGTTTAAATGTATGACAAAATGCGCTTACTATGAAAAATTAGCTTATCTTTGCACTGCTTATCTGTGGATGCTGTTCGTTTCTTCTAGATATTTTGTTTGGATGAACAAAGTATGAGTCAAAGTTGTTTAATTTAAATTAATTTAATATCGAAGACGCATGTAGAAAATTGGGAACATTAGAGGTGTAGAGAGGAAAACAAACAAAATTTATTTCTATATAAAAACATTTTATTTAAAATTAGAATATATACAAAATAATAACGGAATAGATATAACAAAAAACATTTCTTTAAGACTTATTGTTAAACAAATTGCATTTTCCCAATTTCTGTCGTAAGTGTAAGACCTGATGCTATAAGAAAGAATAGATACACCTCACAACATATAACGATATATTTGACAATGCTGATATGTCCACACATATTTTGTAAATCATTGTGATAAGGTGTTAAGAGTATATTACTTAATATTATTTCGAAATAACTAAATTATTTCCATATTATATATTGTATACGTTTTTAAAACTATTGCACGAAATTTTCTATATATGTACTTTATTACTAAATTCTCGTTGATTATTCTAATTCTAGAAATTAATTTGTAATAGTAATTATTACTATCTAATTACTAAGCACGTACGAGTATATACACGTTTTATTTCTAGATGGGTCACTTGTCACTTGGATATGTGTTTGGCTTCTGTTCATTGGATGTATTTTTGGAAATTTTGCTTTCAAGCATGCGTCCAAAGAATAATGAGAAATTTTACATTTATTGTATTTCTTACTTGTTATATATGATAACTGAAATAATACTAACATTTATGTAGCAGATATGTTCGTTAATGTTAATGCGTTTAACGAGAATAGAACTCAAAAGCAACTTCTGATTTATCTTCAAAGATTCGATGGTAAATGACAAATTTCTCATTAACCAAGTTATGATTTAAGTTGTTGATTATTATTCTAATAGAAGTTCCGCCATCTATTGTATGAACTGTGTTGGCTACCACACGAACAGTGAACTAATATCAATTACACGATGTTGATAATATTAACCGCTTCATTATCATTTGTAACGCCCCAACTTCCGGAAATAAGTGTCCTACTTCCGGGCAGAAGGGGCATTGGTCTTCATATAACATGTTGCTGTGGTAATGGACTAATTGACCTTGTCGGTGACCTTCTGGGAGATAATCTAGGTGAGATCCGTGGTGGTGGTGACATCTGCGGTTGAGATTGTGAAGTAAAGGACCCAGGTGGTTTTAGAAGGACATACGCTAACGGCGCTAAAGGTGATCGAGATTGGAAATGATTGGACAAGCTATTTGTTAAGCTGTTTGATAAACTGGAGGATAAATTTAATGAAGATGATGTAGATAAATTGGTAGGTATGTTTGATGATATTGACGTTGGTAAACTTTGTGGGGATGTTGTTAGACGGAGGGGTGCGGAGTGGTGACTTGGAGGAGGACTGTCTGATGATGATGGCGGTGTACTTGACATTCCTAGTGGTGGTGGAACGACACCAGCCGGGGGACATCCACATCCTGACAGACAGGACCACGGAGGATAAATTGGGCCGCCATATAGTGCCTGGAACAACAAGAATTATTATTTAAACTAGTAAAGATTATGAATCGGAATATTTCACATCTCAATCACTAACTTTCTTAGAAGTAATTGTGTATACTGCGACATGAAACTGTTAATTTCAAAACAAAATTTCATGTAGTTGTTTAAATGTGTTCGAAATACCAAATATCTACCTGTAAGTGTGCATGAAGATCAGCCGCCATCAAGTGATTAGTATCCAGATGATGCTGTCCAGCAGTTGCCCATGGGTAAAGAGGAAACGTCGGTCTTGACATGATCCCACCGTTGCTGGATTGATGCGGATGATGAGATGACGCCACTGATGATGCCACAGACATTGGCGGTGGTAGAAGACCCAACGAAAAAGGAAACTTTCCCATTGCTGCGTTGTGTTGGTGATGCGCAAGGATATGGTGACTTTGGTGATGCTCTTTTAATCCTGGTGGTTTCAAAAGTGCTTTAGGTTTGCGTCTGGGACGGTATTTGTAGTCTGGATGTTCTTTCATGTGCAAAGCTCTGAAATAAATAGAATTTTATGAAATATGTAAATATTACATATGTGTTTCTAAATAATTAACGATGAACCGTGTTTAAAATATTAAGAGAATGTGGAAGGTGAAATTTTGCTGAGAAAAAGGAAAAAGTTATTATTTTTTATTACTTAAGTATAATTGTTATTAAATTTCTTTGTAGATTTTCCACTTTCCACCACTGACGTATTTTTGTACGGTTTGGTATTTACATATTCCATACGTTTTGTTTTATTTTCATAAATCTCTGTTTTAATTCCATTATTCCTGAAACAATACGCTTTTGATATCAGCGTTGCGCGTTTGTGTTCCTCGTGAAACACCGCGCCGCTCTGTGACGCCTCGATGTGGCCATCCCTTGCATAATGCAGGGGCTTTACGAGATTAACAGGGTGTTCCCTAATTAATCAGTAAGGAAAATAACCAAAGAATTCACCAGGATAAGCATAACTGAGAATTTAATTTTAAAGGCGTCTGTAATTCTTACATATACGTGTTATTCTAATAGAACTTGATGAGATGAATACAAAATTTATACAGATAGATATTTTATTAATCCACAGGTACATATGTTCGAGGTTTCCAGCAAATAGAGCACCTTCGCCTCCTTAAGGATCGAATTCGTAATAAATTTACACCTATTTAATAGAATCGGACTTTTCCTATTAAAGCATATCAAAGGTAACCACTATTCAATAATTTTTCAAAATAATTTTCTTTTTAATATCAGAATTGTTGGGTTTTCTTAGAACTAGTAATAGAATTATACTACTCTCAGTTGTGCATCATCTATGGAGTCATCCACATTAAAAAAAATAAATACTTCAATTACAGCAGAACTCTTGCAGTATAAGCGTTACACTTGGTAGTTTGATATGAGCTAATTCCAAGGTTCATTTTCTACTTCTCTTGCAAGTTAGTTCTACACTTACTAGCTTACTACTAGTTAACATTGTGTTACATTTTCTACCTCGGACTGTGAAAAAGATATAAATAAATTTATACAGAGATGAAAATAGTTAACAGAGCTTGTTCGCATAGCGTTTCCCCCGCATACAGTTATTGTGACGTCACAACCAAAACTGAATAATAACTTTGAGAACACCTTGCTTTAAATACATATATAATTGAATCAAACAATAGAATTCTATTGTTTCTGTTTTCTGCCGCGTGATTATATTGTATGTCGCTACTGTTGTCTATTATATTCAACTTCATTATTGTATTGTCCATAGCTATGTGATTGTATTCAACATTTACAGGACATTCTATTGTTGTAATCATAACAATTGCAAATAGTGAAATAAGGGGGTTTTGTTGGAGTATAACGGAACACAATTGAACTCAAATGAATTTGTTTCTCTCCGACTCCGTTGTGCTTACTCCGTGCGACACCACCACACGACACGGTTTCCCCAAAGTTTTATATTGGATTTCTGTGTAGTTGCAGATAAATAAACGAAAAAAAAAACAATGAACAATTAATGACTTTCTACTTTAAATAATTGTATGTAACAAATTAAAAATAAACTTAATAAAAATCTTGGTTTTTTAAAACCCAGGCTGCGTTAAACTATTGATTACCTCAGATTGTGGATTTTAAGTGCGACTGTCTACGTGCTATCAGTAATTTGAGATAAACAAAAAGCGCTACCGCGTCTTCTTCCTTCTTCTCCGCATACAACCATTCTAGATACGGATGTAAAGTCTTTAAGGTGCTTTCAGATGGGAACCGTAAACGCGTGTATCCTTCCCGCACGGCTATATCTCTTCTTTCCTGACCTTGTGAATCTGAGAAGGACGGATATAGTCGGTAAAGATTCACGCTTCTAATTCCAATGTGTTTCGCTTTTTTCAACAAATTTTATGTCATTAAATTATTACTTGGACTTTAATTGATATAAGTGTTGCAAGGAGTTTTTCCGTTGTTGAGCTTAAAATATGAATGTAAATGCCGTAGCTAAGTGTGTTGACGTATCCAGACAAATGAAAATGGGCTTCTGAAAAAATGATTTTTCCAGAAAAATGTAACTTTTACAGATCCAACATTTTCATTGTGGATTTTTAATACTTTAATGCGATTTTCGAGCGAAATTGAATTTATTGTAAAAATTGCCAAAGCATCTGCTACTGATATGTAAAAAAGAATAAATATCAAAATTGTCATGTTGCTGGTTTAAATTAAATAAACCCTAAATATATGTAACTGTATTTAGCTGATACCGATTTCAATAACGCTATGCGTCGAGATTGAATATGCAACCAACTTAACCTACAAAAATGCGTTAAAGAAACGCACTGTTAAATATGAACCTTTACATAAAATCACAAACATGAACAATAATTTGTATTCTACGAATTGTATTCTACGCTATTCATATAACAGATTGGCAAATAAACTCTTGAAATGATATAATACTTAATCATATTATCACGCAACAAAAGCACTCTATATCAATTAAATTGTTTCATAACAATTACAATTATATACCTATCTTAAACAACAATTGAAATACAACAATAAACACACAAAATAGCAAATCTTATTATAATCAAACAATACTCAGAGAGAGAGAGAAACAGTAATATAATAAAATACGTATATATACGAAGAGAGCAATAGTTAGAACAATGGCGAGCTGCTTTTTGAGTTCCAAATTTCACACTGATGTCACAATTCAAGCATTTGGAAGCTAACTGAGTGCTGAGACATTTATATCATCGTATTGTTCATAAATCATCTGTGAGAGATGATATTTGAGGATTTGAAAACAATAGCACAGATAGAAAGACAATGAATGGTATATTGTGATATTTACGGTGTAGTTATTAACCTGCGTAACTGAGATCCTATTTCCCCTGAATTATATTGTATAGGCAACTACTATCACTACATACATAATATAGGTATTGTAGGAATATATACAAATAAACCTTTCCAACGACAACAAATTACATGCAAGTAAGACAAATACGTCATTTTTATCAAAACAGATTTTGTAAACAGCTCTTAGTGTATCTTTCTTTAAGGAAATAAAAATCTAAGAGTGTAGTTTATCAACATTTTAAAATAGGGACAAATATTTAACCTGGACCTACCTTACCTTGCCTTACCTCACCTCATGATACCAAGTCATCAAGCCCAGACAATCAACAAACAAAATGCAATTGTTATCACCGCTTTGGTGATAAACTAGTCAAATGTTTAGAGTTTAGTGTTAAGAAGCGTTTCTCAAGACGACATGAGAAAAGAACAGACGTCAATTCAATGTGTGTATAGTGTTATTTTGTAATATCAAAATTGGCATACAAGAAAAAAAAATATAATAAAAAAATGATATGAATAATAAATATAGTCGAAATTGCGAGAGTTCGACGTTGATTTATGCCTAAAAGAGGTTATAAGAGCCGCATTAATGGTGATATGATGGTGAATTTTATTTTATTAGTTACAATATCTTCTTCTTCTTCTTAATATATATAAATTACGTGTCACGTTGTTTGTCCGTGTTTGTTCCCAATGGACTCCTAAACTACTTAACCGATTTTAATCAAATTTGTACACCGGGTGCAGTTTGATCCAACTTGAAAGATAGGATAGCTTACATCTCAATTTATGATTAATTATTATGATTTATTATTAATTATCTGATTTTAAAAGATGGCGACATCTGTTGATAAATAGATTGAGTAAATATTCTGTTGACTAGATTGAGTAAATATTCAATAGATGGCGCTATGTAATGTAATATGACAAAAACGTTAGTCATATTAGCAGTAGCAACGCGTGGCCGGGACAGCTAGTACATTATAAAAAAATGTGTGAGAAAGTGCTTTTCCATTGTATCGCAGATTTAAAAGGCACAACCTCTTTTAACCATGAGTCGCCGGCGAACTCTAGTAACTTAAGCTATACGAATATTATCTTGGTACTAATTAGAACAATTTCTTAATTTTAATGACGACATAGTAGGCAAGAACATTGATACTTGATGTTGAATGCTGTATCTTTGGGTTAGATCTCTGATCGATTATATTTTCTGCGTTTGAAAGTTATCAAGTTTCGTATAATCGTAAAAAATTATTAGACAGCGGTGTAGTTGATATATATGAGACTGCGACACCAAAAACTGCCAACATATTAGGAGTATCATAAATTAAATAATAAAATAATATAATATTATCTACAACGTTTATTAAAAAAAGTTTGTTGTATGTTTCTTAATAATTGAACTATAAACAAAATTAAATTTAAGTTTTCATTAAGTTAATTAAATTATTATCTACAAGAAGCTATTTTCATAATTGTTGTGTAAGTTATACTTTTTAAGATAAATAAATGAATCTGATCTCCAAGATGGCTGGCGAATGTGGGCGCTAGTCATCCCGAAAACTCAAATTTTAATCCAAGTGTGGCGGTTTTATATGATAAAAAAGAAAAATTGGTGCCTACCCAAAATGCACGACTCATACTTAAAACAAGTTGTGGGGTATAAATTGCCACTATAACTAAAAGGCACTGACTCACTTATTTTTCTATAATGTGTATAGAAACGAATAAGATAAAATTCATTATCGTATTATAGATTTATACCGCTCTTATAACCTCTTTTAAGTATAAGTCACCGCCGAACTATCGTGATTTAGACTATACTATATCTATTTGAATCATATGTGGACAGTTTTCATTTTACTTTCCTCATACCAATAAAAGTACAAGTTACTCTAATCTTTTGTGAAAGGTTAAATAACATCTTCATATAAGTATCTTTCTAGGAAGTGTTATCTAAATTATGCAATACGTGTATCGTAAATTAAGGAAGTATAGTGCACACATATTGTAAAATAACTTTATTTAATTAACGGTTTAACCGGCTGCTCCTTAATCGCGTTCTGATAAAACTACGAGTAGCAAAGGAAAAATCTTGAACTTGATGCTATTTTTATTAAGACGCAATCAGTTAAAATAAATAGTGAATGTTTTTTCAATTAAATAAATAACACGGTAAATACTTGGAGTACATATATGTACTCGGGAATGTATGAGTATATACATTGCAATGGTTACAAATTTAATGTAAATATGTATTTCATTTTATTCTATAATAAAACTATTGCATAGATTTGAAACATGGAAGAATAAGATATGGTTTAAATGCGCATTATTTATGGAACACTCGAACTAACTAAGATTATTTGTGGCTTAAGGGGAGGGGGGGGGGGTTCATTTTTATTGTGTGAATATTTGAAGTCGATTGGAGCAAAATTGTCGGGGATATAGAGTTTTAAGTCTTAACAAGGTAACGCTGTGGAGGATTTTTTAAAATTCTAATGTGTTTTAAAATAACAAAATTTCTGATTTTTTCATGAAAAATCGGTATTTTGACTCTTTTTTGTATCGATTTGACCTTACCCCTCACTTAATCGAGTATGTAAATATGTAGACATTTAAAGAATGCAAGAGTCTCACTTGCTAACTTGTCACACGCTGATTCTAAGGTTGATTTTCTACTTAAGCGAACCCCGATAATGTTTAAATATTAGATTTAATTGAATTATTTTATAGATGTTTTCTAATCCTATAATCTTAAATATGTCTTCCGAAGGTTTATTAAACCTTGAAGAAGTCTTCGAAAGAAGTTCAATTAATCAAAAGAAGGTAATTTTACCAATACGACAAAATTTTAAATAACACGTTATTTATTTAATATTAGGTAACACTTAATTGTGTTTAGCGGAATATTTCGTTATATATTCTTTCAAAAACTTGCTCAGAATTTCAGAAAAATTCTTGTAATATTTCTAACGTATTTCATTCAGATAAAATCTCGGAAGTTGCTTGTAGTAACAGTCAAACTTAATCCATGGTTACATAACAAAAACTTAACAATGATCCCAGTGTTACAGTGGCTTCACAAATTTCCAAGATATTCTAAAATAAACACAACAAATAATTGTGTAAGTGTGAGAGCATTATATTTTGAACAATTCCTTTTTTGTTCGTCCTCACAAAATAGACCATATAACCATTTTGTTATATTTGAGATAAAATTTAAATTCTTGTTTACATAATTTAATATAGTTCTACCTTTCTAACGATTGTGATTAAGATGACATGTTTTAAATTTTTGTTACAAACATACAAATACAAACAAACATACATAGAACACGTACAATATTATATTTGTCATTTCCTCATCAAAGGAATTATTTTATCTAACGTTTTGTTTACTTATTTATTTTATAAAAATGATACAATTTAAAAAACGATAGAAAAGAAAAAGAAAAATAAAATATATGTACCTTAACTTGAATGTTTACTTTTTGATAACACTATATGGAAATATAATAAAAAACCATCAAATGTTAGAGAGGTCGAGATTACACATTGTGTCTTATCGAGGTTGATATATACCCACACACACACACATATATATATATATATATATATATATATATATATATATATATATATATATATATATATCAGAACAGAGGCATGCAGTATATTCTTTTAAAAAATATAGTGTTCTATACTGTTTGGGTCTAAAGTGTTCTTTAGCTGTAGAAATATTACTAGATATAAATAAATTCATAATTCATCTATTTGATAATGATAATAATGGAATTCAGGATGAGTGCTAAAAAGGAGCAATTTATACAACAAATAAAGATAACCGATAAGCTCCATAAAGGTATATCTTGATTTGACTTATCCTTTGCTCATTTAAAATTCAAAACTCAAGTAAAAATTTGATAAAATGTGCACCGAGCGGATCCAGGCAGTTTCACAACTAGCTCTTTTTGTTTTTGTAATATTTAAGTTTTTATAAAAAAAATTGTTTTCGTGACGAATTCCATGTGACACATGACGCTTTAATTTTACTCTTCTCTGGTAGAAATGTAGCTTGTGAGTTAGCAAATTTGAAACTAACTGCAGTGAAAAGTAATTTTCTACTTCAATTTCAAAATTGTATTGACACCTTATAATTCTTAATGTAGAGTAATTGAAAACCTAAAGAAAAGGGAAAAATAAATATAAATAAATAAATAAATTCTTATGATACATAATATTGACAAACTTGAGATTGTTTCTGTGTGTTTATTGGAAAGAACGTCATTCGCTTTGTATATTTCAGTTTGTTTTTAGTAATGTGACCAATATTTACAAAAACATAAAATAAATTCAAACAAATGCACTCGTACCTCAAGCGTTTGGCTTCATCGATGAACGGTCTCTTTTGCACCTCACTCAATTGTTTCCATTCAACACCAAGTCTTTTTGATATTTCACTGTTATGCATTTTAGGATTATCTTGAGCCATTTTTCTTCGTTGACCACGTGACCAAACCATAAAAGCGTTCATCGGTCGTTTGATATGACCATCATTTCCACCAACACCCCCACCCACCGCACTGCCGCTAATTATGGCACCATTATGACCAGATTTTAAATTATTATTGCTCAATGATTGTTGGAGAGACATTTTGTAATTATTTAATAACTTTTTGTTTTAATTATTTATCAAATTAAGTGTGTACACATGATTTAGTATAATAATAGGATTTTAACAGGACTCTATATTTTTTGCACTAGATGCTACAACTAGACACTAAATGCTATTTATGTAAATATTGCAACTTTTATCAGGTTTATAAACTTTTAAAAAACTTAACTGACACTTATACAGGTTTTTAAGAAAGTCCGCATTTCCCTTGAAACAATATAATGTCTAACAATACTAATGTTAATAAATTGTATAATAAATTAATAACCACAATAACGTCTATTGAATTCCCCGCTGAAACATGCTACAATATCAATGCTTCATACAATACTGAAATCATTTTCACTATTTGTGCTTAAAGTTTGTTGTACAAAGCTTTTAAAAAGCTCAAGTCTAGTCTTTATAATCACATTTTTGAAACACTATTTATCTCTTTCTCTCTTACATATTATTATACATCACCCATCTCTTTTACTAGCATCATTCTCTACCATAAAATAAAGGTTACCACCCCTAGCAGTTCTAGGCGGAACTGAGAGAATATTACTAGCTCCGATAACTGTTATCTTAACCTGGTATTATCTTTTACTATAGACTGTTAGAGTATCTTTTTCGCTCTTTTGATAACCCTTCATATGCGCATTGTGTCTGGTATGTTTGTCTCTTTCTATAGAGGTAACGGTCGTATGTGTTATCTCGTGTTTGTTATATCTGTTATTTAGATATTAGAAATATCCAATAAGAACAATAGTAGGTGTGGTGTACCAGCAACAGGTTAAATTAGGTAAATTTCAGTGTGGTTAGATTATTTTTCCTCTAATGATATTAGATTTTCTTATAAATTCTTCATTTTCCTTAAGAGAAACTCATGTTCTATGAAATATTTGAAATTTTTAAGCAAGGCTATCGAGAACGTTCCAACGTTCTCTACAAGATGTAGAGTAGAAAAATTTTGACTGGAGGATCTCCTCTATACATTTTTAAAATATTTGTTATTATTATTTTATTATTTTATTTTTAATTTTCTTGCCATTTGGCAATACATTCTTGTACCTTAACTCATTTATTAACTCATTGTGCTTAATATTCTCACTTACTCAAAAAAACAAAATATATCCTTATAAAAATAAAAACAAAACTGCTACTGCTTCGCTCCTCCTGCTACTCTCCCTTCTGTTTCTACTCTACCATTCCTTCTCTTTCCTCGTTCCTTTTCTCTATCTCCGCCATCCACCTCTTCCCTTCACTGCCTCCCTTTAATAACTGCCCAATACTCTTTTCGCTTATTACCTTTTTCTCATATGAAAACTTAATGTGCTCCAATGTTTTTATCTCCGTTCCGCACACCCTGCACATCCGCTTTTCGCTATTTTCCCAGTATTTGTTTCCTTTCTCCTCGTTTCCCAATCTGAATCTGGCAATCTTTCTCATGTTTTTTGTGTCTTTTTCTCTTAAGTAATGTGGTATCTCTCTCTCCCAAATCCTTTTATATCTTTTGTTATAATTGCTCTTCTCAATTTTTTCCATTCTTTCCTGTTATTGTATCTCCCTGTCTCTTCTCGTTAGCTCCTCTTCCATACTTGTGCCTTCTTCTCTGCTTCTCTCTGCTTCCTCTGTCGCCATTCCATTCCTTTCGTAATACTACTTTCTCTTTTATCATTAAAATATTTGTTTATCAATTGCTTCCTAAAGTGAAACTACCATTCCAAATCTGATCTTTATACCTATTTTTCAAAATATCTCTTCTTTATCTCTGCATCGAAGTGAACCTACATATCAAATTTCAATTTTGTTTCAGATGTTTCTCAATTTTGCAACCAAAATTTATTTCTGGTTTTAATTTTTTAAATTTGGGAAGTTTTTACAATGTAAATCTGTAATGATATTTAAAATGATACAGGTCAGGATTTTTTCTCACTTTTTCTTTAGCACGTCTTTAGCCACTCAATTTGCAATCTTGCATTGTGGCTCTCTCACACTGACCACTTGCGACATCCGACTTTTTCAGTAGGGTGTAATCTTTCAGTAGGTGTAATGTTTATCAATACACGATTACGATCGGAAGCTTAAAGAACTGTCGTCTGAAGCGGCTTCAGCCTATTTACCAAAATATTCCAATTTGGGGATCTCAAATAAACGCAATCAATAACTTCAGATTTAGGTTTACTGGAATGTTTGCGTAACACACTGCCTTCGACTGTCTATCTAAATAAATATACCATACTTCTCACATATATTGCATAGTTATTGTCCAGATAGTGTTTTATAGCATCTTATAGATGCGACTCTATCTGATTGTCCTTGGCTACCGCGAACAACGGCAATACAAACAAGAATAAAATGGCTGCACGCTGAATGTTTGGACGCCTGGAGCGTACAAGGCAAAGGAGAAAAGATATTGGATTTTGTGTGATACGTTTTGTGTCTGTAAAAGAAACCTAATATAATGGTCTCTTTATTTGAGATATTGTTATTTATTTTTGTGTTGATAAAAGAAACTGCATGTGATAGACATTTTATAGTTTGTGTTAAAAAGCTAAATGCTCATGCACCCTTAAAATTAGATTGATAACCTTAAGTTGGTAGACTAATAAACTTTAGTACACATCAAGCATGAATAAGATATATATAAAAATGTATAAATATTAAAAGCAAATTATTATTCTTTGATTTACAAAAGCCTTATGATTAAAAAATAACTTCTCTTATAGAAATAAATACATTTTATATTTTAATCTCAATTATAATTTAATCCTAACTCTCAGAAGTGATCAATTTAAAGTTAATCCAAACAAAAACTGATATTTCTAATTACGGTTAAATATTTGCTTAAATATTTTAAAAATACTATCTGGAAATATTACTATATTATTAATTTTCTGTTTTATCAATGAAATCCGCCCTTAAAGAGAGAGCAGTTGTGCATTTTAGGTAGCCACCAGCATTTATTTTGGTTCATCTTGTTGAAAGAGAAACCAAAATTTTTATTTTAATTCAAAATTTTGTACAGAGCTTTTTTAGATAATATTATCCACAACTTTTATAATAACTTTTTCTGGTACCTTTTAATTGTTAGCGATTTTCGTGCAATATTATCAAACAAATGAATATCACATTAGTTCAATTCATAACACAAGACGTCAGAAAAAAATTACTCTTAGTTTATCTAAATTACAGATTTATTTAAACTTTATTATAAGTGCTAGAAAATAAAGCACCATTAATTAAAGGTAAAAAGTGTTAAGTTGCATGGAAGGAAGGAAAAGGGAAGGAGAGGGGGTAGTTGAAGCTTAAAAACGTAGAGACTGCAGATAGTTTAAAATATTTTTCAATTATCAATAAAATATTAGAATCCACAGGCAATAAATAACAATAAGCTTTTATTACGATTGCATTCCGCGGTTTTGAGAACATTTGAGACCATTTTGAAGCTTTAGTCGCATCCTTTACTGTATTCTCTATTCATACAGAGCTTTTGCCTTTTGGCATAGTGAAATTTACGAAGAGCTTAAGGCCATCATAACAATAAGTTAGGGTTTTGCATTTCAATAGACCATGAATATAAATATGAGGGAGACAAATATATATTACTTGATAGAGAAAGAATAGTATTCATATTGAAGCGAGTAGAATGAAAGAGATAGACATAGTTAGAGGAAATAAGAAAATGTTTTTAAGTGTGAAACATTAAAATGTTATTTATTATATTGAGATAAATGTTATGTTAAATGAAGAATACGTATCAAGTTCAGACTTATTGAAAGAAAAGCAATATAGAGTTTTATATTTCAATTTGAATAAAATTTCATGTTTTGTTTTAATGTCGCTCCGACACTAAAAATTCTTCTATTTTTTTTAGTCTCAAGCGAACCATTCTTTAACATTAAAAATAACCATCAAAGTTCCGCTATTGTAAACTGATAGTAAAAATCATATTAACATTTAATTTTATTTTTGTCATTTTTCGACACATACAAGTACGTACATCTACATCAAAATTGATTCCTTTTTCCGAAATTTAAATGAATAAATATCAAGGTAAGCGTACACTAGGTCGCATGAGTCTTTTAAGTAATTGTATGTATTGTTTGAAACATGGAAGAGAGGGAAAGCAACAGAAAAGTGTATGCAGCGAGGACTAGTGTTTCTGAATGATTACTCGTATAAATGTGTTACTGCCAGCATTTTCAACATTTATACTATGGTTGCTCTAAAAACTAACTCGATCTCAGAAATGCGATCTCAGTTGATCGTACGCATGTTTCTCACACGCTTCACTCTCTTTTTATGTTTATACGATATATCTAATGCGTTTGATATGGTCCAGTGTAGGCGTCTAACTCTTATAAATAAATACAGTGCCGTAATAAGACCTGCGGTGACTTCTACGCCAAATCTAATTGTATCCAGTCATAGTTTGTAACTTGCAGTCAATTAAACAGGTGAAGCAGATCAATTTTAACCTGACCCTCATAAAACCTGGTATTTCTAATAATGGTTCAATATTTGGTTAAATAATTTATAATATTTCCTGGAAATATTACTATGTTAATAATTTTCCGTTTTATCAATGAAATCCTGCTGAAATGTTTATCATATTAATTTGTAATATTAAAGAAATTTAAAAATAAAACAACTAAATAGCGCTATAAATATTTTTACGGATATGGAGATTGATTTCTTAACAAATAATTTACATTTTGAGTATGCCAGTACCATCTATTATCAGTATTATTGTGTAGACTGAAGAAACTAGATTTCTTTAATTTATTTAATGTTAATGAATACAAAGAGAGCGCAGTAATTTCTCTTTAAGTTGTTTATACAGCATCAATAAACAAACTTGCATCCACAAACTTTATTAATGGCATAAAATGATAAAAAACAATATTTGTTTCAAATACTCTAAATACATAACTTGAATTTGAGGTTTGAATCCCAGGTGCCATTGTATCTAGAACTAATGTAATAAACAAGTTATGATAAATGCTCATTAACATCGACATGGTTTTTTAATAAAAATCATATTTATTTATTTCATTCAGTAAGACAGTTTTAATTACTTTATAAGCACCCACTAAATATGGTTCTTTACATTTTTTAAATTGTTATTTATTTAGGAAACAACCCTTCATTTGAGACACGAACCGATATTAAGAATGTAGATATCTACTACCGAACCGTATTAAAAGTTTGGCTACTATTCCAATGATATCACTGATAAATATAATATTATCACATTCGAATAAATAGTAATAATTATAAAAGAAATATTAAATTATTCTCGAATAATTATTATATTAAAGTAGACATAATTATGTATTAAATTAAATATACATGACTTATATATTTTGTTATGTAAATTTAATTATATAATATTTTAAATGAATTTAATTAAGTATTTTATACAACCCTCCACATACTCGTGTCATACATATCAAAGGAAACTCATATTTAATTTTAATTTATTAATTATAATTATGTAACTTTTATATTTTCATTCATATGTATTCATTTATTTATTTTTAACATATGTTTGTACTATTATGAACACACGAAATTTTCTCATTAAATTATTTCGCTGTAGCTATTTATGAGTGCCGAGTTTTCATCATTTCTATATTTTCCTTTAATTTTATTAACGGGCTAGGCTACTCTCCCCTATGTATAATATGCATCATACGAGTATTATGCGATAATAAATGTGTGTTATATTTCAAATCAAAACGATTTCTTACAGCATGGCACAGATTTCAAAATGAACGAAAAAACGAATATGAACTGTCCTGTGAACCATAATTGAATTTATATAAAACTGCACCGTATATTGACAAAGTTTTCTATCAAAACCTTAAATACCAATTATTTTTATACAATTCACTATATTATAAAAGTTATCAGCGTTTAAAATAGGCATTTCCGACTCTTTAATAAATAAAACCTCACCTTCTTCCCCACTACTTTTTGTTAAACTTTACTATCTCTGTTGAACGAGAGAAGTGCAAAAGAGATGCAGAATTAAACGTCACAACTATAGCAGCTGTTGCGACGACCCGTAAAAATAAATAAAATTAATTCTTGACGTCATTAATTACCAGGATACCAACAGGAATATTACGCAGTAAAATAAAATTCAAACTTTAAATAGATATATATTTTTTTTTATATTTATTTACTTATACAATAAATTGCCACCATCAAACATTTTTTATACATCTCTTATAATTTATAATTTAATTTTACAAATTTCTAAATATTTCAATAGTATACTAGTTAATTTTGAATTACTTAATAAATATTTAGTATTACTGTCCGTTCCACTGTATAATATTTACTTCTTTAATTTTGTTATGGAAGATATCAATTTCTACAAAAACTTATTTACAAATAAACGCTATTTAGTAATTATAATTTTATATGTTACTCTAATATGTATGCTCCTGTATTATATTTTATTTATAATTTCGCTATTTTTTTCTTCCTCTTTCTATATTTTCAAATATAGAAAATTTATTTGAATCCGTCATGAATTCAGTCATCATTTTTATTTTCACTAAAATTGTTCCTTGTATTATAAGTTCTAGGTGTAGAATTTGTAATATAAAGTAATGAAACTTTGTTCTTTCTCATTCTGTTTAGTTTCTATTTTATTATCATTTATATTATTTTGTTTTTTAATATTTTTCGTTTTACAGTTTCTATCTAAATATGTTGTTTTCCTAATGGCTATATTATATTCCTTAATTTTTGGATATTTAATAAAATAATAAAATAAAAACGTGAATTAACCAATATTTCAATAAATTGTTACAAAATCTATATCGGGGCGTAACGCAGGACGATTAATCGAACTCGTCTATAAATTTACTCGTAGTAATTTGAAATGATTTTTTAGACAAAGATTTTCAGATAAATCTTTCTTATCTTCCCTGTATCAACCTAACTAAATATGGGTCGCTGTGTTACATTGCTAAATAAAATACAAAGATATATTAAGACAATATTACATTTTTATTTAATATCTTATACATTTGATAGGTGATATATAATATATTAAAATTAATTACATATATAATAATTATATCATTTGAAATACAATATCATTTACAATAATTTAATATTATATAAACTACTTATAATAATTAATAATTATTTTAAATATTTTTAAATATCGGAAAATGTTGATAATATAGTTAACTGTAAATTTGTTTTTAAATTTATGATATAAATAAATGGTGAAGAAACTTTTTGATTAATTATTAAAATTTATTTATTTAAATTTATATATTTATTTATTTATATATATGATAATGTTTATAATATAAAGTTTGTATTTACAATATGGGTTTATTATACAGGTATAATAATTTTTAAAATTTTATATATAGAAACATTTTAGAAAAATTCTTGTTTTATGTTTTTATATAAAAAATATTAGAGAATTTATTTTTCAGTTGACATATCATTTTATTAGAGTATTTTTATTAACTACCAAAAATTAAACGGTGGTTTACATTGTTGTGTTCTAGGAATCATGGGCGGTCGTACTTCATTTGACAGGTGGGCATAAAATAACCAGATTCTGTTTTATGCATTGCCCCACCTGTTAAATGTTTTGCGGGCGCCCATTGAAATATAATATACTGATAACAGGCTGATTAATAAACCGAATACGGTTCTGTCGCAATGTAATTGACAATTCATCATATAAACAATTTATCGCGAATGAAGAAAAAGAAGAGAAAATTACGAGTGACGAGAGAGAATTGAATTACGATGAATAACATCTACAATGAATTATTTTGCGATGAATTGAATGCAGCATAAAGAAAGTTGAATGTATTGGTTTGATTAAAATGTTATTTGAATGTAATAACAGTGGTTTCCAACTTAAAAATTGGACCGATGAAAATAGGATCTCGTTAACCGATATTGCAGAAATTAAAACTGTTATTTGGACAACGTCATTTATTGATCTCTAGGAGTGATAAATATTTATCCCGCGGACCGATACTTGGAAACCACTCCCCGATCAATGAAAACTTTGTTATTCCACAATAAGATATGAATAAATAAAAAACGAACAAAATATTTGAATGTAAATTAACAGTAAAAATAATTAATATTTATGTACAAAATAATAATAACAATATTATAACATAAATTAAAATATATATTTTTACAAACTAACATTTTATTTTTTACAGTGTGGTTGATTATTTAATTATTATTTATATTACACAGTTTATAATCACATAGAATTTGGAACAAAATAATATATATTTATAATATTTTGTTTAAAAACTTACCAATTGTGACCAAATTATTAATATTTTTTGAAATTTCTTATATAAGTACTCTAGGTCCGTATACATATAAATATTCATGTTCTTATAGAATAGGCATTAATTTAAAGTTAAAATAAAACGGATTTTTACAAATTTACAATAATTACAATGAAATAAAAATATAATTCAACTTAACAGACAGTCTTATTCATAAAAATCTATTGCAAAATTAAAAAATTCTAAAAAACAATAAAAAAATCTTCTTCTGTACATCTAGTGCCATAGTTGTCTATGATATATTTATTTTTAAATTCTTCTTTGACGTCACTTAGGCAAATTATGTGCAACATATTCTCTTTAATTTTGTTAATTTCTACCTATATATTGTATCTAGTCACGTTTCAGTGACATCACATCGTAGCCAAGACTGTTGACCACGGACAAGTTGTTTTTGTGCAAAAATAATAATAGACAATATTTACTAGGTAATGGTGTGGCCCATATTTGCGAACCCAAGTCATTACTAGCGCTCAGTCAGTAATATATTTAACGTAAGAAATTTTGTTCATTTTATTTTCATGTCATAGATACCAGCACCATAAGTGGATCTTAAAGAAATCATCAATTTGTGACAAAAATTTTGAGAATTTTGAATATTTCCAAGATATATAATAAGAAAAATGAAATTTGTTTTCAATATTATCAAAAAGTCTAAATATTTGAACAAAAATATAATAATTGTTTCCAAGTTAATTAGAATTCAAACTCGATCAGGTCAAAAAATAACGGTAAGAGGTCTCCGGAAATCACCAGGTTGATAATTCGTAGCTCCCCCTGGAGCGCCCCCCATGTAGTGACCGGCAGGGGGCATGACACCTGCTTGAGTGAGAGGCATAGCTCCCGACGCATTATTATTCGCGTGTAAAAATAAATTATTTAACCCTGGGCTTGCTGCTGAACTTGATGTTGTTGATGCACTATCAGAGACCGCGATTTTGTTATTCAAATCTCCCGCGGAATTACCTGCTGACGTCACAACAGCATTATCCTCATCAGGTGTATTAGAATTGGAACGAGGTGCATCGGAATTCACACGAGAGAAATCAACTCCACTATTACGTAAATATTCTGAACTACGAGTAAAATCCGATGTTACCCGAGGGAAATCGGTTCTCCCTGAGTATTCCAATCTATCTTGTCGGTTTAATTCTGCGTTGTTTAAGTTGTTCGATTGTTCATACATTTTTGATATGTCGAATGCGTTGTAATTACGATTTTCGTACATTTTTGAATCGAAATATGCTTTTGTTAGTGCTGCTGTTGTCGGGTCGAGATAACTGTAGTTCTTAGTTGTGTCTATGAATTTGTGGTCATAGATGGAAGCACCAGGCATGTGTTGATAAGCTTGGCGGTATTTGTCTTCCAGGCTGTATTTCACTTCTAGTGGTGACATTACCTAAAATAATAAAATAATTTATTAATAATGTTAACATTGCTTTTCCATAAATTGTATTACCGCTTATAGTAGAAAGAAAATAAAATTTGTTTAAAATTATGTAGAAAGTATTCGAGTTCAAACTTCATATAATTTAAATAGCTCAATCAAAAAAGTTCTGCAAAGTTATTAACGTTTTTATATTTGAAAACATGGAATGCTGGTACAAATTTGTAAATCAAGTGTCATTTTAGTACACTGTCGCCATCTATATCTAACTATGCAACCATGAAGTAATGTTTCACCTTAAATAAAAAAATATTAGGGGTCAATATAGTCAAAAATATGTAAAATAAAATACAGTTTAAAAGTAAGACATAGAATTTAAAGTATTAAAAATTAATAAAACTTCCATTGCGGGAATGAATATATAATTGTTCTTCGTTTCACCCAAGATTCTCAGTATTACCCTTTTTAGTAGACCCCTGTTATAGAGGACTACTTTCTTTGCTTAAGAAGCTACCACTAATGAGGAGACCATTACTTTATACTGGTATACAAATCTATATACATTAACTGTAATTTCCAATTGTTAATTAAAATTTTTCCATATGCACGTTTCCATTTACACAGAAACGTTCGCTGTGTTTTTCACAAACAAAGACAACGGAGCTACAATTCAATGTGTTTTTTTATCTACTTTTTTCTTTGCCATCATTGTTAGCTTTCATTTTGTTTTCTATCCATTATCTTCAACGTTTTTTCTGCTTCTATGTGAATGCCTAAATACTCGTCTTCTATTTAACGATTTCAAATGGAAACAAATAAAAGAACGAAGCTAGGTACATCATAATGGAGGAGCCGAGCCGAGCCGCCATACACCGAACACAAATAGACATTTCAAATTTACGAAAAGAATTGAAAGAAAGTCCCTTACCAATTACGAAGGATTACTTTAAATACATTTGAATTGTGTTAGTTGTTAGGCTTACATTGATTATCTACGGAATTCTAAACGATAATTAAAACATCACTTCAACGCAGGTGAGGGTGCGGGGAGGGTGTGACTGTGTATTATGTAAATAAAATTAAAAATAACTTAATTACTAGTCAACTTATGCAAACAGGAAACTATTTGCGGCCCATTCATCATTTCTAATGTTATTTCAAATGTTTGTGCAATATTTCTTTCTTTACTTATGCTAATAGAACGTATGAATAATATGGCCGTAAATATTAATGAATGGTAAGGCATTGTTACAAACAATTCTAATATGGTACATAGAAAAATATGCACTTGGTTTAGAATATTTGTAGTTTCAAATTTTCCTGCTTAAAAGTCATTTTACCCGGTATTTTTAGTTCTCAGTTTTAGTTTTAGTCGTACTGAGAACTAAGAAAATCTGACGGTTTCTAGGTAGAAAATGTAACTTTAATTAGCTTGTAGTAAGCTAGCAAAGTGTGAAACTTGCAGTGAAACACAATTTCTATATGAGAAGTAGAAAATAAAGCCTTGGAATTAATCTTGTGTAGCTGCAAGATAATTATACAGCTGAAGATGGGTTAACCTCTTTCTCATTTTTCAAAGACTTATATTTTAGTTTAATAGTTATTTTTGTCTCTTTAATCATTAAAGGAAGTGTTTAGAAGTTGTTGCTCTCTCTCTTTTATAATAGTTTGTAAAAAAGATGCATAGAAGTATTAATTAAACGTGAATTACTGCTTACAGTTGACTAGTGCAATAGATAAAGTATAAACGTGATAAATAAAATCAATAACTTATTAGTCTATAGACTTTAATAGACCTTACTCTACAGAGACGTAAGAATGGCCATGACGTAAAAAAATGGTTAAGAATTAAGTGGATGAAATCCAATTTTAAATAGCTATATTTCTATCAACTTTTGAATATTTAAGTAACTAAAAACGTCAATATACTTATATTAACTTATATTTCAATCAGATATATGAAAAGCTACCCCTAAAAAATGAGTTCACCAGCAAGTTCAACAATTATGGTCTTCGAATTAAAAAGTGAGTTTTTAAAGGAGACACTATTGTAATTGGTTTGTTCAATTGAAGCGATTTCTCTAATGCCAATTTTTTAAATGTATTTTATCAGACAACAGATCACCAACCGTTAATTCGATGATGTTTTTGAGTTCATCATCCGTCAATCTTATCTTAACACTTGTATGTAACAATTCTTGAACGATTGATTACACTCAAATTGTCTAATTTCTTCAAACACACGACGCACGACGTCCGACGTCCGACGAGTACGTGTATCAATTCCTGAACTAACTATATATTTAGTGTTTAATTCTTTTTTTTAATTTATAATATTTGTTATTTATTATTTCCATATGTACTCAATTGTAATGTTTAAAAAAAGAAATGACACATCAACAATGGCTTCTAACGAGCTATGATATGTTCAAACAAAATAAATTATATTTATTGTTCAAAAATATGGAATTGTTTTCTTTTTGTATTATTGTTTAAAATGTAAATATTATCCAGATGTGTTTGTTCTCGAACTCTAGCTACAGCTCCAGCTTCAGCTCATTCTACATCTCATCTGCATGTGCGAGAGTATGACTTATTTGTGTATTGTCTAATAAGGTAATTCCAGGAATTACACACAAAACTTTAACCTCAGATTACTGGAAAACTACTAATTACAGATGTTTAAATGTTTTGTTCGTTTAAAGTAACGTATCTTAACGCAACGCTTTGGAAGCGTTAAAGCAGACGGATTTCTGAGGAAAAACAGATCGCTTTTGTTAAATGCTGAGGACGTATACAAAATAGAAAATATTTTTAATATTTCATTTAATTAATATCTAGAAAAATAGATTTTCTGTAAGCTCTAACTAAAGTATTAAAAAACCTACTTTGAATGTAACTGTTAATAATCATAAAATTTGTGTAACGTAATTTATAGATGGACATTTATTAATAATTTATGAATATGAGTATATATTTTTAAAATATAGAGATTAAATTAGATTCATTGATAAAGTCAATAAGGGTTTTACTGGGTTTGATTGTCATCAATATTGGATTGATTCAATAATAAAATTTTAAAGTTCAAAATTTATTAGGCAGCGGTGTTGTTCATTATATTTAGTGTAAATTTATTATAGATTCCATTTTACTTAAAGTTTAAGACTGTTAAGGAGTGCTTTTTTATGCTTATTTATAGATCCTAATATCGATGATTAAAAATAAAAACCATTATGATTAATAAAATATTTTAAGTTAATAAATATAATCTTTAGACTGTGTGTGTGTGTGGAAGCTGTAGATAAAGTACGACTAGTTATTTACTGATTAACTAATTAAAATATAACTTATTTACGAGATCTCATAATTTACAAATATAATAAATTTAAAACATACACAGTAGCAAGAGAACCTGTCAAATTAATCCAAATCGCGTCAATCAATCAAAAATTATAAACCTTATAATTTAAAATCTATTTAAGATTATAATCATATATTATATAATAATAATAATGTAGTAAGAATTAATAATCATATTTTGAAAATATAATAACTATAATTAAGAAATTAAATAGAATATTTTTTTAAAATTTGAAATCAGCTGTGAAAATGTCTTATTATTATTTTTTTTTAAAATACGATGTTAACTTAACAAAAGATTCTGGTAACAATATGTAATTAAAATGTGAACACAATGGGTCCTTTGTGATGGAGAAAATAGTTTAATATTTTAACACAGCATTATATGTGGCGCTAATGGTTGTTCATCGTCGAGTTTCAACTTTAAATTCAAATTTATTTGTAGTTTAATCCATAAATGAGATATTTTTATTTTTTAGAATGGTTTCAAGGTAAAACTCAATTGTATTCATTTAAATAAGTTAATAATTAATAAATTGAGACTGAATTGAATTGGGTTTTAGGTTTTGAAGCTCCTCAAAAGTATCACTATATTTTTTGTAGGATATTTCTATTTAACAGTACAAAATATTTTATGGTAAGTCCTTACGATTTAAGCTTAAGAACTAGATACGACTTGGGAACATATTCTAAACATAAGCAAATCTATTGTAAAATTCATAACTAATTTGTAAAAACGATATCCCAAGGGAATTTATAAAAAGAAGTCTATAAGCCTTCAACCCAAGAAAGTCCAAGAAGTTGCAACTAGTTGTTGAAACATAAAACACTTTCAAACCAAGTGAAATGTAGTGTCGATTAGTAGGCATTCATCGCAGAAATTTATCGTATAAACATAGAAGAGAAGATAAACGGGAAGAGAAAGGTACGCATGATTCTGTTATGTATTGTGGGACAGCAATGGGCTTGTGTCCTATGTCTTAATTTCTATAAAAGTGTACTATATATTGATAAAGTGGGTTACTAGAACCTCAAATGTTCAATTATTTTTTAATAACTCCTTATATGTTAAGAGATATTAACAATTAAAACAGTCATTTTGTCTCTTTAATTATTAAAGGGATTCAACATTGTCCACATTCCAAGTGAATGTGACATCACAATCCTTGTGTAAGGTTACCAACCTTACAGCTCATAAATCTCTGCTATATGTATTTATATGTCAAAATATCAAATATTATTTACAACTATTTCAAGGAATAATAAAATTTCAATATTATGTCTGCCTTAGCAGGGTTAAATAAAATAAAAACTTATTATTCTTTGATTTGACTTGATTATTTGACTACCAACAGCTACAGAACATTACTACAGCACTGCGCTACTCAACAAATAACTGACGTTAAAGTGCAATTCACGTCATACAAATATGGCCGACCATTTCTAGCGCTAAAACTACAATTCAAACTTTTAATTGCTATATCTCCGTCAACATTTAGATATTTAATAAAATAGACACACCCATACACATTTATTAACATCAATTTCAATCAACAATTGAAAAATCGACCACTAAAAAATGAGGACACATTGACTTTGCCTTCTAATCTGATCACTACTATGTCAGACCTTCTTCTTCTACGTTTTATTTGAAAATCCAATGCGTTAAATGCTTTCCGTGGAGAAAACCTCATGAAGAAAAGTTATATCAGTGTTGGCGAGCCATTACACTCTAGAATCTAAATAATACTCCCCTTCCACTACTTATTTCCATCAAGTACATGTTACGTTTCATAAAATACCATGTTTTCCATTAAATACATACGTCAATCTTTCTTTCCTGGTGATTTTATCATTTCTAACTCAGTAATATATAATTTATTTCAATACGGGATACATCGTAATAATAGGAGTAAGATAATTACATTCATATAGAAAAAAAAGAAACACATACAAACATAAATATATGTATTTAAAATTCTTTTAGGTTAAAATATTAATTCAGTAGCTTTACTACCTGTCAAATTAAACAAAACACGTTGAAACATCAATTATTTTTAAGAAATATATTATTAAATTCATTGCAGCTCAGCGCCACGGTGATCACTGTCGGAATTAAAATCATTCTGTCTCATTCTAACTCATCATCAAGATTCCTTTTCTATTACGTTGCTAATTATACAGATACCTAATTAAAAATTATTTACAGGAATATGAAGTTGTGTGTTTCTCTTGTATTGAGAGAAGAATATGTAGACAAGCTTTTAAGACATCGATCGTTGAGTCTTCTTAGACTTCCTAATGATTGATTCTTATAAACGAGTATCTTTGAGTTCAAATTAAGATACATTTTTAGGTACAGCGTTCTTATTAAATTGATGAATAATTTTATAGATTTTATATGGCATTCTCTTCTTGAATCGCTGGTATATTATTTATAATAAAATTGAAAAAACATAAATACTTAAAAAGTAGCAGTAAATATAATATAATTAATTATGTTCAAGCATCAATCAAGTTATCAACATGGCTGCTAAATTCAAAATGGTGCATTTTATAAATTAGATTTTTTATATTATTATTATATGTATTTGTACTCGTACAATAATAACAAATCATTAATATTATTTTAAATAATTTCAGGCAACAACAGAATGAACCAAGAATTCTCAACTCCAGGTCCTGCTCCTGCACCAAGTAAGTCCAATCATCGAGTCATTTCTCAAATGACTCAGGTATTTCTCTATTTCTTTAAATTTTTCTAACATTTGTACACCTGATTCTTCGTTTATATTTTGGAATGTGCTTCGTCACGGAACTCGGGCTACTGTGTTTTTTAAACCAGGATTGAAGTTACTTTATATACCTAACCAGTTTATATCCATAATCGTTAATTTTAATGTTAACTCATATTAAACTAATACTAAATTATGTACAGGGAAAGTGAGGGGGTCAATGATTTTTTGTGATAAAAGAAAAAAACGAGATCGGTTTATTGCTCTTTCATTAAAAACGCAAATTAATCAGGGACTAAATATGGCAATGATCTATCAAACGTACCTGTTTCGTGTATTTATTTAATTTAATAAACTTTATTAATAAAGAAATAAAATAATAAACCTAATAAAGTTGAATAAAATAATTAAATTAATTATAGGCACTATTGTGAAAATATGAATCACGTCATGTATTATTTTTAATTAAAAAATTTATGTGAGGTCGTTTTCTATTAATTACTTTTTACAAAACTTCATTCCGTCCAGTCACAATTTTTAAATATACGGGTAATGTACCAGGAGTGATTATGGTCTCAGCAGGAGTTAATATGGGGGCTTATTAGAATTATCTAGTCAAACCGTTACATTTTCTTAGACCCCGTACAAAATCAATTGTATCTAGTTAAACGGGTACCTTAATTTAGATCTTGCACAAAATCAATTGTATCTACTCATAATTTAACCTAATTTTTAAGGCGGAACGCTCTTCCCTTCCGTCACAGATACAAAATGTTATAAAATTATTTATTTTAATTTGACTGTATTTAAAATATCAAAATGTATTTTTACTTCTGTACATTTCCAAATGAAAACAAAAACAGATTATTTCTAACCCGTTTAATCAACAATTGAAAGTTATATTATTGAAAATATGTATTACTCAAATTAATAGCGAAATAATAACTGAGTTCAATATCGAAAACAATAAACTACAAGCGAATATTTATTACACTTTTGTGTTTTGTTTTATCTTTAATTTAATGAATTTGTTATTTAAAACTTACTAAACGTTAAAGCGAACGAACATGAGTGTTGCGAGAGTCAAATACAACTACACTGTATATGTCAAATAATAAGTACTATAAGGATACACGGGACCGTAATTTTGATTTTATTTATTATAAAAGGTGAAAAATCTATGTTAAAATTGTATCAATAAAAACTGACTATTTTAAACTTGGAGCCATTTTTTATAAGTGTAACTGAGACATTTTAAATTTGAAATGTGTAGTCTATAGACGCGGGAAATAAATCATGGAATGGCATAAAAAAATCCTAATATATGTATATCACTGTTAAAAATACACAGTAAAAATTACTATATAACATAGTACTTGGATGCTATAATGGCTTTCTGACAAGGATTTCTATGTAAAATATGACTATATTAATTTATATTTAAATCTATAAGAATTTTTGTCATAAAACCATTATCATACAGGAAATTCGATTAAAAATGTGGGAACGAAAACGATAAGGGCTATAGTGTTAAAGAGCACATTTCTAAGACTTTTTGTGTTCATGAAATTTTTCCTGAATTTCCTTGGAAACAGTTATTCTAGTACACAGGTTTATTATTATGTTACATAGTAATTCTTTCAGTATATTTCTCACAGTGTATGTACTTAAATCTTTTTTGTTTAAGCGTATCAAGTCCCGTGTCGCCTTAAGTAACCTGCATATATAATAAGTACATTAAACGCATGTCTATTAATCCGTTTAATCCTCTTTTATTTGATTAAACTAATGCTCATAAATAATCCGTGTAGCCGTTAGACGTTGGCGTGTCAAATATTAATAGAAAGAGTTAATTAGCCAATAATTTATGTAGCCCTAGCATGATTACGTCACATACTGTAATGATAATGGCGCGGATATTCTTTTACGAGTGACCAATAACAGAAAATGTTAAAATCTAGACAATCTCCCCCAACCCCTCTCGTTGCCCACGTATGTTACGTATTCCAAAAAATAATTTCCTAAAGAATATGTATAAAAATATATATTTCCAAGTTCATTAGAAAGATATCTCCAAAAATCATTATTCAAAAGTTTATATTCGAAGATGTCTCACTAATGAACTGGATGATCGATATGTAATAACTTCTTAAAGTAGGTAAAAACTTGTAAGGCTTACCTGTGGAGATAGACTGGTAATTGGAGGTTGCTGTGATCCTCCCAAGGAACTTGCTAGGCTGTGGTAAGGTGTAGTGGGTGGATAGAATCCTTGACTCATGGGTCCTGCCATTCCTTAAAAAAAAAAGAATAAACAAAATAAATAAATATGCATGTTATTCAATTTTATTAATTTACTCTTACAATTTTACTAAAAAATAAACTGTTATTGAAATGGATATTGGATAGATATATTTTTTGCGCTATGGTATGCTTCTAAGATTGGAAAAAATTTGTGCCCCAACAAAAATCAAATTACACTGAATCAAATATAAAGAATATAATAGTATAATAATCTGATTAAGAGATTCTATAAAATGTAGTATATATTTAATTCTTCACTTATTGTATTTAACCCTCAGCGGTTCTTTTTCATAATTTTTATTTTACTTAAAATAACGATAGGGTTGTGTTTTCAGCGCTAATAATATTTCTAACACCATCACAACGGCTCACCAGATCGAATTACTATTTTTTAGCTATTAAGATTTTTGAAACTCTTTTATTATAAGTTCATATTTCTTATTGTTATTTTTAACGGAAAATATACTTTTTTTATTATAAGCATTATCATGTTTACTACCTTATTAATTTTATTTTATATCAAATAATCTTATCCAGCTGTAGCGCTAAAGGATTAAAAGTAAGAATACAAATAATATTATTTTTGAGAGAAGATGAAGTCGAAAATGAGACAAAAAATCCACAACTTTTATTATTCTTCTTAGTGTAAATATATAAACCTAGGTTAACAGAATGTCTAAAAGAGCTTCCGTGAGCTTTGCGCCCCTTTACGGTTGATCTAGGCTGCTGAAAAACGTTTTAAAGTTTGGATGAATAATATAAAGCTTATTGAAAAGAATTCAACAAACATCATACCTAGTTTTCATTAAAGTTTAACATTACAGTTTGACAGTTAAAGCTTCCTACAAACTAATTGCAAAGTTCATTAGCTAACACTCATATATATATTATAACCCAGTGTACAAGATTCAACTTGCTAGCGTGACAATTTATTTTCGTGACGCATTCAGTGTGACGCGTGATGAAAACTCTCCTCTACTAAGGAGTTTACATTTAGTAAACTTTTCGCACTATATTATTTTTTTATTTTCTAAGGACCTAGAAGTAGGACCTAGAAGTAATAACAGTTAATTAACGTATAAAAAAACATTCATTACATCATTTTTAAAAAGTAATTGTAGTTTTTAGTAAAATGATCTTTTCTATAAAATTTGAAACCTTTGTATATTTTTAAACCTTTATCTGCATACCCATTTTATGTTTAGTGTGTACCAACTTCATTTCCTGAAATAGCATTACAGGAGTAGGCTGCGGGAGAGGGGTGTGTAGGCGTACAACTAAACCTTCTAAACTATTTTCAACTTTACTTATGTTTGTTTTTATTTATTCTTTTAAATTTTTATTTTATTTAAACGTATTTATATTGTGCGAGTTAAAATTTAGCACGGTTAATGTATACAAGTATTTATTGATACTTTGCATTTTAAAATGCATAAATGCATAGCAGTGTGTAGGTTGACTTAGTCGTACGTTAGTGGCCCAAGTCCCAGCCGTCGCCGTCGGAACGAATTATACATAAAATATGCGAATTATATTAAATATGCAAATGCTAAAATATGAGGTATGAATTTACCTTGACAAAAACATATTGGACTCTAATTGTTTGAAATGAAATAAAAACTTACAAGAGAACAATTCACTGGAAAATTAAAATTGCATAGTTAACTTGTAAAACTACCTTTTGTTTCACTACTATGAGTTCATTTATTTAAATTAATTAGGAGTTTAGTTTATGGTTTAATTATACGTTGAATAGATGTTAAATATTGTTATGTGCTTTTTTAATTTACTTGTAGTATAGGTATTTAGTTTACTTCAATATTACTTTAAAAAAACGTTATCACAATTTTTATTCATAGATCGATCTATCTCCAGTGGCATACCTGGGGCGGTACTCTATACAGTACCTAGTATCTAGTCACAATTGATTTCCAACCTGAAATTACCCCCTTTTTGCCTCTTTGTAACGTTGAGTAATTGAATGTTGACACTGACTGCCTCACACTACTATTATTTTATTTTTCTCATACTGGAACACTCTACTTGTGACCTCTGTGTTTTTTCAGTAGTAATTTTGGAGTTGTTTCGCATATACACATTTTAACATGAGAGGAGGTAAAGGAGTCTGTTTTCTACACGTCCGTACCCATAATATGGTTAGTATGGAGTACATAGATTAAAGAATCACACTATTTCTACTCAGGGATAGATTTAATTCCGTACAGAACGACCGCAGTCCTCTTTCTATTTCTTAAAAATATATAATATGTACTTTTCTTACTTTCGATACAGTGGTGTATTGATAAATATTAAGGTATAAGTTTCATCTCCTTGTAAACAGTACTGATGCCAAACAACTCGAATGCACCCTTCTGAAAACGTCGACGTCGCAAGTACTTTCTTACACTGCGAGAGAGTCTCACATTTTTGGCGCCTGCATTGTATATAAAAATATATATATATAAATGAATATAATATAATGAAAAGAGATCATTTTTCGAGTTACATTGTATAATATTATTAATTTGTCATATCAAAGTATATCACTTGAGTTAAATGTACAACATTTACAAATAAAATTGTTTCTTTATGCCCGTTTCTATGCAAAAGTGAATATATTTTATCCCTATGTTAAAAAAAAAGTACATTAATCATTTTATTTCATGATTTATTTCATAGATGTCACTAGTATTTCCCTCCTCTTTTTCTTTCTTGAATAATATGAATACTTATATTATTGTTGTAATACAAAGTATTATTACAGTATAAGGATTTGTTTATGAGAGAAATATTTTTAATATGAAAAGTGTATAGTGTATATGTATATGTATACGTGTTGTTTTATTTATGGCTGTTTGATTGTAAAATAGTACGATCTGACACGAAATATTATATCTGGTTTAGTCTTGTGCATTTATTTATAGATAGGCTGATTTTCCAATTTCTTTTACGCCCTTTTACTATTTCATTAAAGAACAGGAGCATTTAGCTACTTTTTTATTTATTTAGCACGCAATAAATGCGTAGAATGACATATAGATAGCGACACTACTAACATATTCTTATGATTTTTAGATAGTACCAACCTTCATGTCAATCGATATGTGTCAAAATTTCATAACACTCCAACCATTACTTTATGAGATATATTGATCTTAGTGACGCTACTGTTGTAATTTTCAAATCAGTGGAAAATAAATTAATAATAAATAAAGCATTGATTTTTAATGGGGAAAAATACTGTTATTAAATTCAGTCTCACCTGAAGCTATTAGAATCAACCCATTGTTCAACTTACTTACTTACGGTCGACTGATAGCTTCGGGCGTACTTAGATAGCCTAATTTTAATTAAACTAGTTCATTAAATAGTCGGAAATAATGTACGAAGTAGTGGTTTTACACGTGGTTAAACGGCTAATAATTAATAAAGTTTAACACATAATAATTTTCAGAATAAACTTGTCTAGTTATAGAATAAATCTGTAGAAGATATTGACCAAACTGCATACTAGTTCTGCATTACAGTATATCGTATATCAAAAAACCAATGCCCTATTTACACAAAATATAAATAAACAAATACATAAATATTAGCATTTATCATCGTAAATTACAGTATTATATTAGAAAATGTTATAAAACTTTATTCATATATTATCTTTCTTATGCTGGCAATGTAAATACAAAGAGGAAGAGGAGAAAACTACACTTAAAAATGTTGTAAAATTTATATACTAAAGCAAAATGGTGATTGCCGTGTAAAGTACAGTGTATAACATTTTGTAAATGCTTGTAGAATACTACTACCAACCTAATAAAACAAATAGATATGTTTTGAAGTTAGTTGCGTGTTTAACTGCAATAATACCAATATAATAATAAATAAATTATTTGTTTTAACTGTTAAAGAACTAAAATGTTATATAACTTTCAAATTTATGGGATTTTTATTATAAAAAAAAGTAATAATAAAGAGATCGCGTGGAATTGTCCACTAAGGAGTTGTTCGCATTATATTACTGTTACTGTAATGAGAAACGACGTTACTTTGACAAAGCTTTGTTGTATCCCCATTTCGCCATCCCCATTTAGACTTTGAAAACATTAATAGTACTTTTAAAATGATGTTAAAAAGAAATCCGACTGTAACTTTTGATAATATGTATGGTAGTGTAACATGAGCACTGTGTGCTGCCAAATTTGTAATTGAACAGTTAATCACGAATTCTTAGCCTTAAAAACATTTCTATTAACTGTCTTAAGAGAGCCCGCAACCCTTAATATCTTGCAGTAGCAAACAATGAATTTGTCCAATTTGAAAATAAATATGTAGATACTCCATCAGCTACAGATAAATAAAAGCGATCGCAATAAATTTTGTAGATGATTAATATAATACGTGGATGGGCAAATGAGTAAGAGTTTTCTTTGGGTGAACATCCACAGTTTTTACATCAATACTTTTATTACAATATCCTCATACAATATTATAATAAAAGGTTACAAGAATTTAGTGATATTTACGCAATGATTTTTCAAAATTCCATAACGGTTTGGCAGCATTTTTGCTTGTCTTGTTCATTTTACGCCTTAACAATAAATATCCATACATTCAGACAATATGAAGCCATTGTATTTTATTACATTATAACTAATCAGACAACACTTATTTCATTTTGTATATACATCTGGCATTACATACATCTTTAGAAACAATAAACATGTAAATATTAATTTCAGAGGTGGAAAACCTAAATAACCCGTAAAGAATTTATTTATAAGGTAACTGATTAAAGTCACAGAAAGGGAAAGTGCTTTAATTTTACTTAACGAAAGATTTAGGCAAACAGATTAAATGGTAAGATCTTCCTTTCGTTTTTTAAACTTGTCGTATAACATAGATCTGTTTCTGATATTAGTACATCGTAAGATTGTAGTGCTGCATTCGATAATTTGAGGCGTTCAAAAGCCAATGTAATTAAGTACGTTTTTATTTTTAATTATTAAAAGGATTTAGAGAATATAAAAGTTCACAATTTTTCAAAATTGTGGAATACCAAGTTTTGTTGAATTATTTCAGAAACCATGGCGTTTTAATGCACGTTTAATTATTCTTTTTATTAATAAAATTTTAAATGAGAAATCGGTTAATAATGCAGAATTTTAATAGCAATGTATTATAAAACATAATCTTTTTAGATTATTTTATTGTATGAATTTTTATGTACATAGCAATTTTATTTTTTTAGAATTTTGTCATAAAATCACCTTAGCTTAACTATCTTCACATAGTAATTTTTACCGCCTTACAAATAAACCTATTATAAAATTTATACCAGATATAAACTGATAATAAACCTGTCCAGATGGGCTTTATACCTGGTATGAATTTTATAACAGATTTATTTGTAAGGCGGTTAAAGTATAACAATTTTAAAAATGTTTCTATTTCCCCAATAAATATTTATGTCTTTTGTATATCGGTTTATATTTTATGTTCTTAAAAAGCCTGCACCCTAATGGAAAAATATATACATAGCTAAAATTACAAGAGTTAGCTGGTGTTCTATACATTTATTAAACGTTTTCTTATATATATTATAAGAAAAATCAATGTAATGTAGTTTCAATGTACCGCACACTTTGTTTTAAGCATGTGGCACCGCTGAACTCTTATAATTTGAACTATATCAACCTCTTTGATCAATTTATTAACTACAGAATGACAAAAATATATTTAAAAATACATTAAGTTTCTTAATTTTTAGTTTTTATTAACTTTTAATCCCATAAAATAATTTGCACACATTTCTAAGTTACTTACACAAAATGTTTTCACACCCTGTCATATATCTTATATTTATTATGTGTCAGACATTAGTTCCTTGTAATATAAAGTTTCTCGCGTAAAAAATATGACTCAAAACATGTTTAGGTCATCAGACATGTGTACATATGTACACATCTATAGGCGTACAAGTATCTACACAATCATGTCTCAAAACGACTCATTGTACCTCATTGTAGCTCATTGTTTAATGAGATGGACATGGCACCTGTCAATTTGTTAACAGCGTAGAAATTATCGACATTATGAGCACCTCAAAATTTATCCTTAATAACAAATGTATATGTACACGTAACGTTACGTTACAGGCAAGCATATGTATGTATATTATGAACGCAGAATTACATAATTTATGCATTAAAAAAATATGTTGTGTAATGTAATTACGACATAAATCTGGATAACGATTAAAATTAGGGGGCAGGTGGATTCAATTTATATTTGTTAGGTGTTTTAAAAGGTTATGTTGGATGTTTATTTTACTAGTAAATTATAGGGGTGCTGAGAAAGGGTTGTAACTAATTGTATTCAAGATCGCATGAAATATTTCTTCAGGTGAAACTTCTTTATATATACATACACATTTAGTTTGTTAAAAAGATTTATTTTTCGGGAAAATTACCTTTTTTTAGTCCACAAGGAGATTGTTACAACTGACTTATCCTGTTACTTTGTTTGACTTTGAAAAAATATTTTTTTTTTAATTTGTAGTATGTAAGGGATAGTGCCAGGGGGCGCCAATGTCATATTTTACGGCTTTTTGAAAAATAAACCACTTTTGCTTTAGTGGAATCATAAAACATATGAAGAAGACCTCTTTGAAGTTTAAAAAGATTAAAAAGGCCTTTTCAGGAGTAAAAGGATTATAAAATAATAAAGTTTTTGATGAAATATTACTAGATTTTGCGTAATTAAAATATTAAATGACGTGTTTTGCGGGTACAAACATCTGAGATAATGATTCTGCCAATTGTACTAAAGAAATTGTTGTTATAATCTACATAGCGTATAATTAACAAAATAAACAAATTTTCAGTAGCATATTCTACATTATATACGAGTAGTATGTAGTACAAAGAATTTTTGTTAAGCAATGAAAATAATGAAAATACAAAAACCTTACGCAGATAGCTAAAGCAAAAACATTGTCATTTTATTATTTATAAATAAAAATAAAAACAGTTGTCAATCAGGTTCACTGACCTGAATACATCAATAGGAGTCATTGAATGCAGGAGAGAGAAAGACAGAGAAAGATGAGATAGAAAAAGAAAGATGATACAAATGTATAGTAACATACATATAATACATTCACTTTTGCTTGTCTAGTGAAAAAGGACAACTGTAATGAACGTAGAAACAGGTAAACATGTTTTAACAATAATTAACTAATATTTACACTGTTATTCATAAATTAATGCGTATCATTTACATTTAACAGTGTACTAATTAAAACAATCGTTTATTTTACACAGTGTGTAAATAAATAAAAGACGTATAAAATAATACAATCAATATAACTCTCTGTATTGATTGAATGGTAAATAATAGGTGATGATTTTCTTTTAATGCGACCTAGATTTACACAAGGCTGTTGCGAAATAGGATGTACCGTCTAAACAAAGCAACAAGGACTGGATTCAAGTATGCAATTAATTAGATAGGTAACTAGAACAGATTTTATAATTAGCACCAGTTAAAATTAATTTAGTTTTGAATTGGAATTCATTTGATTTTAAATTGAAATCGACGGCACAGTGGTCAAGAGTATTAAGGCTTATTAATTGACGTTGGAGTGTTGCCTCTTCGGGTTCGATTCATTGGATTTGATTGTTTTCAAATTTTCTTGATTACATGTATAAATATTCATAATCTGAGGTGGTCAGGAGATAATCCAACATCGAAAATTTATCGATGTTAAACAAATTTTATTTAAGAAATTAATTTAATAAATTCAAATTTAATTTAAAATTTAACATCCGTTTTATTTAATCCGTGGATTTACTTGTGACAAAGTAAGGAAAATTACTTGTGACAAACTCTTATAAATTCATTTCTACAACACAGAATCACAGAAGGGGCCCTTGGATGCAGTTCTTTTTTTTTTTATTGACATCCCAGAATATTACAATCAATCCATAGATATTTAGTAAGTCATATAATATTAAAACAACGGGAAAGGAATGTAACCAATGATACATCCTTATAAGGTATTATTCCTTCCAAGTGCACAGCTGATGTTTTGGTCTGCTGGTTACTAGTATATCTTAGTATATTTAAGTCGCTGACTAAATCAGGTAGTTTTCTTTTTAGCCTGCGCTCTCTTCTAACCTTCATCAGGTTTCCCGTAAGAGTGTTTAGGTGGTCATCCAGTCGGTTTCTGTACTTGATGCACTACTTTAAAATTTCGTTTTTGACCCTTGGTACTTGCAGGTCGTGATGAATATCCTCGTTGGTTGTACTTCGTAGAGCATTGATAACAATACGTAGCACCTTCGATTGAAGCGTTGTAGAATCTCAATATTAGAGTTTACAGCTGATTCCCAGAGTTGTATACCGTAAGTCCATATAGGTTTCAATATAGACTTACACAGTAATAGTTTACATTCGATAGATTAACTCATAAAAACGATACCTAACTCCGCCCCTGTTTTAACAGGAACATGTAAACTTGAATTGGAGATTCCTCAAAAGCGTCGCAAAGCCGTAATGCAAAGATTTATAAAAATATACCCCTTTCTATTGCTCTTATTTGTGTTTCAAATTAATTTTTCGCTCCTACGTCAATGTCAACCGTATCCAGTCACGATTTAAGTGGGAGATACTGTAATTATCGCCATAGAAAACCAAAAACCAAAAACATTAAAATTAAAATTAATTGGATTTGACTTATGGTGGTACATAGAGTAACCGCAGTCAAGCTTTGAATCATCACTATCGCGGTCACAGCATCAACTACATATATACCACTTACTTAAAGTTTGATTTAATCAATACTTAACCACCGTAACAAAACAATGGCGAAAGGTAAAGGTAGTCTAGTCCTACTTTCTAGTGCCCTACTGACTACTGTCCTTACCTGCCCTTAGAGCCTCCATCGGTACACTGGGGTACGGCATGGCGTATGGGAAGCCCTCCTTCCTCATGCTCTTTGGTTTCCGTCGTGGTCTATATTTATAATCTGGATGCTCTTTCATGTGCATCGCCCGGAGACGTTTGGCTTCGTCTATGAATGGTCGTTTCTCGTCCTCTGTTAGTAGCTTCCATTCCGCGCCTGAAAATTCATTCAATTCAGTTTTAGAATCAAAATAATACGAGTATAAATACATCTATTGGAAATAATATAACGGAAACCTATTTTAATAAATAATATTATTAAGAGAAAGAGAAGGAGCTGCAAGTTCAATATTTAAAATAGACTCGCTTAAATATATAGAGTCTTACAATAAAAAGGAAATAAAATATTGCATATTTTCAATTTTTATGATTATATTAATTATTAGTATATCAGCCAAATAGGCTGTTGAAGAAATAAAAAAACTCGAAAAACTAGAAAGGATCGGTCCAGTAGATTTTGAGCTAGAGAAAGCACCTCCGTTGGGGCACATGCGTTTAAAAGTTTCAAAGAAAGGCGAAACCAAACCAGAGAGGTGAAGACTTAAAACTCATCTCCGACAGTTTTACTCAAATTGACTTCAAATTTTCACAGAATAAACCTAATATGTTTTACACTAATATAAATAAATTTAAAAAATGAAAATAAAGAAATTGAAAACTTTTTGCAAATTCTTAGATTCTAGCCCGCTTGCAGTTAATTTACATTTTGTTTTAGGTTAGTTTTTCGGTTACATTTTTGGTTAGTCTTGTTTTACGGAGCCCGAGAATAATCTAATTATATTTCTAGTAATATTATATCTCGAAAGATCTATTACTATCTATTAACAATTATTTAATTTAATATATTTGAAGCTTTTCTCTAAGAGATGTGTAAATAAATTTAGCTGCAAATTACTTGTCTCATAGTTCATAATTTGCTCACAGCGCTATTGTCGCTTGACGCTACATTCACGATGTCAATATGTACAGGGTATTCGATTGTACTAAACATATCACAAAGTGACGTAACACCATCCTTAGCGTAACATCTCTCAATAATTATACCAGACAGGGAGACAGAGAGAGAGGGAGACAGCGCTATTATACTCGACACCCTTATTATTATCAATGACACATTTTTTGAAACAAAAGGTTTTGAAATTCAATCAAAGCAATAAAATACTGATTAAAGATAATATAGAAATCACATCAAATGTCAAATTCTCTTTTGTTAATATTTGAACAGAAATGGTGTTTCCTCATTCCGACAATCTGACAATCCAACAATTTGAACGCCATCTTACGTTTAAATTCGAAATACAAAACTCAATTCAGAATAGAATGATATCTCTGTTACTATGTTACCGACATTGTTATTTCTATTGTTGTCATATAATGAACAAAGCTATTGTTGTGAATATGTTCTGTTCTGTTCTGTTCCATTTTGTTCTCTTCTCTTGTTCGTATGCTATGTTCTTCTTCTATTTAGAATGTGATCGAAATTCGTTTTGTTTCTGACAGTGTAGAAAGTTCTATTTACAAAATTATTTGCTTGAATACAGTTTGGAATTACGTTTATAATTATTATTAGAGAAAGAGAAGAGAGTCTGAAAAGAGTAGTTTTAGTTCACTGGAATTTGTTCTAGATATTGTGGACCCAGACGATTATTTTACATAAAAACAAAAATAAAAGCAAAATAATGTTTGTCCATTACATTTCAGTTTCTCACAATCGTTCATATGAAATGATTCAGCTACAAATAGCAAAACCACTCCACCTGTCGGAATACAAATGAAGATAAAGTGAATGCGAACTATAATTGAAGTGTAATAGTGGTGGAAACGTCACAAAATAGGACACTTCACCAAATTGTTTATTTAAAGCAGAGATTAAAAGGAAATTAAAAGAGATAGAAAGAAACGAAAGAATTTGGACATCACTCGGTATAAAGAAGGAATAATCAAAATAAGATAGTGATACTTATTATACGAATATACAAGCTTTGCTCAAAGAAGCATGTGACTCTTCAAATTCAAGTAGTGGCGCGGTGCATCGGGAGTTCTTCCCAAAAGGTCATACGGTTAATAAGGAATATTTCCTTCAAGTTTCTACCTACAATATTCATGTTCCCAAAACTAAAAAGACCCATGAAGGACAGAGATTTACCACAATTGAGGAAATAAATACCGCATCGCCGGAAGACCTGAAGGCTATACCAGAAAACGCATATGAGGAGTGTTTGAAGGATTGGAAAAAGCGCTGGTACCATTGTATTATATTTGTATTACTTTGAAGAGGATAAAATAGAAATAAATGAATGAATAAATAATTTTCGACCTCATATCTTCTTGAACGAAGCCAAACGCCCAGAGATTTTACTCCAATAATGAGAGACTTTTTTAACTCACAAGATTCACATCGATGTACCTAACACCTTTTATATTTATGTTGTGAATAAACTTATAAACATTGTATTCATCAAATTTCTGATAAACTATTAAAATTTTATTGTTTCTACGTCATTTATACAAATGGTCTCATCACAAAAATTACAAAGCATCAGTGGCAAGCTTCACCTCAACAGGAGGTCGAACCCAGACCCCAAGGAACGCAGAATCTCTGGTCCAGGAGTCCCAGGACCATTCAGTAACACACAGATATTAGTGTTATGACTGCAAGACAGGAAACTGTTAAAATACATAACACCAAACGCATAGAGCGCCCCATGGGGTCCAACCATATGAAACACACCGACATTACCTTTGCCTAAATAGTAAGTTAACTGGCTAACTCACTAACTGGTTAAATGGTTGATCGAAGACATAAACAGATGGCAGCACCTGTTTTTTAAATAATATTTTAACACAAAATTTTAATAGCATTTTTATATATAAATTAAATGGAATTTGAAAAACGTCGCATTACAGAAATGTTTTATCGCTTAGCGGAATTAATGCGCGTCGATAAAAATAATGTTGGGTTTTGTTCGTACGGGGATTAAACTAGGATTACGTTTGGAGAACACATTGTATGTAACTGTTTTTTTTTATAAATATGTACGTAGTATAAAGAAATGTATGTATTTAAGAGTTATTAATTACTTAAAGGTTAAATTTAATTAATTGAAAAGTAGCTGGCATAATGAGGTCTTATTTAAACGTCCACGCTATTGATCTTATGCAACGTAGAGAGATTTAAGTACTGTTGTAAGTCTACAGTAATTAATTATTACATCATTTGCATATTTATTTAGTAATAGGAACATATTTATTACATGTGGGTTTATTCTCAACATTAAATTCATTTTCTATCAGTAGGTAGCTATCATATCGCTCAATAAGTTCGTAGGAATATTTATATAGATGATTTTTTAGATAGTACCAACCTTCCAACGATATGTTTCAAAATTTCATAACATTACTTTACAAGTTACAAGTTTTATAACCAAAACAATTAAAATTTCGTGTGCTGATAAACCATTGCTTTTTAATAGGAAAAGGCAATGGTTTATTTAAACCCGACCATCGTTACTGACTCATGTTCAAAATACTTTATAAAATTCATAAACGCAATTATATCTTTATTATCAAGACCCGTGTTTTAGTTACCTAGATCAATTATTACATTACTTTCCACTACATAACTTTAAATACATTTTCATTCATTTCCATATAATAGCTTATTGTTTTAAATCATTCGCAACTATTTAAGTTTTTTCAATAGAATTAAGTTTATGAAAAGCCTTTTAAAAAAATTGTGAAGGTACTTGAAATTGTAGCACGCATGGTGTTTCGACAATGGGTGTTAAATGTAAGCCTGGTGCTCTTATAATGCGGCAACACGCCGCACAACCATCAGACGGTGCAGCTTTTGAAAGCTGGTTTAGGGAAATACAGCAAACACCCTGCCTACACACGATATCTTAATAAAATACTGTTAGAGTTTATCATATATAGATTTACACTAGTTTACACTATACATTAGTTTTCATGTCAGCAAAAAGTAATGAGCGAGAAGTGAAGGGAAGAGGTGGATTGCGGAAATAGAGAAAAGGAACGAGGAAAGAAAAATAACGCCAGAGCAGAAGTGATTTTAATATGAAGTGACAAAGAGACAAAGAAGAAAAGAGGTGAGGAAACGATGAGAATGAAGGAGAACTAGAGAAAATGAAGAAGAAGGTCAAAAGAAGAAGAAGCAGAAAGTACTTTTGGAAATAGAAAAGTCTAGAATAGTTAAAGTTTAATTTCAAGTTGAAGTTCTATGAAATGTATTAAGAATGTAGATTGAAAGGCAAACAATTTATATAATATTATATTAGATTTACACTATGCAACTTTCAGAATTCAACGCGAGTAAGTCCATTGGATTCACTTCTTTTTTGCAAATAGTTCTCTAAAAGCTCAAAAGGTCATTGAACTCATTTAGAACTTGAAAAGCTTTTGCATATATTGAATACGAGTGAGTATTAAAGCAGAAGATATTTCGATATAATTAAAAAATATAAAATATACGTTTGTGCAAACAATAGGACATAAATATACTGTACACAGCGCGAGTATGAGTGCTACAGTAAATAAAACACATCCGCATTTAAATTCATTATTGATATTACTTACACATCAAGCCTGAATCCAACAATACCCCGTCTATCTTTGTCAGTAGAATGAAGTATTCGTATTATTCAACAATATATTATATTATTTTATAATATAATCGGCGACAGAAATACGAGGTACGTTCGAAGTAACATGAAGTTAAAACTGTTCATACAATAGCGTTATAATTACGATTTTCTTATCTGTTCTGAACATACAAAAAGCTGCACAATTCAACCGCATTAAGTACCAAACCACACCACCAGAGTGTAGTACTCTCTCTCATCTACTAATACACGTGAATGTAGATACAGACGAGTATATGCAATGTGATGTCACAGGAAAAATTATAGTTGATACTTGTTAAAATAACACTGTGGTGATGAGATATGTACCACAAATCATGGACATGCACTGTTGATCATGGAGAAATCGCTGATTGCTGATTGGATGAATGACAAACGTCTGTTACGTGTTTAAACTTCGATTAAAATGTTTTTATAGATCTGCTTACTTTGTGTCTGTACAATTACGTCAGTTAGCAACGTGGGATTTATCATAAAATGGTACGCTATCGGTCGAATTGTTTAAATAGATGGACTACAATTTAATGGAGCACCGAGAAAGACAGACAAGTGAATAGTAAGTAGCTATCACGATTGCATGCTCCTTATTAGGCATTTATAAACACAAAACAAGTATAAATCCGCTGTTCCAAAACTGATGTTGAGCTAAAATGTTTTGTGTTCCAGAAAGTAAAGATTTTCTTTTAGAATAAATAATTGAAGTATCTATGCTTGATTTCTACATAGCTGTATATTTTATAGCAGTGCTTAAAATATAATTTCCAAGACAATCAAAATTATCAGGTGGTGAAGTTAGCAGTCTGTACTTAGCATTCATAACTTAATTTTAGCTCATGGCTTTTTCAATGATTCCAACAATAGAATACAAAAAAATTACCAGTCCGTAAATAATTACAAATATAAAATATATGTATGTTCATAATAAACGCAATTCAAATTATATAAGCTTACTATTGTTTTTATAAAAATGACTTTCAAGGATTTATTCGATCTAGAAATCTAGAATGTACGTTTCGTGAACCTCAATAACAATATCACTCACTTTTAAAAATAAAATATGCTTTTTGTACAACAATAGCAATATATGATACTATTGACATTGCTGCAACAATAGTTAGTAGTACTCAATTGTTACAAATAGTACATGTAGTACATATTATACCACATAGGGCACGCCAGTATACACCAGATGGGGTAAACCATTTTGTTCACGACTTCATTTATGAAATTCAGAGCAGCGATATTAATTTGAAAATAAAATAAAAATTGGAGGTTACAAAGTTGTTAATTTAATAAAATAAAATTATATATTCATAAAGTTAATCATTCGTTTCTTAGATGCTTAATTCCTCTTCAATTAGTGACAACCATAAGTAAGTTTTTAGTAATTAAAAATGCAGTTTAAAAAGACTTCTAATTTAAAATGACCCATCCTAAGTCATTTCGTAACATTATATTTGTTATTTGTTATTGAGTATGTTGAAGACAAATAATATGATATTACTTAATGTAATTCTACCAAATACATTTGAATTATTATATTTATTACCAAAATAAGTTTCAAATTTTAAATATCAATATTTCCATTGATTTTGTACATGATTTTTAATAACAGTTTAAACAGCCGTATAGTCCAAATCACGATAGTTCGGCGACGACTTATACTTAAGAGAGGTTATAATTAAGAGCTCAAGAGCGGTATAAATCTATAATACGATAATGAAATTTATCTTATTCGTTTTTATATACATTATAGAAAAATAAATGAGTCAGTGCTTTTTAGTTATATCGGCAGTTTGTACCCCACAACTTGTTTTAAGTATGAGTCGCCGCCGAACTCTCGTAATTTGAACTATATGTTACTAATACTGCAATGTACCTAAAAAAATTGGGCCTTGTGCCCAAAATTTCTCTGATGTGTATATGATAGAACTTCGTTTTCATTTGGTTCCGAAGGAATCATGTTCAAGTTAAAGTTTAATTGCGTAAATATATTTTAGCCGATATTCTTTAGCCTTTTGAAACTTTGCCCAAGAAATGCTCGTTGAATATATGGTAGTACGTCACATGTTTGCTACGCTTACTGTGGGTTAACCACCACTGTCAGATAGCATAGAAAAACATGCGTCAATCCAGCGCAGCGTCCGTGTTCTTTTTGCGAGAACAGCGTTTGCCAGGGCATACGATGAATTGAATAGCAACATGTTTTTAATTATAAATATAACAATAATAAAAAGTGTAAAACCGCGGCCATATTGTGTCAATCACAATTCTATTGTTTGAAGTATAATCGTATTAGAAAATTTGTTTTATTACAAACCTCTCTACAGACTGGATTTGTACTTTGTGGGTACTCATAAATCATAATCATTATGCAAATTAAACGTATTATCTTTCTTATCTGAGATTTAGAAGCGAAATGTTCTGCTCTTTTAACGAAATCACAGCCGGAACCAGCGAGATCGAATCTTTGCTTCGTAATTGCATATCTCATTTCACTAATTTGCATAATGAAACAAGTGACCTCTTCCATACCTTGGAGAAAGAGTCTACAAACTTTTACGACTACAACCTCTTTAAGAAATTCTTCATATTTTATGAAGCTACCCGCTCAATTATTAGGCTTTGGCTTATTTAGCTTCAACGCTCCCAGCCGCTGTATTTTCAGAAATAAAAAACTCTAGTTATTAATTTGCTACAAACAAAGAAAAGATAATTCTATTTATTAAGAATGTGTCAGTTTCATTCGAGGTTTTGTTAAGAAATAGACCTCCAAATATAATTCAATTTCTCACAATAGATGGCAGTCGTGTTCGTTGTGCCAGTCGTGCATAGGGATTTATGTCAGTATGTTAGTTAGCTTTGTTTCTGGCCATTATACCCAATAATGAACAAACGAATCCATTGTCGGCGCTCGGAATGTCGTTGTCTTCTATTATATGGAACAAGCTAACAGGCGAACAGCTAATGTCTAACAATGGTGTAAGCCTATTATTGTCGATATCCACCAGATATTCACCAGAACAGAACCTATCCACCTATCCAACTATTGGGAGTTGCGACATTCGCATTGTACAAGTTTTTGTTCAATGTCCTCGATGCCCGGTCCTCGATGGATTCAAATTGTCTTTTGTTTTATTTCTTTTATTTATAAGTAAGTTTAAGTATGGCCATTTTATATAAATTTGTTTGATTCAGTGATTTATAGCAGTACAGTAGTTCTCAAACGTTGTGTCTTTGACAAAATAATAACTTAAAAATTAATATCAATTTCGATATTATTTTCAGTGGCGTAGCTACCGCCGTATCAATAATACGGGGCCCCGGGCTACAAAGGCCCCAAACGTATGTAAGCAAAAATTCGTAAAATGTTATCCACAATCTCACTTTAACTTTTACCCCGTACTTAGCTTGGTTCCTATGAGTATTAATTGTAAGTAATAACGTATAATCAATATATAATTATTTTAATTCAATGCGAGCGTTTTTGTTCCTTTTGTGAAATATCTTTACTCATCATTTGGGCCCACTCCACAAATTTTGATACAGGGCCCGTCTAAGACACGCTACTTTACTGATTATTTTGCAAACTATTTTAGAACCGCGTTGTATGAAATTGTGTTGTAAGACTTCACATAAAAATGTTTCCATAATAACGGCAGTAATGTAAATTAAATATTAAGAAAAAATTTTATGACGAGAAATGTGCACTAACTGTTAAGTGATAATATTCAACTGTATGTATATTCAAATAAAAACACAAAATATAGGAATGAAAACATTTTGACACATTTGAATTAATACAGGTTACAGCAACATCCGAAATATTAATTTACAAGCTTTTTTGAGCTTGAATCAATTGATAAAAGAGCGATCCTCGGATTTTTCAAACTAAAATTCATCCAGCTCTCTGTCTATTTACAAAATCAGAAAGGTTCTGCGAACAGTATTCGACAAGTTTGATTGGTTGAATTTATGAGTTATCTAAGTATTGAATCATATAGAAACATTACATATAACTGCACATTCAGCTCCAATTTCGCTTCACAAATCAGTTGGACAATCGATATGCTTGGATATAATGATAATACTTTTATAAAAAAATGTGTTTCTAATGTTAAGAACCACTGTTAAATCAGCAATATATTTATCTCTTTCTAACACAATAATTAGACATGCTTTATCTTTTTTTATTTCAATAATTACATTTACTAATTTCAGTAAATAGTCAATACAATTATTTACACTCAAATATTTAATTTTGATTCGTAACCACGCTTGCCAACAATGAAAACAAATTGCGTAATGCAATCAATACTGCTAATACCAGTTGTACCAACCAAATAAAAAAAATATATTTACGCATGTTTTAGTATTTTAAATAAATTACAAATAGTTTACAGTAAAAATAAACAAACAAATCCGACACGAGAAAATTTAAACATGATATTTATTTCTTCGGTTAATATTATTTTATATTATAGTATCAAAAAATAACATTCATTCAAAAATTCATCGAGTTTAAGGCGTGTTTAGTTAGTTTAAACATGAAAAATAAAAAAATTATTAGGATGAATCAGTCGATTGTTTGAAAAAAGGTTGGTTTACATTTATCGGGTTAAAATAGCTGTTACCTTAAAGCTTTCTTAGTTGTCACCTACTTTATCCCCTGCTTCAAATCAATAAATGATATTCCCTGTCTCCCCTGCTAATCTGGTAAACGCAACCATTCATGCTTACCAGCAGAAGAATGACATTTTGCAGCGACAGCGGTGGCGGTACATCACTTAGTATAGTTTTAATTAATTTTCCACTCATTTATAATTAACTTGATGTCATTTTAAAAGAAGTTTTAATCGAAAACAGTTCTACATTTCTTCAAACATTTTTTTTTTATTTATTTAAATCGATTTCAGTATATTTCCATTTGAAATTATTGAACCATTTCCATTTCTATTATTTACCCAATGGAAAAAAAAAGTTTTTCGATTTACTTTTTATTTTTATATATCTATCTATATAGGAGTATAAACTCGTATTATTATTTTTTTTTTATTTTCAAGTTTTAGATTTTGTAAATAATAGAATTGTATTTGAGATAAAGAAAATAAAAATAAGAAGAGTTCTTCAAAGAGTATAAAACGTCAAAAAGTCAATGCCAAATAAAAGACTTATTATTATTAAATTCTGATAGAAAAAAAGGACATATCAAAATGCAGCGAGCCGTTAAACGCGACTGATGTCACGGTAAAACAAACGATTACGACCGTACTATTGGATTAGCTATATCTATATACGTCATATATATATATATATATATGTATATATATATATATATATATATATATATATATATATAAATATATATATATATATATATATTTATTTGTATACATGTTTGATCCATTTTTAGGATTAGTTTAACAGTCGTGGAATCAGCAAGCAATGGCAACGGTGTTAGAGTAACAAAAAGGTTTATAAATAAGGAAGGAATGTTTGCTTTTTGTTATGAACAATTATAGGAAACAAATAGTTGCATAGGAAATGCATCGAATGTTTCAAACGTGGAAAAAGCTTCTATAGTTATAACTAAAAATCGAATGTCTATTTTATAATTTTCATGTTAAATTCATGTTAAATTTTTAGTCGTTCATAAACCACGTGGTTTCGCCAAGAGAGGCTTAGATGGAAAGTTATGCAGGGCTAGGCCAACTATGTAGAGTCAAGAGCTATGTAATTTTGTTCCATTATTTTATTCGACACAATGAAAACAGTTTACAGAATAAGTGACAGAGTATATAGATATTAATTTTCATACTTTAATTACTTTTATATATTTTAGGTACGCTATATACTTAATAATTTTTAAACAGTTTTGTTAACAAAAGCATGAAATGTCCTCTGGATTTAATAGGAAGTAAACTACGTTCTCACCAGTGGTTTTGTTATGGTAAAAGTTGCGGTAAAAGTTGCGGTAAAAAGGAGAGAGAGGTTCTAAACTTAGAGCATATATATATGGAGTGTGAATAACCTATGTTTCCTATAGATTAAAAGTGTGTCTAAAATGTGTGCGAGAGAGAAAGGAATATGTTCCTATTTGTTCTCTATGCGCATGCGTTGAAAGTGACAGCTGTCTAGATATAATAAATATTAATATTCTATTAAGATATAGTAAATATTTAATATGCAAAGAAATTATATTTCTTTAGTTGGTACAAAGCAAAGCGTTTGTGGGTAAAACAGTGATCGTTCAGTGAAAACATGTACTCATGAACGCTATAGATGCTGCTGTAAGGATAACAGTTAAAACGGTTGATATTTGGAGTGGACAGAATTCATGTTTTTAGTTATATTTATATATAGTTTATTATATTTACATTATTCTACATCAATATAATGTCATATTTAACAACTGTCACGTATTATATCTAGATAGCTCTTACTTGACAACTGTCATTTTCGGCGCATGGGCATAGAGAACAAATGGGAACATATATCTTTCTCTTTCGCACACATTTTGGACACATTTTCAGGTTCAGCATTCTCCCTCCATATATATATATATATATATATATATATATATATATATATATATATATATATATATATATATATATATATATATATGCTCTAAGGTTCTAAAGAGGCCATAATAGGACCACGTGGTTTATGAATAATCCCAAATGTTTAATAAAGTAACTAAGTTTTTAACAAACTATTGCTGTGTAATTTAAAACTATTTAAGTAGCACAAAATTGAACAAAATCAAAATTAAATAAAATTAAAATAATGAAATGTGAAATTTAAATTTCCCACAAGCTGTTCATGTTTGTTTCAGTTATAGGTACTTAGAATTTGATAATCTTAAAAGTAATTATAATTCTCTACAATGATCGTAATTATAATTTGTAAGATGTTAGACAGTTTAATTTTAATTATAATATGTTATAAAAATATTCCAGAGATTAAGACATAACAATTACGAGTACACATATCATAAAATGCAGAAAGTAGAAGAATTGAAAAGAATAAAATGAAGTCACCATTAAAAAATATAACAAGTATCTAATTGCCATAATCTTTCGCGATAAAAAGAACATTTTTCTATTATATGAAATACAGTTTTTATTATACACTTATAAAAGAAATGTGTATACGAGTATGTGTGTGTGTATATAAGAAATAATATTATAAAGAAAATCTACACTGTTATTATCAATGTTGTATATATGAAATAAACTTAAAAGTTTTGTAAAGCTCAAAGAAAACTTTACTCAAGTCAGCAGTTAAAAAGAAACTTGAATGCATTAGTGTCGTTGGAATGCATGAGGAATTAAAAGTAGTGAGTTTATCTTATAAAAGTAAACTGGGAAATTGAAGGAAAATGAAGAGTATTGAAAATTATTTATCACGTGAAAATATAATGAAAGCTTTCAACGTTTTTACATTCTGTATTACAGCTGTATAACTAATTGAAATTTTCAACAAAATTGTAGTATGTATTGCAAGTAATAATATGGAAAAATTGTATATTGTATAATTTTTTATTAGATTTATAGAGATTCTTTAATGCTATTATATCAGAAGGTGCAAAAGTAGGTAAAGTAAGACCTCATTTAGTGTTTCCACTGATTATATAAACAATGATTACAAGAAAACGTCATCTACTACATGTCTAAAAATAGTTAAAAGTTATGATGAATTAAGTTCCTTAAAATTAAGTTATAAAAAAGGTTAAAATCTGTGAATAACAAAACGTCAATTTGCTAATTTAATTATTATGGGTCGATTTCTCAATAGTCAGTAATCTGAGTTTTACTATAAACCTTTATACAAGTCGAATATAACTGTACTTTACCCAATCAAAATACCTAGGTTCCATTTTGTTAGGAAAAACCTATTTGTTAGGTAAATGTCATAAACGTAGTATGTATTAAGCGTAGAAAATTTGGCCTTATGTTAAATTATGTTAATGTTAAAATGACATAATTTAACGCTGTTTTCATTAGCGCTTAGATCTCTAGAAATACATCATAAGCGCTAAAATAGGTCCAATTAGAATCTTAAAAAGTGAGTCCTACTTCGTCAGTTAAACTGTATACATACTCCAGCACTACTTATTTAATTTAAATTATTTCTGGTTTACTTACCTAAGCGTTTGCTGATTTCTGAGTTGTGCATTTTAGGATTATCTTGTGCTATTTTTCGTCGTTGTAATCTTGACCACACCATAAACGCATTCATAGGTCTTTTAATATGTTCTTCAGGGCTTCTTTTTGGGCCCATTGAACCTCCTAATGAACCACTTCCCAAACCAAGGGGTCCCATAGCAGAACCGCCGGTGGCACTAAAACAAAGAAAACATTAATAAATTTGTTTACCCAAAATATTGCCAAATTATCAAAAATGTTAATTATTGTTTCGCGTAATAATTGTTGTCAATACACGCCTCTGTTCATAATGATTATTATTCCAAAGCGTGTTCCAATAACTAATCAACTAGTCTCGGGGGTTCGAGGTGTAAGGGGATGGTTTCAATCGCTGGAGATTTTCCGAACGTCAAGCGCCATATTGAGCACTTGTACTACCTATGATTCTACATGCAAATACAAATTGGAAAGCACTTATATTCCATAATTCAATGGATATTCAATTAAATTCGTTGTTAATTAATAATTATTCATATCAAAATGAAATCAATTAACGTTTAAAATTAAACAACCCTTAATTAAACCATTAAATGAGTATGTATTCATCAATGTAGCTTATTTGTAATGTACTTAATGTATAATAATACGTACAGGAGTAGTTCGCTCGGTCGTTCGTTAGTTCGGGCTGCGTTACGTAACGAAAACACTGTTATTGTGACGGAGGAATATTGCAAATATTATTTGTAAAGTCTGGAAGATTTGCAAGATCAACTTAGTATCGACCTAACGATTGCTGAACTGTATTTCTCTTTAACTGATCTTGCTAACGAACCTTTACGATAACTGTAAGTTCAGTTAGCGATCCTATGTAGGAAACGTTTTATTAATAATTTATCTATAGGAGTAGCCAGAGCTATACATAAGAAAATGGATAAGGATGGTTCCAATAACTAACCTAATCATTTGTTTGTCTTTTATCTAACTAATTTATCATTTGAATGAAAATGTTTCAAAGGCATGCAAGAGACGCCAAGATAAGAGAGGCACCCCTCTTCTGCAATTTAATTATACAAGATACCATTTTAAATTAGAAGGAAGGGCGACAAATTATCATCTCGGATTGACCTTGAACATTTAAAAGTAAATCAGTATTTCGAATACTATATCTGTCTTAATAGAATTTTAACAAAAATTTATTTAGCAACTTAACTTTACAAAGTAGAGGGGCTGAAGCACCTATTTTGATTCACGTTTAAGTTCGTCTTGAGTAGATCGCATTATATTTCTTACATAAAATTGCTAGAAATTGTCCTTTCAGCGAATACCAATTATATAGGATATTACAATTTTCTACCTCACTATGAATATATTCTAATTATATTTAACAGTGTTTTAATTGTGTTTAAATAAAGATCGAAGGGTGTAAAATGAATTAATTAAAATTGAAATTAAAATTGAAATGTTTCGGTGAAATGAGCAACGTAGATTATCGTTATTCAATCCACCGTACGGCGCCACTAGTAGTAGTAGCAGCACCTCTACCATCACAGCTATTGCAAAGGCTAACACAAAGCGTTGAAGAGCGGTTAAACCACTCAATTGTTCACATTAATTATTCATAGTGAATTATATATCATAATTACACCATTACATCTAACACATTGCATAAATCATAAAAACTGGATCGACATTAATTAATGCCGTTGATGTTGTTAGATAGTGTTGCATACGTTGTACTCTTTGAAAGAAAACGAATCTGCGTGCAACTGCATTGTAGTCAAAATCTTTAAGGATTTAATAGCACTGCCTTTGTTTTTAATTCGCTTTTAGCATTTTGTCTCCCTTCAATAAAATAGTTCTGATGGAATAACGGATTTTAAGCTTAGAAATTTTCGAGGCCACACCACAATAAATGAGCCTTAAAAAAATAGAACTAGATACGAGTACATTTGATTATGCATTAGATCAACACTTTAGCGCCATTACGATGTAAATTTCTTTCATGGTTCATCAGTTTTGTATCTTTTGCGATGGCGTTTTTACTAGGTGCCAACTACTTTTCCTTAAAGAGTTTCGTAAAGAGCATGTATCTATATAAAAGGAAACCCACCCATGCAACTTTATGTTCAGGCATTCTCTATAACACAAAATAAAGATTACCTCCGAAACTAAATTTTGTTAAAATCATTTGTAACAATTATTGCAATATCAGCCCATTTCCCATACTAAGCGTGGTATCACGAACAACCTCGATAATAAACGAATAAACTTGATAACAGCCAAATCCAGACAATATAACGCAGGTCCGGAAATCAAATTCGCAGACATAGGTGTATAGCGTCAAGCATCAATTTAAAAAAAAAATGTAAGCAAAAATGTAATAAAAGTAATACCTCTATTATTCAAATTTAAACCAGATGGAATACAATTTAGTTATGGAGGTATAACCTGCACTAAATAAAATATAAATCTATGATTTTCGTTTCATATAATCATTGAAACAATACAAGTGAATTAATTTATTTCACAATTATATGGCATTTAGTTTTTATGAGTTTTTAACTCGCTATTCACACTAGTACAACTCTATTTTATCCGCTGAGCACATTCATCATCCGCTGCGGCCAGCCAACCAACCAATAAAGTCCAATAAAGAACAATCTGATAATCCATCCAACTTTATAACGAGCCATTAATAATAACTACACATTTTTATAGAGTCGTTAATCAATATGTTTTATATTATCAATAAATTTCGTTACTATTTTCGGTAAATTTGCTACTAATTATTAAACTTCACGCCCTATGGAGTTATTTACAATATTTGACGAGTTGAGTTAACGGTTAACAGACCATCCGTTATATCGTTGCTTGTTTTACACACTCGTTCTCGTTGTTTATAATCGTTACACGGTTATTCGCTGCACGAGACATGTCGTTTATTTCGTTATATTTGTTAATACATATTATAACGTCGTTTATGTGTGATTATGAAATAATGTCGTATAACGGTAGCCGTCGCTAGGGACTGAATGTCGTGTAACGATTAAACAACGAAAGGGACAACCCATGTAATCAAATGTAATTATTGTGGACTTGAGTTTCTATACAGTGGCGGGGATAACCTGGTTTCTAGGTGGCTCGAGATAAGTAAGCCCTGATTTCTTCGTAAGATAATTTGTACCATCCCCATTTGTTGCCATTTGTTCCAATTTACAATATGTGGCAATTCATAAAATATGTCACAGAAATTTCATAATTTTTATAGTCAAACCTTCCCCCCTTCTTTTCCTCAGTGACACATATTATGGAATTACTATTTTTTTGTCTTATTTTGATTTTGTTTATTTTTGTCGAATTTTAGGTTAAATGTGATGTCACGAAATTTATGACACTTCCACTTCCTTGTAACATCTTGTCACACTTTACGGACAATATGTGTATTGGGACGTTTAAGAAACAACGGAAATGTATTTAGAGCTTGACACTAATGTTAAAAGTATTCTACAACCTTACCTATAATAAAATACCAAGTTTAGGTAAATTCGATAATTATTTCAGCACGAGACCGTCAACGTGACAGTCGGATTGCAACATCGATCAGATCAGAAGGTCGGGTGATAGTCACGTTCGTTTTGTGTGTTCATTTTTTGTTCAAAGTTTATATTCGTATAATGAATCCTTCACGAAATTGCCTTCAAAATAAAGTCCTCAGACTCCTGTGTTTCTGTGTTTGACAGCAGAGCGAAATATATTTGAACAGAACAGAATATACAGTATAGTATAAATACTACATATATATAGGATAATAAATGGCCAAAACCGTGCTATAACATACCATGTAAAACCAATACCATGGAGTGAGTGAAAACTGTGATTGAATTCGGTATGGAATTAAACAGATTATACCGTTTAAAACACTCGATCGTTTTTAATTTAGTGTTTAACATGGGCTGAATTTATACCAACATAAATTAAGATGACGCAGTGGGCGAGAGCATAGATGCTTTATGCGAGTTCGATCTCCGGACCAGAGTTATTTACATACATAATAATAAACTTATTAGGCAGCGGTGTAGATAATATATGTGAGACCACGAGACCACAACAACTGCCAAGTAGCATTTAGTATAGATAGTATATTATAGTAATGATAAAGATTATATCCGATATATTTCAAGATGTAAGTTTTTAAACTGAAAATTTTGCATACCACTTACTGATTTTACATGTACACTTTAACATTTTATTTTAATATATCCCAGGTAAAAAATGAAAAGAAGTGAAGAAATGAAATATGTAGAATTAGGTTGCAGCAAGCTAGGAGGTGTGAATCTTGCACTCCAACATAATTTCTATATGACAAGTAAAAAATGAATCTTGGAATTAGGTTGTGATAAGCTAGAAAGAGTAAATCTTATAGTGCAAGACCATTTGCTACCTCGGAAGTAGTGAAATTTGTAGCACTTCAGCGATGAAGTTCTAATGTTTTAGACTAAGCTTGAACCCGTAGCAGTTACCCTTGCTCTTAGCGCATTAAGACGTTAATAAATAAATCCTTCAACCAATTAATTTCTGTCATACGACCAGCTTCACAAAATCCATAAACAAATACGTACGAGAACTTACACATTGAACCGCGAGAGGCGGGGCACGGCACGGTGCGGGGTTTCGCACGTTACTATTTTATTACGATGCAATTTGACAATGATTTAAGCGACCAGACCAGGGGTTTATTTGTATATTTTATTACCGAATAAATAAATAATACCACTAGTTATACTAATACGAGAAGAGAACATAAATGAAGAGGGGTGCAATGCGACTTATGGGGGATGGATTAAATTGGTAAAAAAATCTCTTAACACCCTAAAACCAAGCGCAGATTATGCATAGTTAAGGGTGTTACAGACATTACACATTACATCATCAAATCAACCCTTGCTTTCATATGGAGTAGGGTTGAAATTAATTATACATTATATTGTTATTTATATTGAATATTTAATTAATTGTTTTCCATAATAATAATTAATAATTGAGATCAGAGACGAATTTAGAACGGTGGAGGCCCTAAGCGCAGACCAAATTTTGCTCTCTTGGCTTAATAAAATTACAGTGAAAATACTACATGCCATGTATCAATACCATAATCATTGTCCATCCAATTGCAATTGTTTTTAGCCCTTTCTTAATTGACTTTTCTTTAACCTACATTGTCCTTGATTTTGCCACAAACTGACAACTATCAACTGACAATTGTTTCGTTTTTATTTTTAGTATGTTATATTCGAGTTGTTTCGTCTTAGTACATTTTATCATGAGAGCAAGCTTCGATTTTAATATTTATCGTTGTACAAAAATCCCATCTAGCTAAGGTTCAGTAGTGGGTTTGAAGTAAATGTTAAAATTCTCATAACCGCACTGGTTAGAATCACCATGTTGGAATAGTACCAAGTTAATCGTACGACCAGAGTCGCACGTAGTCGTTTCCAGTGGGGTATTGCTGCTTATATAGAAATATAACACAGCTTTCCTCAGTATCCAACAAGAAACAGGGCACCCAACGTAGTTAGCTAATAAAAATAATTACCTAAATTTAAATAAAGAAATAATTGTCGCAGATAAACTAAAAACCTAAATTTAGTTAGAATCTTAGTGTTTTTTTGTTTTAAATAAATTCAAATTTATTCAATAATACTTATTATTTATAAACCTTACCACGGCGTGGCGTACCATACCATACCAAATATAATTAATATATTTTTTATTCAATATTTTTTGTTTATTTTTTAACAAACACTTCAGAAATTGTTTAATCATTTAGAATACTTGAGATTTATACGTTTGGGGAAAGTTACAAAACTGTTAAATTTAAGAGTTTTAAGAATTAAACAAACATTGTTTGCATTTGAAGCACGCTATTTAAATATTTATTAACAATTTGATATTTATGAAAAGTTTGTTCTTTGTTTAAGACGTTTGTTTCTGGCTGATTTCAACATGTTTATCAAATATTAACCTCATGTTAATTTCTTTAAGTTTTCTGCATAATTTAGTCATCTAAATATAGTACAGATGAACATATTATTTAAACCAGACCCGAGGCCAGACTGAAGCATGAAGCGAGCAGTCTTTCTTGTGGTAGGATTTGTAAATTCAGATTTCGTTAACTATGTGTAAATATTTGGTTAGAATTATTCTTATTTAATGAATCACTTAACTAATGTTGAACCTTTTGTTAACCTTAGCATTCTTAGTGTGTTGTATGTACACAAATATGTGGCAATCTCTGTGTACTTTCAAAGTGGTGTAAGAATTCTATTTGGCGCCGGGTTACTTTTTATCCCTCAATTTCTACTCTCTCCAAATTCCATCTAGTTCTAATTCACATAATCTACAATTTATTTATATCTAGTCATAACTCTTCTTCTTCTTAGTCGGATTTTTTTCATTCTCAATTTTGATCACAAATTATCTATCGTTTAATTTCTACTTAGGTGCCTGGTTGCACGTCACTCTCTACTCTTGCGCAACTGAGTTATAAATCGCATTAATTGTGATATAATAATTGTACATTTTGCAGATTTGTGTAATTATTACATTTCATTTATTCCCTCTCCAACAAACAAACTCAGACCCGACCACAGCTGAGTGTTCTGAGTGATCTGAGTCGCCCAGAAAAGTAAATTATATTTGTTTCCGGTTAAGTTTTATTCAAAATAAAAATGTTTACCTTTTCCATAATTCTTTTTGGTTAATATAATATAAGATTACATAATAAAAGTTCTTTTTTAACTTATTTTAACTTTAATTTATGTTTTGTGACGTTAATAAAATTTTCTATACAAAATAATATAATGTTACATACTAAGTTAATTTATTAATAAAAGATATTTAATAATTTTTGTATTTATTTGTTGATAATGTAACAGAATTAAATTTTACTTGGCATGAATTAATAAAATGTAACGTTAGATATAAAAGATTTTACTTTAAACGGTACATAAGTTTACGTTTTGTGATTAACAGGTTTATATATACTTGTGTTTGTATATTTATACATGCGAGAATATTATTTTTCTTTTCCATATGGTTTTTGAAAAACAGTTTTTTAATAGAAATAGAAGTAAGATATATTTTCAACGTAAGACAATAATAAAAAATATTTTTCTTATCTCAGAATAAGAATCCTATTACGTATTTAAGTATGAATAACATTTACTACTTTATCTAAATATGGCACACAATGAGTTCTATTATCAGCCCTAAAACGTAATAAGAAAATATAAAATTATACTAACTTATATTAGAAAAGCAAATGGTATTTAAAATGGTCTTAGTATAGTCTACTTTAAATGGCAATATTATTAGCATGATGGTAAACGACATGGTGGGCGAGAACATTGATGCTTACACTGACTGCTGTGTCTTCGGGTTCGAAACCCGAACCAGAATTATATTTTATGTTATTAATTTAAATTGATTATATTATATTGATTATACATATATAATCATTAAATTATTAGGACTCAATATCGGAAATAGCAAAAATTAATGAAATAAATAAAATATCGATTAAATTGTATGCTTTACTTATTTCAAACAATATAGTAATTATTGACAGGACTTTTGTTGTACGGTGGTTTGTTATTCACCGCACAAAGGCGGCTAATCAAAGGGGCGGAATATTTATAATGACCCAAAATTTTGAACTTTGAACAAAGGTGACTCGCATACGCTAACAGTGGTGATTATAAAGATAAAATAAAACTAAATACCTTCGATGAACATTTACGATATTATTATTACTGAAACATGATACTACTGATAAGAAATAAAAAAAACCACAACCCACCAAAAGCTACAACAAATGATTATTATGTTATGAAATAAAACTAATGATCGATATGACTAATATTTAGGGTGAGCTTTTCGTAAGGGTTGTTCCATTTAACTAAATAAATTCTAGAGATTTAGCGTTAGAAAAACAAGAGTTGTTGCCTTAAGGGATGAACCGAGGATAACAGGGGATAAAATGACCCTTAACGCACCATAAAACATAAGTTAGAACTCCAACTACAGTCCCGGCTTCGGCTTTAAGTACATCCGGTTATTCGGATTTTATTTTAACCCTCTCTATTTCAATCATAACACTTATGTGATATATATACCCTAGATTCATAGCAAAATCTAGAAATATTTAATATTTAATATATTTTTTTATAAAATAGAAATATATCCAGAAATATTTTTAATTTATATTAAATAGATACCTCTTCATTAGTTAATAGAAACATAAGGTTAACTTTGTTCAAATTGCTGCTTAAATTGTCAAACCAGTTTTACTCGTATAAAAAACTCGCGCTCAGCCGTCGGATAAGTTAAGATATTTTAAAAGTTGACTAAATGAACTACAGTCATTAAATAATTAAACAAAAACCATTAGTAATTTTGATGTAATTTCAGAATTACTCTTTCGAATAACTTAATGATAAATATAGTAATGGAAAATGAAACTACCTGCTAAATATAAAAGATGAATATCACCTTAAATTCATGTAAATTTTAACATAAACGAAACCTAGTCTTATATAATCCAAAAAGGTCTTTCTGAATGATTTTAAAGATATTTTATAATACTTTAAACCTTTACAAGGGGTTTATTAAATTCAAATATTTGAAAATATTATTTTATGAAGTTTCATATTTCTGTTTATCTGAAAACGTTATTTTATGATTATGGCATCAATAAAATAGGTACAAACTGTTATATATTAGGTATAATTTCTTATGTAACAGGTGACTTTTCTTATATTAGATAAACCTTATATACATGCAACTATGTTCCACTGAATACATATTTAATTAATGTACAAAATAAAAACTTTAACGCGAAAACATGTTAAATAAATGCACAAGCAGAGAATAAATGAAAATGTAATAAAATACTGTTTTGTTTTTTGTTTTTGTTTTTGAAGGAAGCATCCGTTTATCCTTGTAATAACTTTTACAACGGTGTTTATTTACAATGGTCCTTATTTTTCATATAAAGTAATGTATTAAATTACATAATTAAGTGGATTTTTCAAAAGAGATTTTGAGCTTAGCAACACAAAAATTAGTGGTAGTGTTTGCGGTTTGTTCCACGGTGGTGCGCCGGATATTTTTAATGAATTAAGTGGGGAAAACTACGTTAGCTTCTTATGTCATTAAGATGTTTTAACCACATTGAATGGGTAGAAATAACTATACTTAATACACTTACTATGATTCCAACAAAATATACAATCAAAAAATTCAGTTTTTTTAAATTTCAATTTGAAAATGTACCATACGAGTATATTGTTAGTATTGTGGCTCAGTTTATTTTACATAGGAATGGTTTTGTCATAAAACTATTAAAGCACCCAGGTACTATATTCACAATGTAATTTTTACTATGTCTTTCACAGTGTACACATTGTTATATAAATTATTGACATACAGTTCACAAATTCATAACAAAACCTAGCATTTTTAACAAAATTGAGCAAATTCTAGCCGAATATAAGCTATTTTAAAAGTTTTTAATCCGTAAGAAGGACTTATTAAGGGTTTATAATTCTTAAAAAGGTGTTCTTAAAAGGATTTATTTTGTATAAAACGTTGTATGTTATTCAAAATCGTTTACATGATAGATGACTTTTATTATGTTAAATATACGTAACTGTGTTTAGCTAGACAAGAGTAAAACATATTTATAGCTCGATACCAGAAGCTATGGGAACATGGGAGAGTGATAATAACTAATATGACGTACTTACATAAAATATCTTTTTAATATCTATGTATATTTAAGATTAAATCATAAAATATGTAATAATAGTCCTCGTTATTTTCGGATTATAATAGTAGCTTATTATATATTAAAATAAATACTGAATTTATTTTATATGACATCTATATTTTACATCCAGAACTAAGTAAAAATCTAACAAATATATTACATTTGCACACCTTTAGTTCTTATTTGTAAGACATGATAGCAATCCTTAACAAAATTTGAACTGTCAAAATTATCTCATTTGTATTGAATATGGAGAGGGTCACAAAGGTTAGTAATAGATTCTAGTATTCTACAAAAATAAATTGCAATAAAAATGAAATATACCTCATAAAGTGGTGTCCACCGGCACGTTGATGGAAGTCCAAATCAATTTTGAAGCTGTTTAATAACCAACTTAAAGAAAATAAAAACAAAAAAATGTATTTAATACAAAAAAGTCACGTCACTTAACCAAAAATAATATCTTTTGAAATATGGTTAGTTAATGTCAAACAAAATCACTTAAATTATATAATAAAATCAATAATCATAAAGAACACAATTAATTATCAATAAAACAATGCCACCAATTGTTTTTTTTTATTATGTCTTTTTTATTATTATTAACAATCAATATAAACCGTTTAGAAGCACACAAGCCTATACTGAACACTGAATATAATTTACTAACAATTTTAGAAATACACCTAGAAAGATAAAACCACGCCTCCTATCATTCTGATTGGTTTGTGTTGTTATTAATTGATCCAGCACTAAACACACCTTTTTTATATGTAGAATCTCACTGCGCAAGTTTTTACAGCTATAAAAAATAATACACCTATATCTATATATTAAAAAGGGATAGCAGTATATATTACATACACACGATAGAACGGGATAGCAAACAGAAAGTAACGCAACATGCATCAGAGAGAGATGCTGCAAGTAATATGTAAATTACATCGTGTGCACAGAATATTTCGAAGCATGCGCGATGTAAAATTCTGTATATATATATAGTATAGCATAGAAAGAGACAACATCAATGTAGTTCAAATATGCTGAAGTAGCGTAGATATATTTATCTCGAACTACCCCGTGTATTTATGTGTAACATTTAATAGAGATAGCTTAATTAGGTGTAATATATGTTAGAATGAAATAAATATATTTGATATGTATATTATGTAAAATAGTTTGTTCCTTATATGACGATGTGGACTTTGACACTGTTAATTATAAAATATATGTTTTTAGTTTACTATATTCAATATTTTTCATTGGCTGGTTTATTTATTGATAATAATTACATTATTTATTGTCACATATCAATTATGAAATGAATTCTATATTTACCATATTTTACTAAATTAGTATTTTGTTTCTGTTGGTTCATAAATTAGGAATTAGATAATTGACACTGGAAAGAAGGTTAAGGGAGTACCAAATTATTCTACACTTACTTACTATTATACTCAATATTGTACTCAGTAAACAATTTGGTGAAGTGTCCCGTTTTGTGACGTTTCTATCACTACTGCACTTCAATTATAGTTCGCACCAACTTTATCTTCATTTGTATTCCGACAGGTGGAGTGGTTTCACCATTTCTGGTCGATAAAATACATATCTCATATGAACGACTGTGATAAACTGAACTGTAAATGATCTCTTTCATGACTAAAATATCAAAATACAAAAATATCAAATATACGCATCTTCAATATGATGGCAGAGTTACTCCAAAATGTTTACTGGGTAAGATATAGTGCGTAACTCACTAAAATTTAAGATTTAGGTAAATTTGGTAAATAATTAATACAACAAATGTATGATTCCATATGGCATATAACCTTATCCGGGAATCAAACCTAAAAGTATAGCAATCACTCCATACGTTATAAAAATCATAATCATAATCTAATAACGTTAGAAAAAATGAATATTCAAATATTTTATTATTAAATTATAGCAAAAGAACGACAGTTTTATTTTTGCCTCGCTTTAAAAAGTATCAAAAATATTGAAATTAGAATCGAAGTGCTCCGAAAACCAAATTTGTTAAAGACCCTAACGTTTATAATAATACCTAAACTTTTATTTGACTTGCCCGACATTTCTGAAGTGGTGTACAAATTTAAAAAAGTTTTCTTTTATTGGTAAATCATAAATTTAGTTTATTTATTTGAAAAGACTAGAAGAACTAGTGAATTACAAATTTCTATTATTACTGCACAATAATAAATTTAAAAATTTCATAACAGCTAAAATATGACAATAGTTTATATATTGAATTATTATAAACAAATTGAAGTATAACAGATATCGACGTGTACAAAATCCAAAGGATTACTTTTGTCATAACAGATAAAAAAAAGTACTTTAAAAAGCACTTTCTAAATATTTATTTGAAAAGTTCATTTAAACAAACTTCCTCTTGACAAAAGTAATGTTTACACATTTAATTCCATTCGATTGCACAAATTATTAATAATATAATAACTTTAAAATTAATGTAATGTACCGACAAATATTAACAATATAATCGTTTGTTCGGTATAACATAAATTCTAAAGCATTTCCTGTTTGCAAGAGTTTAAATGAAGCGAAAATAATTCCACCTATATTATTCTCTTTCATTACTACAAGTATATAGAGATACAGAATAATGTAATACACAAGTAAAATGTTTTTTGGCAAAACACGAAATGCAAATTTACAAGTTATAAGTATAACCGAAAAACTATTATTTTTATCTATGTAATATTTATGCAGTATGTAGTGTATATTCAATAATCGAAGCCGGAGATTCTAGATGGTAATAGACGAGAAGGAAGGGATGGTAGGGTTGGGAGGAGTGTCTGAACCCTGAGTCTATGATTAAATTATGTATTGAAGAAAGTAACATAAGGTAAAAGATGTCCTCGAGTCAGGGCCACCTTAACACGTTAAGTAAGAAAATGTTTTAATCGGGGCGCCTCAGAAATAACTGAATATGTACTTTGTTATTAATTATCTGAATAGGGGTCATAAGTATATTATGTTACACACGTTCCACAGTAAACAATTTGGTGAAGTGCCCTATTTAGTGACGTTTCTCTCACTATTTCACTTCAATTATAGTTCGCATCAACTTTATCTTCATTTGTATTCCGACAGGTGGAGTAATTTCGTAAGTAGACATTTTATATGAAAGACTGTGAGAAACTGAACTATAAATGAACTCTTTTATGACAAAAAAAATCATGACGCATCTTCAATATGATGTCAAAGTGACTCCAAAATGTTTACTGGGTCCTTGTCACACATTGTGGATCTCCATGGCTTTTAATGGGAAAAAATACTTGAGTTGGAATTCACTTATCGAACCATTGCTTAGCTTGAACGGTTTCCCATTAAAAACAATGCTTGTTTTGAAAATTACAAATGTTGCATCATTAAAACCACTGCAACCCGTATACTAATAATCGGGATGTTATGAAATTTTGACACATTGGATTTGTGTTGTTCAACTTACTTACATTGGAAGACGTATATTATATTAGATGTGACGTCACAAGGCTCATTACTTCCTCCCCCTCTCCCCAATTCCTCAAATAATGAAATATAAGTGACATTGTAACACAAAGTGGTAATTGCATTAATGTGGAACACAGCTCTTATTTCAATATTTGTTTGATATAAAGCGAAAACAAACAAGTTGACAACTGCACATTGCCAACTAGGCGCATAGGAAAATGAACTTATTTACTTAGATAGCGTGCATTTGCAATGCAATTAGTAATAGCTAATTAAATAATAATTGTATGCATTGATAGATATTGCGACATTTATTTGTGCAGTGGAGGAATCGTTGTAATAGCTCTATTTGATATTTAACGATAAATGTGCACAGTGCTGACTTAAAGCTCAAGACGTTCGCTCTAGGCGCAGAATAAGGAGGAGGCGCCAAAGTGCACCAAACATTATGAGCATGAGCTAAAAAAAAAATCATTTTAGCAATGAAGAAGTAATTTTGTGTCTGGAACAGTGTAATATAAAACATAAAAAATTTATAGAAGTAGATGATTATATTATTTGCGCATGTGATTACATTTTATCTGGGCTCTATTTCCAGTGTTCCTCAACTGATGATATAAACACAACCATATATTATAGCCTAAAATTTGACAGAGGAAGACAAGTTAATTAAATTCGAATATTTCCCAAGAATTCGATTTTCTTTTTGTCTTTCAAAGAATTTAACAACAAAATTTGTATGAATGCAGTTAATCTGCTAATGAAACAAACTCGATTCTATCATCCTCTTCATCAGAAGGTTGATTTTCCCATAAGAAACCTATTGCTTAATCAATATTATCAAAACAGTTGGACCACACCTGATTTTTATATTTAAACAATATATAAATACACAATATAATAAACAATTCATTTCAATCAATCATAATCATACTTGTACATATATGTACATATTGCAAAAGAACGAATTAATTATCTGCTTTAGTTAATAATCAAATAAAAATAACAAAACGATTGTAATAACAATATGTTCGACGTACTTGTCGTCGAACTATGTATGATACTAGGCCATTGTTGAATTAACAAACACATATTGTGTCGATCTATAAAAATAAAATACCACACATTATAAAAGCTGTGGAATATTATTACTTCAAGAGCAGAACAATTAATATTCATCGCATATATCTTACCCTATTTATTATTGTAACATTTTTTATTATATAAATATAAATAAGAGTAGAAATTTGCATAGTACTGGTATGTAAATACAGCGGTTTGAATATTTATGATTTAAATATTTATTTCAAAATTTGTACTAAAAGTACTAATAGTAATTTTTGAGGCTATAGTAATAAGCGATGCATTTTACTTTATGCAAATTAATAGTTTACAGGTAGTTACAAGTCTTGCAACAAAAAAAGGATACAGATTTTGCAAAATCAAAATGAGTCTTTTTTTGTGTTTTTAATAAACAAATATGGCTTATTTCTCAACATAAAATAATAAAATGTTTTAAGGTGGTATTTTAATATAATAATAACAATTACTAAAGACCGTTACTGAAGAAAATTGGTTATACTTTACTTTAACGGAAACATTTATTGCCGACATTTTAATAATAATATTTATTACTAGGTTTCGTTTAAAAAAGTACATAACGTTCCGTCAATGCAAAATGTTTTTCTCTCGGTAATACGAAATATATGAGAGGCGAGCAATTATTGAGAGTGTACCTTTTAAAACGAATTTTTCAATTTCCAATTAAATGAAATTTCGTCTGTTTAAATAATTCTCTTATGCATATAATAGTTTAATAATTAAAAAATTATATATAATTTATGTGAAATTTATATCAATTAAATTAAAATTCAAATATAATATTTAAAAAAAAGTAATTGTATGATGGTGTAAAACCTAGCTTATCTTTTTTCATTTCTAGGAGTATACGCTCGTTTTATTTTGAATTTTCCGCTCAACTTTCTTACTGCTTTTATTTAATTATTTCGGAAAATTGGTACCATTTTGATAATTTTCTTTTTGCACTAGTTTCAAAAAAGATTTTTTTATATACACGTGGTTTTTGAAAGTCGTGTCACCATTTCTCCATAGTTAAAAGTTATGTTATGTGGTGAAATTGAGCTAAAACATATGATATGTATATATATATATATAGAAATTTAGTGTTTTTAATCAAGTATAAAAAGAAAACTATGAACCCTGGGTAACTAAAATTTTAAGCCAGCTTATGTTTTAAGTATGCTCAACGATCCTCCAAATTTCAAGACATTTTCATCATTTACGTAAAGGTATTACACGTTCTTAAGATAAAACCAACATTTTTTATTAACCAAATAACAGAGTATTGTAGGCCGCCGTATTAAAATTCCGACTTTTATCAAAATAGATTATGCTAATGCATTTTGATTTATATAATAAAAAATTTCAAGTACAATTACATCAAATCTATTTCATTTTTATATTTTTAATAACAAGAATAACAATATATGGTATATGCGATAGTAATAAAAAGGAGAGCTATTGTTATTTTAAAATTTGTGTCCCCCTCTTTGAGTATTCAGAGCAATATTCAAATTAGCTGTTTGCACTCTGAGTCTAATACGTGTTACCCGATGTGGCATGAATGATAATAATGTAGAAACAACAATAGAAGACTTTAGTTAGCTTGGCGCGAGGACAATATGTTTTATATTATTATTAAGTATCCCAATACGCGTTATTGTTGCAATTGTGTTTTGTTGTTGTTAATTTGAATTAAATTTAGATTTAATGGTTTGTGGGAAGGATTTCTATTTGAAAATTTCATTTTTAAACCACCTTTATTATACACGGATTTTCTCTCTCGATTTAAATTATGCATCTGTTGGATTATATTTTAATTTGTAACAATTCTTTAAAGAAATTATTTTTCAATGCAACGGGTTAATGTTGAAATACGTTTATCCGATAGAACCAGACATAAAACGTGCCTCAAGCTCACAGAGTGATTAAAGCCTTTAAAAGGCGCCCAATATTACTAGACAAAAAAACTATTTCTAAAAATATCAGCAACGTAAATTTGTGCAAACTTAAATCAATTGCAAAAACAATCTCATACCTTGGAGCAATCATATTTAGCCTAATTTAGAAACATAGAACTTTGGATTCGAAAAATTTGTTGTTTAAATTGCACTATTTATTATTAATATTTATTGTAACACTCAAGTTGAGATCGACGGGCTTACCAATATTAATCTGATATTGATATCTACACCGCTGATCATTTTGTAATCATTTTTACAGATTTTATATTATGTAATATTGTTGTAAGTTTCTAAAGGTGTTCTACATTTTACATATTGTATAAGAAATTAGCAATGTTTATTTAAATCGTTATTATTTTTGTTTGATTGATACACACTGCTTATATTTGTAGATCTTTAATTAAGTATTCAATGCTACAAAAACAATTTCAACATTGTCTAAGATATGTAATAATAGAACCGCACTTGTACCAATAGGTAACATATTTCTATTACAAATATAACTCAGATGTTAGTATTGTTGACTGCACGTAGGGGTTTTATAATTTTCATTATATGCATGAGTTACATTTACAGTTTGGTTGTTATAAAACTAAGTTATAGATAGTTGTATTTGTATATCTTTACGAACTGTAACAATATAAATACGAATATAGATATTCAAGAGATCATCATAAAATATCACAGCGAGATAGTTAAACATTTAAGTTAAGCATTGGATATATCATATTAAACGTGGAAGAGCAGCGGAAAGAAAAGCATATATAAGCAAAAGCTCTAAGCTATTCAAATGACGTATCCACATGCATTGCAAGAGTTGCTATGCAAAGGAGTTTTGTTGTTAAACACATGTTTGATGTGTTTAATCCAATGTGTCTGATGCAAATCATGCGGATCTGTGAACTCTTAAGTTCAGAGTGTGCACGAATGTTTAAAATTTTCTTGGAGCAGAGATTTCAGCCTTTTCGGTGCTTGTTATTCAGTTGAATTCAGTGTCATTCGGTGTCTTTTTTGTTTCTTTGTCTTTCATTTAAGCTTTTAGTAATTATTAGTAAATTAAAAGTGCAGCTTAAAGATAGATGAAAATAAAGGAAGATTACGTCATTTTAAGTTTTCAATAAAGAAAATTAATTAATACAAGATATTATCAACCACAAGAAGCAACCACTTGTTGTCTTTGATTGTAATGGGTCGCTAAAACGTATAGTATCTTTCTAAACATTTAATTTCTGAAGTTAAGTTTACTTACTAAGTAATAAATTAACTAGTAAGTATTACTTAGGATTAACAAGAGAAGTTTCAACACTAGGCCACGCATTTACGCTTTAAAATCTATTTCCTCTTTTGTAACTGTTTAACTAGGGTCCGTGACGATCTTCTGACGATTTTTCTAAGACCTGTATTTTCTAAATTAGACTATGTAATTTTTTACCCAAAACTATCACTTAATAATTTTTACCCAATAAATCACTTACTTTGGAGCAGGCTAATTTAGATTCTAACGATCGTTAGACGTATCTAAGTATCGTTAGAACTTAACGGGCGCCAGTAAAACAGTTACAAAATGGGGATCTCAGTTTTGCACTCTATCATTTACTTTACGATGATTTATTGCATGTCTGTACACGGCTTAATTTCGACAATTAGTCTGAATGTATGAATGAACCTGTAAGTGCAATTATCTGCTAATATTTTCAAAGTTGTAAAATCCAAGCAATTCAAACAAATACTAATTGATTTTTCGCGTAGATCTAGTAAACCCATTCAGTCCTAAATATTGTAATCCTAATCAGGATGAATGGAATTGCTTGCGAATAACTTAAAACTGAGGATTAGGGTATTTCCACAAAAATATTTAACGTAAAATAATAATTTTGTGTAAACCTGGTGCCAGGCTGTCTGCTAAAGCTTCGTGGCCCTGGTTAGCTTGCTAGCTTGTTCTCAATAACCCGCATTAGGGCTTGTTGGGGAATTCCATTCATATCTTAAACCCAAGAAGGGCACAGAACGATGAAACGGGTTATGATTGTAAAAAGAAAATAAAAAAACAATGATCCGGGTTAGAATCGGATTTTTAAATAATACACAGATTTTCAAACTTTTGAACCTTCTGGACTAGTGGGGATTGTATTATATGAATATTATCTTATTGTGTACTTGTTATTTAGCAGAATATTTACCGGCAATATCTCCCCGAAAATCGATCGTTAGGAAGGAATTTTTGTCCCTAATTGTGTATTTTATAGATAGCAATTTACAAGTTCATTTTTATTTTCGGAGAGTGATAAATGTCCCACAAAAATGTTTTGGAACGCTTTTCTGTAGATAATTGATAGTCTACCAAGTTGTAAATTATGAATTAAGTATTGTAAATATTTATAAATGTATCTTTGTTAGTGCTACTAACAATTTAAAGTTGATGCACTGTAATAAATATTTAAAATAAGTAAATCTTTGTCCAGGTTTGAGTCCTTTACAACAATTGTTTGCTTTGATCATCAATTTTCCCGACTATATTTCAAAATACCATTTACCATTCACTAAAACCTTACGAAATCACCATCATTATCTAAATCAGTCTACTTCAAAAACTGAATGAATTTCTAAAATAAATGTAAAACAAAAACCCCTAATCTTTTCAAATATTTTTACATTTTAAGAACAACTGGTTTCATCTTCACTGGTCAGTATACAGGTAACCGAATACGTCTTTACAGCTCGACGAAACTCACACCTGTTCATCTAATAACTTCTTCTATAAGCCCAGCATCCTAGGTGTTACTTTTTGGCCCCTCCTTCCTCCGAGGAAGGTATTTGACGGTTTTACCTCCCCCCGAAGCAATAAAAGGTTCGACTAAAAGTTCATAGCTGTAACTTGTTCAGCTCGGAGAAGATTTTATTTATAAAACTACAAAAAATGAATTCCACGAGAAATATACAATTATTTTTAAATCTTCCAATTAAAATAAAGAAGTCATTTTGGAGAACCAATAGAGCTATTGATAATAATATGTAAACTTTTACGTAAAAAATATTACGCATTATATTACGTTCTGCAACCTATTTTATTGCCATTACAATCATAAAATAACCTTGTTTAAAATTATTTATTTGAAACACCTTAAGAAGAATGGTCAAATTTTTATTATCACAAAATAAAACGATTGCTGTCAATTTAGAACTGTTTGATATTACCAGGTGTCGTTTCTATAGAATAATTTTTGTATTTAAGGTAATATAGTTCAAATTACGAGAGTTCGCCGGCGCCTCATGGTTAAAACAGGTTGTGCCGTATAAATCTGCGATACAATGACAAAGCGCTATCTCACACATTGTTTTATAATGCATATTGTAACAAATAAGATAAAATTCACCATCGTTTCACCATTTATGCAGCTGTTATAACCTCTTTCAGGCATAAGTCACCGCCGAACTCGCGCAATTCGAACTATATCTACATTTTGCGTTTAGCGGGTGTATTAGTATATTCATAAATTAATGTTCAAATAAATATATTTTAAATTCTACATCAATGATTACGTATTGAAGCACAGGACAGTCCTGCTTTTATAGAACAGTTTTAAAAATAATTTATATGTAAATTGAAATAGATTTCACGGTTAGGTGCAGGGAGGGGGTTGCGGGGATCCTTTAAACGTTGCGTCGTTTAGAATCGCAGCATGTTGTCTTGAACCAGTCGCTGGCCAGGTAAAGTCGAGTAGCGGCTCATAGCAATGGACCTCGTAACTGTAGTGGCATACTATGATACATACTACAGATGATTTCGACGAGATAAATTCAAAACTGTAAGATTATTTCATGTTCAATGGAACATAATTTAAACACAAGTGTGTTATAGTTATGTATACCATCTACCAGGACCGTACTCTAAACTTAAACGTATAGACATGAGTGTCCACTAAAATAAATATTATAGGGTAGGGTGAAACAACATTCTATTTCACAGGAAGGAATGGAAAAAAATCTTAGTATTTAGTAGCACCAAGATGGTGATGATGAACATTTAAATTGAAATAATTATTTATTTATATATATATATATATATATATATATATATATATATATATATATATATATATATATATATATATATAATTATGTAAACAATTTTGTATTTAGAAGTACAAAAAAAAGAATTAGTAAAAGTTCTGTTTTAAAAAAATAATAGTTCATTTAAATCACAACAGATGTCTCTGGTATAGTTTGTCATAGATTAATATTAAGATTTTGGTAATAAACATTTTTCGTAATATATTTTTCAAACTGTCAAATCTCTAATTCGACTCTGCGTTGGTTCCAGCTACTGCCTACTGGATTCCAGCAAAGATATTTTAAATGAATTGTTTACAATACATCTCGATCTCATCCATTGTGTGTATATTGTTTACTGCGGTTTAAATATATGATAAATACATCCGCCTACACCCCAACTACCCTATTTGTGTTTTGTTATGCTACACATCTCTATAATATCGACTGGTATTTAAATATCGAGTTTAAAAAATTAATTTCATAATTACGAAAATATTCTTAGATATTTATAGATATTAAAATAATAATTCCAATTTTTTTTTTGTTTCAGATCAAGGTATGTGAAAAAAGATTTTCTGAAACACATTTTTATGTAAGTACCGTTTTTTAACTAATTAATTAATTTGTTAATGTTTAATATAGATGGAATCGATACGTATCATCAGATTCATTCCATTATTGATGTCAGTAATTTAACTAGCAGGTAATTAATTAGGAAGATGGATCACTAGATCCAGTTATCTCAAATGAAATGAATAGCTTATTGACAATAAATTAATATAATTTATCAACCTATATTATAATGTTACAAGTGAAAGTTTATGTGTTTATATGTTTACGCGATTCGTATTGTGGCTCGAAAATTTCCTATTTCATAGAGAAGAAAGTTGTAAGACCTTTGCCGTCCTCGGATATTTTCCTTAATGCATTTGGTACATGTCTTCACTGTCTGATTGATGGATTGAATGGATTTAGTAGAGTGAGTGCTGCCATCTATGATGCAGAAAAAGACATTACTATCATTAAGGCAATCATAACCGTTTTTTTTATTATTGAAATTCTGCTTTTGGGTTAGGACCTCAAGAGTTTTAAAGTATGAAAAATAATAAAATAATAAAATCATAAACTTGTAAGTTCATAAACTTGTAAATAGAATTTACAAAAACATAATAAACGTCTACAAAAACATGAACCTTCAGTAATGAAACCATGGAAAATACAATACAGTTAGGTTACGGGGTAGACATAAAAATATAGTGCCATATTTATTCATTTATTGTAAGTGTAGGAATTTGCCATGAAAACAATAGGGGTTCTTACTACGACAGTCAAAACAGTCGGTACTGTTATTTTACTTAATTTTATAATAGTCGATTTCGGAGAAATTTGCCGGTTTTTGGTAAACACAATTTTTTAAGGTTGATTCTTTCGATTTCACATATTTTGTGAATTTTATGATTCATTTATAGCACAAAGATATATAGTTACTTTCTTATTTATGCTTTTAGAGTATAATTAGGAACGTCTTCATTGGCCTAATATTAAATATTTCATTACTATAACAATATAAAATTGACGAGTATGGATGCAATGCAAAACAACGTTTATGAATTTTCACTACATACAATACTGTATATTACAGTCTTGCGAACAATGATCGCGATCGAACAAATCTGATTTATATGAGTGAAACATTTTACGAATTACTTTTAAGAGAGTATTTCTGAAGTATAATAATAATTAATAATAAAATTTAGGAATAGTACAAGAATTTTGTACAATTTACATTTTCTTTTTTTTTTAAATTTATTTATCTAATATAGTTAGGTAACAAAGATAATTACACCTCCTCTCACTTCTTACTTTTGATATTTAGGTCAGAGATAACAAACCTTTTACAGTCCATAACAATAGGCAAAATTTTCAAAAGAACCAGTCTTGGCACACGTGTGATAGATATGCCAACCCTGATCTAGGTGAATGCAAATATAATCAAGTTACTTACCATGAACAATATTTTGCAATTTTTGCATATTGATAACAAATAAATAAATAAAATAACAATTTTTATCGTTAAAATATGTATTGTCATTTAAAAAAAAACATGTTTAAAGTTAATTTAGTATATTTTTAACAATAAAGTTAACAATTGTAAAAGCATTTATTGTTGCAAAAGTTCTAAGAACTGACTAGCATTTAACAATTGAAAGTTAAAGAATGAATAAAACATACTACGACCGTTGAATATTTTTAACATAGCTATAAAAATATTTACATAACAAAAATGATTATTTATAAACTTCTTTTGTCTTGAATGTGTTGTTCATTTAATGAGTAATTAGCGTTAAGCCATTAAGAGTTGCGTTTTGTATAATTAATGTGTGAGAAATTACATGCACGTATAAAACGGTGCGGGTTGCTCGACGATGCGATCTAGAAAATTCGCGCAATAAACTGCAATAAACAAAACCTAAGAGTGACGTCATCAAATTGGCGTATTGTCTAAGGCGCTGATGCTTCTTTGTTTCTGGGATCAGCGTATTAGTTACTATGACCTGTTAATACGAGCTTGTGATTTTTTGTGATTCGAAGCGGAAGTTTAAAATATTCTACCTACCACAGTTCAGGGATTAGTATGTTTTAAAGTGAAAATGTAAATGAAATAGGTGCAAAATGATGTTTTCTTTTCATTCTCTATTCTGGTTTCAATCAGAAAACATTAATCCTTCTGTTTAATCTATTGTTAGCTATCTATTCAACGTTAAAGGATTAACCGCGTTTATTTACTCGTAGCTAATTTCTGTTCGGTAGGTAGATGACCATCTGGTCGAATCTCGTACCGTTTAAGCTTTAGTTTGATGTAATCCCATTGTTGCAATTATTAAAGATAAATTAAACGTTAAAAGAAACATGCCGACTTTCAAAAATAACAGATATTTCAAAAAAAAAAAGATTAGAAAATAAGCTCCTGTATTTCATTTATGTTTTCTATATAACAAAATTTTATGCAGAAATTTCCCCAAGAAAAGAAAAGATTTTTAACATTGATGCGTTTCTTTTATTTCGGCTGAACTAATCGTTGTATTAAATATACAGAAATAATTCGAGAAAGTATTTAAATTATGTAAAGATTCTTAAAGCTAAAAAATATGGTACTTTTTTGTGTGACTTGGGCACCGCTTTGTCTAGCATTTGTGAAGAAGTGATCTAGTAATTTGAAAATCATGAGTTGGCGAAATTTTGTAATTTATAAAATTGCAGAACGTTGCCCAATCCTCTAATGTTATTATAAATACATTGTTGGCTATAATCAATTAATTTAACGCTAAGTTTTGTGCTTTTACTGATGGATATAATTAAAACTCTTTGTTTGATTTCATGAAAATTGTGTTCTTATGATTTTTTATGTAATTTTACTTTCTAACACAAAAGTATTATTTAACGTCTGCTTATCGGAATGTAAGATAAGAAATAAGACTCCTTCCCTTTCACAGTAATTAGCATTTGTTTAATTTTACGTAAAAAGTATTATCTCTTATTCTTAAATCACTTTTTTTATTTTTAAATAATATATTTAGTCAAATTTAATTGTATTTAGTCACATAACATATTCTGATGGCCTCCCTAGCTGCGTGAACCATCTCTGTTTAAGTCAGGCAATTTCTTATATGATATTTATTTACGATCTACCAAATAATTTAAATAAATAACATTTACATTTTTTTACTCTATTAAATAATTTGATTGTGTATTAACACATTATCTCTGTCAAATATCTAGAATTTACGATTGCATTTCCAAAAGTACTGCACCAATAAATTACGACGCGACACTTTGGTTCTAATGGACCACAAAAGAAAACTAGAACATCCTTGAAATAGTATCATAAATAATTTATTTCAATCACACGGTATTAACAGATCGTTAAAAAACGTTTTTTTAAACTACGGGGTGACATTCTTATAAGGAAAGGAGAAATAGCGAAGTAACCCTTTTGAAACAAAATATAACTTTATTTTTTATCATTTTGTCATTTGCGCAAATAATTTACCAAATTTTTTCACGTAAATAAAAGTGAAAATAAATTATATAACTTCTAGTCGAAATTATTCGCAATACAAAAAATCGACAAACCCTTTTTTCTGTCAATAAATCGATGAATAAAAATCAATTGTCTGTAGTTTTGCTCTATTTTTTATATATTTTTTATTTCTATTATTCGGGGTTGATATTAACCCTTACAACTTTAAATGTTCAGCGTTATTTTCTCCCTGGTACAAACAAACGAATAATAGAAATTTTGGCAAACTCAAAATAGATTTTTAAATGTAAAATAATTTTATTTAAATTCAGTCTTTGATTTTTTATTATAGGCTATTGTTACTTTTTCATTTGGAGGCTTTTTGTGTTCTTTTATTGTGCTGTTTTTCTTGTAGTATTTTATTCGATTGTTGAAGACAGGGATGGCTAGACTTATTGTTTAAAGAAATTCACAGACTTTTACTTTATTTTTTTTATAATTTTACCTGACGAGACGGACATAGACGATCATAAATCAATGTCCGTCGAGTTGAACTACACTGCTGCCTACAATGTTTGCGTCATGTTCCCTATCCTAGACGAACAACGGTCAAGCTTAGTAGAAAATTACCCGAAAAACGCTCTGTCGGTGCCTAATCGGAATCATGAATGGCAACTTGTACACTTTTTAAAAATCTCACTCGCAAAAAATTCGTAAGAGAAGGTAATTTAATTTACAGAAAGTATTTGTAATTAAAATTGCAATTTGCAATGACTTTAAAACAAAATCATATAGTGGACATTTACATATATTGCTTCCCCAGTGCCACTGGTGTAATAATTAAATATTATACACTAAATCTGTATCTAATCCTGTAACAAATTCATCATTATTTATGTCGCATTGCTACTTTAAAGAACATCGCACCTTGGGCCCTATTCCTGAGTCTTGCGAGCAATGGTCGTGATCGAACAGATCTGATTTATATGAGTGAAACATTTAATGAATCACTTTTAAAAGAGTATTTCTGAACTGTAGTAATAATTAATAATAAAATTCAGGAATAGTACAGGAATACTGTTTTAAAAGTGATTCGTAAAATGTTCCACTCATGTAAATCATATCTGTTCGATTACGATCATCGTTCGCAAGATACAGGAATAGGGGCCCTGGATCGATTTTTCTTACCGTCATTTTATTTGCATAGATTTTCAATCTCTACCACGGAACCCATCTTTAAATATATTTGTTTGTTAGAACTAGATCTGTAATTCGATATTTTTCATCGATACAGTTTCGTAAATGTCATATTTATTGACTTTATAAAAAGTTCAGTTATATTTGAGAAATCTGCATAATTTTTGCATTTTTTAGCAATAAAAGAAATGTATCGATTACACAATAATATCTTTTGTTGAATTTTGCATACGTTTTGATTTAGATACAAAAAAATCATTCAAAATGTAAAGAAAGTCGTTACTCTTCAGATTTAACAAACAATATTGATCATATCTGTACGTTATTTAGGATCTCAATATTTCCGTTATCATTCACCGGGGGAAGACATTGATTCCGCAACAGCGTCATCATCTGCGTCTGTGTGTTTCTTTGAATTTAATGATATTTGATATTTTGCTTCGGTTATCTACGTGGATTTGAATACGTTAGAAGTATTTTTTATTGTAGTTATTGTGTTTTTATGGATTCACATTTAAAAAACCTAAAAAATATTCGTTTATCGTTTGTATTCACCATAAACCGTTTAAATTATTATTTGATTTGAATTAGAGTTTTGCAGAACAAAAATCTCGGAAATCTCACGGAGAGAAAAGACATAAATTATAGCGGTTAAAAATTTGAACTATTTCCGATTTGCAATGTAGTCAATAATATTCATTTTATGGTCCAGGCAACCTTGATAAATATATGTTCATATACGTATACAGCCATCTGCAGTGGTCCATATAGTGGAACTTCTATTACTTTACATCTTAAACCTTAATGAATTTCTTATCCACTAAAAACAGTTATTTATACTTTATTTCTAAACGTATATACTACATAATTGTTATGTAAATGTTTACAGTGTAGTTCCTTTTTGTATTAAGGTGTTATATAATCTAGAAAGCGCATGAATAATTATTTCTTGATTGAGGAGATTCCTATCTAATATATATAAATTACGTGTCACGTTGTATGTCCGCGATGGACTCCTAAACTACTTAACCGGTTTTAATCAAATTTGTACACCGTGTGCAGTTTGATCCAACTTGAAAGATAGGATAGCTTACATCTCAATTTATGATTGCAATATTATCTTATTGCAAATTATTTGTCTATTAATTATCTGTTAGCTCCAAACGATTTTAAAAGATGGCGACATCTGTTGACTAGATTGAGTAAATATTCAATAGATGGCGCTATGTAATGTAATATGACAAAAACGTTAGCCACAGCAACGCGTGGCCGGGACAGCTAGTAGTCTATATATTGAATGATTTGAAATCAATATTTAAGCTAAGTGCGTCTCTATTTTAAAATAGAAGCGTCTAAGGTTTTCTTTCAATCAATTTTTTTACAGTGTACATTGAATATTAGTATAATACCATTTACAATAATAGAATTATCAATATAAATATAGTTGCATATGTACTTAATTTTCACACATTAAATTAAATCATAAATTTTACAAAAAAAGGAGTGACTTTAAAATACCATTTAACAAATAATTCAAATAAAAATGAAAAACTCATTTATAACGTACGCACAAAAGTAATAAAAAAATCAATGAATAAAACATAGCATATGCACCAACAATAGCAACAAAATCGCAAAGACCTAATGCTAATGTGTCGCAACTAAATCGATTGAAAGAAATCACATTAAACGCAAATTTATAACATATTTAAATGAAAGGGTTCGATTTCGATCCAAATCAAACATCGACCGCGACCACGCCTCCTCTGATTTCGATACTTCCATTATCTGTCAATGGATTTTTTAACATTTCTATTTAAATGATTGTTATTATGTATGAAATGTATGAGTACATTGAGCTATGTTCGAAATTTGCACATTTTCTTTGAAATTATTTTAGTGCATCGATTTACAATTCAGTATAGGAAAATGCTTCAATTGTAAACCATATCACTTAAGACTGCAACAACACACAGCAATCGGTTTGTTATGTTAATTCAACTTGCCTTTACTACGTATAATGCGATATGTAAATGCATGCGTTCAGATATGGTGTGCAGTGGCATCCGTAAATATATATTAAGAGGTTGCACTACTGTAATAAGTTCATATAAATTAATACTAGTCTTTGGTACTTATATTTCAAGATACATATACCTAATTTGTCCTGAAGTAATAAAGAGAGGTACTACATGTACTTACTTTATTCTATAGTTAGATTCAAAACGATAAAAAGAGCATATTTTCGATAATGTTTTTCGACGACACAGTTAATATATAATTATTTCTATCATTACTACATGTTAAAATAACATTTGAAGAATACTTTGTGAAATTTTCACACAAATAAATATCAAGAAATGAGGCATTGACAGAGAATCTACGCAGACGTCACAAAAAAAGGTAACATTGCGGTGCCACTCATAACTCAGCACTGGATTTTCGGAAATCGAAAATCCAAAATGATTTCATTAGTTGATAAGTTTCTGCAGGTAACGCTGTTGAGTTTTTCTTTTTTTATTGATTTTTTAATTTTTCACAGCACTTAAAAATCAAAATACCGATTTTTCATGAAATTAAAAACTATGTTTTTTTAAAATACGTTAAAATTAAAAAATTAAAAAAAAACTCGACAGCGTTACCTCGGCATTTATGTAAGGAAAGAGTGTGCAAAATTTCAAAAGAATCGGTCTAGTAGCTTTCGAGCTAGAGATGGCACTGACTCTGATAAACCTAAGTGTGAGAAAAGTTGTTTAAAAGTTTCAAAGTAAGACGAAACCATAGCTGAGAGATGAAGACTTAAAACTCTATATCTTCGACAGTTTTACTCCAATTAACTTCAAATTTTCACACAATAAACCTAATATGCACATTAATATATACAAATTAAATACATCGCCATATGTAGGTTATTGATATTGATGGTAGTATTTCTTAATTATCAGAATGTATATTAAAACATTTTGTTTGTTCAATAAAATTAATTTTTAATACATATAGAACATTAACAATATTCCTGTCAGTTGTAAGCTCTTTACTCTGAATAGCAACACCTTGCTTCTATTGCAGCTTACGAAATTATTTCCTCTACGTCACTGGCAGGAACTAAGAAATAAGGATACATTAAAATGAAGGCGTAACTGAGCCAACAGCGGAGAATAGTAACATCTAAATAACGCAACCAGGAACGGGCTGGGGTGCACACTACCCCATGTCCTCGTCACCCTTTATGCGGAAATAAATGGTGGTGATTTGAATAAATCGATTCTTATTGATTTGTTATATATATTCATACAGCATGTCACCACTACTAGTGCTATTTTTCGTAGTTATTCATCCCATGGCGTTCGACATTTTTTGCATATTATCCACGGCTTTTTATTGTAATTGTTTGAGTAATGTGTTTGGTTCACGCCTTTTTGTTCAAACATTCGGAAGTAATGTTATAATATTTTATAAAATGTATTTAAATGATCTGGCATATGTGAAATAAATTATTTTATAAGTCGTTTCAATTTTTCGGTTGAGAAGCAGGTGGCACTGAACAAATTGCGTGAAGATTTAGTGATTCTTCTCTTCCGATTTCTATTGTATGATTTCTTAGATTAACAGACTTTTGAGGCGCTACATAGGCAGATTCTGTTCTAGAATTTTCATAAATGTGAATTATACGAGCCTGCTCGGATAAGCCTGCATTTCACTCTAATAACGAAGATATTAAATATTTTTTAAATAATTTAAATATGCTTTCGTTCGTTCTTTAACAATGCAATCCACAAAACGGCAAGTATATTAGAAAGAATTTGTTGAGGATATGACACATTGCAAACAGCACAACTTTAAATAAGTACGGCTTTAACAGAGAAGATCAATTGTGTAGAACTTGCGGTCTTATAGTACATTTGCAAATAATCAACAAACCATCATATTTAGAATTATTCTTTTCAAGATCAGGAAAAATTAATTACATATATATAAAATATTTGACAAAACCGTTCACCCTTGGTCTTTCTTACGCCGCAAAGTAGCCCGCTCGTCATCTTCCCCAGCTTTGTAGATTATAGCGGGAGGTTGAAAGGTTTTCATGGATTTAAGGGGTCAAGTGAGCGTGTAACACCTGATATTTTCTTTATAGATTCACCCTTATTTCACTATTACGTACCCTATAAAGAGGGTTTTTGTACTTTATCCACCCTCTCTGAATGGCCCTTTTCAATGTGGTCACTTTTTTAAGCTTTACGGCACTTTTATAATACTCTATATCTGGCCTTTGACCTGCCGGTATTCAAGATTCGCTTATCCTTTCAAGTAATATATTTTTCTGAAAAAGAAATGGAATAAAATCTTATTGTAGGTATTACGGATGTTAATTCCCTGGCAAAAATATGTTAAATAATATTATGTGACTAGCACAACGCTCACTTTAAACTGAAATTAAGTAGACGAAAAATAAAAGGAATTAAAACATTCTGAATTCAACGAATTATAGATTTCTTTTTTAACAAAGAATAAAACTTTAATTTAAAACAGTTGGTTAGGTTGTTACTTAAAACCCCATTCCCACTTACTAAGTTTTAGTGTTAATTTAAGGTTTTAACCTAAAATGTAAGTTTAAATTTCTGAAATATAAAGTAATTAAATTAATTATATTAAATACAATAATTTATATTAAATAAAAATAGTAATTGTTACAAAATAATCTATATTATTGACATATGCTCAAAATTACATTTAAGGTTAAAACCTTAAATTTAGACTAAAAGTAGTGAGTGGTAATGAAGCTTAAGATTGTCACAAATTTCTATTATCTGTTTTGTCATTATATTAAACATCTAATTGGATATGGTTTGAATAGGGTATGATATTATTAAATATGAAATTAACATCTGATTTTAATTAGTTGAATTGTAAAATATTTATGAGTTACGCGCTCGTTTCACATATATTTCCATTCTCAAATTCAATTCTATAGTTGCTCTATATGATACAATATATTTTGAAAATTGAATAGAAATGGAAATATAAGTAGTTCGTCACAAAAGTGGCATATTAAACCACATGAGAGCCTCCCCTTATGTCTGTATAGGGTGGAAAACATCTCCTGGGTGGTTGGGGAGGATGTAATAATCCTGATATTACCTAACAAATTTTAATATTACAGGTAGAGTGATACTAGCATATTAAATGGTTTTGTTTGATGAGATTTAGCGTTTTCTGGAACATGGCATATTGCTGTATACCAAGTCTTTGGACAAGTTCAAAGTTTCAATTTCAATATGTCTACAGTTCTACACTATCTAGGCGATTTGGCGAGATTTCTTGGAACCTATATTATAATTCTTATAAAGAATACTTTGTTGTGACTAAAGTTTAAGTTTTGACATTGTTTATTGAATGGTGCTGTATCGATGTTTCTATAATAAAGATAAAACCTCTTCTGCGGTATCTCCTAGTTTAAATCTCTGGCCAAAAAAGTTACTGCCATTATACATAAGCAGGCTGTAACTAAATCAAAACCTACAGAGTTTAACAAATAAATTTTTTATTTTAATTCATCAAATTCATCCGTAAATAATAAGTGGGAGTTATGAGAGGTACCCCTCCTCCCGATCCTTACAACTAACGATAAACCTAACCACATCAAAGACAATATTTTATTTCATATTATTGATTTATTAAATTTGTTGTATTTTATTATAATTTTATTACAGAAGGACCTCTACAAAGGGCACACAATACTAGAAATTTCTTTTACGAATCACAATTGGTAAAGCCTCCTCTTCTCCCCAATAAGTCCTTATGATTCTGTGCCGTTCTGTATAGAGTATAGTATGCGATATAAGAGCGTCTTTTTTGTGACGAACATACAAAGAAATAAATGCAAAAAAAGGAAAGTTAGCTATTGTAAACCATGCGTAAAAAACTGCGTTTGTATTGAAAATAGAAAAGCGGGGTATTAGCTGTTGAGCTTATATGTTATAAGGGCTGATATTAGCAGGGCTGAACTAGGGAATGGCTAAAGTCTTCTAATGTAAAGAACTGCATTTTTCATGAATGAATGATTTAATTAAAGAATACTTGTTAATTAGTAAAACAACGCTTCTATTGGCTACTGTTCCATTATGAAAATATTTTCATATATTTCTACTATTGTTTTCTTACATCCACATATTATTGAAGATATTAAGAACCTGTTAAAATATCTCACGTAGTCAGAAGGGGTCCATGTGTCCACGAGATGAGATTTAGGTGAAGGTAATGAAACAGAAATTGTATTTCTACCCCTATACATAAAAAATAGTACTCAAATTTATGAATGAAAAAATTAAAATTCCAAAAATACTTTTTTAAAATAATGAAAATCTTTGTCGGTATGAACAAATAACAATAATATATTCAATGGTTTAAAATTCCGGTCCATTGTACAAACAACATATATAAGTAGGTATTGTTATTCAAAAATTCATTCATATTTACAAAAATTGACCACCACACTATTTTAAGAAATCCCTGTCCCTTAGATATTTCACCTGTTAAACTATGGGAAATATAACTTTTTTTTGTGTTTTTTTTCTTTACAAGGTTCAACAAAAATGGATTTTACGTTTGAAAAGAACCTTTTAGAGATTCGATTGTTGCTTTTTGTGTTTTTGTTACCTGTGTTCTGAATTCCTTACAGATTTTCTGGACGCTTTAGTAGACTGTTTGGCGACTTTGAAATGATTTTGTTTTTTGTTCAAGTTTTGTGTTGTATAATGATAAAAATTTGTAAATAAAGGTATTCAGACCTCGCGGGCACAATAGCCTTCTGGGACGTCATAAACTTTATTATACGTTTAACTTTTGTAATTGTTGCATACTGAGTAATTCTTTGAGTTCACGAAATAATATATGTGTTTATTAAGGGCCCTTTCTGTATTGTATTGCATGAGCACCATCTCACCATCAAAGAAAAGCGTTTGAATTTATTGTAGGTGCATTTGTACTTATTATGGGTATAAGAATTTACTGCATGTTAAATGTTAGTAAATTCATTTAAAATTACAAGGTGAAACAACCATTTATATTGTATTTACTAGAATTACATATTTGCTAGCTTGCCACAAGCTAGAATAGAAAATTGTCTTTCATTGTTAGTTTACTTCATGCTAATTCAAGTGTTACATTTTCTACCTAGATGAATATGAAATTCTAAATTGAGCAATGAATTAATAACATAAATTTTACTATAAATTAACTAACTAAGTTTCAACAGTCTATCTCTTTTCAACACAGCACTCTACATTTTCCAATTCTTCTTTCTGATAATCATAAATGTTGGATTAGTATTTCTGTAGAATTATTTAATATCTAAATATATTTTCAATATGTATATTTATCATTTCTTTTTCTACTTTTCAAGTATAACAAATTTCAAGTACCATTATTGATTAATAAGTTCCTTTTATTTAGTAGAAAGATTCTCTTCACTATTGGCGCGCTATCGATATGTAATGATTGGCGCAATAAATATTTTACCGCCTCTAAATCTAGAAATAATTACCAAATTTAATTCTTTTCTAAGTTATTATGTACTAACCTTTAAACCAACCATCTATCTAAACATGACTAAGAAGGAATGATCAATCTTTCCCAAAAATAACTTCACGAGACCATCTTTTCCTTATTAGGAGGAAGCTATCATTCAAAATCTTTCAAATTGTTTGTTATTTTTCTATTAATCGGAAGTAAATCAACATCATTTAGTGACATTCTATTCTTTGACATGCCTCAAATTTTTACAAATCTTTACAAAGTAGTGTATCCAATTTCGTCAAAATCTTTGACCAATAGAAACTAAATACACAAAACCCATCTTACAACATATTGTTACCTTTATACTTATTGTGCACACCCGTCCATGGCATTGTTCTCTGAACAGGATATATGACCATTGTTGTGAATTATTTGGGAGTTCTATTGTTGTCTTTATTTAAATGTTAACTATGTTTGGCAAATTTCTGAGTATTTTAAAAGTTTTCTTCAATGAAACACATTTTGAGGTTTTTTACAATAATGCTTTTGTAGCAAATGCGTACGTTTTTTCAATTATTATTTCAAACTTGGTACAAGTACTTACAGAATTATGAATCAGTTGAACATTGGAACGATTATTGAAAGCTAAAGACGAGCCCTGTGTGGTCGACTTAAGTAACTGATAAGGTAATAGTAATGCTCCATAATAGGTGATAAGATTAGCTTTGGTCTCTTTGAATTATCCCGATTTTCAGTTGGTACATTGCCACATTGATAGTCTTTTCTTCTTTCTCCTTCGGGCTGTAAGAGATTTAGAAGAGATCATGGTTTTCTAAACTTTACATTTTAAAATGGTAAGAATGGGAATTACAAGTTCTAATATTAAACTTCAAGTAAATATGTAACATGGCAGAAATAGAAAAGAGAATCATATAAGAATTCATTATAACTCTATTGGCGGTTTTTACATAGACAGTTTTTCGCGTGGATACTTTTCTTGAGCGTATCATGAATCCCGGATGTCCACCAGATGACATAATTACAAAGTAACTATCATTTAATGTTTTCAACCAAGAAATTAGTGGCACTAATATTCGCAACCAACTCATAATATTCTTAAAATTATTATTCGGTGTAATGAACCCTTAAATACTTGAAATCGTCTGAAAGCTAACACTTGGGGTTACAGAAACTGAGCCATATGTTTTGATGAATTCTCAAATACTGCCATGTGTACTACAATAACCTTAGTAGCTGCGTTTGTAAAACATTTGGCGTAGGAGGTGGGATGGATTTTGTTGGAATGGGCGGGGTTGGTTGAAACGCTCAAATGTTCAAATGTTCACCCTCTTTAATAGTGAATACTGATATACATTGAATTAAACAAGTGTTTGTTTAGTAAGAGACAAAACAAACAATTATTTCATTAATTCAAGTGAACTAAACAAACAAATGCAAAAACAAACATATGAAGTAATTTGATACGACATTCAAATCGGTATTCATTCTAAACTGAACTAAACTGAACTGAAGTGAACTGATGAAAGCAACGAGACTGTGATATGTAATTGATATTACAATTGAATTGGGTTCCACTGGTTAGAGCTAGACTTGACGATAACTTCATGGGATAGACAGTTTATGAATATTACTAAGGATTATTTTTATATTTGGCTTATTGGTGAAGTTATATATATTTATGGGTGACACTGGGAAAGTGCAAGGGGGTGCACTTTTAAAAGCACATGTTTATTATTAAAACTTAAGGCGTCTAGGTTGTAGTCGAAATATGTTCAACACCCTGTCAACGAATTTAGTGTCCTCCTCTGCACAAAATGTTAGATGGTAATAAAAAATAAAAAATAATTTTCAAATTCAGTTGATAAATTTCATGGTATTTCCTATTGTCCCGTCTTCGCAGACACACTTCCCTCTTCCATAACGTCACACTTTTAGTATATTAATGATCTTTTGAATGAACCTAGATTTAAACTACTGACCATCACTGTAGCATTTTAAAAATTCAGCTAATCCGTACATAAACTTATACTTAGTTAATATATTATAGTAACCAGGCTATAAGAAACAGCGTAAAAAAGTCTTCAAAATTGTTATTCGAGTCTTCTTCTAATTTTATTATCCAATTTACACTCCTGCAGCGTCCGCGTCACATTCTCCTCCTCGTTCTCACTCCGTTCAGTTCAATTCAGGTAAATTCCATCAATTCCTTTGATTTGTTTCTTCTCCTTTTCACACGATTCCATTCTTCTAGTTGAAGGAGGTACACACATTTCCGGCTTATTGTTATTACTATACATTCTTTCTTTTTTATAATATTGGTAACAATGCACTAAATACAACTGAACTATTATTTTCTTTTAATGTTGGTCACAGTGTAACACAGCAGTATATATTTAAAGAGTAACACCTAATAATTTTCAAAATGTATTATTATTTTTTAAAAAAATATTGGACAATTTTTTTAAAAGAAATAATATTGGTTTAACAAAACAAAAGATTTACAAATGTACAGTGCAGTGCTTATTTAATATTATGACAGTCACAGACTCTATTGATTTAGTAGCACATAGCGCGTAATGTTAACATTGATCTCATAATTTGGGAAATTTGAAAATGACTCATTGAAGGGCTCTAGCTAGGTCACGGGGTGGCGCACCAGTTGAGTTAAGTGCAGCCCTGGAATATACCTGTAGGCCGACAAGGCTGAAGCGCTGACTCGAAGATGCCTCCAACTGAGTAAATATGATTGAAAGAAAGAAACTTGGCGAGGGGGGGAAAAATAGGTCATTCGTTGTAAAATTGCAAAATTCCGACTGTAGCAACAAATATTTTTGCGAACGTTATCCCTATTTTGTAGTTTAGGGTTGTCAATAGTATATCAGGTTCTAGATAAGCCAGGTATTAGTTTGTCACTAACTTTAATTATATCCAATGCCAGTTATTTTCTATATTATTTCTCTAATACTTTTCTTGTCATGTTCCCGTTGTAAGTATAGTAAATGGATCCAGTTCTTAATTGGTAATTTGTCGTATGCTCTTCAAACAGGCATACGACAATTTTATGTAACATTTTAGTTAAGCGAAACATCTTATAAATGTAAACTAAACCTCTGCCTGATACATTTATGATTATGTGAGTTCTTTCTCAGTAAACATTTTGGAGTCACTTTACCATCATATTTAAGATGCGCATGACTGTTTTGTCATGAAGGATCATTTACTAAGCGAAAATTGGTTATGATTTATTTTTTTAATGTATTAATATGCCTGTAGTCTTTACATTCTTCTTACGTTGCTTCATATATTAACATTTCATTTTTCAGTTAAATTCAACTTAAAACTATTGCTGTAGAAACAGGTCTGATCATGTATGATCATATAAACAGGTGTTCTAATTAAATTTAAACTCCTTCTGACATTCTAATACATTTTTACATAACCGATATCTCCTATGTTCTCTACTTCCTCTTTTTCCGACCTTAGTCCTTCTCTTTTCCTTTACTTCAATTTTAAACAGCCCAGTAAACATTTTGGAATCACTTTGACATCACATTAAAGATGCGTATGATTTTTATATCATAAAAGAGATCAGTTTCTTACAGTCGTTCATATGAAATGTTTAATTTATCGGCTACAAATGACGAATCCACTCCACCTGTTGGAATACAAATGAAGATAAAGTAATGCGAACTATAATTGAAGTGTAATAGTGATAGAAACGTCACAAAACAGGACACTTCACCAAATTACTTACTGTGTTGGTTCGGCGATTAAACGCGAAAACAAAGCTGTCTAACATCAAGGATCAATTCTTACTATACTGTCTCTAAATATTTTGTTTCTATGATTCTAATAGTACAAAATGGTGAATAAAGTAAAAATTTTATGACTTTCTTATTCATAATTCGTGGCTGATTCAAATATACTCGCAAAACAGAGATATGTTCGCAGTTCGTTTCCTTATACTCGTTTCATTCCAGCATCTGTTAAGTCCGTATCCTGTGCTGTCGCCTGTCGGACACAAATAAACGTCCAAACGGAATTGACGTGTTTCACATCAGTCTACGGGTTCAGCCTTCACTTGACTCTAATCGACGGATCGATCACAATTCACAGGATCATATATTATTCATATTTTAGTTATTAAAAAACACAAGTCATCAACGAACAGCGTTTTGTTCTCTGCGACAGTGCTGCCATCTTGCCCTGTGTTAACCTGACAAACGTTGAGTAAAAATTTAACTTTATTTTTAATTTAATAGTAATAAAATAAATTTACAAACTTATTAAAAAAAAATTGGAATTGTGAAGTTTATTATTTAATAAAATAGAATTAACTTTTGATATATAATACATAAATAATAATAAAATTATATTATTATTGCCATAATCCGATCTTACAATAATAAAATAACTAATACTACTTAACTCCCTAACAATATATGAATAAAAATGTTATAAATACCGAGCAAGTTAAATAAACTTGCTACAATTATAATACTATATTAAAATAACGTATATTTTAATACAAAATATTCTTATTCAAATTTTATTTATATCAAAAAAGTATTCATATTCTTAACTCGTTCAAGAAAGATCTCCAAAAAACTAACAATGAAAAAACACCTTAAAAGTTAGGTTACTTGTATTGTATTACTATATACTTACGAATAGTCGAGTGAATTCGGGATATGTCGGCTAACTTCGGGTTATTTATTATTATTTAAATGAGTTTACATTTTAATATTTTTTTGAATGATTTTTTTATACAAAGGAATGCGGGTGCAACCTTTTGGAAATATATAATGTTCGACAAGGTGTGTAGCCCAGCATCTCTAGAGATTCATCTCGGATGATGCAAGGCTTGGTGCTTGTCGGCAATGAAATAAAACTGAGTAGGAGAGTTACATTTGTAAATATTATTCCTTGATTGCAAAAGTTAATCTGTTCTTGAAATTTGTAACGATATACCGGACAGTTTTGACGGAACCGGCAAACCGGAGCGTGATGTATGGAATAACGTACAGTTATATCGTCTTAAACAAAATTAAACTTAATTGAAATGTATGTAGTATTAATGTAGATCGACATTGAAGTGTGACGCCAAAAGCCTTAAGTGTGGTCCACCTCGTGGAGTTTTTATTCATGTAATGTTATTTTTCGTCGCTATGTTTTTTATTGATTCCAACTACACACCTGGCTTACCTTGCTAGACAGCCTGTCGCCCAGTTTACGCATTTTTGTGTTATTATTCATGTATTCCTCCTCTATTTCTCCCTATTCTTAGCTATTCTAACACCTCTATGTGTATCCTTTTACTTCGATCCTTTTAAGAATTGTGCTTAATGTGAATAGTTTACAATATAAGAATTATATCCTTGTAGGAGTCCTTATAGAATTGAGGAACATATAATATACCTAGAAACAGGGGCAGCCTTAGCCATTGCGAGGCCCGTACGGCAGAAATTTACGAGGCCCCGGGGAGGCATATCTTTGCGAGGCACTTGTTCTTTGTATAATTTATGTAAATTGTAACTAAGTATTTTTGATGATAATTCACGAGAAATAAAATTTTATATTGGAAGTGTTATAAAAGTTAACAAGCACAAAGACGACAAATATTAATGATGATGAAGGTACATAAATGCCTTAAAAGATATACGCAGTGATTCTAATGGAATTTCTAAAGAGTAAGGCGCGATATTCAAATACATATATAGTATAATGAATTTTTCTACTTGGGTTGTTGCGCGTTGCGGGAATGCGAGGCCCCTACAAGAGCTACGCCCCGGACGGCTGCCCTGCTTGCAACCTCCTAAGGTCGCCTCTGCCGAGAAGTAACCTGAAAATACGTATGTTACGTAGATAATACGTTTTTCTTTAAGAATTATAAAAAAAAAAAAAAAAAGTAAACTAAACAGTTTTTTATTGTGTTGAATGTACATTTTATTTCATTTTGTATAAATCATTGCAATAAAATTAAATGTACTTATCTCTGCATGTAGTAAAAACCTGCAGTCTTCTTTTTCAGACTGGAATAAGATTCTCTTTGGACACATAATTCAATTCGATCTATTTGCATTTTCTATAATCTCCAATTAATTTATATCCTGCCACAACTCTTCCTCCAATTTTGGTATCGCATCCTAAATCGTTTGCCATGAAAAATAGTACGGCACCTAAATTTGAAGTTGTGTTTCCAGATCATCATCCTCATGAAATAAAGACTACTACTGTACCTCCATCGAGGTGTAGTCTGAAATGTTTTCAACGTTCTCGCATTTTTAGTTCCTTCAATAATTTACCAACTACGATTTCCTTCCAGTATGTTATGAATCTTTTAGTTAGCGATGTAAACGTGCTTAATTTATCGCCGCTCTTCCTCCAACTCCAGAAGGCTAAGATCAAGACCCTCTACGACTGCTAGACACCCCCGCTGTGCCAACGACAAAAAATATGGCTCTAATCCATGATTTAATATACTAGAAACCGTATATAAAGGTAGACACTTAGTTTAGCTTGAAAAAATATGAAAACGAATTATTAAAAGACCACAATACCTTAAGAAAATGTACCTATAACTATAATAGTAAAAAGGGAAATACCCGTATATAATAAAATGTTAAGAAGGCGTAAAAACGTGTCCATTCTTAAAATAAATGTGTACGTTAAAAGATAAAGAATGAAAAAAATATATACTGGTATAGTATAGTGTAAATGATTCGATTCTATGGTTCGTATATTTAACGCTTCATTTAGAAACGTGTTGCGCCAATTTGTATTGTCGTGTCTTTTTTGGTTTATCGCCATCACCAATACTACTGCCCCCACTCTGGCCACTGTCGCTTCGTTTCGACTCATTTGGTGTGACCTGGGTATTTTTTTTCTTCTAATAAGAGCATTTTTATTATTAGTTGATGAGTATATTTTAGGTAAAAAAAGCTGCAGTCCGTCAAAATTGGAACCGAGTAATTTATTTCTCAGATAGTAACTTAGTAATAAATATGCATTATTTCTAACAATGTTTCTTTAATACAGTTATGTCCAAATACGGGCAACACCGGGCAATTCCATTAATAAATATTTCAAAAGTTTAAACAAAGTATTGTACAAAATAACAATTGATTATAACTGAGGTATTGTTATCCACATCTTTATAACACAATGCAAATGAATTCTTTACAAATATACAAGTAATTAATTACCAAATCAACACAATTGGTGCTCGTACTATGCGTCATGTAAATATTTTGATTTGCTTCAGAATTATTTAGGGATATCGTTACGTCATCGATGTCTACAGAGTAAAGGATCGTCTCCACCGATATCATATTATTTTACGATGTTAACTGTGAAGTTGCACTATGTTGAAAAACGTTGCCAGATTTATATATTATGCTTAGTTACATTTGGTGTTAATTTTAAGCACAATATAAATCTCAGACCCGATAAGTTTAACCCGTCTAGGGCCCATAATACGTTAAGGGAGAAAAAATAAGCATATTTTCGATAATGTTTTTTGACGACACAGTTAATATATAATTATTTATATAATTACTACATGATAAAATAACATTTGAAGAATACTTTGTGAAATTTTCATAAATAAATATCAAGAAATGAGGCATTGACAGCAAATTTTCGCAGATGTCACATGGTCTCATATCTCAACACTGGATTTTCTAAAATCAAAAAACCAAAATGATTTCATTAGTTGCTAAGTTTATGCAGGTAACGCTGTCGAGATTTTCTTTTTTACAGATTATTCAATTTTTACAGCACTTAAAAGTCAAAATACCGATTTTTCCTGAAAAAAATCAGAAACTTTGTTATTTTAAAATACGTTAAAATTAAAAAATTAAAAAAAAAACTCTATAGCGTTACCTCGGCATTTATGTAAAGAAAGAGTGTGCAAAATTTCAAAAGAATCGGTCTAGTAGATTTTGAGTTAGAGAGGGCACCGACTCTGAAAAAGCTATGTGTGAGAAACTGCATTTAAAAGTTTCAAAGTAACACGAAAGCAGACCAGAGAGGTGAGGACTTAAAACTCTATATCTCCGACAGTTTTACTCCAATTGACTTCAAATTTCTACACAATAAACTTAATATGTTGTACAATAATATAAATAGAAAATTATAACAAAAAATTAAAAAAAAAAAAGTTGAAACCTTTCTACATATTAATACTCATACATATTTTAATGTTGCACCAGTGGAAACGATGCTTAATGTTAATTTTACTTATGCTGATAGATCGAGAAGAGGTTACCACACATTGCACATCTTTTACTGTTTTTAAGTTGTCAAAATGAACACAAAAATAAAATAAATAAATGTAAAACATCAATATAAGATATATTAGTTATAACTATAATTTTTTTCCTTTGTGGTAGATAACAAGATGTACAAAAAGAAATAATATTTCTTAAACAATAGTTCGTTAACAAGTTGTTCGGGTGAGCATCGCGGCCGTTTGACCTTCAGGCCTTTGGGTCTTTCAGCCTTCGAGTCTTCAGAGAGGAGTTACTCTCTCACCTACAAAAGGTTAAATATTTGTTAGGTTAAGCAACGAGCTACAATAAAACAGTACAACAAGAGAAAAAAATACATACTCGTACTCTTCTATGTATTGGTATTGTTGTCTCTTTTTTTCTACTCTTACAATATACGTGATCATTAATTTTAATTTGTGTTACGAGAATTTCATGTCAAAATTATTTGACATATTTGCTGCGCGCATGCGTATGCGTTAGCGTATGAGTTTGTGCAAGTCTTGTAACGCAAGTAATTAGCCTGTCTTAAATTATGCACTTCAGTTCTTAAATTAACGATAGAGTTGTCTATCTGCTGTCCATATTTTAATTAGTCACAATAAGGAGATAGAAAATTTAAAGAGACATATCCTACGTCATTGCTGTACTTGTAATTTTTGATTTAAATAAATTTTAACATATTTATATTGGTGTTTTTATATCCGTCAACTTTAACATAATATATTTAAAGTTGGCGGAGTTATAGTTATACCAAATTTCAAATTCAGTTTTCCCGCATGTTTTAGATATGCATAATACGTCACAGAAGAAATAAGTAATCGAGATTATTTTTCCTTTTTCACAATCTTCATGGGATGCACAACCCAAGTCGGATATGACGTACAATGCATTGAAATTTTCTGTAACGTTGGACCCCTATACTAAAGTGACAAAATGTTTTTTTTTATTTGTTAATACCTCCTGAAATATAAGGAGTTAATAAAAAGTAATTAGAGAATTTGATCAATTCGTTTTATATAAATGAGGTTTTCATACAACCGTTATTCCAAAAGAAATTAATGATATTATATGACGGTATTTATTTTAGAAATCAGACTACTGCGTCTTCTGGTTCGATTCCCGAAACAACTCTTTCTTTTCTGGGTTTGGTTTTTATTAGCCCAGCCCGTCTACTTTTACACAATAATTTATTTTGCATGCTCCAGTTACCATTCAATTTGTGATATTGTTCCAATAAATGTCAGATACAATTTTACGGATTTTTTTAAACAAAAATATAAATCCTAACGGATTAAATTTGAATTAAAAACAACTGTGTGAAATAATACATAAAAATTAACCCCTTAACCCCCGTTTTTGGGGTTAAATTTAACCCTAATACTAAACCCCATTTAAAAAATAACTTGTACTCCCTTAGATGATCTTCTTTTTATATATTTTTTTGTTAAATGATACAATGGACATAAATAATAGAAAAACAGATTGTTATTGCGAGGTTTAACACTGAACGACATTTTTAGGGATACTTTATTAATGATAAAGCAAATTTTTATTAACAGAGATCAGAATGGTGACTTTGTTTAGATTTCTATACTGAACTATAGATACTTAGGTCGAATAAGGGCTATGGTGTCTTTAAAATAAATCAAATGAGGGTTCTGCTTATAAAAAATGAAACTCCTTTCTTATAAATGACTTTCGATTCGCACTGATTAATGTTTCAATACTTTTAAAAACTTTGTTTAAAAAAAAAAATTATTTTTATTTTTTTGAAATTCACTTCTTTCGTGAAACGGATTTAAAATATTTTCCACTATTTAATTTTGAATAAATTCATTTATTCTTAAGAAGTTTTTTAACTGTTAAAAATATATTCTAAGTTACAACATTTTTGGATCAATTCTTAATTTTTAATAAATGAGTGTCCTCAACAATTTGGGGCTCAATTTTAATACCCAATTTTAAAATGTGTATAGACACTGATACTTTCATATTCATTCATAGCAATATTGAAATGGCGGACGTAAGTATGAGTGCCGTGTGTCGATTCTTCGGGGCCCTACGCTGTTCACGTGGCCAAAATTTCGGTTTACTGTGCAGCAGTTAATTGCGTAAAAGCACCAAGTATTAATTAATAAAAAATAACTCTATTCTATTGTGAAATACTTCAAACAAATATATTGACAAATAGAATAGAATGTCTAAGTAAAAAAAGGAAACTGTAACGGTTTTCCAAATGTAATACATTTAAAAACTATACCAATTAATGTACAGCTATGAATAGAAGCTGACCAGGAAATGGCTTCGACAATGTACAACTGATAATTGAAAACATGTTTTCTTTGCGTAACGATTAACATATGAAATTGTCCTTTTTGTGTAACATTGATTCACTATTTCCGTTTAGAATTTGAAGATTTCTATTATTAAATTTGCAATGTCATTTACACTGCTATTCTAAAATTAAAAATCCTCCTTTACAATAACGCAAATGAACTCAAAGTACTATAAACCTGTGGACTCATTTTATTGTTGTCCTTTATCCTTTCACTCCATCGGCATTTAACCCTTCAAGACGAAGATTTGATATTTGTCCCCTAAATTTAACGATATGTCAAAAGGTGACTTGATTTAAATTAATCTAGCATGACAAATATTAGAGTCCTAGTGGAAAGACCATGTTTTTTATTATTTATCTACTATTGTCCTAGATTTTGCAAAAAAATAGACAAGTTCCATTATATACAATTGTGTACAAAGCTAGGGTTAAAGAGAGACAATTTAAAACCCTTTATAGGAAAGGGTTCCTTCCTCTGTATTCGTATTCGTTCCTGCGAGGATTTTAATTTAATTTTAATCCGTTATTGCAAAAAATAGCATGAAATTGTATTTGACATTTATTTGAACAATATAACAAATTAAAATTATCCGTATCATCTTTGTGCATGAAGGTACCTTGGAAGAATTGGTCGGTCGGTAGTTGTTCTTCCTTTTAAGTTTATTGCGCGACCTGCCTGCTTGTCTGCCTGCCCCATGAATCAATAATAAATTGCATTTAATTTGAGTATTGTTTGCTGCTGAAAATATGGTAGGCATAGGTGCAGAAACATAACAGTTTCTTGATTGAAGAAATGGAAAGGAAAACTCAACTCTTTTAAAAAGTGTAATTTGGAATACAGTTATTTTCTGTTGAACTATTTTAATCACACAATGGATAGCTTTCAAGTAAATTTCTAAATAGATAATATATCTATGAATTTACCCGCTCCTTAAATAACACGATGTATTTGAATAAAACACAACAACAAATTTCGTTATATTTTCTAATTTTCATTATCCCTTATTTGAGACGTAATCGTTAGCATAGTATTTAAAACCGCCAGACTTGATTGTTTCAATATTTATTTTAATTTAACAATTGAACGAAATTTATTTTAATTTAAAAAATGTATTTCTTTAAGTTTATCAAACGATCAATTATTTCTACCGGAATGTGTACCTGTATAATTGGTTGTTGATGGACTATAAAAAGTGAATTTCTAATTTGTGCTGAGCGGGTAAATTTTTAATGATTTTATATTTAAAAAAAAATTCTATCTGTTTCAACTTTAGAATCAGGCAATATTCTTTGCGGGTAAATTTTTAATGATTTTATATTTAAAAAAAAATTCTATCTGTTTCAACTTTAGAATCAGGCAATATTCTTTCTTCAATCAGTTGACAGATCAAAAACGAAACCGTTAAATTTCAAATTTTCCTGTTTAGACTTTCTACAGATAGCATTTCAAACAATTCGAACTGTCTGTTTCAGATTAAGACATAAGACTCTTCCAGAAAATGGATAGAAAGGGATATATACAAATGCATGTATTTCTTTATTATTTTTGACTTAAAATTATAGGGTTGTGTAATATAACATGCATTGAAATTAGAATACACTTCCTACCTGCGACTGCAACGGACTGGCGCAGGGTGCAGAGTGCAGGGCCCGAGAACCGGGTGATTTTGATTGACGTGTGTGGAACCGACATGACAGCGTAGAACAGAATTATCGCGTACAATATGTGATGTGTGAACTTTTTGCAAGTTTTGCCACCAAAGGGTTTTGTTATCCTCTTTGTTAGTAACAATAAGGTTTTGATAGAAATTTTAATATATAATTTTATTTAGTAACATGCTAAGTTTTTGTTAAAGGAAGGAATTATACCAACTGAAATAATTCAATGAAATCAAAAATCTGTTCTTTCAGTGGGTATGAATATTCAGTAATAATACCTGAAGGATTTATATTAATATAATGAAAATATTGCAGCGGAAAAGAATAATATTGCAGCAGTATATGAAAAATCCGTTAAAATACAAAATTATTGAAAATCAAGACACCTTTCAAGAGACGCTAATTCAAGAACACCATCGTACATTTATAACCGAAATGCAGAAGAATCCACACTCACAGGCCTCCGTTCCTCCGGGGTAATGGGGTGCTCTTCCTATTTCTCCATTGGATTTGGAGTTGTTCTGATAATGTACCGACTGTTTTCTTTTGCACCATTGTTAAAGGTCGTTTTTTAATTAGTTATTTAAATGTTTTCACAGTTGATTCTATAATAATATTAGGGTTTTAGAACTATTTGGCGATAAGATATTGTTTATAAAAGTTCGAATCAGGTTCTTCAATAACTATACCTTCGTCGCTTTCTTTATTTTAAGGAAGAAACACTCTAAAAATTATGAACCTTATTCTATTAATATCTTCACCCTTCTTGTTTCTCCTAATAAAAATTCAAGTAACCAGTAAATAATAAAATCAACTACTCTAATCAATTTTGCTTGGCTGATGATTCTAGTTCAGTTCTAAAATCTTCTATTTTTTATTGTCGATCTGAATGCCTAATATGTCAGTCTTTCTTTATACAAAAATACCTGTGTCGCATTACCATATGACGCAATGGCATTGTACCTTTATACATTTGCATACGATGCAACAATTTACATAGAAGGAAGGAAGTAAGGGAAGGGAAGTAATGTGACATTCGCGTTCTAATTTACATACTTTGTGCCAGGATCTCAAGTAGTTTAACACGGATTTGATTTATTTATTTGATTCATTTGACAGTTTTGTTATTTAAATTGCCAGCCAGCCCATACCAGAAGTGTGACTTACTTTGTGCTTGATAAATAGGCTTAAACTTACAATCGAATAATGGTTTAATATCTGTTAAACACACAAGGAGATTGTTGGAATACAAATATTTATAGATAATTCCTATATCTTCATTTTTGACTTAGTATTGCGGGACTTTTAAATGATATATTGCTAGTATACAAATAAAGGGTTAAGGATTCTCTGAATGAGTAAGATTTCTGCTGAAATATTGAAAATTTGGAACTGCACATTATCCTTTATAATATCTGAAGGGAAATATTCTAGTTATGTAATATTTCGATGAGTTACAGTCAGTGCTGGAATACATCTTTTGACAATTAATGCCAAATGTCCCACAAAGCGTGGATGTATATCATTGTCTAATAAAGTTTCGCCCAAAAAAAATAAGCTGTCCGGTGTTAAAAGAGAACAAACATAACCAAACTAGTGTCGTAACGTGTCGTTTTCCAAATCCTTAAGTAACATCTAATGAAACTAAGAGAATGTCCAATTAAAGACAATTATGACAAGAGAAAAATGATTTTCGCGAAAGACCTAAACATCTTTTTTAAATTCTATTCTGCGTTATCTAATTTAAATTTTTTTAACCTTGTTTGTAAATGAGAGACCTAATGAATTAGGTGGAAAAGTAACCAAACGATCATTTGGACAAGAATTATGAAGTAAAAAGGGCCTCACGAAAGTCTAACAGAACTGTTAAACAAAATGCCTCGAATATCTTAATCCGACTCTAATTACAGCGGATGTTTTGGCGTTAATTATTAACCAATTAATTAAATAAATATATATGTGGCATTTTGCAAAGGAAATGCGAAATCAACTAGCAACTTGATTGGTGGGAGCAACTGTCCCTACTCGCGGACGCCTATGAATACATATAAAAAACGCTAGATAATTTTAGAAGAATACTCTGAATTGATATAAAATTAAAGACAACCTTAAATAATATTATTTATGAATATCCAAAAGAAATCGCGTTCGGAGCTCAGTATGTGGTCAAACAGTGTTATTAAATACAAAACGCGAATAAAAAAATAAAAAAATAAAACACACACACACACATGCACACACATATAGGTAATAATTTATATAAACCACATAATTCAGGATTAAAATTGTTGACAGTTGTTTCACTTAATAAAAAAAGTTTCAAGTTTTTCTTTAACTTCTTCTAAATAAAATATTGTCAAATGATTCTTTTATATTAAAATAATATTATTTTAAAAAATAAATGAAAAAATGTTATATGGAATTTCACTTGTATAGAATGCTGAACTATAATTCAGACGAATCAGACTGCAAAATGGACGAACCGAAACATTTGGGAACGAGGCTGACCAGTTAGTTGCTTATATGTTATATCCTGAATTCCTGATGATCTTGAAAGGTGCGCTACCTCATCGCAACGCAATCTGGGAGCAGCTACTTGTTTTAAATTGTCCATTAAATATCCTTTATGTTTATTATATAGAAGAATCCTGAAAACTGAATTCGCCTAACTAAGCAAATTTGTCTCTGCAAAATTTATCCTATTTCATTAATAAAAATTCTTCAAGGAGAATGTAATGAAGTTCAGAGAAAAACTGACACTGGATTATATCTCAGATTGAAATTAGTCTTTCTACCACTCTCAATGCCTCAACGTGCCCTACTAGTCACAAAAATTTACCAAAAAGTTAAATTTAGCAAAGTGGACCACATACACGCTGACGCGCGAACATTTGAGCAAATCTTTTCAATTCTCTGTCATTTAATTCACTTTTATTTAAAAATAAAAACTGAAAAAAAGATACTGTCTTAAGACACCTTGATTGAACCAAAAACATATTGTAGTGTGACGAGAATCAATTGAGAATTCATCAGAACACCGACCCTCTACAGCAGCCAATTCAAATCATTAATGTCGTCAACCAAAAAAATTTCAGCAACCGAAGTAGTTCAATGGTGCGAGCATTGACGTACTAAGTTAGCGATCCGGGTTCGCAGTCTAACTCCGACGTTTTATTTTTGGTTAGTATCGATAACGTACAAATTAGACGTGCTTTAGAACTTCAACAAGAACGCTAATAATTATGTCTTAAGACAGACGTCAGACTGTCTAAAATAAATCCACGTCATCAGTTTCACCAGTCACCTTAACGTAAAGAATTTTAAACTGACGATCTCTTTAAATAAATATTTGCTGTTCATATTCAAAACAGCATAAAATTATAAATGAAAATAACTTTTATAACTTAACGTGTCGAAGTATAACAGATATGGCGCGATGCATAATTTATAACTCCTAGACCCAAGCAACTACCTTGGGTGATATTGATACGATACTATAGTAACTGGTACAATACATTATACTACACAAAAACATTATCCCAACTGCAACCAAAACGCCGCAAGGATTTTGGTGAGGAATTAATGTCCATGTACAAATATTTAAATATTTCTTTTCAAGGTAGTTGTTGTTTGATCAATTGATATTGGCACGCGATAAACACATTATTTATAAACACAAATAATTTATATTCAAAAGTGTGTCTTCAAAATTTAAATAATCAAAAAATGAAACTAACTTCATGGGCTTAGTAGTCGGTATTGTAGATCCCGCATTTATCTATTAATGTGATGTAAATATGTGCATATTTTATTTGAATTATAAGGAATTTAAAGAGCTGGAGTATTGAAGAGAGTGTGTGATGAAGAATAAATTTAAGTGTATGTCAATTGGACATATTGGAAGAAGTCTGCAAGGTTATAATACCTTTGAGTCTCTGATTCTTTGCAAAGAAAACGATTTCCTTTATTTATTTTCGTAATAATGGGTGTATAAATTGAAACTAAGAAAAAATAATGCCATATGTATCTCTCTCTCTCTCTGTCTATCTATCTATTACATTACGTACTAGACCTCGTATTTATTCTGTGATTGTCAATATTAAATTTTATTATTACAATGAATCATTGTTTTGAAATTGACTTTATACTAATTTTAATACAATAAAACGCTATTTCTTACCAAGTATAATGTATTAGTCGCGTTAGAGCAGAGTCTACTGTAGATGTTTCTATAAAAGGTGCTCAATATTTCTCATAATCAATACGAAATTTCCCATGCATATCAAATCGAACTTATTAGTTATTCTGATCGGTGTTCGGCGATCGAATCTGCAAAATGACGAGTGACGTGTCGTATCTCATATCTAAAGTAACATCAAGCCTTGCAGCTCGTACTCCATAGTCTATAGTCCGTAGTCAAGTCAACTTGACTCGGATCTGTCAAAAATACTTGATTTAAAAACTTGAATCAATTTATGAAGAACCAACACTAAACAGATGTGAGATAACATCAAAATAATAAATTTAAAAAATATTGTCGGCGGTAAAATCTAGTTAACTTTTAGTTAAAAGTGTCGGTTAAACTATCTTGATTGCCTGATAAGATAGGTAGCACCTGAAAGGTGTGCCGCGTATATTCAATATCAAATATTTTGTTTGAAAAATTAAAAATGATTAATTATTAAAAAGCAAAAGAAATTATTAAAGATGAGACAATTTACCAATGAACATAATTGAGAGTTTTAAAAAGGGTAATTGGAAAACTTTAAAAAATAATAGTAACTTGAAAGAAACGAAGTTCAGTCCACTTTACTACATCCGTAATTCGGTTATTTTATCACAACATAATGAAAAAATAGGGTAGTCATTTTGTTATATTAAAGCATGAATCACTCACATCAATTTCAGAGCTTGCGTACGACTTTTAAGCTTATAATTTCTCCTACATGAGTGCTACATAAAAATGAATTTAAGAATGCAAATTATTGTGATTGAATAAAATTAAATTTGGCGCCAACTGATAATCTCATTCCATTTGGTTCCGACGTACGCTTTATATTCAAATTGCCTGTTTTAACTAAACTTTAAATTAAAAAAAAGAAAGCACAGTACTACTTCATCGGATTGTACTTTTTGTTCGATTAAACTAACATTTTTAAAAAGAACACATATTTTATTGTTTTGTTATCAATCTATATATCTTTTGTTAAAAAAGTCTTTTGATTTTTTGATTCAGAAAGTTAAGTGAGTCTTTGAATTGTACGACTGTAACCTGGGAGGTTTTTTTAAGAGTCCTGGAATAGTTTAGTGATTGATTTGGAGATACCACTAAGTAGGTATTTTATTGATTCAAAAGAACAAATGGCATTGCTAATAAACAGTTGGCATTGGATATTTCGGACATTCAAAGTGATTCATTTTATTTATATCTGATTAGAATTTCATTTGTATTACTAGAATTTGAACCAATTTTAATTGGGCTGTATTTTTCATATTCTATTCTATAAAATTGTTCTTTACTTATAATATTTCGATAAAGTTATGTAATACAACTAGAAAATTCTGCATCCGAGTCGAAGGACCATTGAAAAAATGTGGAAGTTTTTCAGTCATCCGGCTCCAAGGACCATAGAAAATTGTGGAAGATTCTTCATCCAGCGGATGATGACCTAGAGGTCTATACATAGAATGTCGTATTGAATGGAATGAGGCTCACTACGGACATAAATAAAATACTAGTTTTTAAGCAACAGATTCCCCATTTAATTAATATTTCGCAGTCTGCAGCTATGTGTGATGAACCAACGGTGCAGGTCTTGTGGATGTGGATAAATACTCTAATTCTGCTTACATTCAAAATCACAAATTCTAATAAAAATAAAACGCCATCGAAGTTGTATTCGTTTTGATGGAATGATTATAACGACGTGGGAATTGTGGTTTATACAGGATACATTTAAATAATGCCAAATAAGCTTTCCGCAAGGCAAATATCAATTCTGAGAAACAGTTACAGTAGAGTATTTTAATTATTAAATTACTAAAGATGGAATTGAACTTCTTTACTATAAAGCAGTATTTACCAAGGTTCAACACTAAAGAAAAAATAATTTAAATATTTTTTTGCAATTAATTTGAAACAACAATCCCTTCAATAATATTCTAATGTTTTTCTTAGTAACCTTTTATTTTTTTAAGGAATTCCTTGTCTTTTTAACAATATTAAGGTAGGTGTCTTTTTATAAATGATATCTATTGTTATGTAATTATGTATATTTTTCTTGTGAGAGCTAAAGGAATATAAAGAATAATATAAGGGGGCTATTACATTATTTAAGTTATTCTTTTGTCTATTTTTATACATGCGAGATATTTCGTTCAGAGATTTTTCTCTGTACTGTTTCGGTCAGTTTTTAATATATATCTTTATATAGTTGGTTCTCTCTCGTCTTTTTCTTTTTTTTTAAATTGACCGACCGACACTCACACTAAGTTATTCTTTTGTGTTAAATATGACACACACCTGGTCCAAAAGTCAGTGCCGTAGAGTAAATATAAAAATTATGATTCTCAGATGGAAAATTAATCTTCAAATTAGCTTGCGGCAAACTAGCATGAACAAGACAATTTCTATATGAAAAGTAGAAAATTAATCTATGAATTAGCTTGTAGAAAACCAGCATTGCAAGACAATTTTTCACATGGGAAACACTGAAAGTTATTCACAAATAATGAGATTCACTTTTTAATTAGCATAGTAATCAGTAGGCTACAAGTATCCGTAAACTTTTAGGGCAAAATGGTCATACTAAGACATGATAATGATAATCGGCCACTTATAGTCACACATTATACTTAGTGACCTTTTTCTGAATTTCAACCACATACAGTAAAAGAATTTCTGATCTCAACTTCAATTATATTTAGTGTTCATTCTGATTTTGTGTTATCTTAATTTCTTATACAAGTAGATTATAGTATAAGATAGTCTATCAGTATTACAATATTATCAATTTTTAAATTTTCTACTTAACCAAACGCTGCAATTGATATTTAATTCATGGTGGTAAAAAATGGTATCTGTAGATAAAATGCATGCTGCTGTATTATGGTCTCTATTGCAATCATGATTAGGAGATTTAGATATACTTGAAAATTAGATACATTTAGAAAAGTTGGTCGAAAAGATGCTTTAAAAGACTGTATCCTACACTATCTTAGAAATATTCTATCTTCTATTTTTTTAAGTAAAAATAACTCTAAATTACAGTCAATTTAGAATATTATTTTCGCGAAAAATCAGAATTTATAAGAATTGTTGCGTTACGCCACTATTGCACTCAGCAAGTGATATATTCATACATTGACTACTAGTATATAGAAAATATTTTCATTATCCCCTTTTATATTCCTTTTTAAATTTTATAACGTACCGCACTGGATTCTTCAACGTGAAATAACCTCGAAGTTGCTAGACATCTTGGCACCAGGTTTTTTTTCTAATGTACAATATATAATAAAAATGAATTTTGGGTTGTTCTAAACCATTACTAAGGTGTATAAGGGTAAAATATAAAGTACACTCCGATTCATAACTATGATAAGATAAACGCACTTGAATGTTGACTCAAAGATTTACATCACAGATTGACTGGGTTTTCTGAAGGCCAAGTTGGTACATTCCGTACTTTAAATAAATAGATTTCATTTTCAAACACATGGAAAATAAAAGTACAGCAAATTTGCTCGTCTATTTGTAGTGACGTCACTAAAATAATTTCTTAAATGACTTAAGGTTTAATATTACATGGTACTCTTGGAAGAAGTCCGCACTCATAAGCTTTTTGATGTCACGTGAGGTAAAAAATCATGAAATTTGTGTGACGTATTTTATGGAGATCTATATATACGTATCTGATACATAAATATTCTATAAAACCTATGTTTATTTTTATAATAATCGTTGACCTGTAAAACACATTGAGATTATGTAGATTATTAATTATAAAAATGTTCAAACCAAAAAAGCTTGAGAAAATAAAGAACAGTGGGGTACAAAACATGTTGTACCCCAATGGCCCCGCTCCTCCCTGCCATTCGAGCCCCAACCCAGTACTACTTCTAGTACCACTACCAGGTTGATTCAAGTAAGTAATCATTTTTATTAACAAAAAAGAGTTATTACACATTTTAAACACCAACAATTGGTATAATACATAAGAAAACATATTATATTGTAAGATAGTTTTAGAATATAATATCACCAATATAAATAATCTCCTTTATACATTTGTAAGTAAGCTCAGCTTCAGCTCACTTTTGAAACAGGTTTAAGCCTGTTTTTGAATTACTAGACAACCAGTCGCCTACATTTATTATTTCTAAAGAATTTGAAATATTATACTAGTTTTTAGTTACTAGGATGCTGTTCAAAATATGCTGATGTCATGATTACATCTACGGTTACTTTAGTCACATAAATCTTTTATACAAGAAGAAATCTTTTATAAAAGAAGTAAACTTAGGATCAAGCATAAAAAATTCTCCGATTGCCGAGCTCCAACAAGTCAAATTTATATTCACAGAAAATGTAGTCAATAATATCGATTCTACAAAGATTCAAGCTTTGTTAATAGCAGAAATTATATTTACAATCTTGATTATTATAAATTATGTAGTTAATTTTTAAAATGAATTATTATTATTGTTAAAATATACATTTTTAGACCAAATTGCGAACAAATATAGTGCAGAAATAAATTCGCATCGCAGTAGTATCGTAGTTAATTATGAATTTAAAATCGCCAGTGTGTTCATATTATTCCATATGTTACAGAATTTACGATTCATTTTCGCGCGATTCTCTTTTCGCAATACATCCCTAGTCTAAAGAGTTGTCTGAAAGTTAATTCTATATCACCTCGAAAGTAAATATAGAATTTCATATATAAAAACTTTCATGCTCAATTGTTTTATCGGCGCGGCCGTAGAAGCACTTTTAATGTTATTTCCAAGTTCGAGTATTCTCCCAAGCTCTTCTCTTGTGCTAAGAATCATCCTAGGTAGACATGCCGACGACAATTTTGGTAATTCCAAAAAATATAATTTTTCTTAATATTTTTACTAATAATAATACAATAATAGCAACGACCTCCCAAAAATCAAAGGATAAATATTTGGTTTTTTACTTATTTCATATCTGTTTGTATTGTTAAGGTATAACATGCATAATGTAAAATATTTAATTACGTATGGTATATTTTCACCAACGTTCGTTTAAACCACATATTTAATTTTAAGAAATCATGTGGATTAGAATAAAACTAAGTGTAGAAAAGAATAATTAATTAATGCAACGTTATCATCTTTAAGTTCATAAGAATTTCGATAATAGAATGTGACAAAATCTTTTAAGAGCGGTAATACAATGCAGTATAATCAAAATACCAATTTATCTTCATCGCAGGAAGATAGAGACAATATCATGTCTCTTGCAAGGACGCTTGCCCCCATATCTTCACATGACCCCTACCCAACAATCAGACAGTTTTAAGACTGTAGTCTCGGCTCCCTAAAGGCCACAATATCGAGTCCATTTGTACATAAATTCCTACAAAATTATTTTACGGGCTTATTTAAATAATGGGCGTTAAAAGCGTTTTTTCGCAATTTTGCAATCATTAATTATCGTTTCCAGCTGTGATTTCTAGTTATCCTTTTTCCTAGCATTCAGCTAGCATAAAGGATCCGCAACAGTTGATGGATTTACGAGTTTAGTTCGTCAACTAAAATGAAGAATTTTTACGATTTTTAAAAAAATACTTAAAAATTATCATAAACACAATAAATGTAAAGAATGTTAAAAACCAAGCAGCATGCAAATGTTTCAAATCCTTTCACAATAACTGAAAGTAACAATTGCAGGAAATAATGGAATCCATCTTCGAGAGTATTCTTCTCTAAGTTTGCTACATTGGAAATAATGGTCCTTTTTGTATTAAATAGTAACTCTTGTCAGAAACATACTTACCTCCCCAAAAAAAGACCGGCCGGGGCCGGGGTCGGGCCCGGTGTTTGCTTTATACCATTTCTATTGATATTATTTGTTGTATTAGTTTCACTACATTACATTCACACAATATAAAATTGATCAAATTTACTACACATTTGAAAGCCTAATCATTATTTTCTTTTCTTTTTGAGTATGAAAAATTGAAATAGTACAATATTGTTTTGTGCCCTTTTGTTAACTGATTTTTTAATGGTTTTTTATTTTTCAATTTTGATATCCGTGAACAATTTTAATTTCTATATATACAAACATTTGTACGAGTGCAGTAATCTTGTAACTCTACGTCCACATATGCGTGTTCGGATACAAATGTTCACAGAGCACGTCATCCGTATTCTAGAAGCGAATCTGACAATTGGCAAAAAACACGAATAATTTTTACGTGTTTCTTTCCAAAATGTTTGAGATTTAATAAAAATACGTAAGAAATTACTTAGCATTTTATTGAAAAACAAAACAAATTGCGCATACTCTACTTCATTTAACGTAGGTTTAAGTCTGATGCTTATTCTTATCATCGACGACTTCCTACAATGTTAGTAGTATTTACAGTCTGTATTTTTCAGAGTGTACCACTTTTTAGATATAAAATACAAAATGAATCTAAAAAAAATATAACACTATTAAGTTTTAAAACATAAAACGTTTACGCAAATTTTCTACTAAAAAGAGAGAGCAATATAGCTGCTTGCATATTTTTTTATCTATGCTATGCTTTTCGGAATTTTCCATCTGCTTGCAACATTTTTCACATAACTTTGTAACTTTTTTTGGGATTGTTTGGGTTAGTTAGGTAACTAACAATTATTATCTTTTTAGTTTCTTTTTATTATTACATAATAAAATGTTATTGATAAATTTTTATGGTAAAATCATAATTTTTAAATATTGTCAGAAAAGTTATAAAATATAATGTTTATCCTTGACAATAAAGATAAGAATACTTTGTATATTTGCAGCCCAACAAATGTACCATTAAAAAGAAGAAACAAATCTACAAAATAAAAACAATAATTATATTAGAATGAATGCCAGATATCACAGTAACAATAAAAAAAATTGTAAACCATAAGTTTACCCCTAAATAGTAAACAAATGTCCCTTCTGTAGAATTTTATGGTTATATCAATCACAAGGATGATGTGAATGTGTTAAATCTATGTTCAACCCCTTTTTAAAAATGTTATAGGGTTAAAAAACAGCAATAAACAATTGCCATAATTAGCGACACAAGCTAGAACAGGGAACAGGGAGGAATAAATAACAGATAAATGTTTTCATGAATTACGAGTTTTGCAACAGTCTAAATCAAGGATTCTAGTTCTTGAAGATTTATTTAGTTTTTATCTTGAAAAAATAGGAATTGTACAAACTACTCTCAAGACCAAGTAAATAAAAATACGTAATTCCACATTTCTTCAACGTTATGTTATTGAAATAATTTATACCAGAGGCTGCAAAAGTAGAGCCTGCGGGCAGAATCCTACAGTGAACGTTTAAATTAATAAAATTTTATTTAAGACAATTATTTAAGATAGATAGCAAGGCAATTGTCACAATCAATTTTACTTGGGAGTTAAAAAGAAAATTATTTAAAAGAATTTGTTACAGGCGAAATGTGAATTAGTTTTAAGGGTCGCAACCACTGAATAACTTGAAAGTTAATTTGATCTAAATACGGACGAATTTTTTACTTAATAAAATTAAATCTCAGAGTAGAAGTTAGCTAGACGTTTAAAGTCAATAATGTAGAGATCTCTAGTCTATATTATGGAAGTAGGGGATATCTCTCACATCGATAATTATATGAGAATTAGTTTTATTGTTTCTATTTAAAAATTGTTTTACCAACATGTAAGGTTCGTGACTTTTGCTGGGTGACAGATGCTTGCCATGTTCGATGCGATGGAAATTCATTTTCTTTTTCAACAAATTGTATAAAATTTGGAGAAAAGAAGAACCACTTTACTTGTGAGTGAAAGTCAGAAATACGGCTCTGGAGATCGAATCTGAAGAAATAGCTGTCAACGTACCATAAATGCTAACCAAAGCGAATATAGAATTTTGTAATGGTTGTAGAGAATAGTACTAGACATGGCCTTATAAACGTAATTATCAGAAAAACGGACTAACGTGATTTATAAACAATTTGAGTATTTTTTTATATCCAACACCGACACCGACAGAATCGTAATAAAACAATAAATAAATAAAATTTAAAATGTTTTTCTAAATTTTTACAACTACAAACCTTAAAAGCATAAAATTAAGTAAAAGCGAACAACAAAAGTTAAGTATACAAGAACTATTTGACTAGATGACAAAAACATTTTCAACAATAAAAAAAAATGTATATTGTTGTCCCAGTGTCCAATAATACAGTGGACAATGCCATGTTTTAACTTTTATAACAAAATAACAAAAATATGAAATACCCTATTGTGTCGGAAACAAAAATTGAAGGCATAATATTGGTCAATTTCTAAAGGACATTCTTTGCAAGACCTGGATACGGTCAATGGTAAATCAGAAATAAATTCACAATTGTCAAAAATAATTGAAATGTTTATATTTTGTGGAAGTATTAATGATCTTCTCTTTGTCCAGCTGCTGGATGGATCGTTTCGTTTGATTTGCCGTTGAACTCAAACTGATGATACAGCGAGATAATAATTGTTGACACGAGGTAAAACACCCCAAATATTCAACAGCAGAAAGCTGTAGTTTATAGATTTATCTGATGTACATTTGTCTAAATGGAGCTTTTCCTCGTAGTTCATGAATATATTTCTTTTACGATTCTGCTTTAATGAAAGAAAACTTTAGTAAAGTTGAAAATGAATTTTCAATGAAAGTCAATTTTCTTGAAAGATTTTTTCCTAGTGAGTTTTTGAAGATATTGTTGCATTGTCAAGTTACATTATGAACAAACAACTGCGGTAGATCTAAACACAAAGAATTGGTCATCTATTGTTCAAGGATAAGTCAATTCTGAAAATACAACTGCAGCTGATATATCCACGCTGTCATTCAATTGTAGCATTGTCCAAATTGTCATGAAGTCCCTCTGGTATTGTATGGCTGTGACGTCATTTAGAAAAGGTTCTAAATCACGGTATTATCCTCTATATTTCTACAATGGGAAAATTATCTTAAGACAGTTGTGCCTCCACTGTGCGGTTGCACTTCTCAAGTTTTAAATGAGATAGGAACAAGGGATAGCGATTCTTCTTAAAAAAGATTAATTTTTAATCGATTCGAATCAAGTCTAAAGAATCAATTCAGAAAATAGTCGAAGTCTAGAAGATTGATTTCTTAAAAGTTGATTTTTCAATACTTTTTAAGTTTTATATAACTTAAAACTTTTATAAAAAGACACTAACCTTAACTTAAAAAGAAACAGATCTTTTATCGATTTTATTTCTATTAAATTTGTAAAAACACAAGCCTTTCTTATAATTAAAGAATAACTGAAGAGTGATTTTTGATTAATCAATAAAATCATGTAAATTTTTTTTAATAGAGTAAAATAATTAAAATTCCCAATATTTCATGTCCAGGCTTATAATAAATCATGTAAATTATTGTATAATTAGTTTCATTCCTAAAAAAAAAATCGAATCTCAATTATCGACTGTTTGAGAACGATTCATTGTTTAAAATCCATTATCCCTAAAACAACCTTCAAATTTTCGTAAAATTAAATGGCTTTTACTTCTAAAAATCTAACGGTCTTGAAATTAGCTTTCCTGCAATAAATTAATAAAAGTCAAACCATTTAAACATTTTTGTTAAATAAAACAACCTTATTTGAACGTCTTCCGACAATAACAGTTATTTATTTTCGTAATTCTTTTATTGACCTTTCATAAAATAGACCTCGATTTGGAAAATTCCAGACGAAGTATTTGTCTTTTATATTTATCTCTACAATAAATGAATATACATAATACAGATGATACATGAATACAATAAATAAATATTTTTAAAATTGTGTGCGTAAAATGTATTTTACGATGAATTTAGTCTTTTTTCTAATTGTATCTAATAGGATTAGTTACTTATTACTTACTGCCTTGTATCTAGAACCCTATTCCTGAGCAATGGTCACTATAATAAAATTCAGGAAGAATACAGGAATACTGTTTTAAAAATGATTCGTAAAATATTTCACTCATATAAATCAAATCTGTTCAGGAATCAAATCTGCTCAGGAATATGGGCCCTAGTCATAAATTGTCGGGCCTTTCTAACGCTGGAACAGATTATATTGGATCTCCGAATTTTTCGGTAGGGTGTAATCGCCTTATGGGAAGCATCGGCTTATCAGTGGTCATCACCGAGATTTATTGTGTAACAATAGAAGAGAAGCAACTGTGTTCAACTATTTGAGGTCTATTTGCTTTCTAAAGAAAGTATGACTTTAATACTTTTATACAACTAAATATACGGATGCCATGAATTCTTGCTTCATTCAAAAATCGCAATGCGTTGACTGCTATCCTAACACGTACATTTAGATGTACCTTCTAGTACTCTCCTCTGACAGGGCTTGATTCACCACTGGTCTCTATCAAATCTCACAAAACTTCGAGTAGGAATTTTATAGTAAAATCATTAAAAAATAATTATAATTTACCGATTGTAACAATAGAAACAGGAGCTGAAACGTTTTATACATCAACAATCAAAGGAATCTGTAATGCCGACAAATGGTTGTAGGGCATTGTTGCTATTTACACGATGACTTAGCAAATAAGATCATAATTATTTCTTTTAATTGTTGCCACAACACCATGCTGTTTCAAAGGTATTATCATTTCTTTTTTCTTATATTTTTTTTATTGTAACAAAATAAAATAATACATTTTTTGAATAGTTGTTGAATCAAAATTAAACTTCTGTTCGATTGGAACGTGAGAGTTCATCAGATCAGATCTTCTAATGATACTAAAGGTGGTTGCTTGGTTGGCTTATTTGCAACAGATTCGGTGAGATGAAACAAAACTAGTATAATAGAGACAACAATCTATATTCATCTGTTTCTCCTGTCGATTGTTGTACTATTGTGCTCGACACTTTGAAGATTGAAAATCTGTGATCACGTTCTGGAATCACGAAACCGATTTCTTTAGTGTTCTTAAGTATTACAGTTATAGCTCATCCAATTTAAGATGGATCCTTCTCTTCATTTATCTCAATATCGAACAACCCCTCAACTACAGCTCTGGATTAATCCTGTAACTAGATACAACAGAAATGAGAGACACATCTTAGTGACTAAAAGGAATAGAATTCATGTTGAAAGTCTTAAAAAAATGGAAGATACGATTGAATTTTAGGAAGGAGAATTACTTATCTTAGAAGAATATTTGTCTCAAAAAATTGTAACATCCTAAATTCCGATGGTGCAAACAGTAGTGACGTGGTGTCACGAACATTTCTGCTGTCCATCCACGTTGAGGATCATTTCTTCATCATCCGTTGACGACTCATTGCCATTCATTTCTAAAAATGTAATACAATGTTCTAAATAACAGAATACACATGTTCATTCTCTTTTTTGAATTTTTTATTGTTTTTTGTAGTTCTCCCGGTAGCAATCATGTTACCAGCAGGGGGCCACAGTTTAAAAACACCTATTATGACCAGCAACAACCTCAATTTATTGTTGTCTCTTTTTTACTTTTTTGATTTGTCATTGTAAGTGTAATAATTGAAAGTCACTTATCATTATCATTTTAATTGTTGGATAGTAGATTGTTCTGCGGTAGTTCTATTAATATGTTACAGTGCAGAAAATATTTATTATACTCTGAATTTATTTCATAATGTATCACAATTGGATTTACTAATAATAAAAAAAAGGAAATAATAAAGTCAAATTTATGATTAAATATTTTGCGAATAGAATTTTGACGAGGTATGGACAGTCCGCTGCAGACCCTGTGCATCTATGACTAGATACAGTTAATTTTACGAGAGAGCTAACGAAAAACTAATTTCAGATGGGGTGGAAGTTAAGAAAGCCCTCTAGTTGAGGTAGTAGGTCAAGAATTAATTTTCCAAGATCAAATAGAACCAAAACTTATTAGCTTATTCAGATCAAACAGAGACTTAAGCTTGATTGCACTAAATTCTAAGCAAATCTTAAATCGTTCGCACAATTGAATAACAACCTAAATAAATTTTTTATAATAGTAAATGATCTATGTAATTAAGTTGGCGGTGCTGCTTTTATATTTTATAATATCTATTGTATTTTTGAAAATATTTTTTGTTGATAACATTGCTACTGAATATCAAAATCAAAAGCGGTTATTTTTATTTCACAATAAAACATAATAATATAGATTTACTATTTAGATATGTATATAGTTATATCATATATATGTAGCAGAGATATCACAAACTGGGTTTGCGATTCCAGTAAATAAACTTTTCACTTCAATATTGTATATAATCAAAATGTAGACCTTGGAATCAATCTATTGACAATCACTGTTATATTATTGAACTGGCTTTCATAACATAAGCGCTAACAATTGAAATATTTTGTATTAATTCTAATCTCCTTCCATTATTATGTTAATTGTTCATTTTTAATCGCTTTTTAATTTACTCTTTAATATTTGTTGCTACTAGTTTTATAATTATCGTAAACTAAGGCTGGCTATGAGTTTGCAACGAACGTGTAGTGCTCGTGTAATTGTGCAATTAGTTTCACGTTTGTAAATTACGCAAAAAAGAAACGATTTCTCTTAACCTTTACTGTTAGTATTCAACTGTAAAATAGCAAACTTATTCTGCTTAAAAACATTCAGATATTGCAATAGTTGTAACTAGAAATTACTTTTAAAACCTCAATAGAAATATGATATTTTAAATTGTGTAGTTCAACTTGGGTAACAATTAATTATTAAAGTAAATTTGAATAAAACATGAGAATGTAATAATTTTTACCTAATATTACATTTCTTTTTATAAACAGTATTATTAATAAATCCAATATATCCTTAATATTTTGATTAATATTTTACATTCTATTAACTCTACTAATACTTCTACCAACTTCTAAAACCATATTCTTTCTAGTCTAAATTTATATTATGAATTACATACAGCACTGTATCCAATCGTGCAGCTTTCGTTTTAGTTGAGCTTTTCCTCTTTACTTCAAATAATAACAAAATAATTTATAACAAAATATTTTATTTCAATCTCAACTTACCGAGCTTTGAAGCTTTTTCAAAGCTTACATATTATAAAGTTCTACAAACTGCATTGCATTAGCATTTCTAGTTGTTTCTATACGGGTTCAGAACAGAAGTTCTTTTTTGAATCGTTATAAAAGTCACATTTGCTTTTTTAGATTCACTAATTGGCATTCATCAGAGGCGACAGCGCCTCTACTGTGAGAAATACGAATTATACATCTGAATTTATTTAAATAAATTGTTTAGTTTTGTAGTTTTTAAACTGCGGTGCTTGTTTGATAAAATATAGTACGAGTAGAGATAGAAGTATGTTCGTATATGATTCGTCAGCTTGTGCTTTTGATTATGGAATTAATTAGTGAAAATATCAAGCTTTGCATGATGAGAATGTGCACTCTGAGTGCATGTGCACTGAACTAAGAACTGCCTTAACAGATAACACATACAGAAATATTATTGAAAAAGTACAGAACATTTAATACCTATATACGTATGTCCCAAGCTAATGCAGAAAATCAAGATTCAAAATTCAATTACATGTGAAAAACAAGCCTCCTGATTTCGTTTTTTTTTTCAAAATTTCTTCTACATTTTCGTATAATTGAATTAATCACAAGCACAACACACTAACAAATTCGGACTCATTGCTTAATTATGTTTCAAAGTGTAAAAAAACCTAGCATAAAAAAGAAATTAAGAGTTTTGTGATTGTTACATCTAATCTAAAATTCATCTTAAGAAAAGAAAACAAAATCAAAAGGCTAAAATAAGGTTTTTCTTCAAATGTGTGACAAAAATGTGCCAATGAGGCTGAGGGCTATTAAAAAGCGATGATATTTATGTGACTTAATTTATCAATGACACCTTTCACATGAAACCGTCCATCATTTTAACTACAGGCAGTGTTGAACTTGATCCAAACATAATAATTGCCCGGATTTAAACAAATCAAATTAATTAACATTTATTGATAATTTTACAACTGGTTAATTTTTAAAAATTTTAAATTAATAAAAGATTTGAATAATAAAAATCATTCTGAAAGTACCATATATTTAATTCACACATTTTGTTCAATAAAATTGCACAATAAAATTATAATGAGTATTATAACATTCGTTATATTTGAATGTCCCGCCTGCAATAAACAAATTAAAGAGTGGCATACGCAGGTCTCTCAGTTTATACGTGCATTAGCACCTATTCGTACGGCTGATTCCTTTATTGCCACGTAGTGCTGAGAATAAACAAAATTATAATGTTTTCGATATTTATCTCTATATTCAATATTCGTAGATGACTCTCTAGTTAATGTGATATTTGTAGTCAGAAATTGTCATAGGATTATCAGCGTAGACTTTCAATTCAAATGGTATTAAATCGGTGCCAAAATAGGCACTAAAAATAGAAATAAACTATTAATTTTCACTTGTTGTGCAATAATTCAAGATGTTTAGACATTATTTTAGTGAATTTAATTCGAAATTTGTGGAAGTATGCAAATCTTACGAGAGAGGAGAAAGGAAGATAGGTCCGAGGAAAGATCATCTCAATTTCTGCGATGTTAGTCGACGGCCATAGATGCCTACTGCTATTTTATGGTTTATACAGATCGATATAAACAAAAATATATCAATAATAAATCGATAAAATAATCGGAAAATAAAATCTTACCTTGAGGCTACCAGGCCTCAGAATATTTCAGAATATCAACATATGGACCCCACTATTTTTGTACTATTTGGCATAAAATCATAAATAGAACAACACGTACGTACAGCATTTGTTATTATTCTTTATTGAAAAGAATGGCTTTAATAATAAATATAAATATTAAAGATTTTATGATTCTAGTGAAAAAGTTGTAAATACACACACTGCGCAGAACGAGCGCAGTACGAGTCCAATAAAACCATAATGGCGGATCGTAAAATATTAATATAAATTAAATAGCTTAATTATTTAATTGTACTTTGCTGCAGATGACTTTGCACCTTGCGAATTCTTAGTTGAAGTATTTTTATCAGAAAAAGAACAGACGCTGAGTCGGTTAGATAAGTCAGGAGTTCCTGCTACAAATTAACTAAAGAATAACTTCAGATACCTAATTGGAAAACGTTGATGTTGATAGGCCATTTATTCTATCCAAGTTAACTTGTCAATTGCTTGGGTTTTGTAATTTTAACAATTCGGCCCGCACTGTTGGTGTTACGCTATTGATATTTCCATATAAAAAATAAAGTTGTGATATTTGCTATTACTTCAAATTCATCATAGGATTATCTATGATTTGAAATCATCTTCCCCAAATTCATTGTCCCTCCATCTTCCATGGAAATACATCAGTTAGAACTCTGTTAATATTACTCCACGATTTCAAACCGATGTTTAACTGTTATTTTAGGATTTTTAAAATCAAAAAACATTTACAATATTGTACTCGTATAAGATTATCGAATAAAAGATATTTATTTCAGATATACCTAATTCTGAAGAATAAATATAATGGATAACAAAAGAATGATGCAAATCTCTTAACACCTGGTGAAACCTTTAAAAGAAAAAACAAAAATCAAAATCTCTTATTTTTAATCTGAAGAACCATATGTCCTGAGTTTCAATAAAAAATTGTTTTATTGTTATAAAATAAAATATAACTCCAATTTTTTATAATCTCCAATCACTGACGAGGATAGAAAATATTTTTTAGGAATTTTAAGGTGCTTCCACAAGACGTACTGATTAATATTTGCAAAGACGGTTCAAATGGCGTGCGAGAATCGGGTCAGAAAAAAGATACGGTTCGAATGTGAACTCAGTCAAAACTTCTTGGTCCGTTTAAGCTTAATAATCAAATTTTACTTAGCTTATCTTGGTCTCGTTGTCGGTGCATATAACAAAAGTAAAATAAATCGTAACAAATAAGATTTGATACATAATATAATATTTTTTAAACAGAAATATTTTAAGTATTATGATAAGCATAAAAGAGAGCGTTTCTTTGCTGCTAAGAGACAAGCACTGCTTTCCTACAATATTATGCATGTATTGCTCAATATCTTAAATTTGCCAATTCCAGTTTAGTTTGAAATATAAGTACTTGGAAGATTTCTAGGCTTGGTAATGTAACGGTCGTTACAAGATTATATTTTAGATCAGTTTAATCATATCAATGTAAACAATTTGATTGATTACCAGGAGCCTAATCATAAAATTTTTATTACTTTTTGATTACATTAATAAACCATTACGAAACAATAACCCTCCCCTCTCCCCACACACTCTAAATAAAATCACTTATTTCACCTTCGATCTCTAAATAATATTTGCCGCTACATTTACCATAGAGCCAGTATTATGTGCATTAAAAACTATTGTTAAATTCTTTTATTTACAAAAATATTCATTTGTTTTCGACCTTTTGTTAGTGATTCGTTTCATTTTTATATAATTTTTTTGTTGCCTATTGTTATATTTGTACAATTTAACAATAGAAACGCATTAGACCGTGTCGTATAGAGAAACGTGTTTCTGCGCATACCACTGAAAGGTCACGTGACAAATATTCGGATATTTACACACTGGCAGCCAGCTGTTGCTTTGCTTTTGATTTCATTTCATTTTGGTATAACACTTCAGAGAATAGTTACAAAATGCTTTGGGCTATTTTTAATCAAAATGGAATCTGTTTGCCTTTTTAAAGAGTTTTGAACATTTGAGAATCGTATCTGCTACATAAATGTTACTTTAAACAGATCTATAATAATAATGACGATCGTGGGGTAGCAGACACTAATTGCTTCAGCCGCTATTGGTAGATTTATTTTTAAATGGAACAAGTTTTCACAAATTCTGTTGATATAGTTATTCAAATCTATCTACCAGAAACGTAGAATACCTCTTAGATATAGACTTTATTAATAGCTTAGATCGTGAACTTTTAAGCTTCGTAAAGTCCAACTAAAATATTCTTTTTTTAAATTAATGCAACTAATTCGATTCTTTCTATAGGAGTAACGAAGCGGCTGTGCTTCCTACTTCAATTATCTATAGAGAAACACATTTTTAAATTACATTAACAAAAGATTTTGCGGAAGCAAACAACAACTGAAGTATCCTTATACAACAAAAAAAGAACTGAGTAACAAAAAACAAGATAGTTATCATAAAATAGCGGCAAATTTCAAGTACTTATGTACTTAAGCTGATAGCAATCAAAATTTGAATGAATTTGATATCTCTCAGTTTCAGCCTCAATAAAATTTTAGTTCTTCATACAAGTTTTTTTTTTTTTTGTTAAGTTGTTGGACATTGTTTGATGGATTAAACCGCCGTGAAATATATCAGTAACCATTTTAATAACGCGTCGTTGCCCTCGAATAAAAATAGATAATATAATTCTACTAGGGGTTAGCAGAATCATCCCTTAGTGCTTATATAAAGTGTAATCCATATGAGTATACCACACAAAAAAAACAAGTATCGTTACAATTGGTATCTGCTGGGTTTGATCGTTGCTTTTGCTGACCGTGCGAGCGTAAAACTATCGCTAAATTTAATCCGGTAGGTTCCTATGAAGGAAGCATCTGTAAACTGTAATACGGCTCGCAGGAAGTACAGATACGATGGCAATCCCTGATCTAATGACGATCGCACACTGCTGGCAACACCATCAAAAACATTGAATAAACACAACCAATTTGATCATATTGGGAACTTGGAAAAAGGAATAGAAGAAGTGAAAGTAAAAGTAAGGTAGAGAGAAGCACAAAATAATTCAAAAATAGGAACTGTAAAAAGGTAAACAAGTACCCAGTAAATAATTTAGTGTATTGTCCTGTTTTATGACGTTTCTATCACTATTGCACTTCAATTATAGTTCGCATCAACTTTATCTTCATTTGTATTCCGGCAGATGGAGTGGTTTTGCCATTTCTAGCCGATAAATTAGACATTTCATATGAACGACTGTGAGAAACTTAACTATAAATGAACTCTTTCATGACAAAGAAATCGCACGCACAGTATGATGTCAAAGTGATTCTAAAATGTTTACTGGGCTGTATAAAGTTGAAATAAAGAAAAATAGAAGGAATGAGGTCGGAAGAAGAGGAAGTAGATAACAGAGGAGATATCTGTAATGCAAAAATGTATTAGAATGTCAGAAGAAGTTTAAATTTAAGTAGATAAGGAATTTTATTATGAATTAGAATACGTGTTTACATGATTATTCATGATCAAACATGTTTACAAAGCAATGATGTTAAGCTGAATTTAACTGGAAAATGAAATAGAAATATGAAGCAATGTAAGAAGAATGTAAAGACTACAGGCATAATAATACATTAAAAAAATATATCATCACCAATTTTCCTTTAGGACAAACTTGTTGGAAATATGCGCGTCTGATCTGATTGTGAAAAAGACCAATAAGGACATGACGAACAGGATATGACTTGTCACAACACACTTAGTTCTTCTTCACTTCCCCCACTCTCACCCCCACATCACATCCGTGCAACACCTTCACAATTCGTAACACACATTCCATTTCCTACTTCCACTCTTCTAATTTTGTCTGTAGTTCACCAGTCCTCCCCTCTCCACTCCGTTTCGTCCTCCATGTGATTAAATTACCTCTGCTCGATAGGATTTCGATATATCCGTTTTTCTAAATACAATAATGTACACTTTATCTATAAAACATATTCATTTGTTTACACAATGCATCAATACCCTACTTTATGTATCCATATTGTTTAGTATTGTCCTCATCACCCTCCCTCTTGTTTCCACCCATTCCCTCATAGCACCCTGTTATATTCCTCTATTATTATTTTTTGTGTTTTCAACAATGTCTTGTATTTAGTTTTGTTATAATGGAAACAGATAATACCTTTGCTGATGCAAAACAATTGTTACAATTCATTTCATAGAAGTTCTATGAATACTGAAATTGTATACTGGATCTGAATCTGTATCTACACCCTATGTATATGAGCATAGGCGTCCACGGGGTATTTGACAGATGGGGGCATCGGAAACACCTACTGTCTATTTTGTCACAGATCCATTCTATTAAGTGTAAATTTCTATAATCAAGGAGGAGAAGAGGGTGGAGGGGGTTCTTCAATTGCCCCTACCGATGGACGCCCATGCATGTGTATCAGTGAGTGCTAAGTACAATATAGGTTAGTGTAAAATATTGTCTATATGCGTTACATCTACAAATGAAATTAAATTTGAAAAAGAATTAGTATGGATAAAATAAAAAAAGGAATACATTTCACATATGGGCTTTGTCACACTGCAACTGTCTCCATTGCGACTTTTCCAGCAGTAGGTAGTCGCATTAGAACTCCTTATCATGTGAGGAAGTTTCCATTTTAATGTTTATTAACATGCATCTGTATATATCTTATACGCCCATATTTAAAACTTACATCCAAGAGGTTTACTCATAGAGATATAAGAATAGAGTGCGCAAGAGACTGAATACTGCGATAAAGGCAAAGAGAGAGATAGCTGACGAGAGTCGTCTGTATCTTTTTCTATCCGAGCAACGTTTTGGCTAGGAAGAGACAGATAGGACACTCGGCAGCTATCTCTCTTTACCTTTATCGCTTCCTCTTACACTTCGCGCACTCTATGATTATATCTCTTTGAGTTGACTACTACAAAGGATACTATTACCTAATTATCCTAAATTTGAAATAGATTGACCTTTTCGGTTTTGAGATAAATTAATTAAAGTTCACCGCATAGAAGATGCAACACATCTGTTGATTCAAATTGTATCAACAAAGTTCTTAAAACTTGGTCAACATTTATGGCTAACTTGAACTGAAAATATTAGTTAAAACGCAGCCGTTTGGATTGTTAGTCTCCAAATAATTAGCTACTGTAATTCCAGTAGCTGTACTAAATAATTCAAATCGTTCTCCATACTCTTACAATATATTTAAGCGGGACATTTAAAATGTTATAATTTGATGTTCCCAGTGTTCAGTGTTTTCATAAACAGTGAACACACAATTTGTATTAAACCATTCACACAATAGGCTTATTCAACAAATGTAATACTGAAACAAAATACTATAAAGGGCTTAAAATAGAATTACAAAACCTTTCTATTGTCATAAAACATTATTTGAATCACAACAAAAACGTTTACCGGCCATTGTTTCCATTCAAAACTGTCCTATGTCCGCACACAATGATATAATTGAATCCTACATGTTCGACCGTATGCAGGGAAAAGATAAATGGATCAGTTGTATCGGGATTGGGAACTTTGCTATGTCCTTAATAGTGTAAAATGATATTTTGTGTATCGATAGAGCGAAGACAAGTTTATCACTATGTTAAAATTCTATCTATTTTCTGAAATATTCGTTCATGTCTCTTCTCTTTTCTTCTCATTATTTTTATTCCTTCCAGTAATACAAACATAAATCAAATTAATTTATATCTCACACTTATAGCTCACAGAACCCAAATTGCGCAATTATTTTTCAATGTCGCAACTTTTTAGAAAATTAACAGGCAAAACATGAAGCAATTTGAAATAGTACCCACGTCACACATGCAAAAATGTCTGAAGCAACACAACGTGGCTTTTAAATCATAATACACTCGTATTTTAATTGATAAATTTAGAGTGTAATTTGTAGAACCAATATAAGCGTACCTCCTAAGTAGTACAGATTTCAAATTGTAAGATTTTCGTAAATTTTTGTGTTTCAAAAAGAATTCAAAAAGTAAAGTATATCATTTTTAATAAACTTGTAATATATACATTAACAAGAAAAAGGTTTAGCCTTTAGTAAAATAATTTAGCAAGCTCTATATAACAAGATTACATATATGTAATTTCTAAATTTATGCAATCTTTATATGTATTTACTGAATTATATTGGTTCCCACTCCATTAGTAAGACATCTCCGAATATTGAATTGATGACATTACAAAATGGAATTTAAGTTATCCTTCATTAGTAGACTCTACTGTAACCTTTCTTAAATTCTATATTCATTAATTTATTTAATTATTTAATTTAGAGTTCTAATTAAATTTTCCCATTAGTATTTCCTAACCATTGGAAAACCTAATATTTCACTCCAATAAAATGATTTGTGCATACGGTCACTAACCATCCGATATGTGTAGAAGCGCTGCGTCCACTTACGTCATAGCCCAGCACAGATAAAGAGGATTACTGTGATTGAAAACAACCACTGAATAGAACTTGCAGAATGGTTATTATTACCTCCATGTCCATGTCCATGTCCATAACCTAAATCTACATCACTCGTAACATTGTGTTCAGGTATCGGCAACCGTATCACACGTGAAGAATTACTGGCTGTTCTACGAAATGTATTTGTTGTTTCGTAGGTTTATTCGCACGTTTAAAACAAATTACAAATATTTAATATATAGATACATGATTGAAAAGCTATTTAAAATTATTGATTTGAATCCGTTGTTGTGAAATTATTTGTTCGCGAGAATTGCCGCCCACAATGCAACAGCGCTGAAAGTCACTCATATAAAATCATAACTTTTGTACTCAGCACAGCCTTAGAAACTGTTTCAAGTGTGCCTGTATGTGCGTTCAGAAAATAGTCATTATTTGGGCTTTAACATGAGTCTCGAATTTAATTTTGTACTGTAAATTGTAATTATATATAATTGTAAGTAACTTAGTAAGTTACTTATTCTTATCCTAAATTTTATTAAATAGAAATTTGGAGCACCTTCAAGGACTTTTTTTTGGAATTTATAATGAACAGTACCTATAAATAATTCAAAATCATTAATTTCATACTTTTATCGTCTATAAATACGCAGCTCTAACCTAATTGCGAAGTTAAAATCGCCAGTGCGTTCATATGATTCCATATATTACAGAACTGCGGTTTTATATCGGCGCTCTAGCTTATTTGCTTTATTTTTGCAACACACCGATAAAAGAAACAAACCCAGCACATATAGTTATTAAATAAATGAATATTTATTTAAATATCTGTATCTGATAACGTTCCACTAGGTGTGTTTCAATGATAAAATAAGATTCAATCAAAACTCAGGCGCACCGCATCGTTCAGGCACAGGCACAAGCGTCGCGATAAGAGGACACATTACAATTGAACTGAAATCGAATTTCCGATAAACAATTGAATTTAATTTCCGCTTCTGATTGTCTGGGAGAAACTGCATGAATTATCTGAATTCCATCATTGTATTAAGTAATCTCCTACTAGTGTATGGTATGGTATGGAATGGAATGGAATGGTATACTACTATGATGACGTCACTATGAACACGAACTAATAATGTTCTAGTCTGTGGAAGAGGGGGAACCGTCTGTCACGGCCGTACCGGTGTAATATACACCGCCAATAGTGCTAGATTAGATTCAACTTAGTATATGGGTTATTATTAATATATCAGGTCAATTAATAGGTCGTATGTATGCATCCTTTCGATTTTTTTGTTTGTATTATAAGTGTACTTGTACTATAATAAATGTCCCTGTTGCCATTTTTCTTTAGTGAAATTTTAGTGCATTTACACGCTGATGTTCTTGATAACGAAAGACTTCAATCTTCCAATCCAAGATTCAAATCTTCGATGCCTATCCCCTGAAAGTTAGGTTGACCAGGTTAATGCAAATGTATGTGGCAATTTCCTCAATGAAAAACATGCATTTAAATATTTTTTTTAAATAGCAGCTGTGGTGCCCGCAAAGTAGTCTACAAATTGGACTTTCAAAAAAAAACGTGATCAAAAAAAGAGATTAAAAACAATTTTCGGGGAGTGTACCATAATATGTAACAAGATGTGACAATGCGGACGAAAAATCATGAAATTTGTTTGACAAAATTTACGGACGACCTCTTATTACATTCCAGTTAAAGAATGTAACGCAGTATAACTTCTTAATTAGTTTGTAGTAACTTAGCAAGTGTGAAACGTAATTGCAAGATTATTTCTATTTAAGAAGTAGAAAATGAACCTTGGAATTAACGTGTGATAAGCTAGCAAGTGTGATCTTTTGAATGCAAGATCATTTTCTACCATTGATGTACATTAAAGTTAATTGTTTTAGTTTTAATTTTCTAAATTATTAACTGTACATATAAATTAAAAAAATACTATTTTACGAAAATTGTCATCGTAATTGCGGACGGTTTTGAGTCCAGAATAGACTGAACATAGTTACATTTCAATCCCTTTATACAATATAAAATTATAACAACTATTTTTATTCTATTCTATATATATAAATATATATATTTCTATTATTTTTGATATAATTCACTAAAACGTTATTTATGATATACAATATTTATTTACAATAAATAAATGAACAAAAGGGGGGGGTATATTTTGATATTTGCTAAACTTTTAATAAAGGGGCAACATTGGGGCGCCAGCTTTGAATGGTGTTCCTCAGCTCATGTTTGATGCGCACCGTTCACACAATTGTTTATTATTTGTGCCGCATTTTGCAACATACTCGTACATTAGGTTTATTCAAGTTAAATCACTCATAAAATTGTTCGGGCATGCGCGATTAATTTAGTTAAATTGCGTTAAAAAATACACACACACATACTTAATATAATAGATACTTAAGTGTTATATAAAATGTTGTAACAGAGAGGTTGTTTTTTTTATAAATTTAACGGACAAATTGTGTAAACATTTTGCAATGTTTATTTAAATTCACTAAAGTACAAATATATGGAAACGTAAAAGGTTATAAATCTTTTAGATAATTACTTAATCTTAAAGTACCTTACACTTTTCGGGCAAGTTACAGATTAATCCAAATATTATTAAACATTATTTATATTTGAACAATTGACAATATTGCACAAAAATTCGCATGAATTTAGAACAAAAAACTGAACTCGTACCTTCTCTACTAAATTTTCCTATAACGCGTATATAAACTCTGCTGCTTTTAAATATTACTTGCTGTTTTAATTTTTGCTTCAAAAATTAATAATGTATTAATAGAATCATTTAGCGAACCAGCCTTATAATATCTTCACAGAATCTTCTCTTAAGCGATAAAAAAGTTTTAGTCTTTAAAGAAATAAAAAAGTTGAGCCTCATCCTCACGTCGTAAAAGCCGTTAAGAGTTAATGTGGAAATGATGCACACGTCAATTTTGACACTTGTTCAATAGTTGATGAGTTACTGCCACGCCAGTCGTAAATACGAATACATACTCGTAAATATATTTAGCGAGAGTCTGTCAGAATGTGAATCCGACATAATACACTAAAAGATACTAGCTTGTTGCAGATCGGATATGTTTAGTAGATGAAAGACTCCCAAGGAGAGGGAATCGCAACATTATAAGGATTACCCACCACCACCAATCTGACAAATTTTAAGAAATGTCGAGTCCTAAAGCAGACAGCTGCAACACTGAAAAAAATTCAGCAGTTGTAGCTGCATACTTCGTTTCAAAATTTCAGACGAATTTTCCTCAAATCTTTAATCTACCAACAATCCTATGGCTTGTTTAAGCTGAATAATCAAGCTTTATCAACTAAGGGGATAAAGCAAGTGCAACTCTTGCGAATATGTATTTATAAACACATACTCACACACACTCATTTAACAATCTTAAAAGTCATTTTTAGTTTCAAAATGTGTATATTGTATATTATTTATGTGTAAACTTTGACCTTTGGTTGTAAATTTCATTAAATTGTGGTACAAATAATAGACAGACAATGCACAAAACCTTTAAAAGTGTTGCCAGCTTTGACTTTTATTGTTACAAACTTGATAAGTTGTTTTCTTTCACACATCTGGCAATATCAACATGTCCAAACAAGATTTGCATTTAATACATGGTTTTTATTCTTTAAAATCGATCATAAATATTCACAATTCGTTTTTACTTTCATGATATTTCTTTTCTTTTTTACGCATTTAATATAAATTAATATAATATTAAAAAGTAATAAATTTCTATTACTTAGATAAAAATATCGTAACTATTAGCTTAAATGTTTCTTCGAATTCTAGTGATTTATTTTTCTAATGTTGGACATACTGTGTACCATGTCTAGAAGCCCATTACTTAAGTAAACTGTTCCCAACTGAAGAACTACAGAATTTGTGGACTGTAGTAGACAAATATTGGAACAAAATGTCAAAAGAGAAGCCAATTGTGTAAAGCTACTAAGTGTCCAATGTATTAACAGGAGAGTGACAAAATGCAGGACAAGAACCTTCAAACGAACCTTCGAACGAACGAAGAAAATAACGACACAATCGCAGAACGCTGCGCTGTCCCTGGCTTAAGGGCCTTCGACATTGTCGAGTGTTTCAATTGGCTACACTGTACACTGCTAATCCGTTGTGGAAAAGTGAGGGAAAATACTCAAGATTATCTATGAAACTATTTAGAAATGATTAACAGCGAAACGAAAATATTACGAAATTTATATTTAGTTAACTATATCTATCTATAAGTAGCATTAGATTTTACCATAAGAGACAGTGGCGAAATAAAGCTAGGCACTTCATGGTTTGTAGATTATAGGTGTCACTCATTTGGTATGCTTAAGAAAATAATAATTAATAAATGTGAATGTAATTTGACATTCGATTACGAAACTCTGTCTTAACCAAGATAAATCAATTATATCTTCGTTTTGAAGTACCAGACATTTTAGATTCCCTTAAGAAAATTAGACAAACATTAATTGTATCTAGTAAAATTACCTTTCTTAAGGTTATCTTTTTTTAAGATTACCTTTCTTGGGTGTGCCTTAAGCAAAATAGTATCGAGTCCCTCCGAACTATGTGTCTTAGATATTCGTCATTCTTGTCTTTCGGTTAATCTTACACTGTGCGGAATTAGCAATATAATGTGCAATGTATATACGGGACGCGGAACAAATAACTTTTGGTCACAATGTTTTTGCGTTTAAATAGCTTGTAAACCCAGGGAGAAAATTGTCTTATAATACTAGATTCACACTTGCAAGTTTACCATAATGTAATTCCAAGGTTGATTTTCTACCTCTAGTAATATGGTATTAGAATAATATTAGAAATAGTCTTGCTGTGCAAGCTTCCATTGTAACATTGCCTCAAGCTCATTTTCTACTTGGGAGCTAAGAAGAATGAAAGTGCGATGCAATACAATTTCTATAAGAGAAATAGAAATCAACCATGGAATTAGCATGTGGTAATCTAGCAAGTGTGATAATATCACTGCAAGACAATTCTATTTGTTTATCTCGGATTGTTTAGTGTCTCTTTGCAATAAAGACAAAATGGTCTTAAGACAGCCGTATCTCCAGTAAGAAATCTTCAGTTCAAGAGATCTGCAAAATATTAGCATATAATTTATGAAACTACAGACCACATTTAAGATTGTGCCAACTTAAGTGGTTGTTTGATTAATAATAACCCACACAATTTGAACAGTGGACAAATCGTTGTAGGTGCGCCACTACATATGCCACCAGTTTACCAATCTACCAGTCTACCAATCTACCAATTCACCAAGCCTCCTCAGCAATTCATCAGTTACAAACAAAATGAACATTTTTATTTAATAACGACTATTGTCAGTTCAACTCAAAATGTTAACAAATTAATTTTGTTCTCATGTGTGTTGAATATATTATGAACAATTTGTTAATTTATTTACTCATTTAATAATATAACAAAAACTTAAGTTGTTGAGTTGCATTCTTGTTTTTGTATTGTGGACAACTTCAATTTACACTTCACTGGTCAATTAACTTGTTACATACAGTGCAGCAAACATAAGAAAGTTAAAGAAGATCTTAAGAGTTAAGGGTACTTGCTACTTACTTTTCTTGTTAAGTTTTTTTTGTTTTTTATGTAACATATTTTTTATGAAATATGTTGGAAACAGGTACCAAGCGAGTACGTACACTAGAGACAAATACGACTATCTTAAGCTAATTTATCGTAGAAGGAGTGAGAGGGAGGGGGAGGGAGTGGAGGTATAGGGAACACCATATGAACACATTGAATAAATAGTAGCAAATAGAAAATTATCTAGAAATGCAGTTTTACACTTTTTAGTTTACCACAAGTTAGTTCTAAGGTTTATATAATATTTCTTACATAGAAATTATCTTGCAATGCAGTTTTGCTAGCTTACTACAAGCTAATTAAAGAGTTACACTGCCTGTGTACATAATTATTTACTGAAGTACTATTTTAAAATTTTAGGAAGATGTTTTTAAAGATTAGTAGCGATAAAAATACTACTTTCGTCCTTTCATATCTTAATGATCATAAAAACAAACCATTTCAAGTAATTAAATACATATTACTAGATTTTCTTTAAGTATAGAATACATAGTAACATAGTAAACACATTTTGTGTGCAGATAAATATTTAGATAAGTTATACAATTGTTTTTAATTTTTAAAAACATAAGAACTTAATTTCTCGTTTTAATTTGTTAAATATCTAAATAAATTTCTTTTTCGTGATTTACAAGAATTTTTCAACTAATAATCAAGCAAGTATAATGTACCCTTACTTTGTAAACATTGTAAGTAAATAATGTAAAGTCTAGTAGCTGGATTTTTAAAGCTAACCCAGAAAAAACAAGTAAAAACAACATAAATACTGGAAAATATAAGAATAAGGGAAAAAAATGTATACTAATTGACAAAGTCTGTATTGAGGATGTCTCGTGGGCTCCTGGTTACAATAGATGTGCACTTGCAAGACAAAGAGCTTCTACAATGTATGGTTTAGTTGCTTTAGATATACGAGTAAAAAAGGATTGTAATAATTTCAGTGAATTAAGTATTGTTTCGCTTATATTTATTACTTGCTACTAAAATTTGCTACTGTTCTAAGAGCCGCAGTAAGTACCCGCTAAACACGAAATATAGATTACCTTAAATCAAATAAACAAAACTTATTAGTAGTAATATTTAGTCAAAAAATTTACGAGTATATTTTATCGATACGTTACAATCCTTAAAAGAGTCGTTTTAAAAAATTTCTTGAGCAATTTTATGAGGCTATAAGTTCCTTTTACATGATGCTTTCGTCTCTAGACCAGCACTAGAATTCTGGGTATGCTGTTGCTTTATTTAATTGATTATATATAAACAGGGCCGGATTTAGAGGTGTGTGTTTTTTCCGTCAAGCCTTTCAAAAATTTAGTGCTTTGATCTCTATTGTGTAGGCCCCTTTCTTGTGGATGCCCCAGGGCAGTAGCCCCGCCTGTCCTCCCTCAAATCCAGGCAGTATATAAAATATAATCATAAACTCATATGGTTAGCATACATTGCATGAAATGCAGTCACCGCTTTGCGTATAATGAATAAATGTAGGGGAGAAGGGAAACGGAGGAAAGTTTTATGCAAGCGTTATCATTTAGTTTCTCGTATTAATTCATTCTGCCAGCCGTTTTTTAGTGCCATTCTCTCATACGTTTCATTCAAAAATCCTCAGCGTTGACTGCTTACCGCGCTGACCAGTGGATGCGTACTCCTAGCTGCCATAAACAGTGCCAACAGTATTCAACGATGACTATGATAGGACATTAAACACTACATTCTTCCTCCTTAAATGATTAAATTATTATCATTGTGCTTAATTACATACTATCTACCCATTCTCACTCCTTCCAAAAGAAAAAAGAAAAACACAAACAAAACAGATGAATTTTTGTGGTTTGCCGAACATATGGTAGTTTTTAGTGATAGTTTTTTCCATCACGTACTGTTTATAAATTAATATTAATTAATTCTTACTTTCAAACAAAATTAAGAAATAAACGTGTATATTATAATTTATTGGCTTGTAAATTTCTTTCATCGCTATTTGAAATATAGTATTTCCTAATAAACTCCTTCCTCCCGCTAGGCGATCTGATAGCGGAACATGGTTATGCTTTTAGAGATGTATCATATTATTTGACCCTTACACATTCTATTGCTTTGACCTCTGACCGAACAAGATCAATTCACCTTAAGTTTATCACAGACAGCGAACATTGCGCTGCATTGTGTTCATTCACTGAATGTGTCTTACAATACGCGTTTATTAATGAACATAACTTTAAACAAAGATGTTGAGAGCACTAATTAATAAACTAAAGTTACAACTGTTGATTGTTGAACGAAGATAACAATGTAACTGTGAGAGAAACAGTGATTTGGGACTGTGTTGACAGTGCCGCATTTATACATTGGTTGAGAATCCTGAGGTGAGGTTAGTTAATGTCAAAAAATGTTGTATCCAGTAACAGTTATGGGTAAACGTTTACAGGTCCACGCAGATCGCGTCAGAAACATTGGATTTATTGTATTTAATGTTGAAGGGAAGGAAAACGAGAGGCAAAGCGTATAATGACGAATAGTACTATGCGAGCCTATACGCAAATACGACATAGTGTAGTGAAATAATGCTGATGTTACTAATTATCAAACTTTTTTCCAACTTGTGCGGCTTTTAACAGAGACAAACTACTTTGCACTCGAATAAAAAAAAATTCTCTCTAAAATAAGCTTTTATTTAATTAAAATTACTATCGCTACGTTCAGTTGAAATAATTTGTTTACTTGAGAAATTGAAAGTGACGATATTTCTCAAATTCAGAAGTGGGAAATTTGTGGGTTCAGAAGTGGGATCGTTTTCCTGTTGACAATTATTTTTACGTAGTTTTCTTATTCATAGTTATTGTTGGTGGTCTCCCAGGTACTATATGAAGGTACATGTCAATCTTAAATCAATAACAAAATGTCTTAATTTAATTTAGAGTAGAAGCGGAGTCATTGAATATTAGAATCGGATTTGATTACTGTACTGTTTACAGTACAGTAATACAGATTCCGTTATATTTGGGAAGCTTTTTCTACCACAAAGCGATTCCGTCTGCATTGCTTATTTATTATATTGTACAATACACACAACACACACACATACTAAAACGTCACAATGTCAATATTTTTAATAATAATTTGAATTGTTGTACATGAATAACAAATTAACACCATTCTGCTTGTAAAACACACTCATACTAAATTTCTCTACCTGACTTCTTTAACTCTCGTGTTTAACTTTTTTTGATTTTTTTTTTTCTCTCTTTTCATTATTTACTTATATTTTTGACAGTGCTGTGACAACTTACTATTACACAGTTCTGTACAAATTAACACCGCCTTATTTTTTGTTGTTTAATTATTATTTTAAATATATGTATCTGTTAATATCACCGAAGGTATGTTTTGCTTGTGAGGTGCTGTTTGTGGAGTGACAGCGTTGTGCGGGAACCGCCGCGTAAGTTAAAGATTACCAATTAGTTGTAGACTTAATGAACACATCATTGAAAATATTTTAGTTAGGAAAATACTTGTTTTAACCCACATACTTTAACATTAAATTATTCTATTCAGAAATTCTTTTTTATCCAGGGCAAATCCGTACAATTTTATTAATTTAAATGTATTATTCAATGCGCTTATAAATAAAATTAATTTGAGTTACTAGAACCATGCAAACAATAGTCATTTTTTAATGTTAATTAAATTTCTACATTCTTAAGTAAACCTTTGAATCTTTTCTTTGCAGTTTTACATACAGTTTGTTTGAATATCTGAAGAAAATGCATATATATATATATATATATATATATATATATATATATATATATATATATATATATATATATATATATATTTATATATATATATATATATATATATATATATATATATATATATGTACATACAGGACAGAAAAATGTTTTTAATTTTATCTTAAATGTATAAATTTTTACAGTTTTCATCAAATGCTATTATTAAGGTATGTGTGTAATTATTTACACCTATGTAGAAAACAATTAACAAATAAAAATAAAAACTATTAATTTTTGAAGTACAGTTATAAGTATGAATGAACTTTTTTTGAGCTTTTTCTTTTGAATGAATTTCGGATTATGAGTGAAGTTTTGCAGCAAAAGCTCTGCATAGGTCGAAAACTGACTACATATATTTTTAGTTGATAGTCTAGATCGCTTCATCAGTGGTTTTAGGCTCGATTCCTGCACCAGCGATGTATTTTCTAGGTTTAGTTATTGTGAAATTATATATTTCATATAAAATAAAATTAAAAAAACACAACATCAAAAATCATTTACAAGATTCTAAGACAAATGATCCGTTCAAAGGTTGCAACACTGTGGCAGTCTACGTGGAATGAACTATGACTTTAGTATCATATTATAATCACAGTAGAACAGAGAGGAAAACATATAACCAACTTTGGGGATCAATAGATCAATTTCTACGATGTAGTGCTAATTATAATATTAAGTTGATGCACTTAAATAAATATTTAAAATATTTTATCAATTATAATATATTGTCAATAACATATTAAATATATTTGGGTTATTGAGATAACTCCAAAATATCAATATCTATTGTATTCATCTATTATCAACAGTTGGTATTGATTTTTACCTGTGAATAAATATATTTTATTAACAACTGATGTTATGATCTTTTTCACATCGCTACTTTGTCCTTTGTCACCAAGAAGACAACAAACGTGACGCCGTTTCTTCTTTGACATATTACTCATTGACCAGAGAGTCAATAAAACGCACCTCGATAGTTGGCTACACACTTAGCATATTATTCTCCCAGCCCAGTCGCTAGCTACCTGTATTAACTACACTCTTTTAATGATACTAAGTAGTAATTTAAATAAAGCATCGACACACTGTACTGTCTCATCTTCTTCCTCCTCTTCATCGATGTTGACGCTGCTGACGATACTCTTCATTGTTGTCACTCTGGCGACAATACTCATGTTGTTCAATTTAACCAATCATTTAAATAAATATATTAACTCCTCTTTTTTTTTAGTACTAACGAAATAATTCTTGTTATATTTTGAATTTTTTGTTATACAAATTATTGAAACAGAGCTCCCTTCCTTCATTTTAAATAACTATTATAACCTTGTGTTTCCAGGAATTAGCAAATGACTTTTTGTTTGTTCTAATTGACGACCATTTTGAAAATAGTAACTGCTTTGCATACTAATTAATAAATTAACAGTAATATGAAGTATACACATGAGCGGATTTAACTGTAGGCGCTCAAGACATCCAATTGAAGGGGCATATCTCAGGAAGCAGCTATCGCTCACAATATAAGCAAAAAATTTCAAAGCTTTTGTTAAATTTTTTTTAAAAAATTCTTAGACGTGGATTAAGGAAGTAATCTATAATTATAATTGAGTAATCTTCATAATTTGGTACAATCTCATTAAGGATCAATTTGTAAGTCACAGAAATTTCAAAGTTTTCCAACGTCCCCATCCCTATTGTCACACATTGTAAAATCCCACTCTCTCTCACTGTTGGCACACATTTGAAAAATATTATTTTTGTAGTCTTATTTTGTATTTTTGATTATGGTTATTTTCTCTTTTTGGAAGACGAATTTAGATTAATTGTAATGCCACTAAGCTCAAGACAGCTCCCCTTCCTTGCCACGTCTTGTCACTCTTTTGTGACCTCCCCTTCCTCATTTGTAACTAACTTCACGAAAGACCCAACATTTGATATGTACCAATATTTTTTTTATTATAATAAGTAAGACGATATTTTTCAGCGGCTTCACAAAGAAATCTAGTATTTTCCAGTCTTTGACATTTCGGTGACGATCACAACAAATAGTGTGAATTGTCTATTAACAAATTTTGGATATATTTTTAGTGACGGTGTGTAAATATTTAATTTACTGATTTACAACACTATTTACTTAATAAATTAAAATAATTATTAAAATATTCCATATGTTCTACACAAATAATAACACTATCCGGTATTTTTAATCACGTCAAAATCAGAACCGGCATAAACAAATACTGAATTAAATGTGAATTAAGCGAGTGCAAGAGAAGTTGTGTAATTCTTTTTGGGAATCCACAAAATCGTATATTTGCTAAATATATTTTGTTTAGTTTGACTTCAAATACTGAGTACTAAAACAAAACAAAAATATTGATTCGGAAGAACTAAATTTGGTCTTCCTTAAAAGCATATTTGGCTACTTAAACAGTGACAATTACATATTTATATTTAAAATTTCTATGGGTATTTGCTATCATGGATTTTATCTAGAAAATTCTTATACCATTAAATGAAAATTGTTTTAGCTACATCAATATTTACAAAGGTCGGTCTTTGTTTAAAAACAATCAAGAACAATACATAAAAGAAAATATTTTATATAATAGATAAATTTTCAAACATGTACTTTAGACTTAAACAATAGCATTACTTTTATATAAAAATGTAATCTATTTGTTTATTGTTTATTACATAGAATTAACTTTATTGATATAGTTAACAATTTACGAGTATTTAAACTAGAGATTGATATTTATGCTTACGACTTACATCTCAAATGATTCGGTCAAAGTTTTCTTATCAAAGACATTTATTGCTAAAGCAATCTTATATTCAACAAATAGCTTAAATCTAATTACATTTAGAAATAAAAAGTTTTGAGTTAAATGTATAATGAGTTACTTGTTTATCTAAAGGTTTGTTCAGTGACGAAACTGTACCATCTGAAGCCCGTGGCAATTTCATCGGATGTGGGCCCTTTCTTAATGTAAAAAAGATTGATGGTGTAGTTTCATTTTTATAAATCACTAAGTAAAGTAGAAATGTACACATATCATAGATTTACTGGGTTTGTTCACAATGGCGAGAGCATTGATGCTTAACGCTGACTGCTATGTCTTCTGGTTCGATCTGCGGACCAAGGTTATATTTTCTGGGATTGGTTGTTATCAAGTTAAATTGAGTATACAAACTTATACAGAGATATACAAAAGAAATCAAGTAGATCTTTCAAAAACTCATTGAACGCGATAATTAATTATAGCATAAGTCAGAGACATATAATAGAATAACGAGACAATACAATTCAATTCAATAAATCAGACTGTATGTCATCGGCCCCTTTTAGCGTTATCCTATTCTTTAAATACAATCATCACGCAGACAAATCTAAACTAGTATTCAAAATATCTCATAGTCATCGTAAATAATGACCAACTACTTGAAAACTGGACATTCAATTGAATTGGGGATGAAAAAAATAACAAAGTATAAGCTGGTAACACCCCCTCTAAAAATAATAACATAATAACACCCCGCGTTGTAAGACTGACAGCGCCTCTAACGGTGGAAGTGTTAATGAATGCAGACAAACACAAACCTTGATGATTATAGTAATCATCGCCAGTGATTATAATGATTACACAGGCCTGTTGAATTGGTAAAGTATTGTTAAACAGTAGAACAAAAATGTTAAATATTTCAATCAAACCCATAGGTGTATTTTGATTTAGAAAGGGAAGGTTAAATGGAATATAGTGTTGAAAAGAAAAGGATAGATTGTATGATATGTTAAAATATATTTTATTGTAGTTATGAATTAATTATATTTGTAAGTTTTATGGAATTGTTCGACCATTCTGAAAACGTGGATTCACTTATTTCTGAACTTATTTGAACTATTCTTATAATAGAAACGCTACGTTAAATTAAAACGTAAATGTATTTCCAACTCTGTTTGGTAATTCATCTTCCAGAGGCGAACATAGGAAGTACTAACCTCACTCCTTACACCTCGAAATTAGAGATGAGCAAACTCTTCATTTGGGAGACCAATATGTTTATCAATGAATTCCTCAAGACCTTTTATATTAAATGCAAGACGAAGGTAAATTTCTCCAGTTGGGCCGGTAGTCTTACATTGGTGACACGACTGCCTTAAGACGTAGAAAGATAGAGACAATAAATACATTGAAGAAACAGAGACAACGCAAACAATTTCCTCTTAATACGGATTTGTCGCAAGTGTTTCTACTTGCAGATTCGACTAATATTAAACAAAACTATTATCATGTCTGATACTTTATTACAAGGTTCAAGGGCTTTTGATTAAAGCACGCTTCTTTTAACTAACCCTATCCCACATAATTCATCCATTGATTACTGCACTCTACACCAGTCATCCTATTGATTATTCAAAGTCCCAAGTCCAAAGTACAAGTACGAACATAATAAATGACACAAAAAGTAGATAAAAAATATTTGAATATTATAAAATTATGCAAATCATGTTTCTCTCGTTAACAAATCTCGACAATGTTAGTTCTGTATCATTTATTACAACAGAGGGTTTGTTATTATATGACAAAAACCAAATCCCCGCCCTTAAATAATGGATGAAAACACTCTAGGATAAGGGTGAATTGTTAAGTACAAAATGTGATTAACAACGCGTGACCCTAACGTTGTTATTTTATTAAAACGTTCAAAAATGTAAACAAAATCTTTTAGCAAAATTTGCATTTTTCAGAATAAAATTATAAAAATGTAAACTGAGTTTCATTGAGTAGGTAATTTAATTTCATTAAAGAGAAATCTGAGGTTTGTCTGAGAGAAGTCTGAATTAAAACTTGAAACTTATTTCTTGTCTGAGCTTGCCACGGAATGCAGTTGATCAACTGGAAAGGATGAAATTCGACAGGCTTTAAACGGAAAACAATTAGGAAAGTAATTAGATGTATTGAATGGAATCTGTAGTACATTTGAGACTGGATTGAACGAAGTCCACGAAAGATTTATACCGGTTGAAATTAAAGAATTTCCTATGAGAATAGTTGGAGGTTATTTAGGTTATAGCTGGGTCAAAGAAATGTATGCGATTGTGAAAAAATTTACTCTGGATGTTTCCTATAATAAAGCGCTAAGAAGCATCTACATATGGGCGCCTAGAGCGGGCCCTATCGAAAGGATACCACTAATAACAAAAAGAACTAAATTAATCAATGCCCAGTAACCAAAAATTGCCAAACTTTCTGAAGCTAGATCAATAGACTTCAATATTTAAAATCTTCACAAAGCTTGATTATGATTTCTATATTAAATAGATCTTTAAGATATTAGCAGATGCTCTTTTGATCAAAAATATGATGTAATATTTAGGGCACGCTTTACAAATCAAACCCTTATTATCTGAAAACCACCCGCAATGTTCATTCAACCGCTATTTATCCCTAATAATTGTATTATTAATAATAAATGGCAGAACATAGAAAAGAGTAAAGAAAAATAAAACGATAGATCAATCCATCAAAATATTATTACAGAAAACGCCGGCGGGTAAAATATTGCGGCTCAGCAAGAAAAAAGGCTGCTTGAACTGCACGCATAATAGACGAAAACACATTGGTTTTGTGTATGTATATAACCAATTCCTAGTTAATAGAAAGTAGTACCTACGTAATTCTTATGTAGCATAAACATTTAACGTACCATGTTCTGTCTGTTATAAAACTACTACTAGATATAATTAGTACTTCGATGGGTGACCGACAAGGCACGCTGACTGGCGTTGGCATAAGCAGCAGCGTACTAGTTGTTACCACGAATATTTGGCGAAAAACGGTCTGTGAATTTAGATGCCATTCAGTCCATTATGAAAAGCGTTCTAAAATTTAAACCTAATTTAAAATTTTGCATCTTCTTTTTTTTGCATTTAATTATTTTATGAAATATATAAAAACATAAGTACCAACATTACAAATACAATATTAACATGATGTTTTTATGTTTTATTATTGTCAGACCTGTATAGTATACAAGTACTATGTCGTATAAAGTACAGACTACAATCTAGCGTTCTGTTCAGCTCTGTTGTGGAGATCTTGGCGTAGGGCCTTATTCCCTTACTCGTATTGTTACTTGTATCTCGGGAATGCTGCCTTGACAGCGATTGTGCGACGTCCATTGTTGCCACAAGATTAATTTACAATCGCGAAACACACATTGTTATGAATATATTGTGTATTATAAAATATAATAAGAAGAAGAATGTCTATGATGTGATATTATTTTATACAAATATAAATAATTTGATTTATATGTGGTCTCTTATATTAATATATATATACATATATTCGACGATCATATGGAAATGCAATTCCCTGGTCTCTTATAGGCACGAATTTACAATTTTATTGGTGTTGCAAACTTTCATTCTTCATTCCTTTGCGTTTCAAGTCAATATATTGACGGCCCAATCAAAATTCTTTTCTTTTCCAATGTCATATTTTGAAAACAGCCCTCGTTGAACACATTTTAACCACACTTGGCAAAAATTATGGTACTGTACAAGAGTTCTCTCTATTCTTTTTTGCCATATATTTTTTGCAGTATAAGTTTGGAAATTTTTTACTTTTTTAACATATCATTATAGGTCCTGGTAAATTCATTTATATTGGCGACAATATTTATCTTTCTTTTGAAAAAATAGCACTTCATCTTTAGTTCTTCGACGTTTTATACTGTGTAACTCCTTAAGAGAGAAGAAGGGCTCGTTTTTGTGTCTTTCATACTGTTAATTGTTTACCCATTTCATGTTTCACATATAACACTTTTTTGACCTTGATTATTTTTATTATTTCAACCCAGTGTCGGAAGTAGAATAGTTCGCCTCTTCCAAATCCTTTCTTGTACCTTTACAAAATTGATTAACTTAATTGCAATTACGAATCAGAATCTAGGATCTATTGGAATTGAGGGATAAGTCGTTGAGCACATCCCGCGCAAGACACTTTATTATTATAACATACCTATCACTGAATGTCCTTTAACAGGATAGATTGTTATAATCTATAGAAATCAAGCTTTTGTACATCATGCCCATGGCCATATAAAGCTATCCCTAGTTCCGGCCCTGTTTCTAACTAATTTTGTACTGTACAAGTTTTCCAGGAGGAGTGTTTACTGAATTAAAATGAGCTATTAAGGCGACTATGTATCATTGTCATGTATTGGTGTCATCTTAGTGTCAATTTTACATGAATTAGCTATAAGAATAGACTCGCGTTCAACTGACTTTAAGGTATTTATAACTATGTACATAGAAATTCTTATTTACTAGAAAAGTAGGTATGCTATCATATTCCAATGGATTCATTAAGATGGTGAACGGATTCATGTGAGAAGGCACTACGCTGACAATTTTGTTATTCTGCTATCGGATTTCCCAAAAATATTAAAATATTTTTATCGAAAACAAAACTGAAAGAATATCGGTGCTAGCTAAAACCGGAAAAGATCATAACTATCCCTCATACTAATATTTTAATTATCCTTTATTCTAGTTACACGTTTTAAAATGAATCTTTCAAATCCATCGTCACGAAATATTGTATGCACCACGTACGGTATACGTCAGTTACGTCACTTGGATATTTGTTTGGATGTATGTTTGTGTGAGTGCTGTGGAATGTTGTTTTATTCATTCATAAGAAGACGATCTACTTGTTAATGATCCACCTCCAACACTAGTTCCCACAAACCGAGACAAGGAGCTGTACAAGATGACTAGGATGTGTGTTGTCTTCTTCCTATTAGTATAGATCACATTATTAGGACATTGGTTACTTTAGAAGTTGTGCAGGATAGAATTAAATCGATCAGCTTCATTTTTTCAGTACTAAGCAATGAGGGGGTGACATAAGTGTACGAATTAGTAATGTATGTGAGCATACTTCTATATTAAAATAACTTTCCAGCAAGAACAATTTTATGTTAACAACATTTTGTATCATTTACATTAAAAATTTATTGAAGCAGAGGTGAATGTATATTTACAACTTGAATACATATAATAATAATAAAAAATATCAATATTTGAAGTATCCACTCATTTTGTTCGCTCTTGCACTACGATTCCGTTGTACGTATGTCTGCCTCGGTTAATAATTCTCAACCACTTGAAAAATAAACATACTGTAAAGAAATACAAGAATTGTAAAATATAGCAAAAGTTAGTAGCATTTCCCAATCACCGGTGGGTTAGAAATAAAAATTGAAGGTATGAATTGAAATTCGGAGTCCGAATTAGTTGGTGTTGGTTTTCCTTGAAAATACTAAATATCAGTTTAAGTCGTCAAATATGTTGTTAGTTTATTAATTTTATTTATTTCTGATTTCAGATTACCCGTTTTTGTCTTCTGTGGCCGGTAAGTTTGATATTTATTATATATTTTTGTATTTATCTGCAAACAGGTTCAATTTTGCCATTGTTGAAGGTCTAGAATTATTTCTATAGTTAAAAACTTTTACGCCTACAAATTTGAAGGTTAGAATCACGAGTATGTTCTAAAAGGGGCGCACACTTTATTACATTGAGACTAATCATTCATCGTAGAATTACGTCTGGTAAAATAAATTCAACAATTATTTCCAATAAAATTGTTAGTAAAATAGCGCCAAATTCAAAATATGCTAAGCACAGTAACGTAATGGTTTATCTAATACTAAAAATTGACTTTAGCCCATTAACATATCCAACAAACTTCTTAAGTAGAGATTATGGAATATTTAGAGGTATTTTTTCAAGGATTAAATTGTGATAAGGAATCCTTATTTAAATACTATTAGATTCATGTTTTCTATTTAGCAAGAAAATTGTTTCATACTAAATTTTAGAATTCATTCTATTCAGTGTAAAATTATACAATCTCAGATTCAACTTCATCCAGTATAAATTCTTGCAATCTTATCTGACCCTTATTTCACAAAACCGCACACGTATTATTACAAAAAACACAACCAAGAGAGATTACATTGTACCTCCAGTTAACTTTCTACAGTATCGGAATAACAACCAAAACATTTTGATACTTACGAGTGAGCACATGTTACATGTACCTTCAATATTTTTAAATACTCGTACAAATACCATTCAATCAGCTTTTGTTAAACTCTAGTGGTTGATTTTGATTTGGTTATAACAACTTAAAGTTGGGTTTCGACTTACGAAATCGTGTATTGAAAATGTATAAAGCACTTGAAAACTTCGAGATTCGTTGAGAATAAGCTTGTATACATATTCTTCAAGTGGAGCTTATTTAAATTGTAACATGTAAATAAGTATTACAGAACATTTTATTACTCTTGGTTATTGTAGGAGAAATAAACTTATGTAAAACTGTGAAGAATTACAACTGTATGTAAAACAAAATAAGGTAATAATTTATAATTTAAATAGATGCTCAGGTGGAAAATGAAACATCAAATTATTATGGTTTTGGTTATTAAGTTTGTTTATATCAAATTATAAATATGAGTCAATTTAGCGCACAAAATATTTACATAAAAAAGGAAAACCGTAAAAAGAAAAGAATTAAGAGTGAGAGGGAACAGGGGGACTGTAAGGGGGCCATGCGTTTGACTAATAATAAAAAAAATATAGATAACTGTATTTAGAAATGAATACATTATTATTACTGTTAGATTCTGAAATCGGCCAATTAAGCTAGAGCTATAAGACAGGAAAATTAAATATTGAAATAGTATATTTTAATTTGATTCTAAAAATACTGAAAATTAATTAAATAAATCTTAAAAACCAAAAAAGGTTCTTTATGATTGTAGTTGCAAGTAACATTACTTAAATATTATATTCAGATATATGTCTTACTTGATTACGAGCTATCTATTTCCAAATAAACTTGCCGTAAGACAAGAAAGGTTATTTCACCCCTATTTATAAAGTTGTGACTGGATACAATTAAATAATCGATGTAAAGGAACCTCAAAATTATCAAGTCACCGCGATCGTTACATTTGCTCTTAACGAATTTGGTCATTGAAAGCAAATATAATACATTTGTTTTAAAACTAAAATATTTTCAGAAAGGGAAATTCACCCTCAACAAAATAATTTTTCACCTCTATAATATAATAATTTTCTCCGATTTTTTATATCTTTTTTCAAATCACCTATAAGCTATACCCACTCAAAAAAAGCGTTATTTCATTAAATAATACACAATTTATTTGAAAATAAATGTATAAATACAAAAAAAAAACAAAACAAAATTCTCTCTTGACTGTGTACGCTTATGTATTAGCTCCCGCAATCGAAGCATGCTACAGCAATGTAATGGTAATAGTAATAGTGCTTGGTTTGTTGTTAAATCCATTCAGACCAACTAAATAAAGCTTTACATTAAATTGGTTATTATTAATTAATTTCTAATTGGTATATAAATACCTTGAAAACCTAATTAAAATTTAAAAAAAATAATACATTCATTGTTCGAGTTTACTATAATTAAAATGTGATTTTATTAATTAAATATTAACTAACTAATCTTTAATTTACATCGGTTTAGTAATTAATAATGACACGATATTACCTTGAGGTTCGACACGAGCAGATTTATTGTATTATCTAATGTGGTGACATGGTTCAATTACGTAAATATTCGTGTGTGTCTACTTCCGTTCTACATTAGACAATTTGATTTAACTGTGTCACTTTTAAGGTTTAAAAAAAGGTTTTCGATATATGTTTTCAAGAATCAATAAAGGTGCAATTGCAAGGTACAGGAAAACGTTTTTTTTACCGAATTTCCATAACGAAATAAGAAAAGCAGAAACGTTTTCTTCTAATGAAGAATAAAAACGAAAAATCTAATAACTACTTATTAGAAAATGGGGCGGCAAACTTAGGGATCACATCGAGCGACAAAAGCTGTTTGCTTGCGAAAGTCTGAAAATAATATTTGTTCAATAAAGCTTCATTCCCACTCACAGTTTTGATATTTAATTTACTGTTTTTATCTAATATTTTAATCTAGATTTCAGGTTTTCAAAATAGGCATTCCTAGTCACATTCATGTTTTAATTTGACTTTAGTTAATTTAGTTGGTGGACATGCGTCTTTAGTAATATAAATGTTGACAGTTCAACAGTTGGACAAAATTGAAAGTGAAATAATTAAAATTGCTGTTTTTAAAAACAATTAGTAATAGAAATTGTTTTTACTTCTTTATTTTTGACAAACTGACATTGAACTTCTTTTAAATATAAATCCTACTGTATTTTGACAGATTGTCACATTTTGGAGGTTATAATACAATATAGTTTTTCTTATTATAGAGGTTATAATTTCATATTTTCAACTTAAAATATTAGACCTTGTAAGGTTCTAAAAAAAACTAAGAAAACTTAAAAAATTAATTGAATTAAAAATGATACTGTGAATGACTACGCGTATTTCCATATCCTAAACAATTTAAATTAAATAAAAAATACAAAATTAAATTACAGCAGTGAGTGAGTGGAAATGATACTTCACTCTCTTGAATAAATATTAGTAAAAGTAAAATTAACTCTAAACTATATAAAATCTGTAACCCCGCGTCCGTACGTTCGTGTTCGTGTACGAATATACATGATCGTTCACATAATTCGTGTTCGCAAGTCAAACATTATTATTTATATTTATTTAATGACATTTTAATAGAATATGGTTAGGCTTTAGAATATAATTACACGTAAAATTAAACTTGCTACATTGCCACAAGCTAATCCCAGATTTATTTTCTACTTCTCATATGAGGCGTCTAGAAGCAAAGGTGTAAGTGAGAAATTTTGAAAATTGGAGAGAAGCAGATCAAATGGTAGAAGATATAAGGGGCACAGAGATATAAGCGAAAACTTGGGCAGACTTTACTATATAGTATGAATTCTAAAACCTACTGAATGAAAATGCCTATACGATCTTAACTTTAAACTCGTTTTCTGCGGTACAGTTTCAAAATTGCTAGCTTACTACAAACTAATTAAAGCGTTACATTTTCCATCTGAGTAGTTAAAAAGTACAATAAATAATAGATGAATACAAGTTTTGTTCTTCGATAAAAACTTAATTTCACAAAATGAAATCACATTCAGTGTAGACGTATTTTAACTATCTAAAATTTCCCTGAAATATTTCCACATAGAATGATTCTCTACACTTTCAAACTATACAATACAATATATAAATACATGTTCAATAAATGCGCATTTCGTACTGTGAATGAAACATAGTTAAGGGTAACAAAAAAACTATTAAATTTTAAATTAATAATTCATAACCTGTACACAATATACACAAAACAGCACAGTGTGCAGCCTTCATAATGTTTCGTCTCCTATTCCAAATCCCCCTACTTCCCCGTACCGCTAAAATTCAACCCCTTTCGCGTTGTACACGTTCACGTTCAAGTATTGTTTAATCGAGCCCCTCCCCACCCTCCTCTCTTTCTCTTTCCACCTTTCACCACCCCTTTATTACTCTCCCGTTATTAATATGTTGAACGTTCAATCACCATGAAAAATGAATTCATTCTTTCGAATATGAAGATTAAAATTTAAATCTAAGTACTTGTGTTAAAAACCGTGTTCATATGTGTAATTAATAATATATGTGTTATTTGTATGTGTGTGTGTGTTGCACTTAAACTATTACGTATTGAGAATATTAAAATTCTACGGCCGATAGTTAGATTAAATAAAAACGTGGATTAGATTTGTTGGTAGAGAAGAGAATATTAACATTGATCCAGTAATGAAATGTAGAATTCTGCGTACACAGTGAACCGTGTGAGAAGCGGGGTGGAGGGAGGGGTATATTAATCCGTCTCAAGCCCCGGCCCTGTTTCTTTATCATAAAAAGGTACCTTTTTCATAAAAAGATGCATCTAACATATAACGCTATATGATCCTCTTATTTTAATTGTATTACAATTTTTAAATAATCTTTCTCCGGCTCACATAATTTTAAGAAGACCTTTTTAATAATTAAAGGATCATAAAATATATTTAGATTCATATAGGAAATCAATCTCGAATGAAATTGAAGCTAATATACATATTTTATTCAGGAGTGGAAAGTGCCACAAGTTGCGTGGCATCAGATGCAACCTAAAGTGCGACTTCGGAAAACAAATCCAAGAAAAATAACTTTGTTTAATGTGTGACGTCATAACAGACGCATACTATAAAATTTGTGTGGCGTAATTTATAGATGATTCCTTATTTTGTCTCAGTAAACATTTTGGAGTCACTTTGCTATAATATTAAAGACGTGCAAATGGCACTATCATTTCACCCTTCAGAATCGAAGCGATATCACTGTATAATTTATTATTTGTTGTACTATAGAGCAGTATGCATTATAGTTGCAAGTAAACCATTAAACAGAGACAGAGATATCTTGTTTCTTTTTCTCTACTAAAATAAACATGTTCAAATGAAAACGAGACAACAACTATATCTCCGTTTAAATGTATGACGTTGGAAAGAGAAAGAATATTCTCATGAAAAAATTCTGACAAGTTCTTTTTCATAGGTATCTAAAATCTAAGTGAAATACAATGAATAGAAATAAAGTACTACTACTAATAAATATGGTTCAATATAATTAAATACCTTGTGAATATATTCAACAACGCGTTCATGAATTATCATTAGCGTTGCCCTAGCCATTCCACGTGATTGTTATGCAACACTCTTATTTTGTTCATTGTAGTGTAAAATAATACCAGGTAACAATATACAATACATTCAGTTAATAACTACTACAACCAGGCCCAGGGATTGAGTTCGATTCCCCTAATTAAAATCTGCGCTATTATATCACCACCCAGTAAACAATTTGGTGAAGTGTCCTATTTGGTGAAGTTCGAGTCACTCGTACAATTCTATTCTAACGCTTTACAAGTTCTCTACCTGTCACAGATTTTGTGTTAGTTTTTCATAATAATATTCTTTCTTTTTCCAGCATCATTCATTAAGTATTTCTGTTTCTTTCCCACATGGGTATATTTTTATTATCCGGTCATAAATCATAAACCTACTCCGCTTTTAATTCAGCAGTGAACCGTCGTTGCAATGTCTGTAGCTCATAAAAAGGACCTTTCCTTTGAACGACTGAATAGAAAACGAACACGTTCCAGACAAAAAATTCATGATATGTAATAGAAATTAAGTAGAATTTACTCCAAAATGTTTACTGGGCAGCACCCACCACCATCACCAACATCACCACCACTCACGATACCGTGCTCTGCCATTCATTCATTTACTCTGTGACTGTGATAAATATCAAATAATATATATGTTTTTCATTTATTGCTATTTTTTATTTACTCGTACATTATTATTTATTAATTGGCAAAGTTACTTTTAATTTATTGTCTGTTGTTTGCACGTGTATTTACATTTACAAACACGTGTTGAAATAAAGTCATATTTACAAAATTAGTGGTTAAATATATATGCTTAACTATCAACAACGACTTGACACTATTTTGATAATTTCTTATCGTGTCAAGGCTACGTATATGTCATCTACATCGAAGGTCAATGCTTTCTTATCGTATTTTATTATATATTTTCAGTAAGAAAATCTTTGATTCTAACAAAAAATGAATTATGCCAGATGCACACGGGGCAGAATGGAATTCCCAAAGTGTAACAAGACGTGACAAGGGTGACGATTTTCTAGTACGTCTATGAAACATTTTGCTAAACATACATTACAGTCATGTAATATTTTACTTAAGCAAAACTTGTTCTAAAAGACTTCAATGCTTAAAACAGACTTCTTAAGATTTTAAAAGCAATAAAATAGGTCACAAAACGTTATACATTCGGTAACATTGTTTATGTCACAGGTAACTTTTGTTATGTTAGATAAACCTTAAACTCACGTGGCTGTGTTTAACTTTTACATGGACCCAGTGACTCATCTCATAGGCCTGCCACTAATAGTATAAAAAGATTAATAAGTATAATATGTTTCTAGCATCATAAAGTAACAAATGTAACATATCCTAAACATTACAAGTTATATTAAGAAATTAAATACACATATTAATTTCATACAGTTTTCAATTTTTAATATAGAATAATTTTATTGCCATTAGCATTGTACGTAACTTTTGAACTGCAAAAACCATGAATATAATAACACCGGAAAATAGGGTGGTGGGGTTGTAGAGTGAGATACTCTGTGTTTTCACCCTTGTTTCTAGGGGTAAGTTATTTTATTACGGTGATTTAATTTAACACGTGTTAAAAAATCGCTGAACTGAATGTTAATTTATATATGAGTATAACATGATATGAATTATTATATTATTATTCATTGCTTAAATAATGAATATATTATTAACAAACCAATTATCAATATCATTTATTTAACAATAATAATTAATATATAGATACGTTTTTAAATAAAACTAGTGAACTAATTTAAGTTTTCTTGTTATGACCTCCAAGATCATGTGATTTAACTCAGCTTTCTGTCAGAGAAGTCATAAATGTTATACTCCATAAATTATTCCCAGTTATCAGCTGTAAAATGAATTCAAAATATAATAAATGTTTTCCTTATTTTAGCTACGGATAGGATAACAAAACAGTCATGTACTATTGATACAACCTACTTATAAGAGATGAGTCATTTGTTGGTATCTTTCTGTAATAGCTATACAAACGGCAACGTTGAATGTTTTTAAATGATTGTTTCTCTATTCAAGAGTGTATACCTTTCTATTATTTATAGAAAATAATTTAAGTTAAATGGTTATAAACCACAATAAGACCCTTAACCATATAAGAAGTGTTTGGCTGTTCATTTTGTTATGATTTATTTTTTTTATTACTTTTTTATTTTTATTATTAAATACATAAATGAAAACTAAGCCATAACTAGCTAATTAAGTCCTCGCCATTTTAATTAAGCATTAAATAAATATTATTATTTATTAATATAATATAATTAATATACTCATGCAATAATATAATATTTTGCAATATTTCAAACAGGAAAGGAATCAAGTACGGTAACAATATCTATTGTGTGTGAGACCATGCATATTCACCAACAATACGTTTGACAGGCTATTAGATGCCCCGTACTGATAACAGATTGATGATATCATTGATGGTCAGATTATGGTTTGAAATGTTCAATGACTTGTACCATCATGTAATCATACAATGTTAACTGTTTCTACAATGAAAATCACACTTGGAATATTTTTTCAAATACACTATTGCCATCTATTTGTAACAGTAGTACCATGCAGTAATGTTTCTACTTAATTCAAGTAGAGATTAAGTAAAACACAAACAAAGAATGTATTCTTAAGCTTCTTCGCCAGCACTGCTTTAATGTCTAACTATGGTTGTTGAACACTGAACTACAGTTGCATTTAGGGGGCAGATTGACAATGGAATATAAGCTTGTATCTAAACTATATGCATGAAATACTCCTAGCCTTACAACAGATAACATCGACTCGATTCTGCGGCAGCCAATCAGCCGTTAGACAGCATTCAATCTTAATTCAATCGAAATATTTAATTATGGGGAGATAAGAGGCTGGAGAACTGGTTTGGAGAATTTGAACACAAACTACTGGGTTGCAACTAGGTAATAATTGTTTTACACAGGTATAGATGAATCTTTGTGACAAATAGACTGTTAATCTAAATTAAAAAGTAGAGAGAATTAACACTGAAACCTTAATTAGATAATAAGAGCAAGATTTAATATAATTATATTGTAAGTTAAGTCAAAAATACGCTGTAAACAATTTATATTCTTTTTTACCTTTTACACATAGTATTTTTCTTGTAATTGTTTTCCCTTCCTTCTTTATAATCTCCTTTACATTCCATTTAATTTTATTTAAACTAATGTCTCTTCCATCAACCATCTTCTTCCTTCACTCTTCCCTTGCATATTCTCTAGTTGTAATTTACTTTCCACCTTCTCCCGACTCCTACTGTTAATGTGTTCTAATTTTTCCTCCTCTTCCCCCCACTTTCTGCGTGTTACCTCATTCTCTCTTCCCCATACCTGCTGTCTCTTTGTTTCTTTTTGTTTTTAGTCGTTGCAAAGTTTCTCGTTTCCTTACTGCTCCGTTTTTCTAGATACTCCGGCATTCTCCTCGCCCACAACTGTCTGCATCTTTTATTGCACTTCGCTTTAAGCCTCATTCCCACTCACTGTTTTGATATTTAATTTACTGTTTTTATTTAATATTGTAATCTAGATTTCAGTTTTTCGTTTAAGCATTCCTTTTCACATTTGTGTTTTAATTTAAGTTTAGTTAATTTAGTTGGTGCACATGCCTTGTTAGTAATATAAATGTTGACCGTTCGACAAATATTATTTGTGTCAAATATTATTTTTAATAACAATTAGTAATAGAAATTGTCTTCACTTCTATATTTTACAAAAACTGACATTAAACTTCTTTTAAAAGTAAATCTTACTGCATTTTGACTGATTGTCACATTTTAGAGGTTTTAATATAATATAGTTTTTCTTAATTTAATATTTTTAATTTAAAACATTTTAAGGTTCTAAAAAAAGTAATGAAACTTAAAAATAAATTAAATTAAAAATGGTACTGTGAATGACTACGCGTATTACCATTTAAACAATTTAAATTAAATACAAAATGAAATTAAAGCAGTGGGAATGCTACTTTATCCATTTTCTTAATCGTGTCCAAAAAAAATCATTATAGTTCAACCATAGTAATTTTGAATGTAAATTTCTCACAGTATACTTAATACACGTTGTCTATCCATGGGGCAAAGAGCTACTCTAAATTTAACTTTTTATATTCACAATTAAATAAAGGGCTGATTAATAAGAGCGAGTATATTAGAAATCTTTTAATTTTCCTTAAATCGCTGCTTCAGGCACTGTACCGCTGTACCTCTACTAGTACCGCAGTGTACCACGGGAACTAAACCTCCACTTTGCATTATTTGTGTTCAGTCATTGGAACTAAGGGTTTTCTTTTTATATACAGTTTGGTTTTTAGCCTTTTTTGACATTCAGAAATGCCCCCTTACACTTCAAATGAACCTCTAGGGCTTCACCTCATTCCAATAAATCTTAATAATATAATACGGAGAAAAAAAGTTATTTGGGGACAAAAAATTACATGAAAGAAACAATTTTAATTGGACGTGTATTCAAGATTCAGTAATTAAAGATAAGTAAGTATTTATATTAAACAGAAATAAAACTGAAGTTCGCCTTGTGCTTTTGGGAATGTCTTTACTAGATTCATTTTGAAGCAGCATAATTTTACTGAAAATGCAAATAAAACTAATTGTCTTACAATTTACATACCTTTAAGCCGATAAATTTATGACAAATTGATTACACAATTTCATAGCGCCATTGCAGTAATACACTTATTCACGTAGCGAAGTTATAAATAACCAAGTAATTATTTACCTCAACAAAATCTGTGTGATTATGTGAACCATTTATTTATTAACTCAGTCAATATTTGTGTTTGTTACTCGTATTATTGTTTATTGACTTACAAGTTATGATTTTGTTCTGTAGATACCATTATAAACAGAATATATCTTTTCTTAATCAAATACAGAGATGTATTGGTACACAAAGGTAGGCATGAAGCGAGGGGGTGGGGTAGAATGATATAAACTATGGCACGCTTAGGAATGGGCTTGTGTCCTATGTCTTAATTTCTATAAAAGTGTACTATATATTGATAAAGTGGGTTACTAGAACCTCAAATGTTCAATTATTTTTTAATAACTCCTTATATGTTAAGAGATATTAACAATTAAAAAAGACATTTTGTCTCTTTAATTATAAAGGGATTCAACATTCTACACATTCCAAGTGCATGTGACATCACAATCCTTGTGAAAGGTTACCAACCTTACAGATCATAAATCTCTGCTATATGTATTTATATATCAAAATATCAAATATTATTTACAACTATTTGAAGGAACAATAAAATCTCAATATTATGTCTGCCTTAGCAGGGTTAAATAAAATAAAAAGTTATTATTCTTTTCTTACTTGATTACTTGACTACCAACAGCTACAAAACATTACCACAGCACTGACCTACTCAACAAATAACTGACGTTAAAATGCATTTCATAAAAATATGGTCGACCATTTCCAGCGCTAAAACTACAATTCAAACTTTTAATTGCTATATCTCCGTCAATATTTAGATATTTAATAAAATAGACACGCCAATACACATTTATTAACATCAATTTCAATCATCAATTGAAAAATCGACCACTAAAAAATGAGGTTATAAGCCCATTTCATAAGTTCTCGGACAATAGACCAAATAGACTGTATTGAATGGAATCGAATTTATTCCTCTGGAGCATCTCATGAGAGCTGTGCTCGATCCGACCGCATATACTTAGATGTTCTAAATCGCCGTATATAACCTAGATAAAGTAAATCAAAATTGAGATGAATTAATTCAAAATGAGGTACAAAATTGTCAATCAAGGTTTATAGCAAACACAGTTGATAGACTATTATAGAATCGGCCCTCAAATGCTTATCTTTATGTATAAAAATTCAGCCAAGGTATGTTTGTGCTCACAAAACTCAAAAAGAAGCCAGTCAACTGACCAGACATTTTGACACAACGTTGCTTTCGAATACGCACGTGTTTTCTGAATTTGAATTCATTTCTTTCCAGTTGATCCTCGTCTATGTTTGTGTGCGTGTCTTTTATTTACTTTCCCATTCATTTTATATCAGAGTGGCAACATACATATATTAGTAATTTTATTTTCTTAAATACAAATCAATATATTAATTATTTTTCGTCCTTGTGACATCCATACATTCAGTTATTATTAATGTTCCAACTGGCAACTCAAACACCCACACAAACAAATACATACATACAATATTTTTACATTTTCTTATTTTCCTATTATTCAGACAGCAACCTCCGCCTCCGCCCCCGACTCCCCTTGCACCCCTTCTACAATACCATACGCTTCTATTCATATTTTGTTGTTATATACAATAACAAGTCGTTATGTCACTTGAAATAACGAACGCCGTTATGCCGTTAATATTATTAAACTCCCCACAACCCTTAGCCCTTAGAATAAGCGTAAGGGATGATTAGCAGTGAAAAGTTGAACGTATATGCTGCTTTCTGTAGACTGTAGACTGTTTTCTTGGGGATGAGATGGAGAGGTTTTAAAAAAATCCGGAAAAATAAAACTGATTTAAAAGTTTTTGAAATATAAAATGTTGCCATTATTTTTAAGGGTTAGAAATATACATCTTACAAGTTGAAGTTAAATTGAAAATTGTTCGACATAATTTGTTTGTTTTTTTCGGTATTTTACTGTTACTGACGCCGCGTTATCTTAAGCAGAAAAATAGACTGAAAAATTGTCAGCGTATGCAATTTTTTAGTGCGCACACCTTTACAGAACTCCTAGAAATGCAACAGAATCAAAATACGTGCACCCATAGATTAATTTGCGCTTTAATGCCGATAATTCAAAAATTAATTCATTAATTAGTAGAAAATGGATCAACTACTCTCAACAATTATTTAATATCATTGTTATCATGATTATAATTGTACATTTTAAACTGTCTTAATTAAATAAAGAATACCTTCGGTGTGCGGACGTCGTTAGTGGTGGATAGCCCAAGGTCCCAGAAGAATGTTATCAGTTATCTCGAGACTGAGGGTAGTAGACCATACAGCGGCATTGGCACATCTTAAAAGAAATCACTTGGTGCAAGAAGATATGTGCAATTGTGGAGAAGGGGTAGCAGACCCAGAACATTTGATCTTACAATGTACAGAAACGTAGGCCTGCAGAAATAATTTTTACAGAGTTCTGGTAAAAAATGGAGTGGTGTTGCCAACGAGTATGCAGGAACTACTGGCCAGTGTGCTTAGTGATAAACAGGATATGGAATATAGCGGGCTTAAAAGTTTAGGTGTAATAATAAATGAAATGTAAATATGTAAAATGTTAATAAAATGAATTAAGAAGGGCGAAAAAGGACCGTGGTTCTAAGAAGCCCGTGAATTATTAAAAAAAAAAAAATAATAATAAATTCATTGAATACATATTTTATAGAAAAGATTTTCATTATTTACTGTACTCCACTTATTATCCAGTTAAATTCATCCAAAGCGGTCTACGATTGTAAAGTTAGTTTTCTTTATTATTTAAACTAAAAGTAAAAAAACCTAATTTAACCTATTCTTAAGTTCTCCTCATTTCCCAACCACAATTGTGACGTCACTGCACAAAGACTGTTTTATTATTTTTGTTTAATTCAATCAAACAGTGAATAATATTGTATTACTCTATACAATTCCATTCAGTTTTTTGTTTAATTGAATTAACTCTTGATAGAGTAAAATGACTTGTATTCAAGTATTCAAACTTTTAACTTAGTATCTTTTGAAATACCTAAAATGTTCAGTTAAAGAAATGACTTTATTTTATTTTCTTTCATTGAGAAAAACTTTTTGAATTATACAATTAATTATTTCCGAAGTAAAAGAAAATTTCTTGAAAACTCTCAACGTTCAAATTTATTATTTTATTTTGTTTTTCTTATTTTATACAAAGTTTCAGAAAACAAAGTATAACAGAAATAGGAGGCTGCATTATATTTATTTTCTGTAAAGAGGAACACATTTGGTTAAGTGTATTTATTATTTTAAGTAGGTAATGGTTTTTGTTTAATGTTTGTGTTTGAGATTAGTTCATATTAAGGTTATATATATAAGACTCTAGTTCTATTATGTCTTTAATTTTATTAGGAATTGTTAATTTTAATTAAACTCATGTCGTTGTAAATTTTCATACATATTTTAATAATTACATTGATCAACTTAAATCATACCTGAAATTTGAAGAAACGACATTTAAAGTTTATTTACTATAAATTATCAATTCCTTTTAAATTAATTTTATTTTAACCTCACAATATATGCACTTAAGTCTGAAAACAGAATAAAAACGAATGTTCTATCTCTTCCAGATATCAACTGTGTTGGCCGTTATTTCTGCAGTGACATCTATTGCCTTCATTAGAATATGTTTTCACTAAACGGTCACTGTTTTACCGACAGACTAACTAAAGAAATATAATTTCTATAGTTATACATAGTTGAGCAAAAATTTACCTGGTACGTACCTTTCAATCATTTTCTAAGAGTTTTTAGTAGTGACTATATACAACTAATTTCACGTGTGGCCTAAAAAAGGAAAAGACTATTTCAAAGAATTTGCAATTCCCTAAGGATTATTTATACTCGTATACTATTGGTATGTACTCATTAAAATGTTTGTAACCCCTGCTCTACAGACTAAACGCATATTTGTGATCACTTTCTGGTTTATAAGCTTGACCTACAACACTTTATAACTAAACACTTTAATTTCTTTACAGTTTTATGTATAACTTACTAAAATAAAGATCAAAACACAAGATATATTCGTATAAAATGTTTCCTCCGAATCCTTATGAAAGTTGTCTAAAAAGGGTAAAAACAAAGCATTTCAACCCTTTATTAATTAAATAATAAATGAAATCAAAAAGTTACATTATTATAAAGTTATTGGTGCTTTTTGTTTCATTGTTGTTGTAAAATTGTGTCGTATTGTCGTTCTGGAGGAGATTACTCAGCTTACTAGTACATTCTGCAGGGATGCTAGCTTCTGGTAGTAGATTCTTCAGTTGACGACTTCCAACACCAATTACAGTAGTAATCGAATATCTTTCTTAAGATGATTAATAAGGATTCTTGTTCAGACGGTGTATTGTTGCAATTAGAGAATACTTGAGCGGTCTAAAGTAACCTCGTTGCGACATGCGACGGTTGAACAATTAGTATCTTTTTATTACTATTAATACAAACACTTTTATTAAAATATATCATTTATTCGTTGTAATATTATATCTGCTTACTTAATTACAATAGTATTTTATTAGATTAACGAAGATGACAGATATAAAACAAAATGTAATTCTATAGTGTTATAATTTAATTAATAGTTGAAATGTGCTCACTATTCAATACGTACGAAGTTGCGAATAGTAATGCTTGCTTTGAGACTCAGGAGAAGACTGGCTTTCAGCGTCTTGTGCAATTTAATATATAATAATTTATTTCACATCACAGAACGCCAATACTGAATTACCAGCATTAAATCAATATTAATCTCCACAAACCAGAGACAATATTTATAAGCGCTAAACTTAAATAATTATTCTTTACAATCTTAATACTAATACAAAAACTGTTTACATAATATAATTCTATTACATAATTAACATTTAATATCATTAAAAATAAAAGGTAAGTGCGACATATGCGTACTTACAACACTCCTCAACCAAAGAAAAGGAACGCATATAAAACAAAACATATGCGTTTCTGCTCTAAGGAAAAGAAAAAGGAAAAATTGTGATAGGGGAGATGTCGTACATATCACAACACCCCCTTTCAAAAAAAAAGGGACACGTATAAAAACAAAATATACGAGTTACAATTCTAGAAAAAAAAACAAAAAGAGAAGCAAAGTGTCGACAACGATTCTGATCCCATCGTATAGAGTTAACACTGCTCCACAAAACAATCATCCCTGACAAAATCCATTTCATTCGTCAAGTTTTTATTCATTGGTACAAAATCTCTTCAACCTATTATTATGAACTACCGTATGTTTTTTACCAATTAGTATTTCTGTATTAACAGGGGATATAATTTTAGTAACTTTATACGGTCCTACGTATAAGGGTAAAAGTTTTTTTGACTGTCCTTTAGTTGGTAACTGTTCATTTCTTAATAAAACTAGTTCGTTTACTTCAGGTGTGAAAAGAGAATTGACCCTTTTATCAAAATATAATTTTGTTTTTTCTTTGCTTTTAACCAAGTTATTCATAGCAAGTTCCCTCGCTACTTGTAACCTGTGTTTGAGTTCTACTATAAAATTATTATAAGTATTTACCTCAATTGGTTCTTTATAAAAAATTGAAGGCAGATTTGCCTTATGTCCATAAATTAGTTCGAAAGGAGTAAAACCGGTCGCTGTATGCGGAGTTGTGTTATACACGAACATTGCATAGGGAATCCAATTTATCCAATCATCCTGCTTTTTACAAAAATTCCTTAGATACTCGGCAAGGGTTCTATGAATTCTTTCTAAGGCACCGTTGGTTGCTGGTCTAAATGCTGTTGTTTTTAATTGTTTAATTTTTAACAATTTGCATATATCTTTAAAAATTTTTGACATGAAATTTGTTCCTTGGTCTGTTAAGATCATATTAGGAACTCCGTACCTACAAATAACGTTAGTTACTAATGCTTTCGCGACAGTATTTGCCTCCTGGTTTATAATAGGAATAGCTTCCGTAAATTTAGTAAGGTCATCCTGTATTGTTAGTAAGTATTTGTATTTGTCGTTGTCGTCTTTCTTGGGAAGATATACTATGTCCAAAGCCAACCTTTCGAAACTATGTTTCGAAGTCGATGTAATTGTTAATGGGCATTTATTTAATTTGCACACTTTATTCTTTTGACATGATACACATTGTCTAATAAAATTTTTAACTTTTCTAATCATACTTGGAAATTTAAAGTGTGATTTTAATCGTTTAATTGTTTTAGAAACTCCTAAGTGGCCTGCTGTGGGATTAACATGAAATTCCGAAATTACATTGTTTATTAACTCAGGGTCACTAATTTTAAGTATATTGTCATTATAAATGTGTACTATTATATTTGTTTTATCAAAGATATGTCTGATCATAGTTCGTAACTGGGCAAAATCTAATTTACTTAGTTCAGACTCGAACCTGTTCATAGCTATGTTAGTAATTTTGTGTAAAGTACAAAAGTTTTTCAGATTCACTAATGCCAAAAATATTTCTTTATAATTTGGTAGATTAAAATGAAATTCCTTAATTATTAAACAGATAATAAATCTAGTATCAATTTCAACATATGCAATTTCTGATACTTCTTTTTCTTGTATTAGAAATGCATTGATACTACTAAATTTATTGATTAATTCAGGAGAATTTCCAATTGAATTTTTAAAATCTTTTGATACAAAATCTACTAATGAAAATGACGTCGGTGCGTCATATAAACTTTTATCATGTTCAATTACTTTATTGTTTATGATAATTTTATTTTTAATTATTTCTAAATAATTTTCGTATGTGACATCCATTGTTTCAACCTGAAGTGAGTATACGCGACTTAGGGCATCTACGTGTGGAATCGAACTACCTGGTCTATATATTACTTCGTAATTATATTCCTCTAGTTTTATCCGCCAACGCATAAGTCTAGAACTCGGGTCCTTAATACTCATTAACCAAGTCAAGGCTTGATGGTCTGTTACGATACTAAAAAACTTTCCATAGAGATAGGGTCTAAAATGAGCCACAGCCCATACTACTGCTAATAACTCACGTTCAGTAGTTGTGTAATTTTGTTGTGCCTTATTTAGAGTTCTTGAAGCATATGCTATTGGGTGGCTTTCCTTAATAGTACCTTGTGAAAGGACTGCACCTATAGCATATTTACTTGCATCCGTGGTTACAACGAAATTTTTACTAAAGTCCGGGTATTGCAAAACAGGTGATATGGTTAATTTATTTTTTAAAGTTTTAAATGATTCGTCGCATTGGTCTGACCATTCTAATACTTTAACATTACTGTTTGCTGCATTATATAGTGGTTTGGCTATCTCTGCGTAATGCGGTATATGTCGGCGATAATAACCAGACATACCCAAAAATGTTTTAATTTGTTTAGGACTGTTTGGAATGGGGAAATTCTTTATTGCTTCTACTTTAGAAGGATCTGGTAGAATACCTGTTTCATTAATAACGTGACCTAAATAAATCAAATCTTTATGTAGAAAGTTACATTTGGATGGTTGGAGCTTCAAATTATGTTCCCGTAATTTAGAAAAAACGTTTTTTAATCTTTGGTTGTGCTCAGAAATGTTTTTTCCAAAAATGACTACATCGTCCAGATAGATTAAGCAATCTATTCCTTGCAAACCTGTGAGAACGTGAGACATAAGTCTCTGAAACATGGGGGGGGCTCCTTTAAGTCCGAATGGCATTCTTACAAATTGATAGTGTTTAAAGTTCGCACTAAATGCTGTTTTCTCTTTATCTTCGGGAAGCATAGGGACCTGGTGAAAACCGCTTGCTAAGTCAAGGGTAGAGAAAAATTTTGCACCACTAAGTTGGTCCAGTATATCATGTATAAGAGGCAAAGGATAGGCGTCACTTGTTGTCTGCTCGTTAAGTTTACGGAAATCGACTACTACGCGGAATTGTTTATTACCTAACGCATCTGGTTTTTTTGGTACTACTAATAAAGGTGCGTTATAGGGTGAGTCGCTTTCTTCAATTATGTTGTTGACCAACAGTTCCTGAATATGCTTTTCCACAATCTCTTTTTGCGCATGGGGCAATCGATACGGTTTAACGTTAACGGGTTTAGAAGAATTAATCTTTATCTTATGACTTAATGCGCTCGTACAAGATAACTTGTCTCCCGGTAAAAAAAATATGTCATTAAAGCTGTCACAGATTTCTATTAATTCTGTTACTAATTCTGAATTGACATGTGAAAGATTTAAATTGTTTAATAAAAGTTCCTTACGGTTGTTAGGACTTGATTTTGAAAAATGGTAAATACTAAATTGATCTATCGGTATGATATTCGGTTTGAAATTACTAAGTATTATATTTTTTATTGAAGAATTTATTATTGAAATATAGAAAATATTTTTGACGGGCTTGATTAATGCATTAGCTAAAAAAACTTCAGGTAACAATTCCCTGGCTACACAAACTCCTACTGTAGAACCTGACATAGGAATTATCTTCCTCGTACGTGCTGGTAAAACGATATTGTTTATATTTATAAGTGGGAGCTCAATTACTTTGCCACATTCTGAGAATTGTACACTGTTCATTTTTAGATTAATTACTGCATTTAGTTTCCGTAAAATATCTAACCCTATAATTCCATCGTGTTTAATGGGGAAATTTTCTGATACAACCTGTAAAGTTTGTTTCGACTTATTACTATCTAAAATTATAGAAGTTTTCAGTGAACCTAAGGTATAAGGCGTGCCTTCAGAAATACCCTTCAATAGAATTTTAGATTTATTATTAATTCTGACATTGTTATTTAAAATATTTTGTTTAATCAAGGAGATTTGAGAACCAGTATCTAATAAAAATGATACGGTTTTAGCTTTGGCTGCGACCATCTTGAATTGGATAGTGTCAACTGTTTGCTTAGCCTTAACATTTTTATTTTTACTGTCAAAACTTAGAATATCATTATTATTTTGTAAATTACCCGTATTGATCTCATCAAAATCATAAAAAAAACATAATTCATTATTTGAATTGTGTTGTGTCTTGTTAGTAAAAGATACTTGAGAACCATCAGATATAAGATGTTTCGATCTTTCACAACAAGTAGAAGGTTCTGATAAAATTGTGGCCTCCCTACAAGTATTAACTTGAGCAATAGGGTTACCCGTATCTAGATTTTCCTTCTTAATAAAACAATACTTTTCTGTATGACCACTTTTCTTACAATGGTTACAGAACAAATTTTTAGTTTTTGTTTCGACCTTATTAGGAATTTGCTTGCTTGAAACTGGTTTACTATTAGAATTAGGAACGCTTGGATATGTTTTGACTTTAATATGCCTTCTTCTTTCTAGATTGCGCCACCGTCTCTCCAGAAACTCTGTAAATTCATTTAAGGTTGGTAATTCAGAATTATTTCTGTTTTCCCATTCCTTTGACGAATTAAAATCTAATTTGGTCTTTAAAATATGTATTAACATAAAATCTGAATGATTAGAATATATCCCCAATTCGGTTAATGCTCTAATCGATTCATTAATTTCATCTAGTAGTTTTTTGATATTGATTTCGGACTCTAAACGTATAACATTGTAGTTTATTAAATTGTTTAAACAGGTTTCAATAAGTGCTACCTTGTTATCATAACGTTTACAAAGGATGTTCCAAACAATTTCGTAATTATCATTTGTTAAAGGATAATTCTTTATGAGTTTGAGTGGTTCTCCTGACAAATTTAACTTTAAATAATGCATTTTTTCAATGCTTGATAGTTTACTATTATTACGAATTAAATTTGTAAATAATTCCATAAAACTTTGCCAATTAATATATTCTCCATCAAAAACGGTTAGTTGCATTGGACTTAAGTTCAGATTTTTTATTGAATCTATACTTTTTGAGTCGTCTACAATATGTGTATCATTCTCAAATGTTTGCTTATAATTCAACAAGTAAATAAGAGTGTCGTCATAAATACTTTCAACTTCCATAGACTTACTAACGATAGCCGAAGCTTCTTCATTTTTTAGAGTTGGAAGCAATGCTTCTACGATACTACTATATTTAACCCAAGCTTTGTCTAAGTTTTTGATTTTTAATTCAACTATTGTTAAGGATGTTGATTGGACTTCTAGATTTTTTGAAAACTCATTAATTAGATTGATTGTATTCTCAACTAGTGTGAGTGAATGAACGTTCGGTGCCATAGTACTTAATTAAAGTTATATATAATATACAGACTAAAGATTATTTTGTACCAATAAACGATTCTCCGAAAAATAGGATTCTGACAAGGAAAAATTGCTAGCGAAAACAGTAACTCACTGGAAATTTCCGATGGGGCTCAGACACCGCAGTTGTAACAGGAAGGTAGTCTCTCTGATTGAACAGACTGCTATCTAACTGCTTCAGCTCTTTACTTCTCCTTTTCAAAATTCTTTCTCGTTCATAAAGATGTTCTAAAAATATTAAACATGAATTAATATAATTGTAGAAACAATTATAGGAAATATTATAGTAGATATTCAAAAGTATTGGATATAATACTAAAAATATTGAACAATGATGCTACAAAATTGTTATTTTATAACAAATATTCAAAAGTATTGAATATAATACTAAAAAATAATAGCTTCAATGAATTACAAGGATGCTACTAATAGATAGGTTATAGCAAATATTCAAAAGTATTGAATATAATACTAAAAAAATAATAGCTTCAATGAACTACAAGGATGCTACTAATAGATAGGTTATAGCAAATATTCAAAAGTATTGAATATAATACTAAAAAAATAATAGCTTCAATGAATTACAAGGATGCTACTAATAGAAAAAAATACAATTATCAATTTATGATAATAATTGTATACAAGATAAAAAGATACTGTCTTATTATACTTAACAAAAAAACTTTCGATTTTGATCTATGTACAGCTGTGTGCAGGGTTCTGGAAACGATTAACATCAGTTTAGATTATTCCATTTGTTCTAGAAGCATCCATCCATTCGCTGGGGGCAAAAGATTTCTTTTTTTTTCTGGTTCAGCGGGCTGTTGTTTTACATCCACCGGACTTGTAGAAAAATTATGTGAAATACAGATGAATTGACGTTCTATCTCGTACTCTTCGGCAATCTTGGAAATAATCGATCGACGTAGTGGTATCCAGAATAATTGATCTGCATCCAGGTGTAGAATATATAGAAAAAAATTTTGGGCGTACCTCTTGGATATTTATGTGTAGGAATATCTCTTCGAGACCCCACCTGACACCAATGTTGTAAAATTGTGTCGTATTGTCGTTCTGGAGGAGATTACTCAGCTTACTAGTACATTCTGCAGGGATGCTAGCTTCTGGTAGTAGATTCTTCAGTTGACGACTTCCAACACCAATTACAGTAGTAATCGAATATCTTTCTTAAGATGATTAATAAGGATTCTTGTTCAGACGGTGTATTGTTGCAATTAGAGAATACTTGAGCGGTCTAAAGTAACCTCGTTGCGACATGCGACGGTTGAACAATTAGTATCTTTTTATTACTATTAATACAAACACTTTTATTAAAATATATCATTTATTCGTTGTAATATTATATCTGCTTACTTAATTACAATAGTATTTTATTAGATTAACGAAGATGACAGATATAAAACAAAATGTAATTCTATAGTGTTATAATTTAATTAATAGTTGAAATGTGCTCACTATTCAATACGTACGAAGTTGCGAATAGTAATGCTTGCTTTGAGACTCAGGAGAAGACTGGCTTTCAGCGTCTTGTGCAATTTAATATATAATAATTTATTTCACATCACAGAACGCCAATACTGAATTACCAGCATTAAATCAATATTAATCTCCACAAACCAGAGACAATATTTATAAGCGCTAAACTTAAATAATTATTCTTTACAATCTTAATACTAATACAAAAACTGTTTACATAATATAATTCTATTACATAATTAACATTTAATATCATTAAAAATAAAAGGTAAGTGCGACATATGCGTACTTACAACATTGTATTTTATAAAAGTTTCTATTTTCTGTTCAACAAAAAATGATACAGAACATTTTCCCAAATAATGAGAAAAATCTTATTACAGAAAGTGAAATAAAAAATGAATAATCGTTGGACAATGACAGGACTACTGAATTAGAAGATCGATTTCAAAAATCAATCAAATATGTATGCAGTGATGACGTAAAATAATCATGTCTAAATTGTTGAACGAAAAATATTTTGAGTTTCAAATCCAAGATTAGGGATGTTCCATGTTAGGTATCTTGCCGTATCAATGATACGGGGCTCCCGGGGTAAAAGGGCCCCAAAGGTGTGTAAAAAGCAAAAATTCATGAAATTCACAATCTCACTTAAACTCTTAGGTCGTAATTAGCTTAGGTCTAAGGAGTATTAATTGTAAGTAATAACGTATAATCAATATATAATTATTTTAATTCAATGCGAGCGTCTTTGTTCCTATTGTGAAAAATCTTTACCCATCATTTGGGCCCCCCAACAAATTTTGATACAGGGCCCGCCTAAGGCACGCTACTTTACTGTTAGGTAGCGTATTTTAGGAGTGGGTTAAGCATGGATACGCTGAATATTAAATCCAGTCTTCTAGAATGACGATTTTTTGTTTACTTCGTAATTGAACACATTAGTGAGTAAATGCATTATCACACGCATGGATCTATCGTATCAAACTAACGGCCGCTATGTATGTACCAATGATTCTGTACATAGGTCAGGCAAATTGAAGATCAAAGTGACGTTCTTCTTGGTAAAGTGTCTTGTTTTGTGACATTTCTGTCACTATTTCACTTAATTATAGTTCGCATCAACTTTAACTTTAGAGTTTTCGCCATTCGTAGCCGATAAAATAGACATTTTAAATGAACGACTGTGCGAAACTGAACTGTAAATGAGCTCTTTCATATCATACGCATCTTCCATATGATGGCAAAGTGACTCTGAAATGTTTACTGGGATGTTTCGTTTTTAATCTCACAAGATTGCGTCCAGATGCCGTAATCCTACGTTGTACTTGCTAGTTCACCTCTTTCTCTTTCACCAAATTGCTTACGATTTTTTGAAAACAAGATGAGTAACATGAACATGCTTGCGATCTCTAACGTTACTTTTAGTAAGTGTTAATGCTCTAACTATTAACATAATAGAGTTTTTATTATTTATAGTTGCTCTACTATTGATAATAGCTTTTATTATGATATATTTGAAAACATAAATATTTTGGGTTTCATTTATGCATTTATTTTTCGCAACGCTTTCATATTTTTGGGAAGATTCGACGTTCCTTGTATCGGCTGTATTTTTACCTGACCATTCAAAGTGTAAAATAATGACAATGTGTAGTAGTATAGATGTAATAAAAAATCAGGTACAGTTTCATTGATTATATTATATTTATTTTATAATATATAATTTTAACAAAACATTTTTTCACACTATAAGAAAATTTACATATACAACAAAAATTATGAAATATAAAGTAATCTTTAACAACTCTTTGTACAGTAATAAAATATTTACAACGTAAAGTTGAAATCTGTTCCTCGCAGGTAAAAGAAATAATACCTTTAAAGTCTACCTACCTGCGAGGAACACAGTTAAACAAGATACTCTGATTAGTCAGACAACTGATTAGTCAGTTCTACGAAACATATAGAACAATGTACATTCACTAATTAAATAATTATATGTTAATTGTTCGATATTTACACAGGTATTTATATAGAGCTGTCTATTTGGGTAACCTTGAAAGTCTAGACGATGTCAAATCTTTAACAGTTTTTAAAGAGGTTTCAAAAACAATAGTTCAAAATTTGTATGTTTTAACGATTATGATTGGAAACATTTAAAAACAAATAGTTTAACGGAAAATCATTTCGTTACATGAACAGAGGAGTTACATGACGTAATACACTCATGCAACAAAATTAAAGATTAGTTAACTAATTAAAATAAATATGGGTGGGAAAAATGAGAACTTCTTTTAATTCTCTGCTAAAGAATTCTTGATAATCACAGCCATGGTGCCAGATGAGACAATATTTAGAACATACAAATTTTGATTCCTCATTACCTTTTAAAACAATCGGAATTTTACAGTTTTCAAACTCATGTTAAAAGCATATTGATTTTGATGTAAAAAGAAAATGGTGCAGAATTTACCAGTTCGTAAAAACAATGCTCTTCTTTATATTATTAAAGTTGCACAAAACTTCTGCCCGCGCACGTTGCATAATTTAGAACAGAAGCTCGCATCTTAGAGTGAAGATAATTAAAATCTTGTTAAGAAAAATAAAATTTAATAACTTACTATAATAAATATTTTTCAAGTTACAATTTCATTGAACTGAAAATAATAATAACTCGCCAAAAATAGTAAAACAGCTTATATAAGGTTTTCAATAAGAGCGGGCGATTTAATATTATTTGATATATAACACCTTGATAAAACATGAATATATATATATATATATATATATATATATATATATATATATATATATATACACATATATATGTATGAATTATATTATATAAGGTGTATATATAGATAAGAAGATACAAAGCCCCGCACTTATTGGAAAACACTATATAATAAGTACATTTTATGCAGTTTATAAATAATATATTTAAATATAATAGTTACATATATTTTGTAGTCTGTATTAAAGCTATACAATCTATAATATTAAAGTCTTATTCAAACGTTACATCATAAAAAGATACCTTTCGCCTTTTATCTTGCGAAAACACTATGGCGATCCTGCACAAAGCGTAACAACTGAATAAATCTTTAAATTTCCTATATTTAAGTATACTTAATATAACACCTGGGGAACCTGTCTGGACCTATTTAATAACATTTGTTGTTGTTGTTGGAGGTCTAGCATTGTTTCCGGTATCAAATTTCCTGGACTAGAACTAGGAGTGCTGGCACTATTTTGAGAGTGCCCCCTAGATGCCATAGATAAGGGTGACGTAGATGCTAATGACGTAACACTATGTGAATATAAAGACGGTGATTGCATGTGACTAACAGATTGAGTGTTGTATATAGATGAAGACGACGATGGTGACAATGAAGCTGACGATGAAGCTGAAGACACAGGTCCACTACCAACATGTGTTGTTGTTGTTGGTGGCAGTGTTGCAAATGATGGGAAATGTGAATACATTGAACTAACGATCGCTGCAGCACTTGAGTTCGATTTGTTCATATTGTTGTAATGTTCTGTAGCTGCCGCTGCTGCGTTGTTTTGTTGCATCATTTTCGATATGGGATGAAGGGGATCTAGACCAGTGAAGTAAGGGAATTGTGGATATGGTATATATTGTGGATTTGATGGGAAATGGGGTTGATGAGCGGTATGTTGGTCTAAACCGTAACCTGGTGCTACTGCTGGACTGGCGAAGTATGATGGCATGAACTGGGCGAAATGTGACGAATTTGGTTTCATCATTTGTTGGCTTGGTAGTGTTTTAGGTTTTCGTCTGGGACGATATTTATAGTCTGGGTGCTCTTTCATGTGATTCGCTCTGGAAATACAAAAAAATAATTGTTGATATCGATATCATTGCTATCTTCAACTTATGCCAAGGATGGCGACTTCATTGTATGATCATATGAGCAAAGGAACCTTCTAGTTCAAATTCATTTATATTAAGTCATAATTGACAGCGAACCAGACTTATTCATTCTCATCTTATATGGTAGCTTACAATTTATTAGATGAATAGACATATAGTGTTCTACATATATTATATTATATACGAAAAGAGCTAAAAATTAATTATGTTTATGACAAATAGACTTGGTTCACTACCCCCTAGTACACATATATGCGCACACACTGCGATCGTACTCAATAATTATAAACAAATTATAAATTGTGTTGCACAATCGTGGAATAAAATAAGGCTACCTGTACAATTTCGAATGTACTTGTTAATAATTCGGCAATAAGTCGACAATTCCGAAACATTATTTGTACATATTTGGCACGTAGTTATACCTTTATAGCCAATCGGCTCCTAAGCGAGTAAATGCGGCACTGGCTGTAGTGTATAACATACGCAAGGCCATAAAAGTTAATTTAATTTTTCTGTATTGAGTATAAAATTAGCCCCTTATTTAGGCATGCACTTTGCTGCTCATAATTTAAAATATAATGAAATAATATTTATTATATACTACAGATACTATTGTCTCAGAATCAACAGAAGTCTTTTCAAATTAATCGAAACCTTTAAAATTTGTTCAGAGACTATACTGATACTTTTACAACATCGCCCAAAATATGCAGACATATCCGAATTTCTATTTTAAACAAATTTCAAAACAATTTAAATATTCTTTTATTATATTTTTACGACTTCCAAAATACAATACCCTTTACGAAATACTGAATTGCAGTTATGAAAGAAAGGGTGTAGAAATTTCATTTCTTTTCAAACAATTTTGATTTTTATAACTTTTTTCAAATTTTATTAAATACTAATAAAATAATAAAAGAACAAATACCTTAATACTTTGGCTTGGTCAATGTATGGTCTCTTTTGCGCTTCCGTCAATAATTTCCATTCTGCTCCTAACCTCTTAGAGATTTCACTGTTATGCATTTTCGGATAATCTTTGGAAATAACTTTTCTTTGATGTCTACTCCAAACCATAAACGCATTCATTGGTCGTTTGATGTGTCCAGCTTCTCCAGTTGAAGGACCTCCTGGAGACGTTGCTGAAGTCATTACGCTGCTTCCTAAAGCTGGAGCAACACCATGTGACATATATTCTGGATGCATGTCCATTCCTGGTCGCATTGAAAACGAATACGGTAATGGCAAAGCCGGAAGTCCGGAATTCATCATAAAAAAACTTTTTATTTAAATGTTAAAATTCACACTGTCAACAATATATCTTTCACGTGTTAAATAAAAAAACTTGTACACACTTTTTCACAATTGATAATGTTAATAACAAACTAAATATTTAATTTAAACAATTGTATTTATTGTTTATTTTATATAATAGTTGTTTATATTAAATTCTTTTTATGAATGCTCTGTGCGTTGTACTTCACTGTAGAAGAGTCGAATGGATACTGACTGCTGAAACCCGTCATGGTTACATTTCTCTCTCTCCGTGGGGATCAATGGGAGGGGCTAAGAATGTAATATGTAAATTTATTTATTTTATTGACACACCCTTGTTATTGTGATTGGAGCTGAGAGTTTGATAAGGGTGGAGCCTATTTTATATCATCACTTTTATACTATAATGTACTTCATAAATTTGAGTTTTTTCTCTTTTTTTACACTTGTAATATATTTTGTTAGTTTCTTACTTGAAAATATTTTTAGAAGACTGTAAACGTGTCATTTTTTTAATTATTAATTAATTTGGTTATTAGACGTGAGACAATTTGTAATTTTTCGTACCGGGGGTTTTATTCAGTCTATTTAATTTTAAATCAGAGATAATCAGAATGTATTTAACTTGAACCTCTATACTTTCCAATGTGAATTTTTGTTTTTACAATTTTATTACAATACACTGCAAATAGGAGAGTTTACTGTATTTTAATTCATTTTATTCAGTGGTTTCCAATCATTCAGAATCAGCGGCCATATTTTAATCTGTAGTCAATATTATTCAGCATAAATAGGAAAGCATAAATCACAAATACTCCACTAAGCGAATTTCTCTTCCAGGCTTGTTTACAAAAACACCTTACTTTCAGATACTTATTGTCATAACATATTTTATAACAGGGGTTTCAAGGTACTGCCTCGGGGTCGCATCGATATTCTTAGTCGTTTCATTCGGACCGTGGTCTTTTTCGTAAAAGAATAATCATTTGTAAATTACATAAAAAATATCATGGTTTCAATGGATTCAATCATTCTTAACCCATCCTTTTATTGATAAAAAGATCATTTTTTAGTTTTATTTTATTTTTTGGACCAACTTTTTTTGTACGTTAAATTTTAGATAAGATGTGACGCCATGAACTCGTCACGTCTTGTCACACTTTGTAATTTACGGATGGCCCTTAAGTATATATTAATTGTATTACTTGTTTTCCCCCCACGGCTCATGTATTGCAGTTAATATCTACAGTACAAAATAAAACAATGTACTTCATTCAATGTTGGTTTCATTCATTAAAATTATGTTCTTCTTATTTTAAGTAAACAGTAAAATTACCCCAACCGAAAAATAAAAATAATCCTACCCTAATAACGAGGGATTATAAATATTTCCGACGCCAGTGTCTTCGACGCCAATAAATTATTGTTAAAACAAAATACCATATTTAGATACTACCTGTAGCTACTCTTAAGGGTTATTATGTACTAATGGAGTATTTTGGATTATTTATTGAAGGATTGGGGTTATTTTTCATTAGAAAATAAAGAAACCCTATCCTAAAGACTAACGTACTTACTTTCTTCAGCATTGATAAATTATAAAGAAAAATCACGCAAGGTTTCAATTTTTTTTAAAATTTATTTATTTTAATGTATAGCATATTTAATTTTTCAGGGGCGGTGTCCTGTCTAGCTCAAAATCTACTAGACCGATCCTTTTGAAATTTTGCATACTCTTACTTTAAATAAATGAAGTAGCGCTGTCGATTTCTTTTTTACAGTCGAGACAATGTAAAATATTTGTCCCCTTATCTGTCTTGTTACCGTAATTATATTTTAAAATATTTTCGAGGAACAGAAACCGCTGTGCAATAAAATATAATGGGTAACAATGCGAGTCCTAAAAGGATTAAAATAACGACTATTTGTAGAAAATGTTGTATTGATTGTAAAATTTGTTTATTTCTAAATGTTTATTGATTTGTGAAACTGATATAGACATAGACATAGAACTTATTTTAGTTAAAGTCAAGTCTCCTTCCTGCTGTGATATTCTTTCCAGTACTTGCATAAAATAAATTGTTTAAAATTTTTTACCTTAAATTGGTATTAAAAATCTTTTTCTTTTGTTCGCGCAATTTCTTTTTTTCTCAATAACAGTAATATACAAATTTATTATGCACACAAATTTGGGTTTTTGCAAAGACCATAAATTTGGGAATTATCCTAATGAATACTGAAATCTAATGGTGAAATAACAAGAGATATTATACAAGTAGCGTGACAAATTCAAATACTTTCAAATACCCTTCAAATTCCTAAATTTAAAAAAATTTCCGTTGATAAATTAAATGTTAATAAAACATAGTCTTCAAATCTTATAACTTTTTAGACTAAATATTATATGTTTCGCTAAGTAAAATATTACATGAACCTAATGAACTACAACATGCGACATCCAACACTTGTGACCAACCATGATGTGAAATGTAACGTAAAATCGGTATCCTTTGTAGTTCGTACTAATTAATTCAACCAGTTTTGTGTATTTAGAAAAAGAAAAAACGTAATTAAAATCAGATAAACGTTAGATTGATTCTTTATATTCGGCTTTGGTTCTGTTCTATTCATAAAAGAGAACAGAGAGATATTTTATATTTATCATATACGATAATACAAACGCAAGTAATATTTTCGTTCTTGTGTTCAAAGGATTTTGGTATTGTGAACCGAAATGCAGTAAATAAATAACAAAGATTATAATAGAAATGTTGTGTCACATTTTAAAATCGCACTGGTCTGTACGATAAAGCCCAGACGCTATGGTGAACGTTTGATTCAAATGTTTGTCTGCAACGTGTGAGTCAAATATTGGAAGATTGACATGGCAAGTTCCCTGCTACACGGTGGAACGAATGTTTGATCTGATTGATTTATTTATTTAGTTAATTTGATGATATTATTGACTCTGACACTGTTTTTACAAAAACTTTCAAGTAAATAAAGAAACTTTCATGTATAAAACTTTCCTTTGTTGGACGATTCGTGCAGAAGTGCATGAAATGTGGATCAAGACGGGGGTCAAAAGACCGACAACTGCCCGAACTTCTTCAACATGGACGTTCTTCACTTCACTTCTTTCCAGAATCGACAACAAGATGCGTTCAATTAACAAGCGCCCAACGTTGGAAGGTTTTCATAGCATCATTCATACTGTTATGTTTTTGGCGATATTTCTTTATAATATAAATCGCAATATTACATTATGTTAGATAATTATTTTATTATATCCCTTTCTAAGCTTAAATAACAAAAGCGAATTTCCACAATACAGCCTATAGAATATCACGTTTCAATAAATAAATCTCATGTGAAACAAATAGCAGGAATTTCACCCTTCATCCCAACCTAAGATTCATGGATTAATGAATAATATTGTTGGTGCGAAAATCCTAATTAATATGAATGTAATTATTTCACACACTGTTCAATACATTTATGTACTGTATGTATGTGTTTGCATACACAGGGTATGGATGTATATGTGTTAGTAGCAGGAGTCAATGTGGTCGTTGTTATCCTTACGTTAAAATAATGAACAACACAGCTAATGAGGGAATGATCATAATGAAAGACAGAGATAGCACGATGTGTACTAATAATTAGCTGTCTCATTCACTCACGTTAATTTGATTATGATTTTATCAGCATGTATTGATATTTAAAACAATAACATTATAGCAAAAGGTTCGTTATTCTATTTATATGTTTAATACTGATTAATCAATAGCTTCATCATTTCTGATATAGAAGTCCTACAGCGTTTTCAAAATCCTCAAACAAATCGTTACTTCAAGATCTTAGTATGCCTTACGTAAGACACGAAATTAAAGTCATCAGCAAGAATTATTTACAAAGAATATTCAAATGAAACAGCTGTACAAATATAGCACCACAAACCAATTTTGCTGAAACGCAAAAATGCAATGGCAGGTATTTACTTAAACTGGGTTCGCACGGCATTGTACTGCACGTTTTTTTACAATACGAACGTCATCTGAATGGTACTATATAAAATGTATGCACCAATGTTTTTTCGATAAAATTTATACTGCAAAAAAATGTGCAGTTCAATGCTGATTGAACTCAAGCTCACATGTCATTTTCGAGTATCACCAAAATTTGGTAATTGTCTCTTGGGACAAATTATGAATTAAAAAAATAAAAACAATATCTGAACAATTGATTGAATATTGTTAATGTGATCCTAAGTGTAAAAGTATATAATGAAGAGCGCTTTTAATGTAACGTTAAGTCAAATAATTATCAAAATAAAAATCACTAAATTCTGGTTAGTTGTTTGCTTTTGTATTCTTTAATTCTCCAGGAAAACAAACAAAAAAGAAATCCGCCTGATATACAGTCTACCAAATGTACACAACTAAATTCAAACTTCTGCATGATTTTGCAAATTTCTTAACGCGATAAATTCATTAAATTGGAACCTCATTTACAACTTCTTTATGAAAACAAGTCTTTTAAAATAGTTTCTTAGTCAGTGTCTTTTTCTAACTCTTTCACAACAACAAGACAATACCATATTTTTATTGTATTTTGTCTCAGAATATACACAGAGTATTTTGTTCTATTTTCAGTTATTCTCTATTCTCTTTACTTATTCTATTATTCTATTTTCTACTCTCTCGTAATTAAAACCACGGAAAAGTCAGTCAAGAAAGTGTTGAAATTTTTTACGTAATATACTTACTAGTTAATACTTATAAATTATTATTCTTTCTGATTTAACTTTGAATAAAACATGCTTACCCTTATTAGAAATAAAATACAAAAGAAATTCCATTGGGAATTTATAACCTACACTGTAAAATCGCATTTAGATATTTTTTTAATTTAATTACACTCTTACAGGTTTGAATTAAGTCTTAGCGTCTCAAATTTGAGTCCTCCCCATCCGAATATATTTTGATTAGAAAAAAGGGTCATTGGGTCAATTAATTACTGTCCTAATTATGTAATTACTCAATTATAAAACATCTTAAGATCTTTTCAAGGATTAAAAATGGATTAAAACAAGGGATGATGGTATCACATTACTCAATAAGTTCGCAGGATGACATATAGATACCGCCACTATTGATAAATATATAGTCCAAATTACTTATTTATAAGAGCTGTATAAATCTATAATCCGATAATGAATTTTATCTTATTCGTTTCTATATACGTTATAGAAAAATAATTAAGCCAGTGCTTTTTAGTTATATAGGCATTGACACTCCACAACGTGTTTTAAGTATGAGTTGTCGCCGAACTCTTGTAATTTGAACTGTATATGATTTTTAGATAGTAGCAATCTTCAAATGATATGTATTAAAATTTCATGGCATTACGATTATTAGTTTACGAGTTACAGCAGTTTCAGTGACGCTACTTCTGTAATTTTCAAAATCCGAATTTCGTGTGTTGATAATGAAAAAAAACCATGAACGAAAAAAAGGTTCCTACAAATACTAAGTATGTTTTTGTGTATAGTTTGAACTGAATACTCTATCCATCTGCAGGCACCTTTAATACGTATAAAGTCTTCCACGTATTTCTTCCTACTCTTATTATTCCAGCTTCTCCATTTTCATTTACATATCTCTACAATCTTTCAGGATATAAAGTCGGAATTTAATAGTAAAATATACATGGAAATATCATCATTACCATTAAGTATCAGTGGTACCAATTCCCAGCAGATTTCAGTGGTGAGAAACAGCAGCGAGTTTTTTTTTTGTTTGTATGTTGGTATTTGGAATTACTGAAATACATTTTGAAATTAAGAGATAATGTATTCCCTTGTGGAATGCACTATAATAGACGCTTTAATTAAATTATTTTACAATTTTCAAATGAGAATGTAATTCGTGAAACGAAAGAATTCATATGAAAGACATTTGTATATTATGTACTGTTAAAAATAATATTTATTTTCGTTTCGATAACGCACGTTTTTTTTAGCTCACACAGAGATTTTCGAGAATAAGATTCTTTCACGCATTAAGCCACATTCCCACTCACTAAGTTTTAGTGTTAATTTAAGTTTTTAATTAAGGTTTAAGCTAGTAAAATCTAAAGAAATAAAATTAATTATATTAAAGATAGACATGAGAAGAATCGCAAGATTTAGCTTGGGAAACGAAGAGGAAAATAACAGATACTGGATAAATATAGAGGAAAGGATATTCAGAGTGTGCGGGACGGAGATGGAAAAAGATAAAAAGTGAAAAGAAGATTGTGCAGTTATTAAATGGGTGGCCGTGGAGGGAAGAGGTGAATGGCGGAGATAGAGAAAAAGAACGAGGAAAGAGAAACAAGAGGGAGAGTAGCAGGAAGAGGGAAGCAGTAGGGGTTTAAATTTCATCTGTTTGGTTTTATTTTTCTTTTTTCTTTTGGAAGGAGTGAGATTGGTTAGATATTATAAGGATCACAAATGTAATTAAGCGCAATGATAATTTAATGATTTAAGGCAGAAAAATGTAGTGTCTAATGGCATTTTTACAAAATAATGTATATTACTGTCGCACGATTTCACAAGTTCAAAATTACATTTAAGGTTAAAACCATTAAAACTAAAAACAGTAAGTGTGAAAGGGTCTTTGGCGCCTGCCAAATGACTCTGGTCTAAGCTATAAACTAAACAAATATAAGCTGATAACTTATACTGATTAAATTATAATTTTAAGTGAATGGCCAACCCCCGTAACGCAGGACAGACATGTGCAATTATTTTAGTGAGTAAATATGTACCTGATTCTATAGCCACCAGAGTCTATAGTCTTAAGTTTTGTTCACTAATAATGTGTTTTTTAAGTAGACGTCTTTGAGACGTAAAAAACTGATACATGTGTTTCCTTTTGTATCTTTAAATTTTGAAACCGTTTTAAGTTTATTTTTATTACTTTTCGTTTAAGTAAAATGTTACATTTACCAAGGATCAATTCACAGTTTCGTTAATAATCGATAAAGAAATGAAGTCACTTCGAAATTATTTTAATTTTAATCAAAAGAAATGCAGAATTGAAAGTATTCACCAAAAATTCGTTTGTCCAAACAAAATGTCCACATAAAACGAATGACTCTTCGATAGCATTTCGTTTTCATTCCAGTGTCTTTGATCTCAAGCAGCCTTCAATTTTCATGTTAAAATTCGCAGAATTTTCAGATTGAAATGAATAATTGATACAGAGCGACATTTCATCAAATTACTTGCGTTCTGCGTATCGTTTATATTTTTATTAACTAATTTCCCAGCTGTCGAAGCCAATGGTTGGTTGTTAAGTACAAGTACACGTTACAAGTACAAGCGAACCAAGCGGATGCTTTCTGTATTTTACTTCTTTAACTTTTGTGCTAATAATTAGTATTAATTATCACGTTACGTATATTCATATTTACGTTATAATAATTCTAATTAACAATATATTTATATAAACAATACATATTACGCGCTTGAACATTATAAAATTAATTAAGGTTAACAGAGACCCTATGTCTCTATAGTCTATTGCAGGGATAGAGAACTTTTACTCTGCGGTCTTATTAAGTTAATTTGGTGGAATTAGTAACGCCTATAAATATACATGTGTTTCAAATATTTCAAGCTTTTAAATCCATTAAATGAAAAATATACCGAAAGGTTTTTTCATTTATAAGAAGAATTTACAACATGTCCGTCTCCGATCCATAAGACTTTTGCAGAGTATTTAATTTATGGAATTAGCATCAACTTAGCAAAGTAGTAACACGAGATAAATGTATTTTTCAAAGGGTAAAACTTCTCAAAGAAAGAGATTAACGCATAACATATTTTCTAAGCTAAGCCAAGAAGAAGAGACTGGGAAATACAACAACAAGAGAAGATGGCGAAAATTAACAATGATAGTTACAAGATGATATGAGAGAGAGTGATACCAACGTATATAGGAGAAACCAGGAAATATAGGACAAGGAACGCAAAGAGAATTGCCAGAAGAATGGTAACGAAGAGAAAAGTAGCCGACATTGAAAAGCAAATGCTTATTGACATAGATATTGCCAAATGAAACAAAGAGATTTTGAAGCACATAAGAGAGGAATGTGAATTTAAAATAGGCAGTGAAAATAAGATATAATATCTGATGAGAGGAGGCAAAGAAGGAAAGAGGTGGATGGTAAAAGGCAATAAAAGACAAAGGGAGAAAAGCAGAATGGAGAACATGGTTACGGAAAGTTTATAGTATAAAGAGGTTTTACCAAATTCATTATTTGTCTAACCGCAAAAACATTTATTAAATAGTATAACCTGTTTTCTACTTTCGTAATAAGAAGTGGGCTTCCATTATCAAAAGATTCCCCATCCCTGGTCTACAGTCTATACTTACTTTGTTTTCTGGGAAAATATTCGTCGTTAACAGTGACTGTCAAACGTTAAATGTGAACAGAATCAACACAGTGTACGGTGTACGGAGAAAGGAGAATGGTGAACAACTAGTCTTTTATTAATTATAGAGTCTTTTTGAACTTGTTTGACGCAAGGCTTTTGACGACATATTTAATAAAATAGAGGCCATACAAAAAATCAAACTCATAACTCCCTATAGAAACCCTTCCACCCTGTGTACCACTCACCCCTTGTGTCACCAACCCTTTCCACTACAAATGACGCGAAACCCTTTTCATACCCCCACTCGTCCTGGTCTCTTGACGGAGTTTACTACGCCTTCTGTTTTATAAATCATGTGTTAACAACCTGTTATTTGTCATTATTTGATAAAAGCACTTTTTCTATTTATGATAAAAATTTCATTTTTTAAAAAGATCATTTTCAACGCGTGATTAATAGAACCGGTCACAATATCCCATTTAAAATTTTCAGAGGGTCTATTACGTGCAAAAATGTACAACATATATAATTTTTGGTTTTCTGACAAAAAGACTATCTTCTGCAGTGCATACAAAATCTGTGCAACATTTATTTGTAACAATAATTGAGTGAATTGAACAGGGTCGTATTAAGACATTGTTGAATACGACTACTTATACGGGACCTTTGTGTACTTGTTCATAAAAGTGTCTGACAAGAAAGTCCGAAAACCTCCGTGAGGACTAAAAGCAAAAGAAAAGGTCATTTCTCCAAAACTGATTTATTTTTAACAAATTAAACATAATTTTTTTAACAAACTAAATGTGTAAGCTTTCGATGTTTTGCGCCCCAAGGAATTATTTCCAGCCCTTAGATTCGGGCCTGACAGTCACGAATTGCTCTTTTCTCAATGTCTTACAATTAACTCAAGATCATTCGAGGTCTATTGACATTTTAATACGGTAGTGACAAGTAGTAACTCTTTTCAAGACATCTCTAAATCTAGTTGAGTTGAAAGGAATAGGCTTGTCCCATTAAGTTGTACGTCATTAATTAAGATTTATATTAAACCTAACAAATGTTTGCTTCTTGCACCTAATTACTATTATAGTTACGATTAATAAACGTTCACAACACCTGTCCAAAGCAAATGCAATGTATAGGCAAAACCTACATCGAATCAAAAACAAAAAACAATTACGAACAAAACAGAACAAAATTCAAAGGCAAAAATAAAAGGAAAAGAGAGAAAACCTGGTGCTAGTGCTAGTGCTAGTAGTACGAGTATACTGGTATTGGTACTGGTTGTATTATAGTATTGGTGTATAGTATATAGTATACTATACATCGAATGGAGACGTATAGGGTATAATGTATAGAAAATGGAAAAAGGGGTTTGTTTGGAAAATTCAAAACCTTAATTACATCCAAAACAAAATAAACAATTGACTATTAATTACGCCATGTTATTGTTTAAGCTTTTAAGGTTATAATTGCCGCCATTTTATAAACAATATAAAACGAACTGTGAGAGAGTTTGGTTATGAATTTATAATTTCATATTTTACCTTTTTCTTTTAATTTAATATTATTTTATGTCATGAAATGAGTTTTGTTTTAATTAAATATAACCCTTAATGGAGTAACGATATTAATATTTACGTTTCTAGGTAAATCCATTTCTATATAATATGGTAAATTGTAACAAATTGTAAGGAGGATACTTAATTGCACTACATAAGTAAGAGTAAATCTTACATGTTTTGTACACCGTTGTTTGGTCAGATAAGATCGCTCTTCGACTGTATCTTCGATGGAACTTACGATAACTAGTAGTTCAGCAACTGGCCCTATGCCTTATTAGGCAAATTACGACTTGACCATGGCACTAATTCACATGAACTTAAGAAAGGAACATTCGTTCAACTTAGTAAAGCTGTAGATGCAGAGGCGGCCTTATGGGGTGGCAAGCAGGGCAACCGCTCGGGGCCTCGCTCTTGTAGAGGCCTCGCATTCTTGCGCAACAACTCAAGTAGAAAAATTCCTTACTATATATCGATTTGAATCTCGCGCCTCGCTCTTTAGAAATCCCACTTGAATCACTGCGTCTTCTTTTAAGGTTAGTTTATCATCATTTATATTTGTCATCTTTGTGCTTGGTAACTTTTATAAAACTTCCAATATAAAATTTTATTTCTCGTCAATTATCATCAAAATTACTTTCTTACAATTTACATTAATTAAATGGCTAAGGTGCCCTGCTTACAATGTATATTGCAGGTAATAGAATATACCCTTTATATAATCCAATGATTGCTTTTTGTTCAAGGGTCATTACGGGCACAAAAATATACATATATTAATTAGCGATAGAATTAAAATTGAAAATGTAATTATTTTCGCAGGGGAAATATTTTTTTTTCGCGACGAAAATATAATTTTTTTTCTAAAGATCTGCCGCCCCGGGGCCTCGCAAAATTCTGCCGCCCGGAGTCTCTCAATGACTAAGGTCGCCCCTGTGTAGATGAGAGTATAAACTATTCGGAGATAAATTTTATAACATGTTAAAAATTTCTCACTTCCCTTCTTCATTTACAAGATAAATATATTCATTCATGCCTATGAATAAAATCTTGGATCTTCCCTAATAACAATAATGGATTACTACAGCGGAAGTAATCATCTAATGTGTCTTTGGGGGTCCCTTTTAGCGACTTTACAGACAATTCCGAGTTGCGGGACACGTGTACACTCGAGCAGACGTTGTGAACTGCTTCTGCAGGTGTGCTAGGAAAGAAACTCTCTCTCTCTCTCTCTACATTGTAACTGGCTGAAAACAAAAGAGCTTTTGTAGTTAGCCGCATACGCAAATAGACAAATCAATAAAACTTCATAACAACTTTTAAAAAAGAAAATTAATCAGATGATTATTAAATAAGGCCTGATTCGGGTCCCGATTTTTTGAACACATATCTTACTTTATTTTACCCAACAATAATTTTTGTATGTCCATATTTTTTTTATGGTCTCTTACTATCTTGGTAGTTATTGTTGTGCCATGGCTTCATATATGTGGACCATACTGGTGCTTGATAAGTTTATGATTATGTATGCACATAATCAATTAATTTGATAACAACCAAACCCAGAAAATTTAACTCTGGCCCGGAGATATAACTCGAAGACACAGCAGTCAGTTTCAAATATCATTTCTCATACCAACTGTGTCGTCTACATATATATTCTTAACACAAGACAAATTCTTTAACAAATAAGTAAAATGACGCCTAAAAACATTTTTCCAACATATTTTCTTATCTATTCAACGACAGCAAATATTCAATCATCAAACATAATCAAATAAATAATTAGAAAATATTTATCTAAATATTTTTCAATTATTCTTACACATCACTTGATCGACGTATACTTACCCCTAAGCCCTAAAACTTTTCTATATGTAAAGGGGTTATAAGGTCAATCGAGACTTCAATCATCACTCTATCAGTGACACAATCATTGAATCACACCCTCCTCCTCCGCCCCCGTCAATGTAGTCGTACTCGATATAATCATCCCTAAAACACCCTTATTCCATATATATACGAGTATATGCCTGTCCAATTGTGTTTTGTTATGCCCTGTCTAAATCAAAACCACCCTTAAATCTAAACACACAATGTTGAGCGGGTTGCATTCGACAGTGGCGCTCGCATTATGCAACGGCGTTATGTAAAACTGATCTGACAGCTTGTCTCCCGCGGTATTTAAATTCTATAGCTTGTGTAACGTGTTACATTACATTGGTCTTGTTAGTTACTCGCAGATTTAACTGGTGGTTGGTAGCTACAATGATAGGAGGGTATTTTAAAACCAGTAATTTGGTTTAAACCACTAACAGAATCATGTAAAACTAAGTGAGTATATATAAGGACATGTCAAACTGAAGTTAGCTTCAAACCAGACCACTAAATGCATTTGTTACCTAAAATACAGTTCAGGTTTAAATACTTAAAATACACAACAAATGTAAAAAGCTAAATATGTATTAGGTAATGTGTTTTGTTGTCCACCAGGATCGCGTCAGTTCTGGTCCCGTTTTGAACATGAACATGCTTGCGATTTCTAACCTAGCTTTTAGTAAAAGTGATGTGTTTAATATTATCTTTAATATTTTTCTGGGCACTTTTCTGTGTTTGCTATTTTTCATCACCAAGATTGTTTCTTCGTTGCCAAACCTGTGTACAAGACCATGGGTAATCCAAACCATGTCTTGTCTTATTAGGCTGAATTAGATAAGAATATCGAAGTCATATTAGGTTTATTAACTTTTCTTATTTCTATTTTCAGATTGGTTTTCTCCCTGATGTAATTGGTGAGTAGAAATTTTAAAAACATTATTTTTCAAGTGGTTTAGAGTATAACGATTGCACAGTTCGTTAGTGAGACATCTCCGAAAATTATATTTCAAACTGTTACATGTAAGATTGTACCCATGTAATAGATTCATTACTTAGGTAATTCATAAATGCAATCAAACAAAATTATATTGCAGATAAACTTAGTCGTTATTTACCAAACTAAATATTCATAATTGTCGCGCTAATGAATTGTACGATCGATTACCTGATAAATAGACGATAGTTTAGACGAGAGCGGTGTTACATAGTACAAAGACCTGTGCTCTCTTCACGTGAAGTTTTATAAGGTTAGTTATTTACGCCAAATAAAAAATGACTCAATTTCTTTATAAAGTTTTTTTAACAGCCCCATTGCAAGGCTCCCTTTATAATAACCACTCAAAATGGAAGCACGTCACTGGCTTTATAGGTAGTGTTTTCACCCATGCCCATTCGTCAATAGCGTTTGTACGAGCAAAATAAGAATTATTGACTATTTGTAAATACGGCCATATGTGAGATTTGTTTGTTTTGCCGCGTTAAATATTCAACACTATTGTCCGCCCTGAAGTTGTTGACAAGAACATTTTAAACAGACTGTTTCTGTTCCTGGTGTTCCTGGCGTTGTTGGCGATGTTTTGTTCGTGTGCATTAATCAATATTTATAAAGAAATCATTAATAATTATCTATTCTATTAATTTATTATTTATATTAACTATATCTATTGTTTGATTGTTATTGACTCATACAAATTTCTTGTGACTCATCCATCCATTACTACCCCACACAGAAAGAGCAAAGGAGTGATTACAGTACGAAGTGTGACAAGACGTGACAGAGGGGACGGGGGCTGAGCTTCAAAACTTCACAATATATGACAAAACGTGACAAGGGGGACGTGCTTTAAAACAAACTTATAGAATTAATGAGTGCATGTTAAAACACCAATAATGATTAAAATTTCACTAGTAAGGCTATAGACAAGCGCACACTGGCTATTAGACTATCATAAGATCCACACTGTTCAAATCAAACGCATTAGCTTCATTGAATAAAATATTGGAAAGGAATAGAAGCGGGAGGAAAGGCATATGCAGCGACACCTACGTTTTTAGTAATATCTGTAGGGGTAGTCATAAAGATCTACTATCGTCGACATTGCCAAACGAGCTCCCTATGAAGAACAACCATTGCAATGTATGTCGATCTCAGGTGTTGTCAGAGTAGAGTTTGAAGCACTAGACTCATTGAACAATGTTCTGTTTCGGACAAATATATCGTTGGATACGTTCTTCCATCTCTCATACGAGAGTACGAGATAGCGGTTATTGCAATATTGTTTCTTGTGCATGAAACTAAATATCTAGGCTTTAAAACACATTGTCCTTATTACAAAAACCATGTACAAAATGCATCCTCTGTCTTATGGTACACTGTATTTGTATTTCAATAATTCCACCACAGAGAGCAGCACCGTAACACAGAATCCAGTATCACAACCAACAACACCGTCTACTATTTAGGTTTACACGGTTTTTGTTATGGCAACAATATAAAATATTGAATAGAAATAGATTCTGATTCGAATTCACGTTTGTATTTAATTTAACAATGATATAATACGTGGTGTTCGTTTATATAATATATGGAGTACGTTTTGAATATATTTTACAATAAGATTATTTTGTTATAAATTATTTATTTGTGTATTGGTCGTTGCAATAGAGGAACTAAATTGAAAATATAAAGGAGTATTACTGTAGTATTTTCTGTGTAGTGAACAGGTGACCAAACAGAGGTGTAACTAGGCATTTAGGAGCCCGGGGCAAGGACGCAAATTACCCCCCTGGGTAAATAATGAAACATATTTTTCTTTTCATTGACTTGAAAGCCATATAAAACTCTTTCAACCAAACATTTTAAAAACGGTACGAAAACAAAACAACCCCGTTCAAAACTTGGTGTCAACCAGGACCGTAGTGAGGAAGGAAGGTGCGAGACGAGCACCAAGAACGCAAAAAAGCAAAGTGTTAAGTAAATATAACTGACTTCGTGTCCGAATATTGAGTTTTGAGATAACGACGAAAAGAATATTCGAGTTGTATGCATTCCAGTGATATTCGACAAGTTTACCTGCAAGTTAGGTTGCAGAAGATTCTGCGAGAGACACAAAATGGCTGGTGTTCACGATGGAGCGAAATTTCCACTTGGCGGCTCACTAGCACTTTTATTTTGCTACGTAATTTTTCCCGGCTCGCAAATACTTAAGACAAATACTTTATCGTTAGATATAATTCAAGTTATGATAAGAATAATTGTCACTTCATCTTATAGAAATTGGGATTACAGTAGCAAACATAGATCAATAGAAGAAAACGCAAATATTTAGTAAAATGTAATATAATTGAAACTGATCCAATCATGAAAGAAATTAATTTCTTCGTAGAAGTGGACCCACTCAGACAAGTAAACATTTTGGAGTCGCTTTGCCATCATATTGACTATGCGTATTTGCGTATGCGATTTTTTTGTCAAGAAAGAGTTCATTTTCTCACTGTCGTTCATATGAAATGTCTATTTAATTGGCTACAAATTGCCAAACCACTCCACCTGTCGGAATACAAATAAAGATAAAGTTGATGCGAACTATAATGGGCTTGTGTCCTCATTTTTTAGTGGTCGATTTTTCAATTGTTGATTTAAATTGATGTTAACAAATGTGTATTGGTGTGTCTATTTTATTAAATATCTAAATATTGACGGAGAACGACAGTGAGAAAATGAACTCTTTCTTATATAGCAATTAAAAGTTTGAATTGTAGTTTTAGAGCTTGAAATGGTTGGCCGTTTTTGTATGACGTGAAATGCATTTTAACGTCAGTTATTTGTTGAGTAGGTCAGTGCTGTGGTAATGTTTTGTAGCTGTTGGTACTCAAATAATCAAGTTAAGTCAAAGAATAATAAGTTTTTATTTGATTTAACCCTGTTGCGGCAGACATAATATTGAAATTTGATTGTTCCTTGAAATAGCTGTAAATAATATTTGATATTTTGATATATAAATACATATAGCAGAGATTTATGAGCTGTAAGGTTGGTAACCTTACACAAGGATTGTGATGTCACATGCATTTGGAATCTGTACAACCTTGAATCTCTTTATTAATTAAAGAGACAAAATGACTATTTTAATTGTTACTATCTCCTAACACAAAAGGAGTTATTAAAAATAATTGAACATTTGAGGTTCTAGTAACCCACTTTATCCATATTTAGTACACTTTTATAGAAATTAAGACTTAGGACACAAGCCCATTGAGTGCAATAGTGATAGAAACGTCACAAAATAGGACACTTCACCAGCTTGCACCAAAAGGTCGACCGGCTTCTCTAAAAGCACATAATGTAGATTATCTATGTTTATATTTTAAATAACACATCTATTAAAGTCTTCCTACGTATTATTTCTGATATAATAATATTCTTACATAAATTAATGCTAATTAAGGCACTATAGATTGCTATCAGCGCATTACAACAGTAGAGACATCTATTGACTTCGATCGCACCATCGTACCAGCTGTAGTTCTATCTACAAATATCATAAAATACATATTATTATAAAGTTGTCAATTCAGAATCTCCCGACCATCCCAGCTCTCCCAATCCCGATCTCGATCCCGATCCTTCCAACAATGGATATATTTTAGGATTCCTGTTTAAATTTTGACAACTTAATCCTATAAAGCGGTTTACATTTTTTAATAATAGTTTCACTTCAAATACACGACTTTATCATACGACATCTATTAATAATTCATATGGCATTTAAAATATCATATTTTATTAAAAAATATAGTTTTTAGTATTTTAAAATCGTTATTGTTATGGTAAATTGTAAATTGTTCGTTTGGGTTTCAAGTGAAATCAAACAGACGCTGACGCTAACGCATACAGATGTTCAAAGACATCTTAAAGCGTACGACTATTAACATCTTGCGTTTGATTATTGATTATTGAGATGCATAAACCCTCGATAATAGAGTCATGAAACAAGTTACTCTGACAATTCTGGTTACTAGAAATGGAGCTTCTACAACTTGCGTGGGTTGCTTGAACTGGTATAAATAACTGGTACTTTATTCAAAAACATAACTTAGCTCAAATAATGTTTATCAAAAAAAATTTTCTTTGTAGAAAATATACGCCGCATAACAACTAAGATACATTTTATTAAAGCAAATGCATCCTATGCCTCAGAAGAAGTTTCATCTTGTTTTATTAGGTTCGATGAGACTGCGTACATGGATCGACTGATTGCAAACGCGAGTCCCGAATCAGCCCGAACCTAGTGCCCGAAGTTAGTGACATAACACACACGGCACGAATGAAACTGAACTGATTTGAAATTGGTTTTGAGTACGTTTGGAGTGAATATGTTTCTTGGTCGAGGGCAATGATGTTGCATGCTTTTGATGATGACATCATGAGCAGAGATGTGCTCAGAGATGTGAATACATACATACATACAAATACCTAATAATACGACACAATAAAATCTCCTATATTGATATTGTTACTTAAATTTAAGCAGGACAATTATTGCAATTTAACCGAAATAAACGACTTAACTGACCGAAGTAGTTAAGTCGTATACTCTAACACTTATATGCACGCGTCCGGATTCGATTCCTGGAGAAAGAATTCATTTATTCCATAACTGGCAAAGAATTAACTCACCAAATGAAAGACAAATCATAAATAAACAAATATTATGTAGAATTAATGCAAGATTAGTAAAAAAAGGTCATTTAAGATAAGCTTCCACCCAGGACCTGCTCAAGGCTAAACGCGACCCTGATCAGAGTAATAAGATAAAATATGCAACGAAGCAAAAAGGTATTGCAGCAACACCCTTATTAAAAATTCCTAAACTTAAAATATCGTGATATAGATACGTAATTCAACATAACATAAATTTTTACGTTTATTTGTACACTAATAAAATGACTACTACTATTGAATAATACGGTATGGGTACAAAGACTTATTGCAACATAAATATTTATTAGAAAACCAAATTTTCGCCTGTTTAATATGCAACTACTTCAACACAATTATTTGTAATAAAGATTCCCTATAAGTTTTGTGACGTCATTAAATCACCCTTCTGTACATAACTTATTGATGTCTATCAATATCATAATATTATAAAATAGCGGCCATCTTGTTTTTGTTGTCAAAATAAAATAAAAAATGTAAATTTGTAACAAAATACAGTGTACAAGAGTTTTGTTCATTGAATAGGTACTATGCCGTGACTGGCGCAAAACCTAATTCAAAATGGCGTTGGTTATTTATTTTCTATTGTTAAATAATGTAATATATACAAATAAATAATGATTTTTCAAATTATTTGTTACGTTTACAATATCTTTATATACTCGTATACGAACATGTATTGTTTATTACTTTGTTGAGAATGTCAGACATTTGCGTCTGGTTGCTTTTTTGTACAGATATTTATGCAAGAAATAATTAAAAATATAAGTCGTTCATTACTGCAATTAAATATTTAATTTGTGTTAATTTTTTCGGTATTTTAATTATTGGTGAAATAATTATTTTTGAAAATACTTTTGTTTCAATCTAAAAGAATTTACATTTCGTTTAATCAACCTTAATTTTAAAAACAAATTAAAGTTTTAAAATGTCTTTGAAAAATATCTTAAGATGATCATAGCTTGCTATAATCAATTCATATTATTAATAAACCAGAAATGGTATTGTACAATGGGCTTGTGTCTCAATTTCTATAAAAGTGTACTATATATAGATAAAGTTGGTTACTAGAACCTCTAATGTCTAATTATTTTTTACTTTCTTATATGTTAGGAGATATTAACAAATAAAAAAGTCATTTTGTCTCTTTAATTATTAAAGGGATTCAACGTTGTACAATAGTCCAATTGCATGTGACATCACAACCGCTATAGATAGCATATTCAAGATAGAACTTTGGCAAGTTTACAGGTTACCAACCTTACAGCTCATAAATCTCTGCTATATGTATTTATATATCATAATATCAAATATTATTTTCAGTTATTTCAAGGAACAATAAAATTCCAATATTATGTCTGCCGTAACAGGGTTAAATAAAATGAACACTTATTATTCTTTGACTTGACTTAATTATTTCGACAACCAACAGCTACAAAACATTACCACAGCACTGACCTACTCAACAAATAACTGACGTTAAGATGCATTTCACGTCATACAAATATGGCCGACCATTTCTAGCGCTAAAACTACAATTCAAACTTTTAATTGCTATATCTCCGTCAATATTTAGATATTTAATAAAATAGACACGCTAATACACATTTGTTAACATCAATTTCAATAAACAATTGAAAAATCGACCACTAAAAAATGAGTACACAAGCCCATTAAAAAAAGTGTAGTTATACCAGTTTGTATCGGACCTGTAGACGCTTATTTGTCAACAAATAGGCATATTTTGGGGCTGAAATATTGAAATATTCAATCCATTCGCTACCCCCTTGACGTTTTTATACTAGATTTACCTGTAATATAATGTATGCATTCTTAATTATTTAAACAAGTCCGCCTCGTTAGTGCTGCGTCCTCAACATTCATCCGTCTCTGGTAATCCAGGATTTAGCGGCCTGCGTGCGCTACACAGCGTGGACACGCGACCAGCAACTTTCAGCTTACTTCATACTCTGTCATAATCACGTAATTACCGTACACTATGCGTACTACATACTACCACTACTAAACATATTAGTCGAGTCTAATTTATGCTAATTATTTGATATCTGTTAATATTGTATATCATGTTAGCGTTATTAAATTTGGAGGGTTTTACTTCATCCATTTTGAATTTATTAAAAATAATTAGCATCTACAATGGCGGCTTTGAGTAAACTAAATTATCACGACATCTACAGGTAATACTATGGTACTGCTATATTTAGAACTCTTGTGATAATTAATTTCTGATTGGGTGACAGTTTATTTTTAAACTAATCCTTACGTTTGAAATATATTTACTTTATTTACTAGTATATTTTATTCTAATAAATATATTAAATAACAAACCAAATCATAAATTACTGTTTATAAAAGAACTCTTCATTTTTACCGAGCAACACCGGTCACTTTTATCTATGAGAAAATAATTTAGTAAATTATATTTACCTTGCAAATATTTTATACACTGCTTTAAATTTAGCGGATGAGCCATTGAACTCGATTTTTATATACATTGTTTTACATAAGAGACATGCCTTGCATTAGCTCCTGCACTTATGCAGTACCTCGAGTGTCAAATTTTAATAACCAGTAAAGTATTTGACAGCTGTGATACATCAGTCCAAGTTTATTATATTTTATTAATTAAAAAACGTAGTTACGAGTTGTATAAATTGTGTTAATTGTTTATAAAACTATCCTTTTCAAATTCAATGTGTTACATTTCTTATAACATATCGATAAATACTTGTTTTGTTAGTTTTTATCTCATGTTATTTTTGGCAACAGGTAGCCATTTTTACATAAGAAAGTGACATTTACAATAAAAATTAATTAAAACAGTGCACAAATATCGAACATTTAATTAGTGTTACGTATATAATAATGTGTTAATATTAATAAAGTGTTGTCATAAACTTGTGTAACAAGCAGAGAAAGATAATTGAAGTGCCGCTGACTCTTTAAATGTCAAAATGAATTTCTTTACTACAAATGTCTTTTAATGTAAAGAGCTACTGTGAATTTGCATTTCATTTTATCATTCGATTAAAATTTAACATTAATATTAAGATGTACGGCTAGTTGATTCAACATACAAAAAGATTTATTTTGTTTAGTTGACATTGACTCTTGTAATGTGTTTCCACTTTGTTCACCTCTCTGTAACTTTGACAGTAGTTTGTAAATATATTTTCTAAATTAATATCTTTTCATTAAATCACATTTGTTTTAAAGAAAGTACATAATTATTGCATGCAATTTAAATAGTGTTTACTATATATAGTGTGAGTGTGTTGTGTTATGTGCTCGGCTCCTGTCATCGTAGTTTTCAATTCTGCAAATTCAAGGTTAGTTTTGTTTATATTGCTATTTTGTTTGCCTTATGTATAATGTATTTGTATGCATTTCATTTTAAGAAAGTTAAACGTACGTATGATTATTAGTTTCTTTGCGTAAACAGTTTGTGTTTCAACATGTTTTAACCTGTCAGAACCAAAGTTTGCATATGTCTAATCTATGTGTTAAATAATTTACAGTTCTTATATTAATAAATTAATCATAATAATTGGTGACGCTCTTGTGAGAATTTAGCATTTCGAATACATTCATGATTTGACTTCTGTTCTTATGATGATTGTTATTTTAATTATATTTTTAAAATATAACTTCATAAGAAATTTTCTTTTCATTAAGGACCTGCGATGTGGTTCAACAATTTGTTTACATATTTTAACCTAAATATTATTTACAAATTATAATCGTTTGACTTTTAATTTGTATTGATTTTGTTTCTTCGTTTCGTTGTAATTTATAATAATATTGTTTGTATTATTATTATTTGTACTTTGTGTGCAGTATATTTACTATGTTAAGGTAGTAAGCTGCATTATGTCAACTACTGACTCATATGCCGTACGATTTCGGTCTCTTTAAGATGCCGAAGTAAAACAATTTCATCGCCGGCAATCGGATTTCTATTATATATATTTCTATACGGGGTAAACGCTACTATTTTTATATAAACAAGTAAAACATTGTAAACATTAAATATTATTCAATTCAAAAAATAAATGTTTGGTTGACTTCTATTTAAAAGTTTAAAAATTGTTAAAAGCTGAAAAGTATCGAATCGCGCGGGTGAGTTTTGGAATCGTGATATGGCGAAGAGAGGGTGGAAGTGGGGAAGGGAGAGACGTACCTCAAGCAAACACTTCACGTAACAATATCATACACATGCAAATAAAATATACGAGAGTACAACAACAACAAAAAAATAACACAATTTTAAGTGTAAATTTGTATATAGAAAAGTGTTAAAAACGACGCGAGAAGAATAAAACGATGTGAGAAGAAATACTAAAATAACATTTCACCAAAAGCAAGAATACGACAATGGAAAAGAATTGGAAAAATAGCATTGAAATGTATGGAAAAAAGTTAAAACGTCTGGAAATCTGATTGAAAATATGTGTTAGTCGAAATCTTAGATGTATTGTACACACACACGCTAACACACAGTGGCCCAGAAAGTATTTTTGGTGTAAATTTGCCTTTGATAAATATTTACACGTGGAGCATTATTTTTATCAAGGGTGTAGCCCTTACAATAAATAACTATAATCAAACAATGTTAATTATCAATATTTGCGAGCTGAAACAAAAAGAAATTTTCTTCTCATTAGTAATTTTATTTTATTTGTTAAGCAAAAACTATTTGGTCTTACTTACAAATTCGAAATAAACGCAGAAAAACCTAACACCCTTTATTCTCCTTTTCGATGGCTATAAGATACTTTCCTTTTTTTCGTTTTGAAGCCCTTACGCGAAAATAAATTGTCTCTAAAAAATCTCTCTAAAAACCCAGATCTGGGTATAAAAACTCAGAAGTGGGAGCACTGGATTAAGAACCATCAAGAACAACAAAATTGAAAATAATCATGTACAGAAAACGATTTATTTTTAAGTATTTATGGAAGTGCTACATATGTTTATTATTTTACACTTTCCGGCTCAAATTAATAGTCATGGTATATTGTGATTCTTTTTGTTTATTGTTTTATAAGAATTTCAACAGCTAAGTGATATTTGTCGATCACTGTATAGCTTGTTGGTAATGTACGTCTCAATGAGAAACTCTAGCATAGCTGAAATCTTGGTTAGATCTTCTGGCATGACATCCTGTAATGATCCTTTGATATTGCGTTTATATTTTGTAAAATATAATCAGTAGGCTTTGTAGTAATACTTTTTTAATTTTTGTAAAAGTATTAATATTGTCATATTTTGCATTGGTAATATGGTAAATTGTTATCGACAATTATTTTTTACTTAATTCACAGGATAACATATATCTCTTGGGGGCTTGATTTCTTAGCTGGAATTCGGAATATTATTTCGCATATACTAATTGTAATACATATCAAATATAATTAAAACTGGCAAAATATAAATCGAATGTGATAGTATCGAAAGCAAAGCAAATTAAAAACGTAATAATAAAGAATTACCATAAACGTAAATCTTGTTTGATTGTTTAGATTTGACAATAATTTCGAGTAGGCAGTGTAGTAATGTTAGTACCGTTCTCTCCCTTCCACCGCTTCTCCATTTCTCTTACCCTAACCCAACCGCAGATCAAAATCCCTAAATATAGTTGAATAAATCTCTGCTCTCCAGCATTTAACCTCTTGACACCCTATTGTTAGCAGGGGGTTTTAAGAGGTCGTGCAATCGCGTCAGGAAGGGAAGGGCTAGTCTGGGTTACTTCAGTGAGTACTATTTCAGTTGTAGGGTTCTCCGTAAACGGGTCATCTCATCTAAACTCTCAACTCTAGAGTCTAAAGTACCGTGAGCTCCACGGGATTCGTTTTATCCCACCGGAATGAAGTTGCCTGTTCAATTTAAATGTGTGGAAAACAAAACCACAGGCATGCGGTTCAATCGCTCAATCGCTCAATCGCCAACGATAATAATACGTATAAAATACAAAAAAAAAAACAGCTTGATGTTTATCGATGAATGTACAGGATTGTAAATATTGATTGTGATGTGCTAGCAACAATTATATATTTCTATTATTAATTAATGATATAAAAAAAGCTATCTAGCTATCTACTTGCAGCGTGCAGGTAGCTATATGTCCAGTGGCGTAGCTACCGCGTAGTATCTGCCGTATCAATGATACGGGCCCCCCGGCCTACGTGTGTAAGCAAAAATTCGTAAAATGTCATCCACAATCTCACTTAAACTCTTAGGCCGTACTTGGTTTAGTTCCTAGGATTAATTGTAAGTAATAACGTATAATGAATATATAATTCTTTTAATTCAATGCGAGCGTCTTTGTTCTTTTTGTGAAAAATCTTTACCCATTGTTGGGGTCCCCCCATTAAATTTTGATACAGGGCCCGTCTAAGGCACGCTACATTACTGTACATGTCATTTCCTTTATTCTTAAAATTGGGTAGCTATTTATATTTTAGTTATAGCTTGTAACCTATCTGCTACAGAAATATTACTTTCATGATTACCAGATACGCACAAAGCTAATTGCAGTACAATTTAAATAGAAAAAATTAAAACTATTATACTAATTAATTTACAGAATATATTTGAATATAATTATAAATACAATACATACTTACAATTCAACACGTGAAGAATACAAACACGTGTACAAAAGAATAATTATAACCTAACTATTTGTTCCAGTATGTTATATTTTGAGTTCTTAAAAAACAAATATTGATTATTTCCAAGAATGAAATTGGTTTAGGCGCTTTTCTCTGAATAATCTATTACTTTACTTGAATTCTTAAACAAAATAACAAAAGAACAATAAATGAATGTATAACAAATAAATAAACAACTAAACTAAAGTAAAGTAAATAATATACAAAGATGTTAAAGGTGTAAAGGTCTATTAGGCGTCACGTACGATCCGAAGATAATTAAAGTATCAGAAAAGTGTTTTGTGTTGATTTTATAGGGTTGAATGAAGAATTAGACTGTTTTTAAAAATATAGTGCTTCTGTATTTTCTCGTGATTCTCCACGTTGAAAATATCCCAATTATTAACTCAAATTTTAACTATGTTTAATTATTTTGTGCAATTTTAATTTAACAAATACTTAAACAAGCAATATCCCGCAAAACACAAAATTTGCTCCAAAAACACATACACACACACACATTATGAAAAGCGTATTGATTACAATTGCTATATTGTTTGCATCAAGTACTATTTCATGATTATTAAAATGAAATTTGAATTGTTATTGTTAAATTTCAATATGTTCTTGACTGGAGAACTCATACAATTTACATTTACAAATTTTTTTCAACACAATAGATTCATACATTATGCAAAACCAATATAGAACTTGTTTCTATGTTAAAGTTGTCAAATTACTAAACTGGATTGTTAAGTAGTTCGAATCAAGTGGCCACGGATGACTACAATAAATGTTATTTTAGTAGTTAAAAAATCATTAAACCCTTTCTCTCTCTCTCTCTCTCTCTCCTTCCTTTGCGTGTGACATAATTAATAGTGATCCCTTATATTATGAGTATATCTTGCTGATCTGGTCTGGTTGTCGAAAACTTGATCGGGTCAGCCTGTAATTGTCATTTGATGTGTTTTTATCAGATGGCTATATATATTTTGCAAAATGTTCTAATATTATTTGACATTTCCGTGTAATGCATTGTAGTATACGGTAATAAATGTATGTTTATTAATTGACAATAATCAAACCTAGAAAATATAGCGGTGATCCGAGAATCGAACACAAAGATAGCTGTCTGTAATCACGTATCAAGACTTTTGTTTATTGTTCCGGGACTACTCGTAAATTTAGGTATTTTATGGCGGATATTAGGCGGTGTGGACAGGGTGGGTAGCAGTAGGAAAAAGGAACAGCTATTAAAAGTGGAAAAGGAAGGGAACAGATGGGTGGCAGAACTAATTAGAAGGAGGAAGTGAAAAATCAGAGGGTTTATGTCTGAACAGAGTGATAGAGGTAAAAGTCAGGAAAGAGAAAAACAAGTCGGAATGAAAGAAAGAATTGTGCAAAGATAATAGAGGGTTTGTCGAAAGTGGTCAAGGAAGGCAAAAGGTGAGAGTCGGAGGTACAGGCAAAAAGGAAGGAGAAGCAGGAGTAATAATTCCATGTTTTTAATAGTTTTTAAAAGTTATTGAAAAAAAAAAATTTCTTCTTAAAATGATTTAAAATTTCATATTCTTACCTGTACAAGTGTCATGCGCAGTAGTTAACGCAATGTCTCCCAGCAGCCAGGTGGCCCGTATGCTGTTCTAGAGAGCATAAGAAAATATACATAAAAAATTTAGCTTTATTAAAATTCTTTCTCGAAAACGTTGCTAGCTCTTATAGTATAATAATATAATAAAAAAAGGCATTTTATGTTCAGTGGGAAGAGTAGTTTGCAACTTGATGTAACTATGAACACGATCATGAGCGCGAGCAGGATTACTTTTAAGGAGTTGCATGCTTAGTCTTCATATGGGTTGAGGACACTGAATTTTTTTTACAAGATGTTGAATAAATTTAGGCAACAACATAGACGCGTTAACTTTTTATTCAAGCAGAGACTTTAATAATAAAAATGTTACATCTTAATCTTTTTCGTGGGTGCTCCTTGCACTCTCCTTTCGGCCCTAATAATAATAAACCAAAAGTTTAAGAAATACAGAATATGATCTTTGATGAGTTCACGTTGAATTGTAGTACAGTTAAGACACTTTGGGTAGTGGCAGCCATGTCAGGCCACTATTAATCTAATTTTTCTATCTAGATCACTTAAAAAATCAGCACATCTGTTATATTATCCACTTTACCTTCTCGAACAGCCGGATACTTATTGGATTAGTGCTCTAGAGCCAATAGCAATTAACTTTATATAATATTATTTCATTTCCATTCATTAAAATAAACGAAAGATTAAAATAATTGATAAAATACTGTTTAATTTTACTATTCATAAATTTATGAATAATAGCTGTCAATTACTATTGCAAAACAATTGTGTTTTATCAAACAATCTAACAATGCATGATTGTGAGAAAACAATGTAAGCATATATATTTCGTAGTATATACTCGCACTTCTATGGAGAAAATACAACAATATATTTAAGAGTATAAAAACCAAAACGGTTTGGCTTCAACATTTATAGAAAAAATCAAGTATGTACTTTTAAATGAAATCTTTGTGTTTAATTTTAATTTAAATCACAAATCAAGATTTGTGAAGTACTTTTCTAAACAGCCTCTTTAGTACTTGAGAACCACGATCTCACGGTGGGGGGAATTCAGATCCATGGTTTACGAGTATAGCTTCATTTAAGATATAGCCGTATGATATTGCTAGTGCCTATTGTTTAGTGCAATTTATTTTATTTAAACACAAATGACGTCATTATTTGACATCGAGTGGTTGTTATTATTAATGTTCTTGTTACAATATTGTTTTGTTTCTCTTTAAAAAAATTTAAATTAAAAAAATTTTATATTTTTTACTTACAGACAGTCTGAGAAGCAATGGACTTGTGAACTCATTTTTTAAGGGTGGAGTTTTTAATTGTTGATTAAAATAGACGTTAATAAATGTATATTTATTAACATCTATATTATTAAATATATCTAAATGCTGATGGAGATATAACAATTATAATATAATTTAAATTGTAGTTTTAGCGCTGATGTCAGCCATATTTATGACGTAACATGTCGCACTATTAAGGGATAGGTCAGTTATTTGTTATGCTATCGGTTTTACGCTTTGTTTTCGAATTTTTCTATAACGTTGGATTAAAATAGGCATTTTTACCTCAAATTTGTAAAGGGAAAAATTTCTATTTTAATTGTTAATATCTCATAAAATATAGAGACATTTAAGGTCATGCATGGTAGCTAACTTTATCAATATATTGCACAATTTTATAGAAATTATGACATGGTTCACAAGCCCATTGTATCTAGATATAATTAAGACCTAGTATATTTAAGACCTAAGAAAGGTACCCCGTAGGCGTACTATGTTTTGGGTTTATTTAAGTTACAATCTGTGTGTATTTATAATTTTTGGATGGGAATAGTTCTCTTAGGGATTTGAATTATAGGCAACTGTATTTATTTTGAATTTTAAAACGCCTGAGTGGTTAGGCAACACATTATTAACCATGATGAGACAATCAAATGTATCATTGAATAAAAACATTACTAAAATAAATTTGAAATATCATTCTGTTGCCATTTATCACCTCATATAGTCGTATCCATGAAGATGGAAACAAATCGCTTGAAAATAAATAAATAGAACTAAAATAAGTGATGGGTTTTAAAGTGTTCAGGAGATTAAAATGTATAGCAGCTTTATCATTGGTAATTTCATTCATGATTCATTAGAAAGAGAGAGACAATGATAGTTTTATTCGAAAATAATTTAATGGTGGGTAAAAATGTATGTTTGGTAAAATAAATAGTGATGATAGATTCACAATTAAGGTCTAAACGCAGTGAGATGGACGTCCTTTTAACATATGTTACTAATTCCATTCTTTCGAGATTAAATATTATGGTATTTTATTAGTAGGGGGGATACATTTACCGTACAAGGCGGTACGCCAAATAAAATATCGCTTATACATTAACCTATTATAATGTTATATAAAATGTAAACATTTTTATCTTAAATTAACCTTAAATATATGTGACTATATTTGGCAGGTAACAAATTGTGAACTAAATTAATGTTTAATCTCAAAACAGCCAAGTCATCTACCCAATAAAGTTTTATTTAGATAGATTATGTTAAATTAAGTTTTTTTATCCAGCGCTGTTCATTTTTTGTTGTAAAGGTGTTAGGAATTAGTGAACACTGTGAGAATCATAATTTTACGCGTAATCGAAAGTAGTTTGCTATGGTTTAATTCGATTTTGTAAGTAACACAGTTGTTATCGGCTGCCAGACAATGAGAGACAATGGCGACTGGACCTGAAAGCCTCAGGACCAGAGAAGAGAACACCAGAGACAAAGACTCAAACTTACATCAATGTGGTGTTGTGTTTTTGTTGTAAAATGCATGGATTTTATATTTTAATTTTGTTTTTCTTTGATTAGAATACGAGCTGCTCATTTCTAAAGAAATACTCATAGTTATGAGAACTTAATTTTATTTTCAAAGTCATCTAGTTGAGAATTGTTTAATTATGTGCGATAATTAATTATAATGCCAATCCAATGATTAGAAAAAGTCAAGGCTATGAGATTATTATTTTTTTAATTTGTGTGACACCGCGTCCGCGTGTAATATGCGTGTTCGCCTATTCGTGGTCGTTGACGATTGTCAGTTTCCTACGCTTTGATGTGTTGTTTCTCCAGCTACATTAGCGATAAAGTTCGTGTACAGACTCATGAACTTTTGCTTTGTGAACACGAATTATGAGTAACTACATAACCGCATAAACGACTTTAAATTTTTCTTAATTTATGTGATGATCTTTTTACAAATTTTTAGATTCCATTATATAGTGTAAATGCTTTTAAGATTGTTTTGAGAACCATGAGCAATGCATATTTCCTCATAGGATAACCTTGAATAGTTAAATATATGAAAAATTATTCTCTGTAAATCATTTTGTTTATTTCATTTATTTAATATTGGCCTATTTTCGATTCTGGGCATATAATGATTTAAGCTTTGATAGCAGCCAAACCCAGTACGCACCCAAAAACACAACAGTCTGGCGTTCAGTTTAAACAGTCGCGCCTTCTGTGCTGTCTAAGGCCTGGCGCACACTGCAAGCGTATTTAAGCGACGGCGAATTCCGGCTTAAATCGCGGCTGAAAGCAAGCATGTGTTCTCTGCATGTGTTGTGTCCCAATACATACATATCATGTATTGATACGATAATACGCCAAGTTAAACTTGTGTACTGTAAGGTGTATTGCAGTTGTTTTGCACTAACATAATTTATCAAGAAAACAACCTTTTAGTTAAATTTTTATCGATACACCACTGTTATTGCATTATGTTCCACATGCCTTGCAGTCTGAGATGGCTGATTGCATTTACAAGTTTCGGATAGGTTTAGCGTTGTAGCATGTATACGTTTGGTTAATATTCGCTGATATATGCTTGCAGTCTGAGAGCTACGTAATGCCTGTATTCGGACGGCTTTGTCGCTTGCAGTGTGCGTGGTTCATTGCATTTACAGAGTTCGGATAGGTACAGTGTAGTAGCGCGTATACGTCCAGTCAAAATACGCTTCTATAATGCGATAAATATCGGGTTTAAACACATTCTAATTCCTGACTAATTGGTAATAAGTAAAATTGGTACTCTCTTAAAATTATAAGGATATTCTTGTACAAAAACGTGTTATACATAATTACTCGTATACGACATTGATAAATTTACTACAATAGTTCAATAATAAAAGATGAGCCACGAACATTTCAATATTTCATTCAGGAAATGACTGGTACATTTTTCTGATAATTTCTTTAAACCTTGTATTGTTGTAATCTGTCCTTTTTGTTGCATTTCCATTATTGTTGAGTAGCTCACATCACACGCACACACACACGGCAGACGCAGACGAATCGTTTGTTAGGATTTCTATAGATTTTCGTCCTATAAATAGATACAGCGATTATTGTTCGATTTAATTTAAGAAATGTAAGCATTTTCATGTTAAAAGATCAATTTTTTTTTAATTATACGGTATTATGTCTCATCTATTCAATGGTATTAACAACAAAACGATAGATAACTATTATTTTGAATACAACAGTTTTTAGTTCTTTCTGTATAAACTAATTGTGAGTATTATCGATTATTCCATTACATAGGAAAATCATTATTCATTTAAAAAACTACTAAAATATAAATATACTAAGTTTCTCGTCGCTCCTTTTATAAAATTTTACATTTCCGAATTTTGAATTTCACCTTTCTATCTTTTACAAATTAAAAGTTATACAGCAAAAAGGAGCCCACTTTTTTTTTCCAGTTTTTCCAAAATTACTGATTTCCAGGAAATTCAGAGGAAAATGCGGGAACGCCAAAAGTCATAGAATTTTTTTCTCTACGAAATAGGAAATTTTCGAAAACATTGACGTAGCCGTTTTCGAGCTATCATACAAAATTCAGTAGCAAACATATAAGAATATAAAAATGAAAGAACATGAATATACACCTGGAACATTATAATATATGATGATAAGTTTATAAGGAGATCTTTCAAATCCGAAGTTGTTTCCTTCTAAAAATATACACGCATGCGATTCCCGTTTCTTCCTTTTCCTTTTCTTTCCTTTTCTTCCATGTACGATACGATAAACTCAATGCGTGTCATTACATCTCAAAATCCTAAACAAACTGAAAAATTGTATAAATTTGAGTTATTGTAACTTTTTATAGCATTGATGGTCCAGACTCCAGACCCTAATTTTGTTTTCTTTGTGACTTAGCTCCATTCAAACTCTTTACGCCTTGTCCCTATTTTTTTATGACAATATCGTGATATATACGCATGTCTTCTTAACGCATTTTCTATTGAATTCAAATGATTTATCTCATTCATATAACATTTTTGTAAGTTTGTCTCATTCATATAACATTTAATTTTTTACAGGTTTAAACTCCATTTGCAGGTGCATTTAAAAAATCTATCAATGACTTGACTTTTCTAAATTTCATTCATCGTTTTATACGCATAAATGTGTTACGGTTTGCTTGTGAGAGATGCGTTGTGCCCCCTGCCATCCGCCCGCTTGGATGCTGTCACTGAATGCATCTGTCTGCTTTGTGGGATGGCATGTCGTTGGTACATGGCATTTCTGTTTTAAACAATCATGAAATTTTGGAACGCTGTACGCTTGTTACATTAACGAAATCTGTAACTAATGCATGATGCTTGCCTACAAATTCTAAATCATCTAATAACTGGGTTTAATTATCTTAGAAATATAATTAGGTCGTGAGAGATAAATCTGGTCTCTACTTGTAACGAAATGTTTTAATCTAGAACTTCCAAAAAGAATATTTGCTTGAATTTTGACGTTAAGTTGTGTGCCCATGGTACCAAATGCAGGCTCCCCACGCTCTTAATATTATGCTATATGATAAAATGTTTCTTCGCGTTCTTTATTTTAAATATTTATTTAATTATTGTTCTTACATGGACAGTCCTATATTATAATGTTCCAAGTGTATATTTGTATGTTTATATTCTAATATGTTTGGTAGTGAATTTTGTATGGTAGCTCGAAAACGGCTCCAGGAAAGTTTTTGAAATTTTCCTATTTCGTAGAGAAAAAAATTCTAAGGCTTTTGGCGTCCCCGGATTTTTCCCTGAATTTCCTGGAAACCCGTAATTTTGGAAAAACTGGAAAAAAGTGGGCCCTTTTTTGCTGTATAACATTGTATTCATAAAAGATAGAAAGGTAAAATTTTGCATGTGCATTACGCTATTGAATGCGAACATATTTTAAAATTTAAAAATTCAAAATTTTATAAAATGGGCGCCGAGAAATTTAATGGGCCCAGTAGGAAACTTTGTAGAAAGGTCAAATTTTGGACTGTGTAATAATTGAATATCATATTAAAAAAAAAATCAAAATTTCAAAATTTTATTTGGGGGCACGGGGGCGGTTCATGACGAGGCTGAGACTTGTGCTAGTAAGTTTTTATTTTTTTTTAAATATAGTTTCTCGGGCTTCGTAGGCACGTAGCCTTTTATCGCCCCTAATACTATTCTGCCTCTTCTTATATATTATACCCAGATAACAAGAATGATCTATTCATGGCTACTGCAGTTATAAATCTCGGTTTCTCAATAGTAAGTTGCTAGTAAGTTGAAATTTTGCATATGGACTAACTTTGATACCTAATTTACAAATAAAAAAAAATCCCAAATTTTGAAAAAAAGTTTGCCAAATAACGAATACATTGAATATTTTTTATTTTGTTGAAAAAAATATATTTTTTTAGTCAATTTGTATGAAAGAGAGAGATGAAATTCAATCAACACACGAAAGACAGTCGTCGATTGCGACGGGGGTAAACTCTAGTATTAATATAACTTACATTTAAATTAAGAATACTTAAATATTATGCCTAATAAATAGTAATCATTTTATTTTGGATCTCTACGAGTGGATCTCTACTCCTGCGACTATTGGTACATAACATCACAAAAAAATTTAAATGTTCCATTTTTAAAAATAAATACAATATTTTTGTTATCAAAGAATATAATAATACTATTGTCAATTTTTCTATCAAATAAATAAAAATCCACAACAATGATTTGTAAAAAACATGTTTATCACTAAAAATTTTAAATGTATTTTTTTTTCTTTATTTATTTTCATTATATGTACACATTGTAATCTGTAGTAGTGTCGATATTGTCATGTAACAGACAATATTTTGTGACGTAAATATTAATAAAATACCAACCATCAAAAATAAAATATAATAGAAAATTTCAATCAAAAAACACAACACAAAAAATATTCGCTGATAACTTCATTATAAACTTTGGTGGTTATTTGAAAAAAAATCCATTATCAAAAAATATATTTTCATTCTTTGATTGTACATTCAATGATGTAAGTTATGTCAGCCTGAATTGGAGGCAACATATCTTACATTACGCCTTGATTTACGCAACATGTTGATCACACTTAACAATTTATTTGGTATTAATATAAATTATTAATTTGCTTAAAATCTATAAGATTTTATTTTATAAATTGAACAATACTTTCTTTAAATTATTTACTCCTTTTGCAATTTCAATAATTAGTTCATTTTTATTCTTTGTTTAATATAAGCTGGTATCTTATTATTTTTGTGGTGAGCTGTGAGAAAGTCATGGTCAACTTCTAAGAAATTATAAATAATGTTTTATTCTCCAAGTGAAACGAGAATGTGTTTTTGAGGGTCAGAAGTAAACCATTGTAACTTGAAAATGATTTGTTTTAAATGTATATTTCAACTACATGCTTTTGTTGTTTATTTTACTTTGGTAAAAAATTGTATTTGAAAACATACCTACGTCCACGTATCTGTATAATTAATTTTAAACGTTTACTTTGACTAAATGTTCTAGTGATTTATTATATTATAGTAAATAATCGTAACTGTTACTAAGAGGTAAACTATAGCATTTGCAAAATGAATAATTTTGAGCAAGAGTCTAACAATTATTTATTGTACTTTGTAAAATACTGTATCTATGGATAAGAGATAAACTGTCGTAACTACAAATTTATTTATTTTAAGACTATACTTCAGTTGATTTCCTCAAATATTTATTTTATTGTTGAATAAAATCATATCTGTAGAATGAACGGTAGCCGCAATATTTAGTGCTATTTTGTGATACGCTTTTACATTTAGAGGTAAACTATCGCATATAATGATATTATTAACAAAGTATTGGCAATTACTGTCAAAAAAGATATTATTTAGCAGTACAAAAATACGCTTTAGTAAATATTATTAACAAATATTACATAAAATTGATATTTCACGTTCAATTAATAACCTAATTAATTTCGTTAACAATTTGAACGTTATCCTAGTTGCTTTTCTATATTTATATAGTGATAACAAAAAAAAATGGACTATTTTATTTTTTTTCATGTATTTCCATTTTATGATTTTTTTTTTCAAGGTTTTTTTGTTATCATTGCCAATACATTGACATGTTCTTTTTTAATATCTGTCAAATGCACACAAAATTTAAACACATACACAGAACAGAGTGACGCCTGGCGTCCCGACACCCCCTCCTTTTTCTTCTCACTCTATCTCTGTCTATCCCATTATACATTTCGTTGTTCTCTTTCTAACATCGTTGACGCTACCGCAGAATGTTTTGAATTGTGAAAATTGTATTGTTGTATTTTCAAACACTAGGCATAAAAATTGAAGTTTTAAAGTATTTTATTTAATAACTACTTGTAAATACCCGGTGTTGCCCGTGATATCGAGTTGACAATATTTTTAAATGTAATTTATTGGTAGGTTAATTAATTTTGATATCGTATTCTAAATATATAGTCTATCTATCTATATGCGAGTATAACTCATCTGTTAATATCAACTAACTTTAGTCCTTATGAACGCATGCTGCTAATATATATTGTAGAGTCCAGCTCAACATGAATTTTCTATATGAAAATGGTCACTCGACATAACTTTCAAAAGTTATTAGCACTTCAAAAGCATATATACACTTATAAACATTTCAAATACATAATTCATAATTTACAACATATAGATATATTTAAAATAAAGAGATTAAATTGGTTTTATTTATAAACTCAATATGTGGATTAATTTTGTTATTATCGCTACTAGACACATGACTGTCTTAAGGCAATTTTAGCTTTATCATCAACAGATAAGAGACAACATCATACAAAAACAATGAATAAATGAAACAAGTCCAATAACAAAAAATGTATAATAGTAACAATATTTGCAAAACAATTAAAAGAGAAAAATTCAAATCAATACTAAAACTAAATAATTTCAATGGTATTTTAAAAACCACCCTATCATCCTTAAACACCATATTTCCATCCCTTTTACCACAAAACCACCCTGCACCTCTAACACCCTTTCCCAGTTTTATATTTTATAAAATAAAAAAAAACTCTGCATTGTTGAACGGGCGGCAGGCGTGTAAATGCTAGTGCTATGGACTATAGCAGTGACACAACTAGTACTAGTGCTAACTAAAGTACAGGGTGTCTAGTGAGGAAGTTTAAAGATTTGTTTCGGAACCGTATCAGCCTATTTTATGAAAATATTGAAGTACCTTTTATATTTATTTCCAATTTGACATTGTTTGGGAATTTAACTCAGTTTCAACATGAACACAGTGTTAAAATCAACGACTCAACCACTTAGATAATGCTGAAGTTCTTACTAATTTCTAAATACATTCAATACATATATTAACTAATTACCAATCAATCAATACCTTCTAAACATCATTCAATTCCAACACAATCCAACAATGAATAATGTTATATAAATTGTATTGAATAATATTCTTAAAACTGTTTCTCATTACGCCTTTTATCCCGCAACCTTTCTCACCTTGATTTATACTCGACGTACAACAATATATTCAAATTCACAATATGTACAAATGCACAATGGACTTAATACAATCTATATGGCTTTGGTTATATTTATATATTTATTTTCCTCATTGTTGTTTGGTTGGTACTATGTATTTTTCTTTTTTTTTCTGAATACATTTTCAGTTTGGAATGTGTTTGGATTCCGATAAGAAATAAAATGGATTTTACAATTGTTGTTACAAGAATGGATTATATTTTGATTTTGTGATTTTTTTTCTTTTCATTTTCTTCTTTTTTATATATATATATAATTTCGTAAAGCATATTTAGAATAACATTTAAAGCTACGGTTTATAAATCTTACTTAGAGGAATTGCAACTACCGGAGATTACAAGTTTAAGTTCCTCCAACTCTGTAAACCACTTTTACAACATGAATTTAAATTTGACATGTCATCTAAATAATTATACTATACATTAAAATAATAAAACAGAAAGAAGCATTACACATAAATGAAATTTACTACACTTTTAACTAAACCGAATTGGTTTGCAATTTGACATTTCATAAATGTTAAATTTTGAAACTAAACACGATATCATTTGTTCAGTCGGATCTTACACATTTGGGAGCCCTCAACCAGTGCCGAACTAATGCTGGCTAGACTAAAGGGACTTTATACCAAGAGCTTCGAGCAAGAAGTAACAGTTTCATTTAAATTTAGCACGACACAAAAATAAGAAGCTCATTTGGAAGCAGGTTACATTTTTTTATTTCGTCACTACCTCTAACTCTGCAATTTTTTGTAATTTATGGTAATATTCAGCTTTAAAAATCCTCCACCAGATAGCTTGACCAATAAACCAATAACCTGACTTAAAAAAAACTTGCAGTAAATATAAATCGAAGTATTTTACTCCTTTAAATGTAAACGCTTCGGTCACCATATATTTTCCTCCCTATATGTATATATGTGTGTGTATATTTTACAACTAAGCATGTGTGTGTGTGTGTGTGTGTTATTCAGAATAGGTGGTAAATACAAACACCCATTCACTTGACATTTTGTTATTTATATTTGAATAAAATTTTTGTGATTTTTCTATAGGTACGAGTACACACTTTTGTATTTTTTATTCAGTGAAAATGTAGTACAATCTTATGCAAAATAATAGAAAAGAATAAGAATTTACTTGACGTATACACATAGCAATAATAGTATACACGCAGGTGTGGGGAACCAGTGGCTTGCGGTCTTCTGTGGGCTTATCGATAATACTACGTATGGTACAGAAGTATTACACCTCAGATAATTTGTAGAAGGGCATATATATGGCGCCACTATTGACAAATTCATTCTTTTTTTATTATATTGTTATAACTAGTTTATATAAACTATCTAATAACATTTTTTCTAGTTAATTTAATAATGGTAATATTTTTGAAGTCAGAGTATTAACCATTGTTGATACTCTTTTTCTGTCGGTCATCATACTAGCTCACATGGCTTAGTTCTCTTTAATCTTCTTGTCAGTCCATCCGTGTGCAGCAGGTGAAACGCTTCCACGTTGACATGATGTTGGAGACGTTGCTCGTGCTTTCTTACTATTTTCGTAATTTCTTCAGCTACTGTAGTTACTTTGAGATCCCTATGTATATCGCTATTGCGGACATACCACTATGTTCTTCAGAACTTTATTTTGGAAAGTCTGAATGCATATGATGTTACATATGTCCATTTGATTTCTAGATAGAAACAACCTTCAAACGACATATGTTAAAATGTCATAGCATTCCCCCATTAGTTTATGAATTACAGTGATTTTAGTGGCACTGTATTTTTCAGTTTTACAAAAGCATACTTTTGTAATTTAGTGTTGATAACGAATTACTTTTTAATGGGAAAAAATACCGTCCATGCAAAGCAATTTGACAAGTGTTATTTGGACTACCTTTAATTTTTTACCATTAAAAAGCAAGGCCATTTATTTTCCGAGTTATTTAAAAATTTCTTTTTGATAGTAAAAATATATCATTTTTAAGAAGATGCTTAGTGACATGGTAAATAGGTTCCCCTTCCCTGGTATACATTATTCTCGCACAGAAGATGTATAGTGTAAGCTCGGAACCTAGTTGACACAGTAACCAAATAGTAAAATAGCTTTTCTATTCGCTTTTCTAGTTATTGTTAAACGAAAGTTTTATTTTCCAAGTGAAAAATACTGAAGCAAATTGTACGTTTATTAAATTTTATTTCTCTTCTTGTTCTACGACGTTGCCAACTACTGGGTCTTACTCGCCCATCACTATTGACGTTTTGGCGAAGGGTAATTGTGACTGGATACATTTAGCTCTTTTCGCGTGAGAGCTTTTTCTCGTAAAAGGTAAATTTCGGAACTGATATCTGAAAAATTTATGAGTCTCATATACGTAAACCACACCGCTGCCTAATAAGTTTTTATGATTATGTGAGTACATAATCAATTTACCTTAATGTATGAAAATATAGCGCTACTTAGGTGATCGAACCTAAAGATGCAATAGTCTGTCATCATGCTTAAATGTCTTAGACACAGAAATGTTTACAATCCAAGTGTCCTTTAAACTTGAAAGCAGACTGCCTTATTCACAAATCTTGAATCGGACACACGTTCTTGAATCATTTAATTGATTCTCGGGCTATTATCTCCGACAACAAATAATAAAATACTACAACTCGGAAAATCGTTTTTCGTTGGTAATAAAAATATTAATGAACTGTATACTATTTGAAGTCGTTAAAATACGAACATTAACGGAATTTAACGACGTCGTATAATACGAGTGTTATTATATGAAGATCGTTTTTATTATTTATTTTATTTGATATTTATAACGACATCGTTTATTTGCGGACATAATTAAAGTTAAACGGACGTAACGTTACGTTATTTGTGATGACTTAAAAAGAAATTGTGAACGCAGTTGGTAGAGAAAGATGAGAAAGTTACTGCTTTGTTAGTTTTTAAAATTAATAGTTGTATGTAATGTATGTGTATTTGCTGTTTGATTAACGAAAAATGACGTTTCGTTTTTACTATGTAGAAAAAAGTAAGCAAACGCTAATATCTCGAATTTTCGATATTTTGACATCTTCCCTCATCTTTTCACTTTAAAATGGCATTGATATAACCAATCCCTGTATACTAAATTCAATCCCGAAGAATTCACCAACTCTCCATTGTACTGTCCCCATAATGACAACCCTAAAACAAAATGTTTGGAAGTAATATAACTTGCAAATGAATGTTCGATTCTACGTGAATTTCCCTGGAAAAACATAATATGTTTCCTCTTAAAAGGTTCATGGACAGTCAATTAAAAAAAGAAAAAATGATACAGACAATACTAGATACGAAAATATTGCTATTCACTCTACTCCCGTATATATTGCAATTTATCTAAATACGAAAGCACAAAAGCTCTGCCCTCCCAATAACAATGCGATAGAGAGTTTATATTTTGGTATTTCTAAAGCTGAACAAGACAGGAAAACATATTCTGTAAGCACACAACATTATTTGCTGTATTTTTTACATTTCTATATATTTTAGAATTATTTCTGTTTTTCAAGTAACTCCATAAAAAATCGGGAGCCGTTAAATCCAATAATTTATTTACGCTTTTTTATTATGATAATTTTCGATATAATAAGAAAGTGTTAACATCTGAAGTAGTTGAAATTTCCAACAATCTTAAGAGGATGAAATAAACCTTAATCTAAAATGAAGATTACGGATGTGTATTATAAGATTCATAGACCAGGTGTCGGTTCTTCTAACGGATGGGCCGAAAGTTTTACTTTAAAGTCATGTAAACTTATTTTGGCATTAACTATAACTTCAGCAACTGGTTCTTTGTATTTTACTAAAATACATAGTTGCAAAGAAATATTGATTGAAATTAATTTTGTAATACTATCTATCATTTTTAACGCAGGTTTAAGAGGTTTTAACCTCTTCAGGAAACAAACATAAATGCTGCACTTACTGCAGCAGATTTGTCACCAACCTATGGCTTTTTATACTAGAAATTATATTGCGTATCGAATCAAATAAGTTACAAATCTAATCTGAAGAGAATGGCTTCTCTTACTATATTTATTTATTATATTAATTGTGTGTGCCTTTCAGCTTTACAATCTACAGTATTACGAGTATATTTACTAATACATTTCATTCTCATATAAATTCAAACTTAAAACTAAACTTAAACTATTCTAGACTTTTACTACTTCCAAAAGTACTTTCTGCTTTTTCTTCTCTTGATCTTCCTTCTTCATGTTCCTTACTCCTTCTTGATTTTTAACGTTTCCTACTTCTCCTTCCTTCTTACCTTTACCTCCGTCTCTCACCTCTTGCCTTCTTTATCCCCTCTCGACAATCACTCTATACTCCTTTCATTATCCTTCCTCCCTTTTGTCTTCATTTTCACTTCTCCTGCCTCTTACCTCTAACACTCTATTACATATATATTCAACAAAATTTAAGTCATTATATTAGCGCGTATAGGCATCTTTTACTATGTTGATTGTCAAACTGAGATTGTTTCTCATTTCAAAAGACAATGCTCGCCTAATATGACCAAGCAGTGAGGCGAATGTGAAACCATGTACTTCTAGAATCTGCATGATATTTTTTGATTAAAATGACAACAGTACCGAATAACAACAGTGAACAATCGTAACTTTTGGTAGTCCGAGGTCCGTGGTCTATTGTTATGTCACTGTGAGTCGATTGACCCCGGCTCTCACTGTCCTCCACCTCTAGGACTTTTCAATTTGGTCCTGCAGTACGAAATACTCTAACTAAACTACAAGTTAGCCCATTGGATATTGGACTGTTTGTTGTCCTGTTCATTCAAATAACTGAGCAACTGTTTGTTTCTTTGCTAGGTAACTTTAGTACTTGTAGAGCACATATTCATTATGGTTTGAGTTCGAAACAAAAACCATTTTAGTTTAATTTCTTTGAAATATTAGTTCTTAACAATTTAACAACAAATATTCTCTAACTTTAGAGATTTTTCATAATTTAGCATGCTTTTGTGCTACCTACTAGCACGTGTGTATTGACCTACCTTATCTTTAAATAGTAAATTAACAATTTGATTTCTCCGCCCACTCTATATTTATTTTTAATTAAGATAATTGAACAATGAACACCCCACTCCGTCCTACTGGTGGTGCAGACATGAGTTGGGTGGGAGGTGATGCAACACAGAACTAATAATGTGTTCGTGTATTTTATACTAGGGGTGCATGTGTAAAGAGAGGGAGAAGGTGTGTAGATGATGAACCACACATAGAAACGAAAGCTATTGGAACCTTTAACCCAGCCCTACACAATCTTGTGTCCTTCGTCTCTATAAGCAATGTTGATGGTAAATTAAACGTCAGACATGCATTCGTACAATTGGTATCGAGGAGTCTGGTTGTTGTATAACTGTGTGGAATGGAACACAGTGGCGTAGAGAAAGATAACATGTGGGGAAAAGAAAATAGAATAAAATTACCACGTGAAATCTTTTTGGTTTTCCATCTATCTAGACCATGGTTGCTGAGGAAGAAATGAATTGTGAAGAAATACAAGTAAATGTTAACACAGGTGATCTTTAGAATTAGACAGCCAAATAACGCGCCTGGCTAGGTAACAAGAGTTGTTTTAAACAGCATTCGACGTTAGAGTATGCCCAGTAAACATTTTGAAGTAAATTCTATTTCAAAGTAATAGTACTTTTCATGAGTTTTCATAGCTCCAACTTGTAAAACGTTAGAATTTAAATGTACGAGTGACTAGAACTTAACCTATTTCACCAAATGTTTACTGAGCGTTTTGAAACCTCTTAAAATTGAAAAGTTATGACCTTTTCTTTTTAGTCTTTTGTCAATTTGAATTGTAATTATCACAAGTTACCGAGTTGGGGACACTCTGAACTTGGCAGCATCAGTAACCCTGGCACCACTTACGTAACATCCTATTTGAATAAACAATAAATTCATAATTGACCGTAACACAATTGACATAATAAAGTATCATTCCCACTCACTGCTTTAATTTAATTTTGTATTTAATTTAAATTGTTTTGCATATGGCAATACGCGTAGTCATTCACAGTACCATTTTTAATTAAATTTATTTTTTAAGTTATCTTAGTTTTTTTAGAACCTTAGAAGGTTCCAATGTCTTAAATTAAGAAAAACTATATTCTATTATAACCTCCAAAATGTGACAATCTGTCAAAATGCAGTAGGATTTATTTTTAAAAGAAATTTAATGTCAGTTTTTGAAAAATATAGAAGTGAACAAATTCTATTACTAATTGTTATTAAAAATAGCAATTTTATTTATTTCACATACAATTTTGTCGAACTGTCAAAATTTATATTACTAACGATGCGTACGCACCAACTAAATTAACTAAACTTAAATTAAAACACAAATGTGAAAAGGAATGCTTAAACGAAAACCGGAAATCTAGATTACAATATTAAATAAAAACAGTAAATTAAATATCAAAACAGTGAGTGAGAATGAGGCTTTAATAGTTCCACAATGCACGCCACTGTCACAGTATGTATATTGATATTGGGGCATTTCAATCAAAACAGCCAAACAAGGACAACAAATGAAATCCGACAAGAAGAGAGGTCGGTCTAGTAGTATGTACGAGCACGTTGCATTGTTGAAGCCATAGTAAAGCTCTTAATACGGAAAATACAACAATAAGTTTAATATAGAGGCAAAAGAATGTATTGTCGAGAAGAAATGGTTATAAAATGTATGTCGAAGGATACGATTAACTTAGGGTTGATTATATAACCATTTTACGTGAAATTTATAAATCACAATCGAGATGGTACCTAGTTAATCTATCCTGGTTAATGATAAAACATATAAGAAAAGCGACAAACTGTAGCGACAAAATACATCAAAGTGAATTGGGTTTTAACGATTAATTTATATCAAATAATTTCCCGGAAAACACATATAATGGATATTATCAATTCATGTCCAGAGGTTATGCAAGATAAGAAAGGCGTGAAACTATAAAAATGGGACGCTTATTCAAAGGTATCATCTTGTATTTCCTATAAATTGGGCCAGGGGACGCTTAGCTTAAATATACATATATTCTAACATGGATAAGACCTTCCTAAACAAAAATTATAAGTTTTTAGTTCCTGGAGTAAAAGAACAATCCTATGTTAAACAATTAGTGAAGTAGGAGTATATATACTTCTACTTCCTATACATCACTATAGTGATGATGTATATTTTCACCAAGATGAACTCTTTTTTTGCATAATTTAAAATACAATATTCTGACAAGCTTGTTTATATTTCTCTGTACTATAAAATCCACGCAACGACTTAATTTTACCGATTGGAAAATAATCCTGGTGATACAGCTAGAATGCAGCGCAACGCGGTGGTGTATTTCTTCCAAGCTTCCCCTTTCTAAAGCATTAGATATGAGTTGACGTATGACAAGAGTAGTGACAAAAGGTTAAGAGGGATGAAATACTACCCCTGTACAAACCAGTAAATAAATAATCTGAATATTTAGCTGATATTTAAAGGATTTACATAAAAACTTACATTTATTGTCTCTAATCTCTTAATATCGGGCAAAAATGTAATATTGTACATAATTTTAAAATAGACTTTCTTTTGTTTTACAGTGCACAAATTTATCAATACACAAGTTTGAAATAACAATTTAATAAGTAAAATTTTTCAAAAGAATACAATTTTTTTAGATTGAGTTTTCTACAATTTTTTTATTATCTCAAGAAGGTTAACGTATATTCTCCAGAAAAACAGAACGAGTGGTAGTTTTAAAAAAATAAAACCATCACTAAACTGATTAATTACAATGTTTATAAAATGTTATCAAATCTGTTCATTAAATAGGATTTCCAATTTACTTAAATACTTAAATTTGATGATTTTTAGTTGAAGTATATATTTACTTAAAAAAAGGGCAGAATAAACCCCCTTTCTTTTAACTACAACAGAGGTTGTTTCTTGTTTAATTTTACAGTGTTTACTTTTGCACTTTGCGAATTTAAGGTTTTAAAATTATTACGCATTTAATTAAACGTATAACCAGAGTATATTGTAATTATTAATAATAGAAAATCAATAATACAAAGGTGTCATAAAACTTGTTAACCTATTGCATCCACAAGGCTTAATCTAATCCTGTACTAATCCTTAATAATAGTTTGAAATCTGCTTTACCTTTTTGAGAAAATAATGACTTAGTTTTCTAACTAAGGGCTAACTCAATAACTTTTATAGAATGCATGTAATGACAGCCATTAACCTAATTGTGCTTGCACATATCGTCCTAGTAACGTCACATTATATTTATAAATATCACCTAACTTTTGGACATAAACTACTACCCCCATCCCCCCTCACTATTCACGGGTTCGCACACAATCGCTACATATCGACATCACTCAATGGACATTATTTATAACAGAGCATGTTTTATGTTTATTTGTCCGTCCATTGTTACGTTTTGTTATGATTTATTTATGTTTTGTATTTGACTGTTTGCTTTATGCTGTTTGGTGGAAAACGAATGATTCGATTGTTGTTGATTTTTGTTATATGTAATAACTGTAAATTCAGTTATCCATTAGTTGGAAATAAAAACATTAACTGTCTGTATTAAACGCAGAGGTGAACTGGAGCTCATGTTTGTCACATAAATTATGCCCGCCCCGAATTGAATTGAATTGAAACTATATTTTTGAAATTATTATATTTGAGTTTGCTTTGAACATATCTGTTTGATATGGGTCATTAAAACATATGAGGACAAAAAGAAACTTAGCTTAATACACCTCGATAGAAAATGTGCCTTAACCGGGGTTCTCACTAGGCGATTTTAGTCGTTTAGTAATTGCGTATTGATACAAAAGTTGAATGTTACCTAAATCTGATTAAGTACACTTATGAAATGTGTGTCTTTAAATACACCTCGATAGAAAACGTGTCAACCGGGGCTCTCACGAGGCGATTTTAGTCCTTCAGTAATTGCGTATTAATACAAAATTTGAATGTTACCTGAATCTGATTAAGTACACTTATGAAATGTGTGTCTTTAAATCTGTTTCAGATAATGAATACACAATTACTGAACGACTGAAATCGCTCCGTGAGAACCCCGCTTTAGAATTAGCTTGTACGAACCATATACAGTAAGATAATTTCTATATGGGAAGTAGAAAATGAACGGGAAAATTGACTTGTGAAAACCTATAGCAAGTGTGGACCTGCACTGCAAGACAATTTTCCTAAGACGAAGAAATATAAGACTTGCTATTGTACTGCTGCCCAAAGATAATTCCTAATCTTTTCTAATTTAGCTACTGGATATCTCACACATTAGACGCGCCCTGGACCTCCGGGTTTTACATGTGAACTGACATCATTCCTTGATTTGTTTTCTTACACGCAAACTAACCATCTTTTCTTCGTTTAATATATTCTCTCGCGGGTTCCACAACATCTCAGAACGTCATGAAATATACCCACAATATTGCTAAATAAAACACATTCCTTAAACAAAAATCCAGCCCTGTATACTCAACCCTTATTTAACTTATAAGTATAAAATAAATATATAAAACATATTTTATGTTATTATTATCATAAATAAAAGGGAAAATACGACAACGACGTGCCACAAGACGAAATAACTCAAACGAGACAAACATTGGAGCTAGAGGGAACTGATGCTGGTGCTGGAGTTGAATTCATATTTCAACGAATCGTCTTCCGGGGTGGACGCATTATGAAGGGTCATTGCTTAATGCTTCCGGTCGTTCGTTCCGGAGATCCCTTATTGGTCCATTATCTCCAGAGATATATAAGAAAACAGTCGGAAGGAAATGTGCTAAATGGGTTATAAGATAAAAAACACACGCCACACACACAAACAAACAAACAAATAAGTATATATATTATTTATTATATTCATACCACCCGCTCTCATCATGGCTCTCCGAATTATTACGAGTATATGAAATACAAAGGGAGACCTAGAAGAGATCACAATCAGAACGGAGAAGTGTATTTCATAAGAGACAATAATTTCAGTTTTTAATTAATGCTATAATTAAGTTGTCTTGATAATTCTATGTTATGTTCATCCGATAGATACAAAAACATATTTATCTACTGATTACTTTTCTTGAATTCTTTTTTTCTTTATTGTTTTACGACAATTTTAACAGCTAGGTCATATTCTTTTATAACTTTTTCATAATTTATGTTTCAATGAGAAAATTACGTCGTGCTGCAATTTTGACAGGATAGGCTGCCTTAATATCTTGTAATGAGCTTGTGAACCATGCCTTTATTTCATAAAGTTGGCTACTACGTTCTCAAATGTCCAATTATTTTTTAATAACTCACTATATTTTGGAAGATATTAACAATTAAAATAGTCGTTTTTTTCCTTTAATTATTAAGGGGATCCAACATTATACAAAAATCCAATATGTGTAACCTGATATCCAGTAAGTTGTTATCTCTATTATACAAACATTCTTAACTCATTAAATAACTGACTTATTCCTTAATAGTACAGACATGTTACGTCATAAATATGGTCGACATCTGTAATGCTAAAGCGATAATTTTTAATTACTATATCTCTATCAATATTTAGATATTTACTAAAATAAGAACGACAATATACATTTTAATCAACAATTAAAAAGTTGACTCCTAAAAATTTTGTTTACAAACCCATTGTCCTTTGATGTTGTTTATGTTTTTCGCAGATTGCTTCGTATCTTTTGCATTTAATGCATGCAAAAAAATATTTAAATCAAAATAACTAATCTTAATGAAGAGTATACTGTACTTAATGAAGTAATATTGTAATTAAAGGCATTTAAACATTAAATATCCCATTTCCAACCCGAAACCACTTTAACATCACCAACACCATCTCATATTTACGATCTGCTCTTTTATTTCCAATAACAAACAATAAATATTTTTTGCACAATAAATCATTACAAATATGGAGGACGTAAGATGATTGCCATTTGTTTTGACATCATTTTTATGATTGTTATTATGTTTGTTCAAGCCATGGCCCCACAGCTCACGCGAACGCCGCGCAGCCACCCCCAACCCTAGTGAATAGTAATGCTGGGAAAGCTCTAGGGGAAAAATCACATAAACAGAGGGATTATATAATTTGATAAATAAAATATGTTTTCTGTGTAATATTGAATTATGATAATTTATTTGATTTATTATTGGTATCTTTTTTTACTTGGTGTAATCACATCACTCAATAAGTTCGTAGGATGGTACCACTATTGCGAAATCCATATGATTTTTAGATAGTACCAATCTTCAAACGATCAAAAAATCATGAAAGTTCGACCATTAGTTATGACTTACTATGGTTTTAGTAACACTACTTGTGACATTTTCGAAACAGTGGAAAAATTTGAATTTCGTGTGTTGATAAAGCATTCCTTTTTAATGGGAAAAATATTTATGAATCGTCTCTATTGTTCTTTATTAATCTACATTAAAAATAAAAAGAAATACATATCTTATGTATTCATAAATATTTATGTACAAGACATATTTTATAAAATACTAGCTGTCCCGGCCACGCGTTGCTGTGACTAACGTTTTTGTCATATTACATTACATAGCGCCATCTATTGAATATTTACTCAATCTAGTCAACAGAATATTTACTCAATCTATTTATCAACAGATGTCGCCATCTTTTAAAATCAGATAATTAATAATAAATCATAATACTTAATCATAAATTGAGATGTAAGCTATCCTATCTTTCAAGTTGGATCAAACTGCACCCGGTGTACAAATTTGATTAAAATCGGTTAAGTAGTTTAGGAGTCCATCGCGAACACACAACGTGACACGTAATTTATATATATTAAGAAGAAGATTAGCGCTTACTTCCGTTTCAAATCAAATTCAGATATAGTATTTATTTATTTTAAAAATCCTACAATAGCGCCATCTGACTATGTGCCAGTGGTCGTTATATGAACTAGTGCCATTTACCACTTAGAGCTTTTAGTGGCAGTGCCACAGTAAAAATGTTCGTATTGTTAAATATCATAATGGCATAGAAGTATAATAATAAGAAGAAGAGAAGTACTCTCGCGAATGGACAGGATACTGTCTATTATATACTCAAAAAAGTAGATAAAATTAAGGGTCTTGTATGCCTAGTAGTCTAAAGTAAATACAAAGTGTATGAAATTTCATTTGAGTGAAAAAAGGTTTGGTTGTTATCAAGTTAGTTAGATTGGCATTAACTAAATCTGCATGAACTTACTAAGTAGCGTTGTACTTCAAATATATATGAGACTCTATCACTGTTAAACCTGGTTAGAAATATATTATACGAGTATGCAATTAATTGCGACATTCAAATAATTTTTAAATTAGCTAGATACGCATTTGATAGCGAGGGTAAATATTGACAAATTATTAAAATATAATTAAAACACTTCAGACAAATTATGAGTTCCAATGCAGAGTTATCCAATATTAACCATTCGACCTTACTTGATTATACGAGAGATCTGACTCCTTTTTGTTTTTTAAAACAATATTATGATTAGATATTTAGATATTAAAAATGAAACCAAACAGAATACTAGAAACCATTGAACATTAAAATACCATATAATATTGAACTTATTACTTAAAAACGATGTGGTTTAGAGTCGGTTCGGTGATGCCATCTATGTAAACTATATGGAGTATACAATTTCGTTTGGTAACAAATGACCGAATGGGCTTGTGTCTTATGTCTTAATTTCTATTAAAGTGTACTATATATTGATAAAGTGGGTTACTAGAACCTCAAATGTTCAATTATTTTTTAATAACTCCTTATATGTTAAGAGATATTAACAATTAAAAAAGTCCTTTTGTCTCTTTAATTATTAAAGGGATTCAACGTTGTACACATTCCAAATGCATGTACATCACAACCGCTGCCAACCTTACAGCTCATAAATCTCTGCTATATGTATTTATATATCAAAATATCAAATATTATTTACAGCTATTTCATGGAACAATAAAATTCCAATATTATGTCTGCCTTAGCAGGGTTAAATAAAATAAAAACTTATTATTCTTTGATTTGACTTGATTATTCTACTACCAACAGCTGCAAAATATTACCACAGCACTGACCTACTCAACAAATAACTGACGTTAAAATGCATTTCACGTCATACAAATATGACCGACCATTTCTAGCGCTAAAACTACAATTCAAACTTTTAATTGCTATATCTATGTCAACATTTAGATATTTAATAAAATAGACACGCCAATACACATTTATTAACATCAATTTCAATCAACAATTGAAAAATCGACCACTAAAATATGAAGACACAAGCCCATTCCACTTGTCGCTAACACATTGGTAGTATTTAAAAGCGAATAAAGATATTTGAGGATCCTGCGCTAGAAAAATATTTCTCAGAGGGTAGTAGCAGATCAATATTTTTAGCTTACAATTAATCCCATTCCAACCAGTAACTAAGTTTGGGTTTTCTTTAAAGCTAAGACGCTAGTCCATAGTCAACCTTAGACCCTCAGGTTGACGTTGATGTAGACATTATGGTATAGTTCAAATGTTCAAAGATGAGGTGACTAATGTTTAAAAAAGGTATAGCCGTATGAATCTACAATACAAACAAAAACACAGTTTCACTCATTTTACTATAATGTATATAGAAACGAAAAAGATATAACAATCACCATCATTGCCCTACATTTATTTATTTATTACGGCTCAACTTGTTTTAAGCATGAGTCACCGTCGTCTTCTCAATATTTGAACTATACCCAGTTTATTTTTCGCAAGGTATTCATCTAAGAAATAATTCATCGCACTTCAGTTCACTGTATTACAGTTCTAATTTGCACTGCATTGATTATATCAAACTGCACATTTTTACAAAAAACTTTCTTTCCGAACTCTTAACGTTAAAGTATTCAGTACCCTTAACAAAACGTTTTTTTTCTATCTTTTTCGGCTGTCCGTTAACCTTTTTATACCCGTTGTATTTCCCACCCTCTCCCCTAAGAGCTTTTTGTTACCAACAAAGTTGCTGAGCTCATGTCCAGGCAATCAGTTATTTTATTTTTAATGTATTTACTATCAACCGGAGCGTTTTATCATCAATCGGGAACAGGAACGGGAACGGGACCGGGAATGAGAACGGGAACGAGAATCATCAGGGAATCTGGGAAAAGCTATCATCGACATAGACTGGCTATTTTTAATGCATTGATTTCAATTCGTTCATTATTTACTATTTGTATAGAAAATTCGACAATGGAATATAATGTCTATACGTCTTGCTCATAATCTTTTTGAAAACCTCAAATATTTTTTAAAGGTACGAGGGGCCGTCAAAATTTTTTAACCTAGCAATGTTTTAAGAGAGATAGACTTGAATTCTAGTACTATGGATTTTGAGAGCTACTCAATTCTAATTTCGATATTCGTACTACAGTAACTAGTTTATAAATGTTACTACAGTAATTAGAATAAAACATAGTAAACCTAAAAGCTCGATAATACCACTATGGAATCTATTAAGCTTCTTATTCTACTAGGGTACTTTTTCTTTTTGCTCAAAATTGACATTTTAAGACATATTTTCTATTTCCATATCTATCGTTCTTTCTCTTTCAAATTTCTTTCTTTCTTTCTCATGTTTATTCTCTTTTTACTAATAATAATAATCATTTTCTTAAAAATGTTTTTTTCTCTTTGAATTCTTTTTTATTTTCAGTTGTTTGTTCGGTTTCCACAGAAAACAAAACGTGAATCTCATACAATGGGTATTTATGCTGAAATCTGTATATTTTCAATGTGTTTTCTCTTTTTGTCTTTGTTTTTATTCTCATGAAATAACAGATAATATACATTTATGTATGTGTATGTGTGTCTGTTTTTCTTTTAAGTTGGCAATACTGTGAATTCAGAAATATAAGGTGTTTTCAAATATTTATTTTATGAAATTTAAAATTTAAAATATGCATGTGATATTTTTATAAATTTATTTTGCGTAATACATGAGGCGAGGGTCATATAATAACGTTTAGGATGAGACGAGGTTCACTTTACTGTTTTTAGGATGAAAAGAGGTACATAGATCCATTTTAAGATCAGTATAGATTCAAAATTTTGAATCGAGTATGCAAATAAACTTGATAAAAACAAAATTAAAAAAATATAATCCTGGTCCGGTGAAAGAACCCTACTCTACCGTCAGATACTATATATTTAATAGTTTCCTAATCACTGCCTGTATATTTGGACACGTGTATATTTAACAACATAGCAAATTATCTTGACAAACACAAGAACATATTAATCTACTTCGATGGGACTCTCATTTTTAGACACCTTCTTTGTTTTTAGTATTCATCTCACACACACGCTCGATCTCCTTTGTTGGTGCGCTTACTGATTGTTTACTTCTAGACAATAGATTTCGTTTCCAGTGATTTCTTTTCAGTCTTCTGTATATTTTCACTATTTTTCTTTGCATATACATAATGGTGATTTTACATCTCTCTATTTTCAACTGTATAGAAAATATATATATTTAAATATTATTTTAAGAACAATTACTATTTACTAGTATATATATTTTGTTATGTAACATGTTAATGATTTTATTTATTTCTATTTTCAGATTGGCTTCTTCTCTTCGCTAATTGGTGAGTTTCATATTTACTTTATTTTATTGCATGGATATATTTTATACCTTAATGAAATACTGTTGGTGCATCACTAATTTATATAAATAAACGTTAAATATAAACCAATGCCACAACAGAACTAACTTAGAACAAGACTACAAAATAAACCAACAACGGGTGCTTATTTATTAATTTTAGATGGCATAAATAATTAACTCGTGCAGTTAGCGGATAATCAATTGCAGTTAATATGGAGAATAGTCTAAAAATAGTCTATATATAATCTATATTTAATATTTTATTAAAAATGATTTTCCAATGCATCTGATACGTTCTTTCATTACCTGCACCAGCTGCACAGTTCGTTCGTATTGTATTTTCTATCTTTGCGATTCTTCCATTATCCTATTGAAAACAATGTCATCTTTCTGTTCTTTTTTCCCATTATTTCAACGTTTGGGCCCGTGTTGTCGTCGTATTATTGGAAAAAATAAATGGAAAATATTACAACAGAGATTTCCCAACGGATACGGTAAGTCGTTTCCGTTTTATTAATGGTGAAATGGAGAAAATAGTAATTAAGAATATTTTCTATCAATATTTGCATTTTCTTTTAATGAAAAAATAACTAATATATAGTTATTTTTTAATTTAGGCATTAAAATCATGTTTCACTATTTAAAATTTTATACCGTTAATTTGAACGTGGTAATAATTTTATTTATTTACTTTGGTAAACCTCTTTAATCCTTAAAAAAAGACTATTGCGATTCAGGCTTGGTTTACGTTTTAGGAAAACCTATTTTACCTAATATACAACGTTTTGTGACATTTTTTCTACTTTAGGAAAATTACAGCTATCTTTTTGGTCATTAGCAAATTTATATTTTGAAAATTAACCTAAAAAATTCGCTAAAAAAAAAGAAACATTTTAAGTTTGGAAATTAATGACAGCACAGCCTTAAGACAAAGATATTTTATCTTGTATACTATTTAAAATTAATTACTTGAACGGTTTTTCTTATGGTGCGCGCCTAGGCCTAAGAGCGGCCCTGGATAGTAGTGTTCCGTTTCTGGTTACTGGCAGACGTAACAAATAACTGGTAGAAATAAATCATATTTTCAAACCATTCGGTCCAGTATAGTCGCCCTGATATCTGGTAAATAATAAATGATAATAGAAAATTGTCTTGCAGAGTAGTTTCACACTTGCTAGCTTACTACAAGCTAATTTCACTGTTATATTACCTACTTTATATACAGGATATAGATTAGTTTAAGCCAATTGCATTAGAAAAATTAATTAAAAATAATTTATACATGAAGGATACCAAAGTTTTGTTTTATTCAACATGTAACTGCAACATAACTACAAACTCTAACTCTAACTACTTCTATAACTGAAACTGCAACTGCAACTGCAACTATGAGTAAAGCTTCAATTCTTCAAAACGATTCTTTTCATTCAACTCGTATTCCTACATTGTATTTTACTATGCACATCGGGATAATACATAGCCATTGTACGGACTGAAAACTGAGAATGAGGAATATTGCAACAGTAACTCTTTCCACCTTCCTTTACACCCTCCCACCCCATCTACTCCCAACTCACTCCTACCTCCCACACAGATCGAGTGTGTGAATGTGTATAGTGTATTTGTAGAAAAGTTTTCAAAGCAGCCATTTTGTTGAGAGTTACTTTACCATTTCATATATATGAACAAGTATTCTTTGTATATGAATGGTTCTCAAATATTTCACGTACATTGTTGTAAGAACAGTTACATAAAACACACTTACAACTTTAAGGAAAATCATAGTAAATCTATCACTAGTTTTATATCTTATACTTCATCTTTTTAATATTTCTGTAAAAGACGTTGGTTTAAAATGGGATGATGTGTTCTTCAGTTCGTTGTAAAACAATCAGGTAAAATGAAACTGAAAGTTTTCTTCATAACCCAGAAAACATTTGGATATGCATATTATGTTCAATGTATATACATTCTGCAGGTATATGCTGTTGTAATGTAAAACCTACAATGTATGTCATATGTATGTACAAATGCAAATGTATATATATATGCATATTTAAACATTGCTGCATGTACTAATACTAATGATTATTCATTTCATGTATATGCAATACATATACAGGATATTATTTTCACATTATGGGGCATATATAAATATACAGGGAAAATTTAATATTATGAGGAAAACAGATTACAATAGAACTTGTATGATAAATAGAAAGAGACTTTAAATACAACAAAAATTACGTTTAAAAAGGGTTTTTAAACAAAAGGTGTCTTTTTAAATCAACAGTCTTTTTGAAGCGAAATTTGTTCATTGGAACAATCTCTACAACACCGTGTAATTATTGAAATGTAAGCTACTAGATACTTAGTTGTAGTATTATAGAAATAAAAAAATAAAAAAAATAAAAACGAAATAATTAATATTATTTAATTCAAAGAGACATACAATACAATTCGTGTTACATTTCTAATACATACAGCCATCTAAAAAAAGCAATAGCAAACTGTCTTTCATTATTCTTATAGTCTTAGCCTACCTAATGCTCTTATATGACTCATTATTTAGGACTTTGCTGTTACCTTGCCATATTTCTTTCAATAAAGCACTAATTAGTGTCTAATTAAAACAATTACAGGGTGCCATAACAGATGATCCGATCAAAATATACCTACACAAGCAGATCTGATCAAAAGGACTCGAAAACGAAAAAGAAACTACTGATAGATTAATAGTTTGAGAAGCTTTCTATATAACGAATAACACAATACAAATCCGCGTGTGTACGAGTAGTGTTCTGTTGTTTGCTTGTATGCGCCCAACGTTTGAATACAGACTCTGTAAGTGGGTGTGTCTTCTTCTTGGTAGACGAGATGATCATCTCATCTCAAGACAATTCCCTTCTTCCATGATTCCATGATGTTATGTTCATTTTATAGGTTTACACAAATAAACTATTGAACATCGATTACAAGTTAGAAAATCGTCTCTAAAAGAAACAAGAAACAGTTAATATTTTTGTCAAATTTTTTGTTTCAAGATCAATTTTCAATGTGTTTGGTTTATGCAATGTATAATGTAATCTGTCACCAGATAAAGTTACGGAGCGTAGTTCCCGGTCATTTCATTACCATAGAACGAAGAAAAGCTCTTTACATTATTTACATCATCCCCTCCTATTTCCTTTAACCCTATTTCGTACAAATCCGCTTGTTCACATTGTAAGACCTTATCACATTATCATTTTTGTGTATTAAAAACTGACAATCCATTTGAAAAGGTTTATGTCGTGCAGCAATAGGATCTGACTGTTTAGACTGTAGAATTAAACAAACAGTTGGAACCTTGGAATTAGCTTGTCAACAAGACAATTTTCTACCCGAATAACTGAACTCAAAGTAAAAGGAAAACAAGATTATGTAAGTTGATTTCGGTTAACTGGTACAATGTTCAAATAACTAGTTACTACAGTTTATATTTCAACTTATGAAAAACTAAGTAAAGCCACCTAATGCCATGATTTCTGATGCTTTAGACGCCCCAGAGCAAATTACAGCTGCGATGAATTTCAGTAAAATAAACTTCCTGAAACCTGTTTAAAACTACTGTATAATAAGGCTGTATATCGCTACTACTTCTCTCACACGATATTCCCATCGTTTTATTTTCGCAATCAACTGTCTTTTCCAATTCTATTTCTTTCTTAAAGGGTGGACAATTCCATTATATCCACACTGTACCCTTTGTGATACTTTGTACTGACAAATAGGAGAAAAGGAGATGAGTTGTGAATTATTCCAGACGATTAAATGCGCGCGCACGTCTCGTCGTTTTAAATGGACATACGCACCGATTTAAAAGAAAGGGTGGGTTAACGGGGAGGGGGGTACATTGTTTGTGTTTTGTTGGTTCCGTTTATATTGCACTAATATATACAGCTAATTGATTAAAGAGTTTATGCTGGCCCTTAGGGACATATTGTCGATGAATAATTTATCTAGATAATAAGTTAATACTGTTAAGTGAATAAAAAAATATTTATATGCAATATCTACGTGCCTGCGCCTTTACTCCCGCTTTTTATCTCTTCTACGTTTTATTCTATAACATCAGCGTTTGATGCGAGCTGTACGAACGTGTGCAGGGGCGGCCTTAGCCATTGCGAGGCCCCGGGCAGCAGATCTTTGCGAGACCCCGTGGTGGCAGATCTTTGCAATTCTTTGTATAATTTATGTAAATTGTAAGTAAGTATTTTTGATGATAATTGATGAGAAATAACATTTTTTATTGGAAGTTTTATAAAAGTTAACAAGCACAAAGACGACAAATATTAATGATGATAAACTAAGGTACATGAATGTCTTAAAAGATATACGCAGTGATTCTAGTGGGATTTCTAAAGAGCTAGGCGCGAGATTCAAATATATATATAGTAATGAATTTTTCTACTTGGGTTGCTGTGCGAGAATGCGAGGCCACCCCCTGAAGTCGCCATTGAACGTGTGTACTCTTACCTTAACAGCATTAATACCTATTAGTAACCTATTAGTTCCCAGGTAGAAAACTGTCTTGCAGTGCCAGGTTCGCACTTACTAGCTTGCCACAAGTCAATTTCAAAGTTAATTTTCTACTTCTCAGATAGAAAATGTCTTGCAATGCTAGGTTCATACTTGCTACAATCTTATTTCAAGGTTCATTTTCTACCTAGGTTGTAGTAATATAATTAAACGCTGTTACTCAAATTACGAGTTCTATAGTTATGAGTTTTCTATTCTAAAGTGCTAATAACGAGCTTGTACTGATGATCTTCGAATGTAGATGTAATATATCTGGAGATTACGACTTAAACAAATTATCTTCCTGTGTTATTATCGCCCGAAAATAAATAGCAATATCTTTATATCTTCTATTGTTAAATATACAATAATATTTGATCAACAAGTTCCTCCACCACTATATCACATAAGAACAATTCTAAATATCGTTTTCTTAATAATATTTTCTGTCTAACACGTGTTCATTAATTTCATATTCAATTAAAAAGCCTTCCATTAAGCTCTGAGCTTTAAAGTGCACAAAATGATGCGGTAGTTTCTTCCTCAGTTCTCTTCCAAGAGAAATAACGGTGGAACAGGATTCTAATCTGTCAGAATATTTGTAATTTACGACATTCCCGTGCTGGTGCTCATCTCTTGTCAAGCGAGAGGTAAATGGGAGTACTAGGTGGAGATGGATATAGGAAGGGGGTACACCGGCACGGTGGCAGGGTGGATCGCCGGATACAATGAGTGAAAGAGGAAGATTATATGAATATGAAATCCGTGCCAGTGAATCCAACTAATGGAATTGTTGTCATGGAATATAGAGGAATATGGAGCAAACCACGTATGGAGTGTGTCGTCGTGTGACATCGAGGGGGACGGAGGACGGGGGACAAGGGAATGGTGTGGATTAAGATGTATGAAATATGAATTATTATACCCAGAAAATTAGTGATGAATATTTATTACTTTGAGGAAAACGGTTTCCTAAAATAGAACAAAACGGAATTGGTATAATAACTACAATGTTAAGAATTCTAAGATGAGTAGATGAAACCAAGCCACGTTACGTCGTTGTTAATATATGCTAATAAAACTTAAGACAAAAATTTAGGATCGCTCCAATTATTCCCTTTTGTAATTATACAAGGAGAGAAGATTTTTATCCTAAGACATATTATCAAGTGTCTTAACACCAGACCTCATTATTACATTAGCAGTTCTTATTACACTAAATCAAAATCCACAATAAATTACCCAGTTTTTTAGATCCAGAGCTCCAATACACAACTCTATCTATTAGTGCTTCACAGATTTTGTAGGTGGCTGCATTATTCGGAAGGGATAGTACACATGAGACACCCTAGTAATGTTTTCGATGGTACGTGAGGGATGGTAAAGGATAAAGGGATGTTGACAGACACACGTATGTCACGTGATCATGAATTAGCGTATTTTGTTAATCCATATTGCATTTCTTAAATGCTTTTGTTGTTATGCATTAACTATTAATATTAACCCATTTGTATGCTAAATATTGTCAATTTCATTTTCACATCAATCTTAATATAAGCAATCGAGTGTCATGCGAGATGAATAGTGGGTTCTCTTCTCTTATTTCACGTCCGTGGCGATAAACTAAGTGTAAATTTAGTGTAGGAGTACGTATATAACATGTAATTCTAATTCTGTGTTGTATGCAGTATTCTTCCTACTTGTCCGTTTCAAAATACGTCTTTAAAACTACTAGAACCGTCGAATTCGGAGCTTTCTAACTATTTGTGTATCACATCTTGTGTATCTTTTATTTTTAATTAATGTTAGAATTAAGATTTCTTTGTCTCAATTCATTTATATTTTATACTTAGTTGTTTCATATACACTGCTCTCTGTGGGCAAACGATAATACTTCTTATATAAACATCTTTTGTTTATCTCTAGGGTTCGACACTACGCATTTGCTCCTAATTCGTTCTTATCGCTTCAACACTCAAACCTACAGCACGCTTAACCTTTTGGTGCATATACGTATAATAATTATTACACATATTTTTATTTATAACTTAAACCGCGAGTTACATTTACTTAGTGTCGTAACTAGTATTCTTATTAACTAAAGTATTTAATCAATTTATATGTAACATATTTTTCTATAATATTTTTAATAGGGTTATAGTGTAGTTTAAAATAAATGTAATCTAAAAAAGTTTTGATGTTTTACTGTGTCTTTTGATATAAATAAAAAATTGCTATTAATTACTAAAGGTCCTTCATAATTAAATTGTGCGCCCACTAAGTTATTGAAAGGAACTGAGCGACATTTGCCGTTCGAGAACTTGGAAACCGACGACAGATCACAGATACGCCTTAGCCAGCTTATAGACCTCTATAAGGTCCAAACTCCACAACCAGGGACAGTGAATTTCTTAATAATTTCTATACTTATAACATGCACTCTTCCTGTAATCATAGTAACAAGTTTTTAGCATCGACATTGCACATATTAAGTTTTATAAAAAACCGGTTAGTTTTCTATAAGGGACATCGCGTAAGAAATTATTCGAGCACAAATTTATTGATTAATTGTTTATTTATTTTAATTATATATTTTTATTTTATAAATCTCTAACTGGGGGTAGTGATTTATTTATGAATAAAATAACGGAAGTGAGTTTAATACTTATAATATTCTAAACGTTTACAGTTTGAATGTACAATTACAACTCTTATGTTTAAAACTAACAATTATTTTAACTTTAAAACAATGTACAAATGAAGAGGCCGTAGAAAACAAAAGACAAGAAATTCTTTTCTGTTAGGCGGAGAAGGTTCAATATAACAATGAACAAAAATATTATGTAAACAGTGTTAATTCAATAAAACCGGTTTTGAATTTGCGGACACTTTCAATGAGAAACATTTAAATTAAAAACTATATAAAAAAGCATCCCTCATGTTTGCTTCGATCCACGAAATACTGAACAGCACATTTGTAAAATATGAAGTCAGATTTGCTTAGAACAGAAACGGTGTGTTTGTTCCAATTGAAACTTTGCGCTGTTTTATTAGTTAGTAAGTAAAGTACAATTTGCCATGCAGAAATCAGGCTTCATAAAGTGTAGAAATGACAGTTCTTATAGAAAAACCATCATCTATAGAAACCCTTTCTCAATTTCCCCCAAAAAACATACAGTGCTGTAAATAAATAATAAAATTGATTAAGTAAATTATAAGGAAACCAAAAAACATTCATTTAGAATTAAATTAAATTTCCAACAACAAGTACTCAATCCAACCACTTCCCCTTATTTCCTCTCCCTCTCCTCTTTGACAAAGCTCTGTGCCAGTGCCATGCATTGAGATCAAGTATTTATTTAATTTATTGTCAATGGTTATATATTTGCTCACCTGAGAGAGAGAATACTTGAAACTCCTTTACTATCACCACTTACACCTGCTAAACCATGAGCTATGTAATCCACCCTTATTTATTATCAACTTAATAGGTTTCCTAAACGACCGAATACCCCACCCCATCCACCCAACAACGACCGTTCAATCTTGAAAACCAAAGCTTTTGTATGGATTTCAATTTGTCAACGTTTATTTCTCATTAAAAGTGCTCCTTCTCATGATTCTGCTCGCAGCATTTCTAGATACCGCGACCTAAGGACATACTGGAAGTAATTTACAAATTTATATCGATATGAACGTCACTACTAGGGATACGTTCGAGCTACGTTCTGAATTTCATGTATAAAATAAATTTTCGTTGATGAAGTATGAATTTTATTTTGAAAAATACCTCATTTTTCTTTATATGCTCAATATTTAAAGACAAAGTGTATAAGAAATGTAAAATGAACGATGATTGGATTACTGATTCTTAATTCAAACTTAATATGTAACACATGCAAAGATTGAAGCAGGTAAAATATGAATAGATGTCGCAGGAAAGGAGAAATAAAAGAAACTCGACGTAGAGTAAGAAGACGAAAATATTACGAGAAGAGAGGAATGCCTTACAGGAGATGGAAAACAAAGGAGACTGAGAGTATAAAACGGAAGGGTAAAGAAAATTGACGAGGCAGTACAGCAACAAGATGGAATAAGAAAAAATACGTGATTTCAAAAGACTTTTTAACGTTTACATTCGTTAGTAACTCTAATTATAGAAGTAAGATATGATATGAGATAAAGTTTGTTTTTAAATTTTACATGCTAAAGCAAATATAGAAACGATAAACTCATTACTCTGAACAGCGACGGCCTTAGCCATTGCGAGGCACAAAGACGACAAATATTAATAATGATAAACTAAAGTACATGAATGCCTTAAAAGAAAACGCTGTGATTCAAGTGGAATTTCTAAAGTAATAGTAATGAATTTTCTAATTGGGTTGTTGCGCGAGAATGCGACGCCCCTACAAGAGCGAGGCTCCGAACGGTTGCACTGCTTGCCACCCCCTAAGGCCGCCTCTCACTCTGAATAAATCAATTTATATATATGTATATCAAAAGCCAATTATTTCAATAGCTTAAAGAGAGACTAATGTAGCTGTCTAGGTTTAATTGTTTGTTTATATATCAAAAACACCGGCGATTACGCCTGACTCTGTATTTAAATACAGTTTATTCTGTTTGTGGTCTACATTAAAGATAGAACTACCTTTATACAGCTCAGCTTGTCTTTGTCGTAAATCGATTAAAACAACACAACTTTATAAATAAACACAAAAATTTCATCTTTATAAATTGCCACTATCCAGAATGTTTAATAAAGATAATTTTGAAGACAAACTAAAGTGTTATCCCTAGCATAAATCACCATAATATAGTAATCATCATATTTTCTGTAAATAAAAATGTTTTCTTCTTACACACTATGGCACCGGCCGCCGATTCTTCAAATCTATTTGAACGTTAATCAATATATATATTTTTTTAAGTATTATTGATATGAGAAAAAAAATGTGTAAAGGATTTGACGATTGAGTTTAAATTGAAGTACTTTTAAGGTGAAAATATTTTAAATACAGCACAAATCCATTTTGATTGATTGCGACAACTTAATATGAATTTAAATTGAACATTTTTTATGTTGAAAAGAAAAAAAAAATATGTAGAATTATTTATTTATACTTATATAGTAGATATAGATAGATTGCATGTCAAGGCAAATAATGTTAATAATATCGTCGTATTTAATAGATATCAGTAATCGAGAATGAGAGGGATGATTACAGGAATTGTATTCATTTACTAGTGGAATATGCGACGGGGGTATTCATGCCAACTGTGTTAAATCGTATTATCGGTGTTAAAGGAATTATCTGTGTTACAAATCCGTCTTAAACTTATACGGGATGAAACAAATGTCTTTATAAAATTCAACTACAAGCACTATTTACCACGAGTTAAAAGTTTGTTAATGGCTTCACAATATTTAATTCACAGACGAACTTATAAGATACACGTTAAATCCCTTTTATATAATGTCAGGTAGTTTTCGTCTACGTAAGAACAAATGCCGAGAACAAATAAAATCAAATCCTTATCCCAATCCAATTTGACAATGATCGTCATACACCTGGAATTTTTCCTTAAATACTACCTGAAATATGTAATAAATTATTAAAACATAGCATAGCACACTCAAGAAGTCTTTATCGCCAAGAGCCTTAAATAATTGGTTATAAAGTCATTACTGTAGTAAGATTACCGAAATTAGAATTGTTACTAAGGACTTCAAGTCCAATGTTCAGCACTAAAAGCAGTCAAAGCATTGTATTTTTCAATGAAACATTGAGAAGGGAAAGCGTACGCAGCAAACATTAGCGGTATCTTAATGTTTACTCTTATAAATGAGTTACTGTTAGCATCGCCAGCATTTCTACGCTACTTGCATCAAAAATCAACTAGACCTCTTGATCGGGAGGCGAACTTAGCTGCTGTCTCACCTTGGTACATTTCCCTCCCGCTTTTCTTCTCTTCTATGTTTATAGCTGATTAATCGATGCTTTCCGTAAGGACAACACTATCCCTAATCTCACAGACCTTGAAAGCGAGCCGGTTTTTAATAAAAACATAAATTAATATAGAAACGTTGAACCATCTCTAAAAAAGTGATTGCGTCAAATTCTACGTACAATTTATCTTTTTTAAATGTAATAATGGACAAAATCTGACACAACGAATGTAATACATTATGAAATTGATTCAGGCTCAGGTACAGTGTATACATCAAATAGAAGCACATCTCTGAACATAGTAACATATACAAACCCTCCCCCCTGCCCCCATCTCACTCTACTCCTTGTTGTAGTCATCCGATTTGTAACTCCCTTCACTGCAATGCGATTGTATAACATCAAAGTGTATTTCGAATATATTATATTTTTTGATATCTCAAAACTAATGCAGAAGGAGTATACACTGAGCGTTATAAAGTGTACAATGGCGACGTGCTGTATTATGTGATAACGTTCATCGAGCATGAACATATAAAGCTGTGTTCAACAAAATGTCGCTGTCATGACGGTAAAGATGGATTCATTATTGCCAACAATCTAAAATAAATGAAACAAAGTAATCATATTTTTAAAAAATAGACATGAAAAATTAAGTCTGGTATAGAGTATCATCTGCCTATTACCTCCTTTTATATACTGCAAATCACAACCAGAGAATCAAAGCTTTTTTATTGAGATGCTGGCTACTTTACAAGTATTTTCTGGAAGACTCTGACGTCAGATTTTTTAACGTCGTTAACTTTAAATTCGTAACAGTTAGGATCTTGCATTAATTGTAATATAATAAATACTTGCGTGTTTTGAAAGATTTGTTTGTTACTATTTTTTATGTGTTTATTATTTCGTAAGTTAATTCTTATATTAGTGGTGGAATAAATGTATTTCAACTCCAGGAATCGCACACAGACCCAATCATAGCTGAGTATTAAAGTCTACGACCTAACTACCTCAGCTACTCACAGGATTGCAAAAACTCTTTTCCATTACTTTATGTGCAATAATCTTTCTTGTTAATAAGATTACTTGTTCCTACATCTCAATTGGAGTATTTTGCACTAAACAATTTGGTGAAGTGTCCTGTTTTGTGACGTTTCTATTACTATTGCACTTCAATTATAGTTCGCCCCAATTTGTCTTCATTTGTATTCCGACAGGTGGAGTGATTTCGCCATTTGTAGCGATTGTGAGAAACTGAACTGTAAATGAACTCTTTCATGACAAAGAAATCATACACATCTTCAATATGATGGCAAAGTGACTCCAAAATGTTTACTGGGATGCCATAGCATCTTGTAATTGCTCTATCTTGTAAATAATGCATGAGATCAGTAGATGGTTTACTATTATTTGACAGTATGTGTGTATTGTAAGATAATACATGTATATTTAATTAGATTAATATCAATCAACGTTCTCTGCATTGTGACGTCGAATTATTTATTTATAAATATACTTAGATCATTTACGTATCCTACTAGAAAAATGTATGTGTAGAGCCTGACTGTACACAAATTAAAATATCAATTGAATATTTTTTTTACTAAAGCCTTGTTCCCACTCAGTGTTTTTAGTTTTATCTTAGGGTTTTAACTTTAAATGTAATTTTGCACTTGTGAAATCATGCGTTATCAGTTAGTAATATACATCATTTTGTAATAATTACTATCTCTAATTAACATAAATTATTGTATTTTATATAATTAATTTTGTTTCTTTATATTTCACAAGCTCAAACTTAAATTTTACATTTAAAACCCTAAATTAACACTAAAACGCAGTGAGTGGGAATGTGGTTTAACAGGAGTTAAGAAAAATTTTATGACAAACAGAAAAATAAACAGTATTTCTTAAATTTGTAGAAGCAAGGTATTAAAGACCCTTAATGCAATACCGTAAAGGTTTCAATCTCAATGCCGATATGCAAATACTTAAAACATGTGGGTTTTTATTTATTTGTTTCATTATTAAAAATATTTCTATAGAATTCGTTTCCATACATATATGCATTCATAAAATTTAATTTCTAAAACGTTCATAAAAGCCGACAAAGTGTAAACTGTTTTCAAAACCTACCACCACCCCCTCATCTCTTTCACGCATGCGCTGTGATGTTTTGTGCTTTACAGTTTATGAGTACGATGCCATATAAATGCTTTTACTGCATATACAAAAGTTTTCTTTGGAAAACTGAAAACACATGCAATATGATTTTCCTTTATTTGTTTGACTCATTTGTTAGTCGATCATCTATGCAAGATGAAGTCTATTTACGGTAACAAAATCTCACTATAACAAATCTGGAAGGTAAACTACCGTAACTTATGTTTTATAAATTATGCAAGAGTGAATTTACAATGCTAATGAGAGTTAGGTCCTCCGCACACGAGTCGACTGATTGCAAACTAGCCAGCAACGAAGTTTCCAGCGAAAACGAAAAACGAGCCATGTTGAGCTGTGTTTCGTGACTCTATAGAATTTTTAAGAATAGAGGATTTTATTGTGTCGTATTTGTATGTATGTATGTATTTAAATACTTTTGAATAGAATTTGTTCACATCTCTGCTCATGATGTCATCATCAAAAGCATGCAACCAAGCATGCCCTGCGACATAGAAACACAGTCGCCCACTCGTATACAAGTGCGTTCTCTCACTAACAGTTGCATTCTCATTCAGTTCGGGCAGATTCGGGGTTCGAGTGCGGGCGCCCTTAGAATGAAAAAGAGGACCATCTCAGTTGTAGATTATCTATGGAATGAAATTTAAGGAAGAAGGCAAAAGAAAAAGAGAAAATCGTATTAGTTGACATTGACATGCTTATAAATTTGTCACTAGTAAATTTCTCCCTCTCTGTACATCTAATTCATAATAAGATTTTGTTTCCTCTGGTTTTCTTTCACCTATTTGATTTTTCATATAAGCGGCTCATTTATGACTGCGTTTTCCATAAGATCCAATTCCAATCCAATCAGGTAAAATATTTTCGCAACAATACATGAAAATACATGGAAAACAGTTCCAATTAAAATTACCAAAGACTATTTATTTCTTAGATATGATGAACTTTATTGTAGCTATCTCTTTCACTCGTTACTGGTCGCTATGGTGTTTGCAACAAGGTATTCTATTAATTTCATCCATATTATTGCGAATGGGTCCACCACGCTGTCTGTCTGTCTGTTGGTGTCGGTGTACAGTACCTCTATAGGCACTGTAACGATATTCGCGACTCCTATTGTTACGACAACAATTGACTGAATACAATTGTAATCCGAACAAAACAATTACAGGGCCGTGAAATTATTTGTTCATTTCAGTCTAATCGTATTCAGTCTACTGCTATATTTTATTCATATTTAATATTATTTATTCATTGCGTCATAAAAGTAGGTACGTTTCATATGTATGTACATTTTTAAAATAGAGAAAATCTTTTTATATGCCGTTAGCTGAAATGGCTCACAGAATGTAGCAAAAACTTAGGTATCAGCGACCTCTATTGGTAGTTTTAACCATGTCTGAATTTCTATATAACTGTACCAGAACCTCAAATCTGGAATTATTTGTTGATAACTCTTCATATTTTAGGAGATATAGAAAATCTCAATGCATGTTCGTGTACGAATGTGTGTGTGATACGTCATTGTATACTGCTAACAGCTGACTTGTGTACCCCAAGAAGTATTATATTATTAAGCTTGTGAAAAGGAAAAATAATCTCGATTACTTACCATATCTTCTGTGGCGTATTTTGCATATCGAAAACATGTGGCAAAACTGAAATTTAAATGAAATATAGCTCTATCTCCGTCAACTTTTGGATAATTTAAAAAATAAAAACACCAATACGCATACATTAACATTAGTTTCAATCAAAAATTAAAAAATCGACCCCTTAAAATCCGCAGTTTGCAACCTCATTAGACAAAATTAATATGTCCATAATTTTTACTAAAGTTTGTACTAAATATCAAAAGACGAGTAATAGTATTCTTATACTCTTTGGACTTGTATTCTTTTCTATCTCCCACTCTTAACAATCTTATCAATTTACAAAAATTGGACTTTTAGAAAATGCGGCAATTTTAAATTATGCTCTACCTTAAGAACACTACGCTCGGTAAAAAGAACGAGTTATTTTCTTTTCTTTTTTTTAAATATTTATTTGAGTGCATCAACTTTCAAAAGTTATTAGCAAAAACGTTATTATTATGTAAGTTATATTTTACAACTTACAGATACTAGTAATGGTACTTAAAATAAAAGGATTAAATTAGTTTTATTTATAAAGTTAATAAGGTTTTTCAGACTCTCCCTGTTTTCAAATATCTGCCTGTATTCCTCAGGCAGATTACAGCCTTGTCTGTGCGATGAGTACCTTGAGACAATTACTTTTAAATTTAAAAAGAAATATACATACATATCTTTTAACAATTCACAAAATATTCAATAAAGCAATATAAAACAACCAAAGTAACTTGATAATGTTAATTGAACACGTCCTAAACTAAATAATTGAAAGCACTCAACCAATCTGTCAATAATTACAATTGCATATAAAAAAAGAAGTACATACTCAATTGTACCAAACAAATATTATTTGTACATAAAAACTCCACAAACATACATCGAATACAAACAACGTGTTATTACGTACAATAGTTATCGTAATGCGTACAATAGTACATGGAAGTACGAAAAGCGTTTTACTATTTATATTGTGCACACAATGGCGCCCAAAATAATAATATAGAACTGTCAGATACACACAGCAAATCACCAAATGTTCTATTTGCGTTTAAATGCGATGTTTAGCCCATTGTGTAGTGTGTGAATATGTTAAATATATGTGTTTATGCATGTACTGGTATACGCCTTAATTATTATGTACTAGAATTAATGCTTATGACGTCACAATTACGTCAGTGTTACATATTATTATAGAAGTAACAAAAGATAAATATATTTGAATGGTTCCTTCGTGCAGTAGTTGACATTAAGATAGTTAATGACTTTGAATACGTGTGAATATGATATTATGTTGATTTCATGTTAAAACAAACGAAGCTTTTGTGGAAATGAGATTGTAGGCGACATGATTAATACGGATCTAAGCATTAGACATTTTAAAGTTACAGCCAATGTACAATGTTTATAAAAATAAGACGCTAGTTAATACGATACGCATTGTATAAAGTCGCGTTATAATATTAACCCTGCGTGTGAACACTATATTTTTCGAGACACGGTGTTTACACTGGGTTTTTGATGGAACAGTTGAGTTTTTCGAGTTTTCTAAGATTTCAAAGAATCTGAAAAAACTATGAATTACTTCTTGAAGTGTCTACTACATGGTCCAGAAGTTGCAAAAGTCCAAAGTTTAAAACCGTTGTTAATAAAAATTCACAAATAGTGAAAAACGTGTAAAAAAGGGGTTTTAGACTTTTTTATCTTCGATTATAAGCTTTCGAATGAGTGTAGTGTCCTTGACGTGGGCTCCAAAAAGTTGAATTATTTGTGCACCCGAAAGTGGGGAATATTTTACGGATTCAGGCACGTCGTAATAAACGGAACGGTGATTATTCGGCACAAAATAAGTTTTTCTTGATGAAAATACAACAGTTATTAAATAATATTTAATATTAGTTAACTATAATTAGTTTCAAAAAGAGAATTTACGATGCGCAACCGTTGATTGTCATCCACCTTCAAAAACATATTGTAGTAAAAAGATGAAATTATAAAAAAAATCTATATATATAATCTAAGAAATAATATATTAAATTACATAAAACATTGGAAAACACAGAGGCAAGTTTCACTGGCTCGCCTTTGCCGATAAACTGCCAGATCCGAACGCTGCTGGAACCTTAAGTCCCTACCACTACCTAATTTTTTTAGAGGGCATAGGTGAAGCGCGCTCTGTACCTATGAGAGAGAAATAGGAGTTTGAAATTTCAACTGTTCCTTAAAAGACCCAGTGTACACACGCAGGGTTAATAAAAACAAAAGTAGCGCGAATATTTCTGCGCCGTTTTTTTCTCCATGGTTTTAAATACATACACTATTCCTAGCATGCACTAAGGATAAAGTGATAAACTGATTCTATACTGTTGTTTTCACATATATTGTTTTTTTTCTGTTTGTCCATTTCATTCATTTACACATATTTTAAAATAAATTTAATAATAAACTTAAACAATAAAATTCTAAATATTAAAAGCATAAAGAACTGTTTCCTGTTATTATTTGTTACTGTATTATTATTGCTTTATTTTGTCACCATATTTAAATACAGTGGCGTAGTTACACAAAATTGGACATCATATCATTAAGAAACCGAATTAGTCTACTGCTTGGGGTATATTTATTTTTAATATTATTTAGATACAATTTTACGTACGTCACTGAACATTTTAAAGTATTTTTTTAGATTTTTGTTTTTATTTTGGTCATTGTTCAATTTCTATGAATCTGTTTATGGTATTCATAATATAATTATATATTTATATTTCAAACGTATTATATTGTTTATTACTATAGCTTTAGGTGTCCGTATTGTTGTCCTATTCATTATATATGCACAATTATTATTGTCACATAGAAATATTTAAAAAAGTAATACATATAAAAAACAATAAAAAATATGTTTTCAACAATAACAATTACATGAAGTCATTTAAGACATGCATTTGCATTTCCGTGCTAATAACTGCATCAGTGCAGCACCAGGTCAAACAATGCACCTATTGTGTGTTCTATTCTGACTACATTCAAATATGCAATTGTTAATGCAGCTGTAGAATGGCGACATAATCTGTGCCTATTATCATTTATCTAAATCGCCTCTATATATATATTTGAATTTCCGTACTCTAGTAATAAAGCCTATAAGGTGATAATTGTCAGGATCTGTGTTTATTGCGTAGTAAAATTAAACAAAAGTTAAGATTAATATCATTTAATAACATGGGTTGCAAACGCGAGCTCCGAATCTGCCCGAACCGAGTGAAAATGCAACTGTAGTGTTGTTAGTGAGAGAACACACACGGCACGAACGAAACTAAACTAATTTCAAATTGGTTTTGACCACGTTTTGAGCGACTGTGTTTCTAGGTCTCATGGCAATTACATTACATGCTTTTGATGGTGACATCATGAGCAGAAATGTGCGCAAATGCTATTCAAAAGTATTTAAATACATATATACCTCATAATACGACACAATAAAATCCCCTATTTTACTATTGTTAAAAATACTATAGAATCACGAAACACGACTCGACATGACTCGTTTTTCGTTTTCGTTAGAAACTTCGTTCGCGGCTAGTTACACGTCTGTCACTACGAGAGACTTGATGCCCTGGATATACTGTATCTATCTTTTACATTTCACTTAGGCTCAGTTTATATTACAAAATTCGAATTTGTGGCGGTTATACTAAATACATGCTTATAGTCGTCCTTTCCTGAAATTACCTAAAATAGGTATTAGAAAATTAATCTTGAAATTAACTTGTAGTAAGTCGAATAACACTTGAACGCATTTGAAGCATTAAAAAGCAATGCTTTATCAACACACAAACTTCAAATTTTTGCATTGTTTTTTAAATTACAAAAGTAGCGTCACTAAAACCACTGTAACTCGTAATCTAATGGTTGGAATGTCATGAAATTTTAGCCCATATCGCTTGAAGGTTGGTACTATGTAAACATCATACGGATTTGTCAATAGTGGCGCCATTTATATGTCATCCTACGAATTTATTGAGTGCTTTGTCAAGCTCCGTGGAACCGAACCCAAGCACAATATAATCCAGCATCACTTTAAACTCCTAATACGCAACTGTATTGTATATATCCACATCTCAAGTTGTTTTTGATAGAGGGTGTACAACATGTTGTCATTTCTTTTTTTATATTTTGAAGGTTTCAATTTTTGTTAGATTGATGGATTACACACCCATTGATAGAGTACAGGAGACTGGGGGAAATGAACTATTGATATACCGATCTGAATTGTCTGTTATATATTTAGTGATCTATATCGATTGTATCGTATCATGTCTATCTCGAGTCTCCCCTACCTTTTAATAAAACATCACTAATATATAAAAAAGTTTTTTGATGCTTTGTCGTTCACGTTCGCAGAGAGAGAGTAAGAGTCGTTGTCCTACGGGAACATGCATCTAAAAATATATTACAAAGGCATTTTCCAGGAATCCGTGCTGATAGCAACAACATACGACTATAGATTGACTGTCAGTCAACTTTACTATCTTCTGATTGGTGTAATTGATAATTTGGTATCAATTTAATATTTGACAAATGTTAGAAAATAGTTTCTTCAGCACTTGTTACGTTAACTGATCAAATTGTCTTTTGAAAAATGTTGAGATGTGGATCCGAGCACCTTCAGGTTTAGTCAGTATACATATAGGCCCCACAAACAGTTTAAACACAATTGATTCGCATGAGAGCTAAAAAAGAAGCACAGAAGCACTTTGCCATCATATTGAAGATGTGTATGATTTTTTTGTCATGAAAGACTTCATTAACAGTTCAGTTTCTATAAATGTCGTTCATATAAAATGTCTATTTTATCATCTACAAATGGCGAAACTACTCCACCTGTCGGAGTACAAATAAAGATATAGTTGATGCGAACTATAATTGAAGTGCAATAATGATAGAAACGTCACAAAACCGGACACTTCACCAAATTGAAAACTGGGGTAGAAGATGATGCACACCCGGGAAGCTTTTGCATGTCAAAAACGCTCAAAAGTATTGAAAAAAGCAGTATTTTGATCATAGGTTCGCTTGTTTATGCAATTAGGGAAACTGTACGAATTACCAAAGCATGCGTAAGGCAAACCGTAGGGATAGAGATGGAATGTATATTGAAAGGGATAATAATTAAATGTATTAATTAAAAATAAAAAGTACAGATGAGGATATTGAAAGATGCATAAGAAAGTTATAAGGGAAGCAACGATTGAAGAATTTGAAAGAGAATGGTGAAATAAGCTGAAAAATGGAAAATTATGAATTGTATAGATTATGTCTTATAAAATGTTGATAAATGTAATATATAGTTTAAGTTACGAGAGTTCGCCGGCGACTCATGGTTAAAATAGTTCCTCACACATTTTTTTATAATGCATATTGTAACTAATAAAATAAAATTCACCATCGTATCACCATTTATGCCTCTTTCAGACATAAGTCACTGCCGAACTCTCGCAGTTTCGACTATACCATATATTAGTTTAAGTGATAATAACTATCAACAGTTGATGCACTAAAATAAATATAAAAAGAGAAAAAATAAATAAAACAGTTTTACAAAATCAGTCACATTTAAAATTAGCCATATCTCGCATTGAGCATCGCTTCTCACTGACCAAAATTAAGTCAACTTATTTAAATGGTTCGTTGTAACCTCACTGATAAATAAGTCATTTATAAAATGATCGTTCAAAAGATAAATTATTGAATATTAATAACGTCTTGATTAGTTAACAACGTTGCGGTCGTTGTCGTTAATTCATGATTCATAACCATCCGATACCATCTTTTGTAATCGAAATACATTTTCGTAAACTGAAATGTATTTTTTCTTATTCTTTTTCATCCTTGTCTTCATAGAAGGGATTCACATCCAACAATATGTATTCATTAAGCGACGCAAACTAAAAGGTCTTTAGTTCGATTCTATAACAAACATTATTGTTGGCTGCTTGAAATATTTTTCTTGTTACTTGTTATTTCTTATTCTTTTCAACTCTCACAACACAACAACAGCACAAACGAATCGGCACAACGATTCAATAGTATGGTATACTATAGTACGTTGAGTTGATGTTATTTCAAATAAATGTATTTTGATATTTATTATTCATTTTTACTAAATCAAATTTGTTTGTTACGAGTATTGAGTTTATTTTATTATTAAATATTATTGAATAAAATAATGTGCATTGAAGTATTTCAATATCTTGTGAAATATTTTTACGTATAAATCTGTTTCAATGTATAAAGGTTGTTCAAGAAGAGTTGTCATTTTGAATTTCGCGCCATTTTTTAGCTATTAACAGGCAACAACATTTGGTAGATATTGTGTTCCATTACTAACTTAATATGTATGTAAATACTTTGAACTAAATCACTTTTCATAAAGATATTCCGTTTTCTGTTGGTTTAAAAATATATCTACTTCAACATACTTAAAAATTGTAAATATCTTTAAAACGATAGTTTTACATCGTACGTATGTTTGAAAAATAAAGAATTACAGAGAACGGGGTACATAACCAAGTTGTTCATCAGTGAAACCTTATGATTAAAGGGAGATTAATACACGAGCAGGTTAATGTAAAAGGGATTATGTTCTAATCAAGCAAGACGATTTTTAGAAGTGCAAATAATACATCGTTACAAATCCCTTCAATTGGAGAGTAGTTTAATGACTCCCGTATAAAGGAATCTTAATCTTTACTAACATTTCTTATGCATTCTCGTAACAAGAACAGGAAGAGGAAGAGGAAAGGAAAAAACCAAAATTACATAAGTTTTCCTATTTATTTCACCAGCTGTCTAATGTTAAATAATTCCGTAGTACGCAGACTAAAAACGAAAGTACCTCAGGATCAATTAACCAACTAATCAGAATCTAGAATCTATTGGAATTGAGGGATTAGTCGATGATGGGAACATCCCGCGCAAGACACTTTATTATTTTTACATACCTATCACTGAATGTCCTCTAAACAGGACAGATTGTAATAATTTATAGATATCTAATAAAAAAAATTATTTTATTAACAAATATGGACAATTAAAGATAATGATCATTGGCTTTACTAACTCTATGTTATAAGTAAATATCTGAAAGCACGGAAAGTCTAAAAAACCTTATTGACTTTATCAATAAAACTAATTGAATCTCTTTATTTTAAATACCCATTCTCGTGTCTATAAGTTATAAATTATGTTTTACAAATGTTTAAACATATATATATTGTTTAAGTGCTAATGACTGTTGAAGGTTGAGGCACTTAAATAAATCTAGATATAAAACCGAAAGATGTAGGCTATCTTTCCTTTTTAACCAACTGCGCCTGATATATATGTACTTATGCTACATCAGCTAAAACATTATTGTCACTGAATACCACAATATGTAGCAGTATAACAAATAGGGAAAACAAAGGGGGCGTATGAGTACCACATTGAATTTGACACATCAGCGGCTAATCGAGACTAGGGGTTGAAGGGTGTTTACCAGCCCCGCCTCGTACGACCACTAAAGTAACAGATTACTGCACAAACACACTCTTAATAATAAATAAACATACTACTAATAAGAACCAATCAATCAATTTCAGTTAAGTACTTCAAGTAAATTGAAGAAATATGTGTAATTCTCCAAAAGACTCTGGTTGTTGTATTGTATTCTATTTTGCCTGTGGTGATATTTTAAATTAAAATCAGTCTGTATTGTGTAGCATGCGCCTAGAGAATTGTGTCTTTCGGAAGTCTGAGTTTGATTTTAAAAGGAAGGCTATCGTGTGTGTATTGTCGCAGATGTTGTATTAGTCGTGTGCTTTTATAGTACTACAAAATTTTCTTATAAGAAACAATACTTCATAACTACTATGAATAAATATAGCTAACTATACAAGAATGACCGCGCAGCCAAACTATTTATTTAAGTCTTCTTTTCCATTTCGACAATAGCGCCATATATGATCCAATACACTACATTAATTTTATTGATACTTTGTAATCTTTATTAACAGTGTAACTAAACTTTTATTTGCCAGCTTACGTAGGCGGAGTAGTGCAGCCACCAGAAATCAGCGGTAACAACATTCAGCTGCTTTCAAATCTGTAATTTACATCTATCAATCTGCAATCTACTGTATCAGTTTGTATTTCTATATTGTTGACAGAGCCGCATGAGTATTTCGCTTTAAGCACTTACAAATATAATTACAAATATATTTATCAAAACAGTGATACAATTTATCTAGTTACTTCTTGTAAATGTCTAGATACATGTTGTAAATTTGATGTACAGAAAACTATATCTATATTAAAAGTTAGGGCGTTATTTTGTAACTTTTTCTCTGGCATCATGAATTGGACAAGTGTGATATTCATTTGTTTGTTAATTTTGGCAACCATGGCAACCAAAAAAACCATGTTTTTTCATGTTTAAATCGTTTTATGTAAGTAACTATAAACGCGAATCAAAATCTAAAGCTGCAATTAGTTAAATGAATAACGTATCTACATTTTAAGCTTTCTTCCACTGACTTTTAAAGAGTTGGAACCGCAAAAATAAGTTTTGAAAATGAATATTGCTATATTTTTTAGTTAAATTCCAATTTTTATATGACTGGTAACATTTCTAAGGGGTTTGTCATAAATGATGGTTAGATTTTGATTCACGTTTATAGTTACTTACATAAAACGATTTAAACATAAAAAACATGGTTTTTTTTATAGTATTTAACCTGCTGTATAGTATCGCCATCTATATTTCGCGAGAAAAAATGACCAAATATCGTTTCACCTTAACCTATTATTTGGAAATATTAACTAACAGAAGAATATCAGACTAGTTCAATTCAAGCCGCTTGATGTCAGAGAAAATCCACTTCATTATTTTTATTTAAAGCTTGATCCAATAAAACAAGTCGTAGCCTAAAAACGAAATCGTGAGATATTAATTCATTCAATTAGGGTCAATGATCTCATCCTTATTCGGTGATCCAGTTTGCCCCTGCAAATCACTCACGCATGTTTACACGAGTGTCGCCCCCTTCACTTAGAGAAGCGCAGTTATAATGAGCGGTTTCAGCATATGGACCACTGAATCAAATAATAATAATTAGAATTAAATGAAAATATAACATTAGGGTGATATCAGACTGGTTACTGGTTTAGTTAGGAAGATTATGACGAGTGCAAAACGCCAAAGGGTGTTTTAGCGATAAGGAGAGGTGCGAGATGTTGAAAGGGAGGTTTTAAAATATGATAAACTTTACTTTTATAAGTAGGAATGTGGGAACCATCATCGAGATGTTTGAAGCAAGGATATTTTAATGTTTGGTTATGATTCTTGGTTACAATATATATTTAATTTGTGGACGTTACGAAGAAGAAGACTTCAATGTGATTTTCTTTATGGATCTAGTATTAATTTACTAAGTATCGATGATCTAAATGGCAATATCACCGTAGCATGAAGTGATTATCTACTCCAAAAACGTGCAAAAAACCTAAGAAATGGGAAGTAAATTCACTTATGAATAGCTGCTTCCACATAATGACAAAAAAGTTTTTGGACCTGGACGAAAACTAACACTCACATCAAATTTGTATTTAAACGGCAATTTCAAAAAAGAGAAGATGCAAAAGTGTATATTAATAAGCAAGCTTACGGAAAACAGGTCTCTAAGCTGGGTTTAAAAGACAAATGATAGCGTGGGAGCTAAAAAATATCAAATTCTATCTGTCTTGGTTCACCAAAAAAGGTGGGCGATCATAGAGAGAGTGAAAAACTAATAAAAAAGTAATCTCGCTACGGCCCTGTTACTAAGTCATCCTTGAACGTGTTTGGACTCGTTTTATAAAATAAAAACCATCACGTCAATCATACTAGATAATACAGCATCCTTTTTATCACGTATGCAATCCTTACTTATATCAATGCACCTTCAAAACTGCTTGTAAAAGAAGTTCTATATAAATCAGCAGGAAAATAATACTCATACATTGAATCAAATACATTTCACACCAAGCGGCCTTTTACAGATAATAAAAGACAACTTGATAAAGAAAGAAATCTTTTTTAGTAATTATTTTTACTCGTAGACACAAATATTTGTATAAAACTTTTAAAATATATTTATAACAAGGGTGCTTGCAACCTACATGTAGATGTTAATGTCACAAATACATTAACAGCACCCTTAATTCTAATTTTACACGCCACAAACACCGACTCCCTCTTAAAATCATCAAAACACCAACACCCTTAAATATTATAAAGAGTATTTTGTATGATGAAGGGAACAAAATGATATAAAGAGGTTTAAACAGTAATTGAAGATTACACACACACTCACACACTGATATGAATACGAGTATATACATGTAGATGTATTTATTTGTATTGAAACACATATGCTTTTCACATTGTATTATTCTCGAACCTGTGTTGTTTGGAAAAGGGAAAACTCTCATACCCTTCTATAGCGTAATACGAACACGTTATGTACGGACAGAATTACAGAGATCGAAATAATTGTATTCAAAAATATTCATAAAGTAAAACTTATGGAACAGGTTCGAAGAGATTGTATGTGTTGCTATTAGAATTGCTTGATTGTTGTGACGTATATATTACATATATGTAACCTTTTGAAAATAATAATATACGTTTAGAGTACTATGTATTAAGTATCGTTCCCACATACTGCTTTAGTTTCATTTTTAAGTTGTAAAAATAGTGCGAGGGTGAATTGAAACTGAAAAACTCGAATAGACAGATCGATATTGATCTTTTTCCATAGTATCGAAAAACACCAAACACATTTAATACAAATGAATGTTAAATAAAATTTAACCACTGAATCAACCCGAAATGTTATACGTTGTCATTAGAAAGATGATGGTAATATCAACTTCCTATACCAAGGCGACTTGTCCTCTAACACGGAAACTTATTTATCCAACCTTGTAAGTAATATTATTCACAACAAAAACATTTTTTAGAGATCGACTTTTTAATTGTTGATTGAAATAGACATTAATAAATGTATATTGGCTTTTTTATTTTATTAAATATCTAAATGTTGACGGAGATATAGCAATTTGAAAATTCATATTGTAGTTTTAGCGCTACAGATGTCGGCCATACTTATGACGTAACATGTCGCACTGTTAAGGGTTAGGTCAGTTATTTGTTATATGTATAAGAGTTCTGTGTTAGGTATGCTATCTACGCTCTGTTGGATATAGGAGATGACAACTTAACGGGCCTTTTAATAATTTAAGTGAAAAAATTACTATTTTAATTGTTAATATCTCCTAGAATATAGCGAGTTATTGAAAAATAGTTGGACATTTGAAGTTGTTCTGGTAGGCAACTTTATCAATATATTGCACAATTTTATAGAAGACATTTAAGACATGGTTCACAAACCCATTGCGAACGCAGTAACAGCTCGTCTGCGCCTGAGCTAATATATAAAATAGACAGAGAATACATCAGACAATCACACAAAAATTAAAATTAAATTTAATTAAGACGCAAGTGATCATACTTTAAATAGTAAATTACAAAAAAGTTTTTAAAAGCTTTAAAAAATATTTGAAATTAAGTCATTATGTGTAACGAAAGAAGAAAACATAAAAAGGAATAAAATAATTAATAAACAAAACACAATCGTTTTACACCTAAGTCTATAGGTTACTTTAAAAACACACCACTCACTATGTGAAAACTGTAAACCCTTCACCCCCCTCCCTCTAAATATTCTTGTTCACTTTTTTGTAAGCTTTTTCTTTAAAAGTGTTTAACATAAATGCATTTCAAAAACACCAAGTTGTTTATTCCATTTTTTAATTAAAAAATTACGCTTTGATATTACTTTATTGCATATACTAGGCAGACATTCTTACGCGCAAATTTGTTAACAGCTTCATTAATAGGTTGCATGCAAGCTGCGAATTCTGCATCACAGTTCTGTCCACGTTAGCGTCATACAAAGCTGCAAATAGGGTCATTTCTCTGAAGTTTAGCATTGAGAAAGGGGTAAAGGACGAAACCGTACAAAAACACCAATGTTTACACCAAAGAGACAGTTCTTAAAACCTTTTTGTCTTTTGTTGCTGATTTAGTAAACAAAACCCATTCCCATCTGAAGTCGGTAACATCAAAAACATCACTTTGTTGTAGTTTTTTAGTCTGTTTGGTTTGAACACGCAGTTTTTTTTTTTTGTGAACATTTGCGCTTGTCAGTTGTTGTTTATCATGTTTATAATTTTTATGGGACACACAGAAAAACACTAAAAACAAAACCAGTATGTTCAGTGTGAAGAGTCTGTTTTCGAAAAACAGAACTGTTTTAAAATAAAACAAAACATGATTTTGTTTTGTTTTTTGAAAACAAAACTGTCTCTCTGGTGTGAAATCGGCATTATCGCACAGAAGTCGTACAGTCTTAATAAAATAAAGTGTCCCCCAATGTCTTTCGTTTCACTTTAATATTAATATACAAATTAATCTTAAGAAATAACTGCTGCGTACCTAAATCTCTCAGCAATGACACACGTCGCGGGATCTAGAGGTGGCACCTTTCTGTTTATAAAGCTGATTTTCTAGCGGGTTTAATAAAACGTTTTAATGCACTTAGCAGAGCAATGGCTGCGTTCATGAAATAATATATAACGCCACGGTACTACTACAACTTACAGCTTACAGCTTGCAGTTATGCAAGCAAACTTCTTGTAAAGTCAAAAATGCATGCAACCTATATGCATGTAGTATATACGCCATCTACCATCTACCATGTATGACACGATAGAAAAAGGTTTTAATGAAGTCACTTTTTTTTGAAGATCTACGCGTTTATTAATTAATTTATTTTTTCTTCATTGTTTCACGATTGATACATATTCGACCGTTATTATCCTATTATCCACATAACTCGTATCAAACGCATTTGATTTATCGTATCAAACATGGCAGAAATGGGAAGTTTACGGTTTTTAAAACACCTTTCCTCTTGCTATCTTTTTCTTCCATGTTTATATATAAATATTGAGATTGAAATTGATGTTAATGAATGTGTATTGGCGTATCTACTTTATTAAAAATCTAAATATTGACGGAGATATAACAATTAAAAATTTGAATTGTAGTTTTAGCGCTAGAAATGGTCGGCCATATTTGTATGATGTGAATGCATTTTAACGCCAGTTATTTGTTGAGTAGGTCAATGCTATGGTAATGTTCTGTAGCTGTTGGTAGTCAAATAATCAAGTCAAATCAAAGAATAATAAGTTTTTATTTTATTTAACCATGTTAAGGCAGACATGATATTCGAATTTTATTGTTCCTTGAAATAGCTGTAAATAATATTTGATATTTTGATATATAAATACATATAGCAGGGATTTATGATTTGTAAGGTTAGTAACCTTACACAAGGATTGTGATGTCACATGCACTTGGAATGTGTACAACGTTGAATCCCTTTAATAATTAAAGAGACAAAATGACTTTTTTAATTGTTAATATCTCTTTAACATATAAGGAGTTATTAAAAAATAATTGAACATTTGAGGTTCTAGTAACCCACTTTATCAATATATAGAACAGTTTTATAGAAATTAAGACATAGGACACAAGCCCATTGTTTTGAATTACAATCTAAACTTATAATTAAATATTCTTGCAAATCCGTAAGAAATATTACCTAATAAAAGTATCATTATATAAATAGAGTATATTTATAATGTATGTTTTAAGAATTAAGAAATGGTACTCAATTAATCTCACACAAATCAATTTTTATATATTTTTCTCGAAAAATATTTATACAAATGTGATACGAACTATAGTCGAGAATAGAATCATTGCGGAGAAGGTCAACATATTTGATTGAACATTATCTCTATTCGTTAATAGACGGCGCTTCGAGAATGTATAACTATTTTCATAAAGTGTGTTTCTAAACTAGAAATATATTTGCTTTAGATTTACAAAATTAGATAGATGTTCCTTTGTTGTTTTTAATTATTATCAACAGGATAAATAACAATAAAAACTGTAACATTTTGTACACAATATTTATTTGATTGACAATGATAATTACATTTAAGTAAGACACATTTTAGTAGCATTTAAAAGCATAAGTATAAATAAATTTTGAATTACGAATTAAATTATTGATAAAATAATTTAAATTATCTTATTAATGTTAATAAATACATTTGCCTGAGAAAGTCAGTAGTAAGTATACAGGATAAATTTTAACTCGCTAAATAAGTCATAAAGTTATCTTTCTGCCGATTAAAAGAATCATGAAAAAATCTTTTGGGTTATTAAAATCATGAATTAGAATCATTATATAATTTCAGGCAAATTTAAAACCATTTTTAGATTAAATATGACTAGGTTTAGTTTAAGTAAAATGTTATATGTGTATAAGGTAATATCCCTGTTTTGTGTTTATCGGCAAGATTGTAAAGAGTGTGTCTTTATTTATTGATTAATTATTAATTTAATAGCTAAATCAATTGTAAATCAGAAAGCAAAAGAGTTACTTAACTGTTACACTTTGAAATAGTAAAGCCACTAGCATATACTAACAAGTTACGGTTAAACGTATCTGCTATGTTACATAAATATTACATATATGCTATGTTTGTGTTTACAGAGAATGTTTTTACGAAGACTATATAAAAATAGTGAAAAATACTGCAATTTCTTGGCTGACATGAACTACTTTTATGAAATGTTATTTCAGTATATCTTTGATGAGAATCACTTCTAGAATGAGATGAGATTCACTTCTAAAATTAACTTAAAATTAAATTAGTAAATTACACTTAATACATAGAAATGACATAGTAGAGTCCTTAATTTGCATGAAAACAAGCAAGCATAAGTAACATAGATTAAAGATAAAGATAGTTTCACATAAATCACACCGTAAATATTAAACCGATTTTTTGATAGCTTGCCCGAATAAAAACTGGAATTTTGAACCAGTCTTATTTTGAAATTATTATATTAAGAGATGATAAATTATTTATGAAGAGATTTCAAGATTTTAAGATGATCCACAAACTATTACTCTCGATTTAACAAACACAGCGTGAGCTAATCTTTACATTCATTTCTTTAAAATAAGTTCAATTATTTGTGTTACTTTTGTACAATTTAATTGAAAATGGATTACTGATTTCTGGCATTTAGGTCAACGTTTAAATCAAAGGAGGGCAAACATTCGGTCTCAATCAACCAAGTTAAATTCTGCTCGGAATTAGAAAATAAAACTTCTTTCAATATACAAAAGAATCTGCTTATCATCTTCTTTATATTCCAAGACAACTAACTGAATAGAAAATTCAACATTACGGTTAAGACAACTGTAGTTCGTACTTGTAAGTTTGTCCGCCTCTGGCCTAAAGCTTCACCTCTAAATACTGATTAGCGTTACATATTTTCTCAGTTTACTTAGTCAGCCACATTATAACTCCAACAAGTATCAGGTTTGCAAATGATATTATGTGTAAACTGGAAGACAAGTTCGACTCTGACAATTTAGATGACGCTCCAAATTCTTCCAAAAAGTCTGTGGCTACTGAGGATTCATCGTCAATTATTAAATATGGTCCCAAATTACCTAAAAATAAATAATTCACTTACAAATTTTGTAATCGGAAAAAGAAGAAGACTAAAAGTATCGGAAAGGTATTAAAAAAGAGGAAGATAACTATAAAAATAAGGAAAAAAGAAGTTAATCTTGTGCAGAAAAATAGACTGGAGTGTAAAGTAGATATCATTGTTTTGAAATATTTAATTAAAGTTAAGTAACTAACCATTGAAAGGTTCCCACGCCGGTGCATGTTGAGAACTTGGTCTTCCTGTCTTCACGAAACTTGTCCATAATTGAATCTTTAAGAATAAGAATGTTGAAATACAAATTTAGTCTATAAAACGGCTCAACTAAGAACTTTCTAAAAATAATGTGTTACCATAGTTTTGGATACTTTCGTGTCCTCTTCATTAAGCTTTGCGACCTCTGATGGGAAAGGAAATAAGTAGATATTGTCGTCACTGTGGGAAACTGCTTTAGAGTGTTCCAATCTGAAAATGTTCATTACCATTAATATTAACTTGTATTAGTACATTTTGTAGTCTATTTCAATTTTCCAAATCGTACTAATTCAGTAATATCAAAAATATTGAAAGTAATTTTTTTACCAACTTTAATGATAATGTTATGTACCTGGTGTACTGTCCTTCATGTTCCAGAGAGTATAAATAGACTTTCCCTGTTCCATATCTGGCACGGATCTGCATTTCACGTAACAAAGGCGCTTTAATCATGAGCAGTCCCATAACCTGAAATAATATTGCATATTGTTGAGATGTTTTTCCTTTAAGTTCCATTGTAGGTAGCATTCGAAAGCAACAAGAAATACGTTCGAATTTTAATACTGACATCGGTTAATCCGGGAACTAAGTCTTGGAAAGTTCCATTTACTAAAGCATCTTTGGAGAACATTGAATATGGAATTAATTCTGCTGCAATGCCACTGTTGTCATCGTTTAGAAGCCCTGAAATGAGACAAATAAAATTAAGAATACTTTCTTTGAGAAGAACCTACCGCAGTTTCTCATCAGACCTGATGAAGTGTGTTTGACTTCGTATAAATGAAAAGTATTGCTTACCTAGCGCATGATACATTTGATCCAAAACAGCAAAATTATTGCCTTTCCAATTGGTATATAAATTATATAAATACTGATGGAGATCTGGAAAAAGAAATTCATTCAAAATTTATATGCTCTTATATTATTACAAGAAGATAATTTAGTCAAAGATTAAACCTTAACCAAGCAAAATAAATCTTTAATCGTAATGCATTTCATAACTGAAGTTTAAGTGAGAATCGAAAAAACAACTATAAAGTCATTGGTGAAATGAAACTCACTTTCCATTATTAACTTTCCTTCTTCCTGCGTTACTCCGGCCAAAACTGGAATGTCAATGAATTTTGATGAGCTAAATTTAGCTAATGGAGATATTTCCAGAAAGCGAGAAGGACCTCCAATAGTAACAACATTGCCTCCAAGCCCGCCATTTCCTCGACCGGGGTTATTTGTCTAAGAAACAATTATTAAACAATTCAATTAAATCTGGTTTAAATAAATTTATCGCGATAATCTAAAGGATTAAATGCTGTTGGATTAGTTGTAATACCTTGTACTTGTTGTACGATGCAACTAAGTAACTAGACTTCGCTTTTCTTAAACAATTTATGATTTTAAAGTCCTTTTCATCGCCTGCTCTGCAGTCAGTTTTATCGGCGTAAGCTCTGGCGTTTAATCTGGGAGTTTTGTCCAAAATCCATGTACCAAGAGATGCTCCGGATTGTGCAATAACCCGGTGGAAAAGTGTGTTGTTAACTAGAGGACTCTGTATCAAAAGTAACGCGCTGCTAGCACCTGATCCTTGACCAGCCAAGGTCACCTGCTCGGGATTACCTCCGAATGATTCAATATGTTTCTTTACCCACTTCAGAGCTAGGATCATATCCAGAAATCCAGCATTTCCAGGAACGTCAACTGACTCGAATGAGAGAAAACCTGAAATATTAGAATCAGAGTTGTAATCAATGAAAGAAAGTGTTTAAAAATTAGGTATTTAATTAATTACTCATGAAGAGAGTAAAATACTCGATATACCTCGATAAACCTATAGAAGACGCGGGCTTTTCAAATGTATGTATATTACCAGGCTACGGTATATTATAAGATAGCACCAAATTGGGAAATGAGGAAAAAGGAAACAGATACTGGGAAAGTAGTGAGGAAAGAAAGTGTACAGTGTGCGGAACGGAGGACGAAACGAAATGCGAGCGAAATGAATATTGGCTATTAAAGGGAGGTAGTGAAGGAATGAGGTGGATGGCGGAAATAGAAAAAAGGAAAGAAAGAACAGGACAATAAATAAGCTCGTAGCTGGGTTGCATAAGGAACATGAAGAGAGAGGAAGTACTAAAAGAGGCAGTGAAGGTAAGCAGAGGAAAGAAAGAAGTAGCGAGGAAACAGTTAAACTTCAGTCCAGAAAAATAGAGGATTTTCGGAAAGGAGATAAGGATAAGAGGTAGATGACGGAGATAGAGACAATAATAAAAAAGTAAAGGAAGAGAGTCAAGAAGAAATAGTAAAGTAAGAGAGTCAAGAGGAAATAGTAAAGATAGAGCGTTTATGCCTGTAATACACATAAGTGGAGAAGTGAGAGTGAATACGAAGAGAGAAGGCAGGAAGGATAGTGAAAAGATAATAGAGGGTTTGTCGAGAGGAGACAAGGAAGGCAAGAGGTGATAGATGAAGATACAGGCAATAAGGAAGGAGAAGCAGGAAACGGTGTAAATAAAGGAGGAGTATGGGACATGAAGAGAGAGGATCAAGAAAAGAAGAAACAGAAAGTACTATTCGAAGTAGTAATAGTCTAGAATAGTTTAAGTTTAGTTTTTAACTTTGAATATACATGAAATGCACTAAGAAATATAATAATGTAGATTGTAAAGCCGAAAGGCACACAATTAATATAATCAATAATAAATAATAAGATAGCACTAGAAAGCTCATAAAATGTAATACTGCTAAATGAAGTTTAAATAGTGTTTGACGTATACAGCAAAACGTTCCTTTGCTGGCGTAAGAGATGCGCAGCTTTCAGTGTTTCTATGGACCCGTCGCGCGTGAATGTAAGTAATATTTATCATCGACAGATTCTTCCGTATTATGCTGTGACCTACATCTATAGTCTAATTTTAGATATTGAGTTAGTTTTCGAAACGAATAAAAAAAATATAACTTACCTAGAACTCCTAATCTATATTGTGGAACTACTAGCACTATGTCTTCATCCATATAATAATGGGGAGGGTGTTCGGAAGCACCTCCTGATACCCACCCGCCCCCATGCAGGTAAACTAATACTGGAAGCTTAGCACTAGCCTTCTAAGGTAATAAAATAGAATTAGAAGTTTAAAATTTTATGTATTGAACTTTAAATATTGGGACTTACCAAGCTACGTGTGTAAACACTTAAATGCAGACAATCTTCCGCTATGCCTATCTCATTGTGTTCCACAAATACTTGTTCTTGGGGACATAATATTCCCGGCTCTGTTGCGTCGAAGGGTTCATGCCAAGGCTTTACTGGACTTGGCGCCTACAAATTAAAAATAATTTTAACCATTTTGTAAAAAAACAAGAAGATTATTTATTTATTTAACTAATCTTTTAACCTCTTAATAATATTAATACTAATACATTTTGAGATATGATGAAAAACCTAAATAATAATATAGAAAATGTACCGTGTACTGATTTAAAAGTCGCACGGAAAATATTTTTTCCGCACAATGGGCTTGTGTCCTATGTCTTAATTTCTACAAAAGTGAACTACATATTGATAAAGTGGGTTACTAGAACCTCAAATGTTCAATTATTTTTTAATAACTCCTTATATGTTAAGAGATATTAACAATTAAAAAAGTCATTTTGTCTCTTTAATAATTAAAGGGATTCAACGTTGTACACATTCCAAGTGCATGTGACATCACAATCCTTGTGTAAGGTTACCAACCTTACAGCTCATAAATCTCTGCTATATGTATTTATATATCAAAATATCAAAGGAACAATAAAATTTCAATATTATGTCTGCCTTAGCAGGGTAAATAATATAAAAACTTATTATTCTTTGAGTTGACTTAATTATTTGACTACCAACAGCTACAAAACATTACCACAGCACTGACCTACTCAACAAATAACTGACGTTATGCGTTAAATGCATTTCACGTCATACAAATATGGCCGACCATTTCTAGCGCTAAAACTACAATTCAAACTTTTAATTGCTATATCTCCGTCACTATTTAGATATTTAATAAAATAGACACGCCAATTCACATTTATTAACATCAATTTCAATCAACAATTGAAAAATCGATCACTAAAAAATGAGGACACATGCCTATTCTTTTTCGCAATTTTTGATTTGACGTGACTGCCTTAAGATATTACTTTCTTTGTCGTATAACAAGTGTATGTGTTCTCATATGTCTTAAGACAGTCGTGCCTCCAGTATACGGTCGCCCTTAGTTATAGGTACGGCTCGCAAAAAGTTATAAAATCACGAACCTAGAAATGTACATTTTTCAATATAATAATTTTAAAACAAATTCGTGTATTCGCGAGTCGATTATTTCTAGCGGCGACAAATCAAGGTCAAAAATCTATTTGTATATTTATCGCCGCTCTAAACAAACATTAGCCTCTGATGTTTACCAATAAAAATATATAACTTCTAAGAGTCGTAGCAATTTGACTCACTTCGCATCTTCAGACGCTGTAAAGTTTTCAATATATTTAAACATTCCTCTAAAATTAATATTTATGTAATGAAGGTTAACCTATTTAAACTGAACGTAGAATATTGAAGTACGAAACTAAATTCCCCAAAGCCCGAGTCCTATAGACTACAGCTTAACACGCGCCGAATGCTGCCCATATGGACTGCCGTATTACGTCATTTATTTTGGTCCACGTTTCATAATAGCTCGGAATTTTCGGGAGGACTATTTTTAAATACATCTCTCCATGAAATGTTATTCGTACACACAGTAACCGCAACTTGTTAATAATGTTTCTTATATTTTTTATAGGTTAATTAATTTTTATTTCTAATTGGATTGTGTCCTTCATATTAAATTCTACTCTATATTGATAAAGTAGTCTTTAGTTGTTCAATTACTGTTTTAATTGGTCGAAATCATTTAGAAGTTATTAAGCGTTTAAATTTAAAGAGAAATAGCGGTGTGTTACGCATTAAAAGCAATGATTTATCAATACATGAAACTCAAATTTTTCCATTGTTTTGAAAATTACATAAGTCTCGTCACTAAAACTACTGTAACTCGTAAACTAATGGTCATAAGGTCATGAAATTTTAACACGTATCATTTAAAGGTTGTCAATATCTATCAATAGTAGTGCCATCTATACGTCATCCTACGACCTTATTAAATGACGTCATGTAGTGTTAGGTTTTTCACAATGAAAAGTTCATAATAACTTTAACATTCATTTATTAATAATCAATACCAATTGACCATAACAACTAGCTATATAGTCAATTCTTTTAATCAATCTGTTTGTCTTGAAACAGAGCTGGGTGAAGGCCGCGAGTCGCTGACTATTTTTGCAAAATCAAATTTTTTTTTGTGTTTTTATTCGTATATATGTACTGGGGATGTAACGAATATTCGCATTCACATCTTTTTTATTATTCGCATTCGCAATAAATTATGCCAAGTTTTAGCGAATGTATTTGGCAACGAAAAGTGAAAATAATTTATAAAATAACAATGCAACTGATTCGGTTTACAGTATTTTTATTTTAGTTACTACTTGAACTTGCAATATAAAATAACAATTATATAATAACCAAAATAAACATTCAACTTTTTAAACACACAATGGAGCTTAGTAAATTATCAAATTTTTATTTACAGTAAACTACTTTAAATAATTGCTTTACTGAGACCACAAATGATTGGATTTATATCATATTACTAAGTAAAGCATTTAGTAACTAAACGATCAACGCACGATCAAAATGTGAGATAGTAATTGTTTACTTTTGGCGGCATATTTAAAAAACCGAATGAATGTACGAAATCAAACATTCTTTACATCCCTAATATGTACATTTGAATATTGTCACTTAACAACTAGCCCACATTACTCGTCATAAAATTAGAAGAATATTCTTTGTTAATATTTTAATTATAGTAAAAATATTTACAAAATCGGGGAACAAAATATATGAAAAGTACTCTATATTCACACAATATTATTACCCTTAAGGAAAATGGCTCCCTTCTGATACACAGATACCACTAAAAATCGTAGTATTTGCTTCCCCTACATATATCTTCCCTTCTGCTCCACTTCTCTTCCATACTTGATAAGATAAATCCAATGCGAATCATGCAAAACTGTGAACGCCACCAAATTTTGAAGAAAAACTGTCACTCTGTCAGTAGGTCCCTCAGTTATACAAACAACAAACTATACTTAGTTGACATTTGCTTACCACATGTTGATTTCGTTTGGGAACATGTTCATACTCATACCATTATACTTGACCTTAAACGACTTAAAAATATTTCAACACCCCGCTAGCGATATAATAAATACTGCGAATTCTCTGCGGACCATCAAGCACAACATAAAAAGAGAAATAAAACTCATACACATATTAAACTTAGCTGAATTTTTATTATCACAATTGTCTTCATTTGGATTTAATTTTATTTTATTGGAAGTGCAAGTATGTGCTTTGAATTATTTAGAATATTTTTGCATATATATATTTTGAAGAAGTTGCTATGAAATTCCAATGTCTTCCTAATGTGTTTTAAGGTTGATTACACACGTACAGCCAAGCCTGCCTTCTATGCGGAATTACAATTATTATTGTCGGATTAACTTTATGGAAGCCTGGCGCTAGCCAAACCAAAAAGTACATTCAAAATCTCAAATTACCTTTTATTATGAAAGATTCCGCGAAAATACATTGTATCTGATCACAATTGCCTTTCACGGAAATCAAATGTATTCACATCTGTCAATAAGTTCTCAGAATGACATATAGTTGACTCCACTATTCACAAATCCATATGATTAGTAGGTAGTACTAACCTTCAACCGAGATGTGTCAAAATTTCATGACATTGCGACCATTAGTTTACGAGATACAATGGTTTTAGTGACAATGGAAGAAATCTAAATTTCGTGTGTTGATAAAGCATTGCTTTTTAACGGAAAACAATACAGTTCTATGGTGCGTTCCACTAAGCGTTCACAACGTCCAAAATATTCAAGAACGTCACTAATGACGTCATTAATTTCGCTCACTCCAAGCTCACAACGACCCATCTGAAGAGTTGGGTCGTAGTGGTCGTCGTTGACCATTAAGGCGCAACGTTTAAACATAATACAAAACTTAAAGATGACGACTGAAAAAATTACTTTATATGATTCGGAAAGAGATATTTTATTTTATTATATAATTATGTTAATTAATAAGTTTAATAAAATTAATTTTTATTCGTATTTAACTGCCATTTATACACTTTTCCACATACCATAACCTAACTTAATAAATGAACAATGTTCTTTATCATTTAGAAAATATTTCTTTTATGAAAACTTTATTTTGTTTGTAGATATAGCTTTTGCTACAAAAATATTTAATCAACTATCGCAATCCTTATTTTTTTCAACGCTCAAAACCATTCAAAATGCTCCATAATCCATTCCACTTGAGTGAAGCGTGATTGTTGTGAAGGCTTAGTGGAATGTTTTCTAATTTAATAAAAAAAAAAACGATTTCTTCATCTTTAAATAATGGTATACGAAATTAAAAACAATTTCTTTTAAATAAAAAATTCAACAAAATATTTTGTATATCTTTGCCAATTATTATTATTTTTAGATTTAAAAAATAGAAATCTCATAATACTCATACAAAACAATTTCTGTAATCTAGTTACTTCTTGTGTAATCATTAATAACAAATAATAAACATTAAGGCGTTAAAGAAATTACTGGTTAGAAATATAATACCTTGTTTTTAGCTATTAGAATCATAAGAATATCTATATTTGACGAAAAGAATCATTAAGAAATCTTTGTTTTAGATTATATGAGCCATAAAATAACTATTTGCGTCTTTAAACAAAATTTAATTCTTTTTACATAAAATAAATTTCATTTAGGTAAAATGTTGTGAGTACTAAAGGGGATATACACATTTTGCGTTTAGCGGGTAACGATAGCGAGCAAATAAATTCGTTAAAAATATAACTATTTAAAAATAACTGTACCTTAAATCTGTAATCTCCAACCGGTGCCTCGGCATATTTAATTCCAGTGAACGAGTAAAACTCTTTATGTTCTCTGGAAAAATCTGTGACACCAATAACAGATCCTAGCCCTTTCAAAGTTACAGTTTCCCTTCTTACATTCGAAGTAGCGGGTGTTCCATAAGTAATATTGACTATTACTGATAGCACAATAAGTAACAATTTAAACTGGTACATTGTACGGCAGATATCAAACTGAATTAATCGAGTCCAAAAGTAAGCATGACGCAGGACCTTGAGACTTGGGACTGGTTCTGTTGGATCCAGAAATACGACGCGCAAAAAACGAATAGGATTATTAAAATGTGTGATGACCTCGTTACATAAGCGCGGCTAGAACATAGAACACCGATAGCAGGGCTAGTGAACCTTCTCTGATGCCGACAGTTCACTATGGCCGAGACAGGCGAGATAGCGTGTATATTGTAACTCTCGCCTCGCGTTAACTTGCTACGGTTCATGAGCGGAATTTAGACACAAGTCAAAGGAAACGAAAGACTAGACGCAAGAGTGTACTTTGCAATAGACAGTTACTTACTCTCTCGGCAAATGTATCGACCGAGGGACATTGGGCGAGCTAAAATCGAGTGTGAACTTTGTATAATAGGGGCTCGGCACATCGACAAATGTTTTGACAAATGCCTCGCCGAGATTGAACTGCCGGCATTAGTTAATAAAAGAATATTTAAATAAATGTCTAAAAGTCTTTCTTATTTTCTTGTATTAGAAGCTTTTGTTTCACTCGCTCATGGTGCTTGTTTAACAATATGGACAAAACTTTTTACTTAATTATTTTCTGTTGAGCTATCGGCCTCAAATTTTGTAGGCTCACACTCTTAGTAAAAAGTTTGTCATAGATATAGCCACTTAAGAAACACATGGGGCAATGGGCTTGTGTATTAATTTTTTAGGGGTCGATTTTTCAATTGTTGATTAAAACTGATGTTAATAAATGTATATTGGCGTTTTTATTTTAATAAATATCTAAACGTTGACGAAGATATAGCAATTAAATATTCGAATTGTAGTTTTAGCGCTACTGATGTCGGCCATATTTATGACGTAACATGTCTGTCTGTAGTTCTGTGTTGAATATGCTCTTTTACGCTGTGTTGTATAAAAGCGATAGCAACTTATCGGAGGTGATGTCTTAGAATGTTCTATAACGTTGAATCCCTTTAATAATTAAAAGGACAAAAGGACTTTTGTAATTGTAAATATTTCCCAACATGTAAGGAGTTATTAAAAAATAATTGTACATTTGAGGTTCTAACCCACTTTATCAATTAAATTAAATTTTCCTAACGACACAGTAGGCGAGAGCATTTATGCTTTAGTTTTAATACTGTGAGGGTTCGATCCCAGGGCAGATATAATAATCATAAATATGAAAAATAAAACATGATCACAAAAGAAAAATACGAAAAAGAAAAGAAAAGAGAAAGAGTTACATAAGTAACGAAAAAAAATGAAAACAGCTTTATAAAAGAGATGGATAAAGTTGAAAGAATAGAAGTTGTGCACTGGGAGAATTTATTACAATACAGTATACGATTGGAAGACATGTGGAAAAGTGATAAACAATAATAAAGAAAAGTGCTAATAGAAGAATTTAATAAGAGCTAATAAAGAAATTAAGGCACGGCTCGGAAACCCATTGTAGTAGTACATCCCTGAACTACGCTTAACATGAAATTTATCATAGTCGTCCAACAGGGTGTGTACATCCCTGTGTTGAAGAGCACTGTAAATAATGACTTAGTGGCGCCACTCCTCCTCGTTAAAAAGATGACATCATTTTCTTTATTTTTCTTGTTTTCACATTGATTTTCTAAACAGGCTAAAAGCTCGTACGTTTATTGCGTATCAATACATACATATGTTACGTTAAAATTTCTCTAAATAACGTTATTGACCTACCGCTTAAGACGATTATTATTATTATTCAATTAAAATAATATTCAATTAGAAAAAATAGTACCTATTACAAAATAATATCTGCAAACTCGTCATTTTCGTAGGTTTGTTTCAAGGCTAGCCATCTATCAATCATTGCAGTAACTAAAATCTAACATTTATGATGTGTAAAATAAAAGTAAAACATTTAAATTGTTAATAAATGCTGTATTTAATTATTCAAAAATATCTACCTTTAAAACAAAAATTTATAAACTTATTTTATTTATTACGCTCCTAGTACTAATATCTTTACAAATATAAAAACTAATATAATGCCATAAGATTTTCCAGGAATACTGGATGACGATTTCATTAACTCAGATCCTCCAGAAAACTGTTCTAGAAAATTAGGTGCTAACTCGGATTCCCTGTCGATTTTCATGTAGGGGCCCACAAATTCTAAAATAGAAGTCATTTAAAATTATAAAACTAGAGAAGAGAACCTAGTCAATCACAATAAACCTATCAAAATATTGACATTTAGCGAAGTCGAATTCGTATGGTGTTCGCAGTGAATTCAAAGTACGCACTTGAGTTAATAATGAATTCACTATTAATTCACCACACACTAAAGTGATGGTAACGTGTTACAAACCACGTAATCGTAAGAGTAATATTACCTGTAAATGGCTTCCATTCAGGTGTATTGTCTGAAGTCGGTTTTCCAGTTTTCACAAAGCTTGTCCATAATTGAATCTATGGAAAAATATCGAACAAGTTTGTCATTTTATACATAATTTATGATTAAAATATAAATATTTTACCATTGTTTTAGACATTTTAGCATCTTCTTTATTTAATCGTGCAACTTGTCTTGGCCAAGGAAATAAATATATGTTATCATTGTTATGAGAAACGCCTCCCCGAAATGGTAGACTGGCGACATCTGCTTCTGAACGACTCGATAGGAACCTGAAAGCCGTTAGGGTAATTGGTCATGATTTGGTTGCTTTTGTTTCTCTTATTGTACATTTTATTAAAGTTATGTAAATTACTTTTTAATTTTCAAAACAAAACTAAAAATTTAAGGAGGTATATATATTTACAATTTGAAACTGTTTTTATGCGGCAAACCGTTCCCGAATTCTTAATATTTCCTTAAAATTAAGTAAATTTGTTTTATATTCTAGACACAATTATGTAAAATTTACGTATATTTTACGTAAATTCATGTAAATATAATAATGTTTATTTACCTTGTATGCTGTCCTTGATAATTAAAAGAATAAAGATAGATGTTTGGGTTGTGTCTTGAGTGAAACTGCATTTCACGTAGCAGAGGTCCTTTTAGCATAAAGACTCCAAAGAGCTGAAACAAATATAAAACATTGTATGTATTATGCTATAAGTTTATATAAGGTAATTTCTTAATTTACATCTATTAAACCAGGGATGATGTCTTCAAATTTTCCACTTTGTAACGACTTATGATGGAAGAACGCATATTGGGCTATCACATCGACTGAACCACTAGTATATTTGTCATCTATTCCTGTAATAATGAATAATCTTTAGTGTGATTCTACCTAATTAGAAACAGATAAATCTGTTTAACGGAATAAATATTCCATAAAATGGAATTTCGTTTCAAGGTTGGTGCTATCTAAAATCATATGGATTTGTCGAGGGTAAAGAAATCTAAACGTTCCAAAATAAAGTTCTGCACCGTGATATATCCGCAATGACAACATACATAGAGACTTGAAGATTAACACAATTGGAGGAGAAATCAAATCTATAGCAGCGGAGCACGAGTTGAGACTTCGTAACCACGAAAACACAAACACGAAAATGACACATGACACAAATGTTGCTTGATAGTAATGATGTTCGCAGGACTAAACCCGCGGACCTAGTAACCTAATCATGTAGAATTGTTCGTTGGAGTAATCTCTACCACACCGTGTAATTATTGAAATGTGAGCTACAAGATAAGTATATCTATATTTAGTTGTAAAATTAAAAAGAAAATGGATAGTGGCGCCATTATACTATATTGACTATTAATTGCTTACTGATAAAATGGTCATTTTCTGTTCTCTCGTTTGTTATTGTTAATTTTCCCAAGTTTCTATCAAAATGAACTTCTCTCTCCTTACGTACGTATATAACTCAAGAAAATAAAACAACATCTGTAGCATATTTTGATTTACCTAACGTTTGGATGAAACTATCAATTAGATAAATTGCGCTTTTGGACCCAATGTTGTTGAATTCCTCTTTCAGGAGTTGGAATGAATCTAGAAATAAAAAAACTGTTATTAGTTTTGTTGACAAGTTTGTAAAATTTGTAAGTCACTTGACAAACGTAAAATAATGTTCGAAACATTCTTAGAGAGTGTCAGGGCACTGCTTGCAAGAATTGCCGATAAAAATATTCAAAATACATAGGAAAATAAGTATCAGTACTAACTAGCAACTAGAAATGATCCCTCATGCTGAGTAACTCCTGCCAGAATGGGAATCTTCCTAAATTTTCCAGTGCGTAATGCTTCTGCTGGTTGCATAGTAAGAAAATTCGTAGGTCCTCCTACTGTTGGTCTACTAACTCCAAAATTCCATGTTCCTGAACTCAGCTTTTGTGCCTTAAAATCATTAAAAATTTAAAGAACGCCATGTAATCATAAGAAGAATATTTACTTTTGTAACCATCGACTTTTAGATCAACAACTATATTTAATTTTGAGTTGCATCTTTACCAGAAATAAAATGAAAGCAGTAAATATAGAAACAATATTTTCCATCATACCGTATAATCAAGAAACATGTAAAACAGTATATTTGAATCGATTTCTTTGAAACATCTGGTCAACTCTTCTTCGGTGGTGTTAACTGGACATTTAATGAGTTTGGCTATTTCGTATGTGTTTTGTATTGGATTTGAATCCATCACCCAAGCTGCTAGAGATCCCCCAGATTGAACTATAGCGCGATGGAACAACGATGGATCCACTAGAGGACTCTGCAGTAGAAGTAAGACACTAGCAGCACCAGCACTCTGACCATCTAAAGTTACTTGGAGCGGATCACCTCCAAAATTATGTATATGATCTTGTACCCATTTCAGAGCAAGTATCATATCTAAGAATCCGGCGTTTCCAGGTATCTCACTGGTCTCCAATGATAAGAAACCTAGAAGAAATTACCCTTGAGTTGTATTTAAATTTAGAAATGATGACAGTAGGTACTTACCGAGAGCTGAAAGTCTGTATTGTGGAACAACAAGAACTATATCTTCCTCCATGTAGTAATGTGGAGGATATTGAGAAGCTCCTCCATCGTACCAACTTCCTCCATGAAGGTAAACCAACACTGGAAGACTACCATTTCCCTAAATTTCATTTAATCATCATATTTCCTTTCCTTGTAAGTTTAATGCAGCTATCTTACCAGTTTCGGAGTGTAGACGCTTAAATGCAGACAGTCTTCATCATTAGCAGACATGTGTCCTTGAGGGCATAATTTTCCTTCGCTTGTGGCGTCCATTTTGTGAGTCCATGGCTTTAATGGAACTGGTGCCTGGTTAGAAGGGTAAATTTATGAAAAGACACAGATGCGATGGTTTGGAAATAGATCTTTATTATTTAGATATGTTCTTAAGATATTTGCAGTTTTAAGGAGCACAATATTTGTCCGCCAGTGAATGCATGAATATTTGCTCGTAAATCAAGTTTTAATACGCATTGCAAAATATTCGTATTGAAATAAAAACGGATTTATTGAAATGTCATATATATTATTTGAAAATTAGTTACTGGCAAGAAATTTAACTGTTAAATGGAGTGGTTTAGTACATCGTTGCGGAGGATGTTTGGCAAGAATTTTGAAGTGATTTACAAAGAATCTATAAACTATTTTAGTAGCTACCAATAAAATTGTAGAACACACTATCTTTATTACGTAAATTAGATTACATAAAATTTTTGTTTTTGTTTAATTCAAATATCTTTTTGTTTATTATATAGTTTTATTTAATACATTTTTCGGTTTCGCTCAAATCAAAAACCCAGTAAACAATTTGGTGAAGTGTCCTATTTAGTGACGCTCGAGTCACTCGTACAATTCTATTCTAACGCTTTACAAGTTCGAAGCAACAACACAGAAACCAATTTTAGTTCAAATTTATTCCCTACCTGTCAAGATTTTGTGAAATGAAATCTGATATATGTAGTCTTAGCAAGTTTGTTAATAGTTCAAAAGTGGTACACAAAAGTCGCTTTTAGTTCAAATTAATTCTCTACCTGTCACAGATTTTGTGTTAGTTGTTAGAATTTTTTCATAATAATATTCTTTCTTTTTCGAACATCATTCATTAAGTATTTCTGTTTCTTTCCCACATGGATATATTTTTTTTAAGTTCACTTTCATCTCATTTATTCCAAAGTGAGAGAGAAACGAGATGCGGTTAGACAAGTAAAATATATTTTTCACCGTTACACTTGTATACTTGTATAGTATTTCGTTCAGTACAGTATGTTTAAAGTATATGCTATCCTTTTTCAACAAATATTTCTTTAATGGTAATAGGCACACGCTGTCTCTCTCAATCCCCGAATATAATGTGTTTAAACGAATACTCTAAGCAGCGATGCTAAGACAGAGGTTTTAAACCTAACGCAGACCTTCCGATCGTGGATTTTTGAATCACCAAAACAATGTAAAAAACTAATATAACGAGTATTGTTGAAGATGAATAATATTCATTAAAAAAATCACGGTCCGTACTAAAGATTACATCTATTTATTTCTTCATTTAAATATTTATATTTTGCAGACTCTAAAAAGTAGAATTCCATTAAGTTTTATACCCCTGCCATCTCTGACGAAGACAACAGGCCTTCAACTATTGTCAAGTTTATAACTCCAGTCATAAATCATAAACCGGAGTCGTTTTTAATTCAGCAGTGAACCGTCGTTGCGATGTCTGTAGCTCATAAAAAGGGCCTTTCCTATGAACGACTGAATAGAAAACGAACACGTTCCAAACAAAAAACTCATGATATGTAATAGAAATTAAGTAGAATTTACTAAGTAGCTTTATACTTTTGCCTTTCACAAAAAAAAAGATTTTTCGTGTACCATAATGATAATGCAAATTATATGTTTGTAAATATAGTGTATCTTCATTCTATATTGTGGAAAATATTTTAGAAAAATAGGCGATGATGAAAATATATGTAAAACATGAAACATAGATGTTACTTTATATTCATTAAATATTTTACTTAAATGAAACATAATAATAAGTCGTGTTTTATTATTTTATAGCTATTCAAAAGCATTTTAATCCCGAAAAAGGACTTCTTAAGATGTTCTAATGCTTAGAAATTGTTCTTAACGAGTTTTATGAGTATACTAATGCGTAAAAGTGATTTGTTTTTCGAAAGCTCTAAAATAGATCACAAAATATTTCATATTAGGTAAAATGGTTTATGTACCATGTAACTTTTGTTACGTTAAATAAATCTTAAATACACAAAACTGTTTAATTAGTTGATAATTTAATTTTTAAATGTTTTAGAAATGATATAAAGATTGTCATTCGGTTACAGTTTTCCATTGTTATGGTTACGTAAAAAGAATTACATTAACAGTCCGTTTACGTTCAAAATTATTGTAATTTCGAATTATATTTACGCTTTGTGATTAACAGTAAGAAAAGAATAAAAACAGCTTGCTGTATTAACATAAACGAAACGGAATTATTATTATTACTAATTTAAAATTTACGAATTTACAACTGAAATATACCCGTTAAATAAAGACATATTTATTTTACGTATATTTTACAAAACGTATTATATTTTATATAAATTTCTATTTTTTTCCGTAAAAGTAAAAATGTAAAATATTTATTATAAATTTCATGTAAAATATTTATATTGTTAAACTCTTTGACAATTACAAATATTTCAATTATGTATTATGAATAGAAAAACGACATTTCTCTACTAACTTTAAACCCACCTTAAATCTTAAATCTCCAATTGGTTTTTCAGCAAATTTGACTCCTCTGAAAGAATAAAATTCTCTCTTCGTCCATCGCGAATGATCTTTCACACCAACTACTTTACCTAAACCTTTAATCAATATTTCAATTTCGGTTTTATTTTCTGTAGCAGATACATAATTAAAATGAAATAACACAGATAATATTATTAAAACGTTAAATGCAATCATCTCGCGACTATTATTAAATGAAACTAACGGAGAGTCAGTCGGAGAGTTGGGCTTCGGATGGGACAATCATTTAATTTATAAATATCCCAAGAATAAAACTAAATACAAATACTCTTATAAAATACACATAACTTACTATCTCTTTTATAAGTGGTCTTATCTGTTCTTTTTATGTTATACTATATATATATTTTTATAACTAATAATTCGATCTAGCGGTGAATAGAGGAACTACTCTTTATTAAGTTAATTATTTAATTTGATATAATTGATATAAATGAATCTTTTCTGTCAAAGGTTCTATTCCAATAACAATACTTATATCAGGTCATTTAAATTCTTGTTCTGAAGCTATTTGAATACAGATTGTCTCAGGCTGAGATGAATAAGAGAAACAGGCATATACATATTTGTATAATTAAAAAATAAAAAGGACTTATTTCTATGGTTAATTAATTCAATTTAGTATGCTATGAAGTACTATGGCCTAATTTTTATTAAAAATTAGATTTCATTATACGACTTCATAAATTTTAATTGGTTTATATCCAGTCAAAATTTAACTTCTCCCATCTAACAATTGAATTCTATAATTCGATATAAATACATCTATCACCAATACTTGTGCAATGACTTGGTTAAATGCCCCTGCAATCGGTATAGCGCAACTATAATAACATCGTCAGATGTAACATTACATATGTCATGTTTCAACAAATATCAGAATCACTCGTATTACCCAATATATAGACTCAAGATAAACCCTTATATAGTTTATCGATCTAGCGGTGAATAGAGGAACTACTCTTTATTAAGTTAATTATTTAATTTGATATAATTGATATAAATGAATCTTTTCTGTCAAAGGTTCTATTCCAATAACAATACTTATATCAGGTCATTTAAATTCTTGTTCTGAAGCTATTTGAATACAGATTGTCTCAGGCTGAGATGAATAAGAGAAACAGGCATATACATATTTGTATAATTAAAAAATAAAAAGGACTTATTTCTATGGTTAATTAATTCAATTTAGTATGCTATGAAGTACTATGGCCTAATTTTTATTAAAAATTAGATTTCATTATACGACTTCATAAATTTTAATTGGTTTATATCCAGTCAAAATTTAACTTCTCCCATCTAACAATTGAATTCTATAATTCGATATAAATACATCTATCACCAATACTTGTGCAATGACTTGGTTAAATGCCCCTGCAATCGGTATAGCGCAACTATAATAACATCGTCAGATGTAACATTACATATGTCATGTTTCAACAAATATCAGAATCACTCGTATTACCCAATATATAGACTCAAGATAAACCCTTATATAGTTTATATACATCACTGATAACTGATTGCATCTAATCGGGTTTGAAACTTAGCTAGGTTAAGGAAATGAATTTTAATATAAATATAACTTACTATAAATAAATGAATTAGATTTATTTTACTACATATCAACGAAAATTTTTACATATTAATATTTACAATACATATTTCATTTAAATAATTAAAAATTAATTTTTTTTGAGTAACACTGTCATTGAAATAACTAAGAATATTGTCACGATTGAACCGAAATGCTTAGATGACGAAGATCGTCCTACATTACTAGCTGCAGAAAATTCTTCCAAGAAACTGGAGTGTAATGCTGATGTTTCGTTAATCTTCATATATGGGCCCAAAATATCTACAAAAGAATATAACTTGTTGAGATAAATATGTCTTTACATAAAGGATCAGTTTTACAATGCATACTTACTATTCATTGGTTTCCAGTCAGGTGTATTTTGTGAAACTGGCTTCCCATTTTTAACGAAACTGGTCCACAACTTTACCTAAAATAATATTTGACAATAAAATCAAACTTTTAATAATATTATTATAATAATGTATTATACCATTGTTCTAGACATTATCGCGTCTTCATCATTTAATTTTGCTACATTTTCTGGCCAAGGAAATAAGTAAATATTATCATTGGAATGGCTAACTCCTCCAGTAAAAGGCAGATGGGAAGTATCGGCACCATATCCAAATCTGAAACAAAATTGTAAGTAATTTTCTGTTAAATATTTATATAATCTGCCTAATATACACACCTAGTGTGTTCTCCTAGATAGTCAAAGGAATATAAATAGGTATTGTTCGGATTTTCCTTTGCTCTTATCTGCAACTCTCTAAAAAGAGGACCTTTCAACGCGATTACACCAACCATCTAAAATTAACAAGCATTAGTTAGTTTTCCTGTTAATATCATGAGAATGTTAAGTACGCACGTCAATTAATCCGGGGATCAGGTCGTCTAGCGTTCCTTCCACCAAAGTTTTTTGACTAAACAATGCGTAAAGATTTAGTCCAAATAACGCCCCGGTTACATCATTGTCTGCAACGCCTTTTTATTAGGAAAATGTCAATTAATACCAATTATTTTCATTTACTGATAATATATATCCTCAGTATAATATTACCTACCTAGTGCAAGTAGTATAAATTCTATGATGCCAAAGTTACCTTCTGGTTTCTTTTGATTCATTTGAAGGAGATATTTATATACACCTACATAGAGAAACAATCAAATATTAGGAAAGTATTGGATAATGGGATGCTTTAATAAAATAATTCAAACTAACTTGCTATGATGAAACTTCCTTCTTGCTCTGTCATTCCTGCCATGATAGGTATTTTTCGGTAATTTCCAGAACGTAATGCTTTCAGTGGTGTAAGTGATAAAACTCCTGAATAACCTCCAACAGTTGGTCTATCTCCTCCAAGTTTATCCATTCCTAAATGTTTATTGCTGCTCTACAAAGAAAACCATTATAAAATCGATGGAATGATGGAAAGAACATCATGCATTTCTTTTCTTTTGATTTAGATAATATATAAGACTCCTTAAGAACTATTAGTCTTACCTGATACAAGTGATAAGCATCTAATAATTCTTTAGGACTAATTTGTTGTAAGCACTGCGTTATTTCTTTATCAGTATTCTTGTTTGAACAATTAGCATGTTCTGCAATCTGTAATGCATTCTGTCTAGGATTGGTATCTATAGTCCAAGTACCCAACGATGATCCAGATTGCATGATAGCTCGATGGAACAATGTTTCTCCCACTAAGGGACTTTGTAAAAGCAGCGATATAGAGGCTGCTCCAGCACTTTGACCTACAATTGTTACTTGTTTAGGATCCCCTCCGAAGTTGCCTATGTGTTCTTGAATCCACTTCAGCGATAATATGGTGTCCAAAAGTGCTGCATTCCCCGGGATTTCCTCCGTCTCCAAAGATAGGAAACCTACAGAATAAGAAATGGTAAAATACAATGTAGACAATGGGTATTTTGTTCCTTTTTCGTGATATACCTAAAGGTCCCAATCTATACTGCGGCACGACTAGCACAATATCTTCTTCCATGTAGTAGTGAGGGGGATGTCTTTCTGCTCCTCCTTCATACCATCCTCCGCCATGCACATAAACCATTACTGGAAGCGCGGCTCCATTCTAAAACGATATCACCTGATATTTCATTGAAATTTAGTTTATATTTTCGTAATGTTTCATTATAAAGTTACCAATTGTGGTGTGTAAACACTCAGATGAAGACAGTCCTCTAAATCCTCGTTGGATCGAATATCCTTAGATGTAAAAACAACATCCTGAGGACAAAGTCTTCCTGTTTTGGTAGCATTCAATGTGCCAGTCCATGGGCCCGAGGGAACTGGTGCCTGAAAGTATCTATATGTACCTTTGCACGAAATATATATGCTAATCCTAATCAAGTCCAATCTATAGCAAACAAATATGTTATTCATGTGAGCATATTGGAAAGAATTAACACATAAACGTATGTTTAGTATTCCTTTGCAAAAACATTTTATTGTGCTATCTGCAGTTTTATGTTTACATATACAACATTTAATTCTTTTTCTTATTTGTTATCTTTCGTTCTACTTTCATATATTGTTTAATTAGTAAATGGCATAACTATTATTTGTATTATGATTTTATTATAAGAATCTAACGGGTTTGTTTCTCTGCTTCACCTGAAGTTCACACTTGCATGTTCGTTTACCGCCTATAGAGCGAAAAAGTTCTTATAGTTCGTGTACGGATACATGAATGTTTGCCCTGTTGTTATCAATAGACAGTCGACGAGAGTTTGGACCCGACAGTTGATCTTTCCAATAACAAAATATGCTAAGTCACGCTTACTTACAACTTATACATGTGCTGTAAAGATTGTTTATCGATTTCGATTGTAGTTTGAACCCACGTCTTATTTTCTATTTCTCTGGCGTCATGTGTCATGAATTGAACTGGTACATTATTTATTTGTTTGTTAATATTAGCAAATAAAAAGGTTAACCTTCAATTGCACTTCAATAGAATTTTATTTTCCAATGTTAACAAACATATGTATATCACACTAGTTTAATTAATGGCGCATGACGTCAGAGAAATAGTTACAAAATAACGCCCTTTAAATTTTAAATTTTACGTGATCGAGTTTTTTTTACGTAAGAAACAGAAAACGGTTTTCAAATATAAGTAAACGGAAACGCAATTTATTCGCTTATTTCTGTTACAAAATTTTACCTGGTAGAATAAAGTTATGGCATTAAGCGTTAGACTAATGCTGTTAGTATCAATATTTCAATATTTTCATTAGCTCATCTATCTACCGGAATCCAGTCAGGCCAGTTTCAAATATTCAGGTAGGAATACATTAACTGTGACACGTTGTCTTCAGCCTTGGATGTTATCTTGACAATGATAACAGATGGCAATTGAAAACAAACAAAAGGAACAAAAACATATTTAGCATTCTGCTACCTCAGTTTTTACTGTTAAATCAAAAAAAATTATAGTTAGACTTATGTGCGATAACTACTGCAAAAGTATTTGGCACTGTTAAATGAAATTTTAATAATGTATAGTAATAAGCGATTCAAGAAATTTACAGGTTTCGAGTAAGTAAATTGTTTTTACTTAAATAAACCTAAACTTTATGAAAATTGTTTGTGTATTTCACGTTAGCAAAACATAAATGTCATATAAAATAGTTTTTGTACCGTTAATTTTACGAATAATTTTAGACAAAGTTAAGTGACTTTAACTTTTTTCTGACGTCACAAGTGATATTTATTTGTTTGTTAATGATATTCATTCTGGTCCATTCAAATTGTAGTGAATCTGCAATTATATGTTAAGCTTGTATTTGTCAATGTTAACAGACAAATGAATGTCCAATTCATAACGCATGACGTCAAAAGTTGAAAACTAAGCCCCTTAATTTTGTCGTTTTAGTAGAACGTTACATTTTGTGCAGTGCCGTAGCTACCGCCGTATCAATGAATCGGAGCCCCTGTGCTACAGAGGCCCCAAATGTGTGTAAGCAAAAATTCGTAAAATGTTATCCACAATCTCACTTAAACTCTAAGGCCGTACTTAGCTTAGTCCCTAGGAGTATTAATTGTAAGTAATAACGTATTATCAATATATAATTATTTTAATTCAATGCGAGCGTTTTTGTTCCTTTTGTGAAAAATCTTTACCCATCATTTGGGCCACCCAACAAATTTTAATACTAAGGCACGCTTCTTTACTGATTTTGTGGTTACCGCGTAAACTTACCTTAAATCTTAAATTTCCAGTCGGAGATTCCGCAAACTTAATTCCAGTAAACGAGTAAAACTCTTTTTTCGTCCATCTTGAGGAATCCTTGTACCCCACAACACTACCCAACCCTTTTATTGTCGTTTCAACTAACTCAAAGTTGCGTTCTAAGTAGATACTCTCGCAGCTAATTAGCACTGATAGGATGGCTATCAACTTGGCTGTCAAACGGAACATTTCGCGATAGCGAGTTGGAACGAGGTGAAGGTAGACTGACTAAACTTGAACGTACATCGATAAACATGGGGACGCCGCACCATGGCGCGTCGGGCGTCGGAGTGAATCGTAGTTATTTAGTACAAGTTTATCGGATCGAACACATGACTTTGACATTTTAAAATTGTCAATGGAATTGTAGTGACACACATGTCGTTAGACTCAGCCTAATCAATTAACTAACAGCCAACTAGATACTAGCAGACGATAATATTATCTAATGAATGAATCGCAATACTGAACTGAATATTTATAAATGTCTAGTCTCATAAGCACATTCATAAATTACATCACCCAAATTTTATGTTTTTTTACCCTCTAACCTATTGTTATGTCTTGTCACACATTTGAAAAATACAATTTTCAGTGTTACTTCAATATTTTGTTCATTGAAATTCAACAGTTTAACACGATTCGATTATTAAATTATTTACGCTATTCTAAATACCAACTTTCAAAAAAAAAAAAAAGTGTTCATTCTGGTATAGATAAAACAGTTTATTTAAATAAATAGAAATAGGTATAATAGTATCCTAAGCGCCATTTAATTGTCTACATGGTATCTTACAAATTTGAAAATAGTTTTGCGTTAAATTGATCAAAAATCATCAAAGTAATCTTCCTCCACTGCTGCTATAAACTCTTCTCCAAAGTGATAATCCATATAGGAAGTTTTGCCAATTACCAAATATGGTCCTGTCTTATCTGCAATGGACATATTTGTAAGATCAAAATAATATTTCAAAGTTTCCTAAATTAACTTTTCTGTAATTAATATTTGTAGTAACATGTCTTCCATTACTTCCGCTAACCACAAGTACATGTATTTAAGAATGTATCTACCGTATCAAAAGTTTATTTAATTTATAATATTGTGTAATCTATTTTACTGGTCTTGATCAAGAATTATAGATTCCTAACAAGTACTTTTTGATGATTAAATGCTTTTAGAATAGCTATAAAATAATAACACAAATTCCTGTTAAATTAAATATTACTTGGTTTTGTTTAAGTAACACATTATATGAATGCAAGGCAATGTAAGGTCAATTAATAATATTGTAAGAAAATATATGTAAAATAATGTTATAGCAGTTTTGATAGCTTAAAGTATTACTTAATTTCGTTTACAAAAAATGTTAGCACCCAGTAAACATTTGGTGAAGTGCCCTATTTTGTGACGTTTCTATCACTATTTCACTTCAATTATAGTTCACATCAACTTTATCTTCATTTGTATTCCGACAGGTGGAGTGGTTCCGTCATCTGTAGCCGATAAAACAGACATTTCATATGAACGATTGTGAGAAACTGAACTATAAATAAAGTCTTTCATGACAAAAAAATCATACGCATCTCCAATATGATGTCAAAGTGACTCCAAAATGCTCCAAAATGTTTACTGGGCAATATTTAAAGAAATATTCTTATTTTGTGTTTGGCGGACAGCAGTCAAAATGTTACCTTAAAAAAACCTCTATGTTACTTAAATATAAATAAATTAATGCAAATTATTACATTTCATAGGGCGCCAGTGCACATCCAAATCTTGACAATCTGGTTCGCCTTTTCTAATGAAGCTTGTCCATAACCTAACCTAAAAATGTAAGTTCTGTTAAATGTGTTTAATTATTATTATAACGGTCTTACATTCAGGTCTGGAAACTTGGTTAGTATCTGTCGTAGAAGGCATTGGCTAAGCTATCAAATAAACAAAAGTATTTAGATACTTAATGTAATTAAATACATTACAACGCTGCTATGTATCTATTAAATTCCAGAAGCATCTCAAGATACTATTGAGCCGAATGTAACTAAATTCTTTAATAAATTAGTATGAATGAACTAACCATGAAATGCTATTTGAAATATAGTTCAAATTACGGGGGGGTTAAACTGCCGATGTAACTAAAAAGCACTGACTCACTTATTTTTCTATAATGTATATAAAAACGATTAAGATAAAATTCATTATCGTATTGTAGATTTATACCGGTCTTATAACCTCTTTTCAGTATAAGTCGCAGCCGAACTATCGTGATTTTTGACTATAACATGGTCTTTTCCCTAAAACCGAAGAAAATTAGTTCATCCCTTTACCAACTTTATTGAAGTTGCAGTATACTTATATAAAAGTAGCTATAACTATTATTTGAAACTTCGTTAATTTTCTTCTTTTCCTTTTAAGTTTTACACGTGGTCAAATTTTATTTTTCTTGTAACACTAAAACTTGTAAGAACGTTTTTATTATAACCTAAAATTAAAATTCATAGTTACTTTTAAGAACCTGAAAATATTATAATTTTGTTCGTTGGCGTTTTCGACATCTGTATAAATTTGTCAATTGTTTCACGCTTATCGCTATCGAAGATAACAAGCTAATTGATAAGCTGACTACGTAATATCTATTCCTATACTATAAAAACCTATTTTTAAACAAACCAATATGCGCACTTCAGTTACAGATGGTTCGCAATTGATTTCTTGAAGATAACGTCTATGGCATATCTCGAGGCCTATAGAACGCAGCGCAACTAACGGTAAAAAGCAGAACACTGAAATATGCTTCAATAATGGGCTTGTGTCCTCATTTTTTAGTGGTCGATTTTTCAATTGTTGATTGAAATTGATGTTAATAAATGTGTATTGGCGTGTCTATTTTATTAAATATCTAAATGTTGACGGATATATAGCAATTAAAAATTTGAATTGTAGTTTTAGCGCTAGAAATGGTCGGCCATATTTGTATCACGTGAAATGCCTTTTAACGTCAGTTATTTGTTGATGGTAATGTTTTGTAGCTGTTTGTAGTCGAAATATCAAGTCAAGTCAAAGAATAATAAGTTTTTATTTTATTTAACCCTGTTACGGCAGACATAATATTGGAACTTTATTGTTCTTTGAAATAGATGTAAATAATATTTGATATTTTGTGATGTCACATGCATTTGGAATGTGGACAACGTTGAATCCCTTTAATAATTAAAGAGACAAAATGACTTTTTTAATTGTTAATATCTCTTAACATATAAGGAGTTATTAAAAAATAATTGGACATTTGAGGTTCTAGTAATCCACTTTATCAATATATAGTACACTTATAGAAATTAAGACATAGGACACAAGCCTATTTGGTCTGTCCTATTCATTGAAACGCTTTTAGTCACCTAAATTTTTTTCACTATACCAATAATTTTATTTATCATTTATTTTATAATATAAAATTTATTTAATCTATTTCGACGATATTCTATCATGTTGACAGTATTTGTGGCGTCGTGCCTCATGTATGTGGACTACACTGCTAACTAATGAATGTACGATTATGCATGTACATTATCAATACAATTTGATAACAACCAAACCAAGAAAATATATTTCTTGTCTGGGGATCGAAAACCGAAGATATAGTAGTTTAGTCATTTTTCTTAAATAATATACTTAATTTTAATGCAATTTTTTTTATTATGTATTTTTAGTACCAATTTCTTGAAAATTAATTTATAAATGTTATTAAATTTATATACCATTGTCTCCGACATCTCTGCATCAGGTTTATTTAGACTGCTGACGCTTTTAGGCCAAGGGAACAAGTATATATTCTCATCAGAATGACTGACACCTCCTTTGAAAGGCAACTGCAAAATTTCAGCCCCATATCCAAATCTGAAAGGCAAATCAATGGATATAAATAGAACACAAATTCAAAAAAATTAAATTAATTGAGAATCGCAAAAACCCGAAGATGCATTAACGGAGAACGAACTTGGAAACGCGGATATTTTACAACCTTGATTAGTATTATAAAGAATAGAAGTTTCACTTCACACGACTTACCTTGAGTGCTGTCCGGCGTAATTGAAAGTATATAGGTAAGTCTCATCAGGATTGCTATCTGCTCGAATTTGCATTTCTTGAAACAAGGGAGCCTTAATAAGAACTACCCCGAATAACTGAAATTTAAACCTTTTGAGGAACTGTATATGCAACACAGTATAAGTTAATGAGCTTATAATAAAATTTAAATTATGAAGTCGAATTCGTATGGAATTCGTAATAAATTCAAAGAACGAACTTGACTTAATGATGAGTTGACTCTTAGATTCTTAGGAGATTTGGAAATATTGTTTGTAGAGATGGTTTACTGAGTACCAATGAAATATTTAATTTTTAAAATTCTAACATCTATCAAACCAGGAATCAGATCTTCAAAGTCTCCATGTTCTACAGCCTCCGCAAATAAAGTCTCCTCAATCAGACCTAGTACTGTGCCAGTTATATCATCTATTCCTACAATTGATTAAAACAAACCCTTACTTAAGAAAGTTCATTATTTAAGAAAAATTTCACACTTTTTATTTACCTGCTGCTTTCAGAGCATATTCAATAACCTGTATACTACTTCCCTTATCGTAAATTTCTTCGAGTTTCTTATATAGACCTAATAGAGTAAAATAAAATTAGAGCATCTATAATAAAACATTCAACATTTTCAGGTTATTTATATGAAATTATAGTTGCATAATATTCAGGCGTACATATATTTCTTTAAATTTTGAAACACCATATCTTAAAAACTATCATTTTAAAAGATCTAAACGTATACATTTTTTATTCGATTTCTTGACCCGTATAACTCGCACCTGCTAAAATAAAAGTGCCTTCCGATTTGGTAACACCACCCATTATCGGAATATCGTGATAATGAGAATTTCGTAGGTTTTCAAGTGGAGAACGATATAGAAATTCTGAAGGCCCGCCAATTGTAACTCTATTACAACCAATCGCATTAATTCCAGATAATTTTCCAATTGTTTCCTGTAAAAGCAATTTATAATAACTGTAATAAATTGGTGTGTTTCTTAGATAGACTATTTTATTTTTTAACTAATAATAACATTACCTCATACTGGTAGAAAGCATTAACTAAATCTTTTGGGTGCGCGTACATCATACAATCAACCACGTCAATGTCATCTTTTCCAGAACAATTTAAATATCTTGCTAATGTTCTTGTGTTTTCTATTGGGTTCGTATCTATAGTCCAAGAAGCGGCCCCACCACCAGACTGATAAATCGCATGATGCACTTGGTTCGTTGGCAATAAATGACTCTGCAACAACAGGGATATTGACGCGGCCCCAGCCCCTTGACCGACTAACGTAACCGCATTTTTATCGCCACCAAAGTCATTTATATGTTTGTTCACCCATTTTATAGCTAACAACATGTCAAGAAAACCTGCATTTCCTGGTATTTCTTTATTTTGGAAAGAGAGGAATCCTAAAAAGAAAAAAATATAGACTTCAAGTTGCATAATATTCAGGCGCTTTAAAACATTTAATTTAACTAACAGGCATTAATTAACTTGAAAAACGTAATGAATTTATGTGTTCTTACCTAGTGGCCCCAATCGGTATTGTATCACTACAAGCACTATATCTTCTTCTAAATAATAATTTGGAGGATACTGGGATGCACCTCCATAATGAAAAGATCCGCCATGAATGTAGATCATAACCGGAACACCAGTCCGTCTCTTGCAGAAATTGTCAATGCAGTACATGTTCGTGGTGTACACACTAAGGTGCAGACAATCCTCGATGTCCCAATTATCGTAACGCGTAACTGTACTTCTTTGGGGACATAATATTCCAACCTTTGTAGCATCTCTTATGCCATCCCATGGTTTTACCGGGACTGGAGCCTACAGTAAAAATTATTATGCTATTATAGTTATATAGTGATCAGGCCCTATACAGATGCTACTATAACTGCATACAATTCAGGCGGTGGTTTGTCTAAATACTAAGTTCAAATAAAATTTCAAAGAAATAAATAAAGCTACTGTATATACTCATATATAAAATAAACTTTTACCTTAAAACGTAACTCCTTTGAAGGTGATTTTGCATACTTAATCCCCCTAAATGAGTAGATAGTTCTATTTGTCCGAGCGGTCCAATCTATTGTGCCTTTAAGATCTCCCAACTCTTTTATTTTCATGGTAACATATTGTTGATTCCGATAGTCTTTGTACGGAGCATCTTCGTATTCAAAAGATTCATCCATAAAACTATAACAAAATTTTAACAATACACCTAGCAGCACAAATATTTCCCCTCTAAACATTTTGCTCTACTCCTGAAATATTTATGCCGTGAACCGAACTTATATAGCCATGACCAGCGAGCCAGTGAAGTGCATATATAATTATGTTTTATATTTATATTTTTTGGTAATCAATTTATTTAATGTATATTAAAACATAAAAGTAAAACTCTGCAATGAATGGATTTTAATGAGGAGCGCTGTAGTGAAAGCCCACTTTACTATTTAATGTAATTTTGTCTAGTAATATTAATGAAATATTTTAAAAACAGTATTTTCTTTAATGTTAGATATTGCTTTTGTTAAGACTATTGAAAACTGCTCGCAATTATTTTATATACATTACTTAATTCAACCTATATATAGACCGTGTGGCCTAATGGATAAGGCGTCGGACTTCGGATCCGAAGATTGCAGGTTCGAGTCCTGTCACGGTCGCAAATTATTTTTTTATAACTTTTTAATATTATAATACATATTTTCTAATCTTTCAGATTTTGGAAAATCGATTTTCCGGGGCCTCTCCTAGTCGGAAATATCTATATAGCTATATTCTATTTGAGCAATGGATGATTAATATAGGACTAGATTTCTGACGAAGCACCTCGAGGGGGTAAGTTTTTGAATACTTCACTATTATAACTTTTAAATTTCAAATTATATTACTTCTTTATCCTTTCTCGAATCTCTTGACAATCATTTTCAATGACAACTAGATTGTTATTACATAAAATTTAATAAGTGTCCTACGACACCACAAAAACTCCAAGCGGCATACGTGCCAGTTGAAGTCAATCATGACTAAATACAATAGATTTAGCATGAGATCTCTAAAGAAAAGAGTAGTTTTAAATAGTTTATAGTACACCAAAAAAAAGTATTGGTTTGATTAGATATAATTAATTTCACATGAAACCTAAAGAAATTAACGGAACGGTTTGATTTAGAGTAGTGCATATAAGAAGGCATTTAAAGAGTTTTTAGCACGTCAGCAATTCCATGCTGACGTGCTAAAATATTAAATACATGCTCATTAAAAAGTTAGTTAACTCATAAGCTACCTCACTATTATAGTACTATCAATTTTAACTACCTCCAAGAATTCTATGGCACTGCATAAATATATTTTTTAATTTTTATATCTAGAATTAATTTTTTATGTATGCTTTTCAAATAAAATTGTTTCTGACCATATCTGTTTAGGCCGTTAAAGTAAAGTGCAAGTAAATATTAGTGAATAAACAAATAAGTATAAAATTACAAAAAAGGTTTAAACATATTTTCTATAAAAATTAAAGATATTGCATCCTAACATAATCAGGTGAAATAACAAAATAAAACAATTCATTTTAAATATATTTTAATATTTGTTTAATATTAGTATAAAAAAAATATTTTACAATTGAACAAATAATTTTGTTACTATAAAAAGAATATTAGGTGTAAATATATATTTCATTTCGTTTACTATATTCGATTTGTTAAGTTGATGAATAGTTAATCACATCTAAGTTAAGATAAAACAATAGCAACAATGTTTTATTGGGTTTTTACGAATATTAGACTCCACAAATGGTAAAGAATTTTATAAATTTACATTAAAAAAATTATTCAAAATTATTTATATTTTAATTTTGTATTGAGTATAAAAATATTCAACACCTATTTTGGATCATAACGTAAATAATCATAAAGACCCAATTAAAAACCTTGATTCAGAAAATACAGCATAGATTGTTTTAGTAAAAAATTTAAAAACCAAATATAAATATTAGTAGTAATGTGGTAATTTTTTATTATAATATTAAATATATTAATTATAACAATCTGAAAATTTGTTCATTGTTTGTGAAATTATTTCGTGAAAAATTTTCAAAACTATTACAATTTAGTTTTTAAATATTAATTAAAACTGTCTAAATTTACCGCACCAAATAGAGCAATTAATTTTTTTCAAATTACGAGTATAACTATTAAAGCTATATATTAAATATTCTAAAATTCATGCACTTTTAAATCTCCTAATCATGTTTAAAGTTATACATTCTTAACTTTCAAAGCTGTTCCTTTTTGTATAGATTTAAATTGTTACAAAATAAGCTGGAAACTGTCCACAATAGCTATAGTTGTATTGTTGTCTATAGATAACCACAATCTAAAACTTTACGTTAAAATATCATATAAACTGGACACAATGAAGTTACAATATATGTCATCTAAAAGAAATTTTATTCAAATACATTAGACTAAAGTAGAAACCTTTACATTCATTACACTTCTAATGCATCATAAGATCTTAATTTTACACTGTGTAAGTTGCAGTGTATCAAAACAATAAGCTATGTACGCTTAAATTGTATTTCAAAAACTGTTATGCAAAATTGTATACTGACCAAATTTTACAAATTATTTACTACAACATTTTTTTGAAGGACTGCCGCAGTTTATTATATTTGCGTTAAGTTGCCTAAGCATTTCACAAATAGTTAAGTCTTATTATTTAAGTAAACTAACATTACTTTAAATAATATGAGCTATATATACATCATCATTCTAATATGATTTAAGATCATTAATCTTATTTATGCATTATTATATTTTAAATTATTAGAAACTTTTACAGTTTTCTTACAAATATTACAATTTTGATTCCCTATTATTTTGAAAACAATTTTATTAAAAAGTTGAACAACTAAAAGAAACACATGATTTTAATTATATTTAACAAGTAAAGCAGTTTTCACAAAATAGTTTAATAATTTTAAAATCGCCAGAAATATATCACTTCGATTCTTTTATTGATGTGATCAATTGGAAACAATTGTGCAATACATATGGGAAACAGAATTATTCTGTATATATTGTCTGTAATAATTATAGATATGATTGATTAAAAAGAATGCATTGTTCATCACTTTTTCCCGAAGTTAAAATTTCAAATAACTTGTGGAAAACAGCATAAGTAAATTTAAATTTTTTATAAATTTATTAAGAAATTTTGAGCAATATCGTTAGGTAACTCATTTAAAATAAAAAAGAAACATTTTTAGTATATTAATTATTATTTCTTATATATTTTTGTACAGAAATTCTTAATCATAATATTTATATATATAATTATTAATAATTGCAATTTTTAAAAACTAAAATTTAATAAATCAATCCAAATCGCATTATATATAAGATCATTTTTTTATTATTGGATTACAAAATGGGAAAAAAAAATTATTTAAAAAATATATTTGAATACATTATTATTTATATTATAAAATAATAACTTAAAAAGTTTTAAATAGTACCAAAAATATATATAATTATTTTTAGTTCTAAAATTGATTTTCTATAAGAAATAAGCGATTTACCCTTATTACTTTTATTTTCCTAATTATTTTAAAAAACATGACTATTTTTTTGAACAATGACATTTTTGTGTAAAAATAATTACAACATCTAATCTGTATATTATATTATAATAATTGGTGTATTACTTTTATGTATATATTTGTGTATGTATTTATTACATTTTTTTATAAATTTTGTTTAATAAATATAACTTTAAAATGTTATATCTGTTAAACAAAATTTTAGTTTTTAATATTATATTATTTTTTTTGTAGCTTTAATTTTTTTCTCGAGCATTTTATTTATATATTTTAGCGATTCTTTGTGTAACATTCGATTATTTAAACTTGTATTTAACTTATTACTGTCGGTTTCTGTATCTCATCATTCGCATAATCACAGATTATTTAAAATTACAATAACATTTCAACCTCCTCTCCTTACGTTGGTAACACAAATCACAAGCCTATCTATGGCTATTCTTTTAAATTAAATATCTATATAAAAGAATGTATACATTGTTTTATTTTTAACATACTGTAAAACAAAGTACAATATAATTATTAGCTAGAGAGAGGATTTTCATCAAATATTTAAATCATTAATTCAGTAAATAGACTTTTATCAGATCCAATTATAATGTTTCTATTGATGAATTATCGGTTTGATTGTATTTTTTATTTTATATAATCTGTGACTTAAAAGGTAACACAAATATATAAATCGTTTGTATTACATGATCATGTACAATTTAATTTAGAAACTAGCAATGGAACGAAAGAACAATATCTTAAACTTATTGCTATTTTACTATACAGTCAATAAACAATGCTCACTCTCTTACAATTTTTTTAAAAATGATTATACAAATATTAATTTCAAGAAATATTAAAAAATATACTTTGCTGTTAATGGTTTCTTTCAACATATTCTATTTAACAAACGCTGTCATTTGAGAAATACTTAATATTTGTATTGTGAATCATATCTTGCATCTGTGATAAAAATAATAATCACTACTGTTATACAAACTCTATAAAAGTTTAAATAAAAGTTATGTAATAACCATGTTTATAAAAATATATCATAACAAATGTAATAGTAATTGTTCAATTCTCCATGCAGTAAATTTAATTAAATGTACCTATTTTAGGTGATTCCTTTTGCAGATGTTTGTTTACATTATTTATTTTATAGTTAATTGTTTATTCATAATGTTGTTTTGTTTCATCTGATGTTAAAATATGACTCTATTTTTATGAATGATATGGCGTAACGTATGTTGCAGGAAACAATCCTCTTCGGTTACCAATTTCTCCATGCCACCAATGTTGATCTGTTCGGTCTGTAACTGTGATTACATCACCCCTCTTGAATTCTAATTCTCCAGCTTCTTGTGGTGCAAAATCATATAAAGCTTGCACAAGAACCTTAAATTAAAGAACAACTTAGATGTTTCCAAACAAAAATTAAATCTATAACAAATGTAATCCTAATCTAAAAAGGTTTTAACTTCGACTTATTTTAGATACTAGTTATACAACAGACGACCTTCTAATATGTTGGTAGTTTTAATGCTATCGAAACATCATACACTTGAAATAGACCGCTGTCTAATAAATGTATGATTACTTATTGCATAACAATACTGAAAGCGAAAGCAATACCACACCCAAAAAAATAACGCTGCTTCAGGATCGAACCGGAAAGCATAGTAGCCCGGCATTATATATTTTTCGTTATAAATTTATAAATATGTACTATGTATCACAAATTTCAGTAGAAACCGCCTGAATTTCTGCAACAGTTCTCACTTTATATATATATTCTTACGCGATCAGTAGTTTATAAATGTCTTATAGCATGCTTAAATAATAATATTACAATGTGGTTTTATAAGTACCTCTTCTGGGATCATGTCTCTTAGTTTAACATCCTGTGACCTACTCACTGAAGCAGTACGATGATAATCGACCAATTCATTGAGTGATGAAAACTTTACAACCCACAGGAAAAATTTACCTTGTGCATCACGTAATACCTTAAAATGTTGTACACCATCATTACATCTGTAATAAGATACGACAAAATAATGTTAAAAACTTTTATTCCTAAAGCAATTCTTATTCTTATGAATAGGAAGAGTACTGATTTAATAAGAAAAAAACATCAATCAAATTAATTAACATTCATTTGGTTTCTATTTCATTTTGTAACAGTAGTTTGATTAGATTGATTGATGTTTACTTCGTTGAATAAATTTAATTCAATCAACTTGCTTTAATTAATAAAATACTTACTTGACTGACAATGAAAAATCACCAGGGCTGGATTCACTGATTCTAATTAAAAATCCACCTTCGTGTTTATTTATCAATAGTTTCTCAGCATCAGCTCTTGTAATTCTACCATAATACCAACTGTGAACAAAAAGAATTAAATTATATAATATATCTTCTCAAAAGTATTACTTAGAAATCAACTTTTCTAATGTTTGTTGAACTATTAACAAATTAAATAAAATTGTATTGAATTTCCAATTCTAGTCTACGTCATTAGTAAAATTTCCTGCAAACTAAATTACTATGCATACATATATAATAAATATAAAGTTTATATATGCAAAACCGCATATTGTGGTAATTGACGCAATATTTTTACAAATAAGTTAAGATTAATTTTAACACAAAAATTCTCAATTATAAATGCATAAGTAATTTTACTTACTCGTGATTTTTCATTTCTATATAATTACTGGGGATAAGTCCTTCTTTGCCATCAAGTTCAGCTCTGTACCAATTCATGTCATCTTCCATATTTAATATCTATAAAAACCATATCATATTTCAAAACAATACTGTACTAAAGTTGAGCAATTTATGTTACAATATTAAAAGATATTCGTAATTTTTAAACGATAATGGATTTGCAATCATGGTCTTGGATATTTCCAAATAACGATTTCTATAAATTATTATTTACTAATCATCACGCTAAACACAAAATGTGGATAACTTGATATAATATTTCAAAAGAAGCCTAGTAAAATTTTATTTAAAAAGATTTAAATGATGCCTGAAATAGTTTCTTTTTTACTATTCTAAAGATATAGAAATAGGCTACGTGCCTAGGAAGCCCGAGAAACTATATTTAATAAAAAAAATGATATAGAAATGGGAAAAAGGGCATTTTATGACTCTACTTCTACGACAAACATGAATTTTATGATTGTGTTAAAATAAAAAATAAAGGTCAATTTAAAAGTCTAATAGTAATAAAATAATTCGAAGAAAAATAAGTAAAATAAGTAGAGATATTATCTGGTTTCATGGGTGGGACGTTTTTGGAAGATATTAGAAATTTGGTGCTGCTGATAAAAAAAATTAGGATGAGAATAATGAATGATAAGGACATTCACGCGTGAGACTAATTTATGTAAGTTATTTATGTAATGTACTGCGACAATACAATTGGCTCAATCTTAATTCCCTGATTTAACTTTGCGGTCCTACTTCCCCATAAGATTTGACGCTGAATATAATTAGAATTTGAGACTTATTCATGTGAAAAAATATTTCGAAATAAAATTGAATTTGAAAATATTAATACACCCTAATCCTACACAGTAAAGTTTGATTTAGGTTAAAATTTCAAAATGCATTGTTGTATGTTTGAGAGCCACATGGCTTGAGAACTATGTGAAATATTACCTTAAATAATCAATTTTAAAATATAAATGTACTTACATAGTATCACGGATCATTATTTAAACCATTACATTTTAATTTTTTTATGTGCTTATTTAAAAAACACATTTATAAATGCAATCAAGTATTATCACAGAATTAAAAAAGGAAAACATGTTTTTATCAAAGAATTTTAAATTAATTCTGATTACAAGGTATAAGGTTATTTACGGACCATGAAAACACTTGCTAATCTACAATAGAAAATATATCAAAACGAAATAACTAGTTAATATTTAATTACAACTTTTATATACTTCAAAAAAATATTTGTTACTTTAAAGCACTTATGGCTAATGTAAAAAGATTTTTATATATACTTGATATAATACTATTACGGGCTTATATATTTATTATTTTTATACTTTATTCTCGACCAAAAATAGAATAGCAAATAGTTTACGTTGTGAAAAATTAGAACATACTTTAATAAATTAGTTATGAATGTGCGAAACTACATGTGTAAAAGAAATTATTTATATTAGGATTGATAAATTATATTAACAATTTCTAAAATATTCCTTAATTTTTTAAGAAATAATTATCTATTTTCCAGGAAAAAAAAACTGAAAGTTAAAGTTTAGAGTTGATGTTAAATGTATTAATGAATGAGTGGAAAGAATGAAATTCGGAATGAGACCTAATAGTAATAAGTTGAAATAGTTAGAAAGAAGATGTTTTAGGTGTAAGCTCAAGGAGGACTTTTTGTTTAATTATTTTTGCAGTATTTGTACATAAATTTCTGAACCTTTCACGGAATATAGTGAAGAGCACATGAGACATAAAATATTTAACTATCCTTTAAATTATGTTGTATGATTTGGTTTCTTTCAAATAATAGGTTGTTTCTTGGAGGCTATTAAAGTTATAGTTACTAAGAAAAAATTATTTTCCTTCTGTGCTGTAGTATTGCTTTTAATATATTCCCAATTTTCTTATGTAATACAGTCTTCAGTATGTAACATAATATGTAATGTTCTAAAAATACTTATTTAATATAAATCTTCTATCAATAAAACAAAACAGACGATGTTAAAATATTTATTCTCTTGCATTCACAAATATTACTACTATACGATATTTATAGTTGTCACTTTCACAATATATAGAATATACTATTGTCAGTTCTGATTAGATAATTTTTAAGTTGACAATTTAGATAAATATATAGAAAATGATTCATACAGTTTCATATTTTAATTATTATAATTTGTATGAAATTGGGAAATTCACTATACCTAGTTATTGAACAAAATGGCAGACCATAACTAAACAATTATTGTAATTTAAAAATAGAAATATTACTATGCATAATGATTTGTAAAAGCAATTAATAAATCCATAATGAACACATAGTGCTCATTAGTAACAAACAATAAAATACGTAATGATATAGGTTGACCAAAATAATCAATTCGAAATATTTTGCTATAAATAACTCCATAACTACAAGATCTGTATGACTAATGTATATATTTAAAACAGTTTATATTCGTAAATATATGTTACAAATTATAAAAATATAATTTTAATTATGTTTAAAAGAATAAGATAAACAATTCTATTACAGGTTGCATATTATATTACATAGATATACAAAAACGACGAGGTCAAACTTTTTTTAATAATTCATATATAATATACATATATAATTTTAATACCTTTAAAACTTGAGATTTTCTAAAACTTAATTCATCTTCTGCGGTCGCGTTAAAATCATGCTTAGCTACAGCTTCCATTTTTACTTAATAATTTAAAATAATAAATATAAGTTTATGTCAAAAATATATTGGAAATAGTGTCACCAGATATTCACACAATAAAATCACTTTTAAAAATTAAAGTTAATACATGTAAATTATATTAAACAGTATAAATTAATAATTAAATAACAGTATATTACACAGTATTTTATTGTTTACAAGAAAGAAATCTAAACTTTTAACACATTTCTCATATATTATCTGTAATTCTAAGCTGTGTGTTGACTTTACACACCCAAAGTTTAGCCAGCCATATTGAACTCTCACATACCACAGAATATAATCACAAAACTCTGAGACGCATCACAACCATGCGGAAGAATATTTCAAATAATAAAATATCCAAGATATTAAAAAAATATATTACATATATGAAGATATTAAAATATTATTAAGGGTTAATATGAATTACTTAAATAACATTTTAGTTCATAATAATTCCATTTTTATTAATAAACTATTTAGAAAAAGATAACTTTTATGGAAAAGAATTTGGTATTCTTCCGCTGGTATGGTATAACCTTATGGAACAATGTTACCAAAATGTGAATGATAAATATTAGTATATGTTTTTATAACTTTTATCAAAATTTGATTAAATCTTATGTCTTCCATACGTAATGTTAATTTAAATGCATGGCATAAAATAAACTGTAAGTAAAGTTATGCATTTAAAATCAGTTCATTAATATTTTCTTCTAACTAAAGTAAAATATTACAGTAACCTAAAAATAAGTTCATAATATACGTCAATACAGAAATGTAAATTACATTGTTCCAGTATTAATTGAACCAATAGTGGTCAAAAATGCCATTACAACCACCAAATAAACCTTATAATTATGCTGATGCATTTTGGTGTACCTATATTGTGTCAGTTTTTGCTGCAAGTATTGCTGAAATCGGTAAGTTTCTTTAAATCACATAAGATACCATTATCACTTATATAATACGAGTATCATAGACAAATTGAATATGCTCTTAATACTGATTATGCAACGTGATTTCATTTATAAGCTTCACTGCCTGATAAACTAAATTATAAAGTTTATATAATTATTTTAACTTGCCAATTTGTTATTAAAATTAATATTTTTTTATGTTGGCAGCCATACCCCTTTCAACATTTGAAAGTGAAAATAAGATATTTTGTAGAAGAATTTAATATGTATTCAGTAGGAATTAGAATGTTAAAATCATTTAAATTCACGTTCGCTTTCCATTACTGCAATACATATATTTTATAAATACTCGTACATATATGTTTAAAAACCAATTTATAGGAGCAAGAGACTTGATGTTGTTCTCAAGCATTGTGTGTTACCCATAGTGTCATATGAAATAATTATACACAATTTCATTCCGGTTAAGAATGATAGAGTAAAAGTAAACTAAACATGTCTTTTCGTTTTTTAATTTTTTTATAATTGAATTAACCAACTAGGCATGTATCGATTCCAAAGCGCTATTCTCTCCGGTGGAAATTTTTATAATCTAAAATGGTGACCTTTTCACATAATTTGATATTCAATTTTATCAAGTGTAACTCAAAACGATGATCTTTCAAAATTTCTTAGAAGTGAAACCTGAATATTCTTTATTGCAGCTTGAGGATATTCCCTATGCGAATGTGACAGTTATCAGTTTAGCTTACTCATATTTTAAATCGTAAATTATTCGTTCTTAAAAAACCGGTTTTTTTTAACTAGTAATTCTTGTATTTATTCTATTTCGTATTTTTTAGGAAATAATCTACATATTTACTTATATCAGCGTTTTTTCCCAGTAACGTTTTTTGGTATAATACATACTTAAAATAGCCTCGTGTTTAAATACAAATGTCTACATCAAGGATTAAAAACGCGTGGCCTGCCAAAGCTTTACTTTTAACTTTTATATATACTTCTATTTATTCTTAATATTCTTCTATATTTTTAAATTTGTAGTTGACTCGTTGTAAAAAAGGTTGCTCTTCCCGTTATTGCTTTTATCTTTTGAAATAATTAGGCAAATGCGTTATCGTTAAATACTCAATAATATATTACTCGTACCTAGGATATATGTAACATTTTATTTAAGTGAAACCTTAATCTGAAACAGTTTAAGTTTACAGGTAAAAAGACACTTGCTTTATCCTTTAATCACTAGAAAACCTGTCAAAGAATTTTAAGCCAAAAAATGAAGTTGTACGATTTTACTAACATGGGAAAAGATTATTTTTAGTTGTAATAGTTAATAATAAATTACAGGACATTATATATTAGAAAACATTGCCTCTTTCTTTTTTTTCTTATAGTGTTTTTCTTATACTCGTATAATAAAATTTGTCTCTTCAATTGATAAAATATTTTTTATTTTATGTTTTTGACAAATTTATAAACAGACGTAAATCGCACATAGTTTTATTAATGTTGTTTATATTTTTAAACTTTGTAATATAAATATAGAAATAGCGTATTACGTAATATTTAAGAACAGAAAGAAAAACTAAAAGAAAATTTAGAATTGGTTTTGTTTATTTATTTTAACCAAGACGGCCACTGACGCGATGGGCTGGTATAGGATCTGTTACTGCCACATGTTACCATTTTAATTATATTTTCGTTTTCTTTACATTTGCACTATTTTTCATCAATCATATATTATTATCGTGTGCAGATATTCAAATAAATATTTAACCAAATTAAATTAATCAAATATAATTAAATATTAATAATGTTATATTTTTCATATTCATTTTTAATTGTAACTTTTTTAATTCCGCCTTGAGTATATGCAAGTCGAATCCTCAATGTTATTATGGTTTCATTTGACATAATGTATGTTATTATGGTTGCATTGTTAAAATATTGCAAGTAATAAGTGATGAACTATATTATAAACCTTAATTATAAATAAGACTTGTTTTTTTTATAAAAATAATACTTTTCATAATTGTTTCAGTTACGTACCCATTGGATTTAACTAAAACTCGACTGCAAATACAAGGAGAAGCTGCGACAAAGTCTGTACATAATGTAAGTAGCACTCATATTTTAATTTATTTGAAAATTTATAAACAATATATTCTGACCAATTTTTCAATTAGGGTGAATATAGAGGGATGTTGGGTACGGCAATGGGAATTGTCCGTGAAGAGGGAGCATTTAGATTGTGGCAGGGTATCTCACCTGCTCTATATAGACACGTAGTTTATTCCGGCATAAGAATCGTCACATACGAAACTTTAAGAGATAATGTCCTAGGAAAAAGCCCTGATGGTTATTTCCCCATATGGAAATCAGCTATTGGTGTGTATGTTACCAAATAATATTTAAGTACCAGAAAATAATTTGGAATATAAATACAATATAATATTTGTTATAGGTGGCGTAACGGCTGGATCAATTGCTCAATTTTTCGCTTCTCCAGCCGATTTAGTCAAAGTACAAATTCAAATGGAAGGACGTCGTCGTCTACAAGGGCTGCCTCCACGTGTACATGGAGCTGCACATGCATTTAAACAAATTGTTGCTCAAGGTGGTTTTCGAGGACTATGGAAAGGTTCAATACCCAATGTGCAGAGAGCTGCACTTGTTAATTTAGGAGATCTAACCACTTATGATACAGTTAAAAGAATGATTTTAAAGCAGACAAGTTTACCTGATGAAACACTTACACATGTTTTGAGCAGTATTTGTGCGGGACTTGTTGCTGCTACCATGGGAACACCAGCTGATGTTGTAAAGACTAGGATTATGAATCAGCCCACGGATATCCATGGAAAGTATGTAATAACTGTAACACCAGTTTATCATTTTTCTATCTTTATTAACGTCTTAACGTTTTTTTCAGTGGACTTTTATACAAATCATCTATAGACTGCCTTAAACAAACGATAAATAAGGAGGGTGCCTTTGCTCTATATAAAGGGTTTCTCCCAGTTTGGATAAGAATGGCACCGTGGTCTTTAACTTTTTGGTTATCATTTGAACAAATACGGAGTGTTCTAGGAGCGTCTCAATTTTAGCAAAGCGAAAACAATAAACTAAAACTATTAATTTATAAATACTGAAAACACAAATGTATAGTTACCATTAGTCAAATTTTGTTAACTTAAGATTGTTCATTGTATTTTAATTTGCAATTTTTAGTCATTACTTTTAAATTTCTTAAGTTTTATAAGATATAATAGGAATAGTTTTGTTCTCAAATCGTAAAACAAATCATTTTAAATTATGTACTTATTGTTTTTAATGAAATATAAATTTTCTTATCAGACTTTTTGATACAATTCAGCGCCTGCTACTTAGGCCTCTACTTTCACATCGCACAAAATGTGTGCCTAAATAGTTGTATTAATATATTTTGTTAGAAAAATTTGACTAATGAATTACTTTTATGTACTAAACAATAAGCAATATAAAAGGACGAAACAATGTAACAATTGAATATAAAAAGTACTGGTTATCCAATTATTCTCGAAGTATTTATAAGAAGATAAATTTAAATATTATTAATGAACCACAAACTACAATGCCAAATTATAGATAGATAAAAGCGCCAATGCTTAAAGTCTTTTAATGGTATAACGTTTCTAACAACATATTATTAATCTTTTTTATATTACTTTTGTGTTATTACAAATATTGATTGCAGTACGGAACTGTTTGAATTATTCTAAAACAAATTTAAATTTATCCAGGATTGAATACAAATTTTATTGCATATTTTCGTACTGCATTTATTAATATAAAGAATAATAATCAAAAATGCTAATTGTTAACTGTTAAAAAGCATTTCCTACAATAGTTTTTTTATACATATACTGAGGAGTAGTAACAAATTTATTTTTCGTAACTGTTCCTTTTAGAATAGCATTTTACTATTAAATAATTAATAATAATATGTATTTATTGAAGCTGTATTAAAATTAGCATAGAGAGGTATTGATTTGCATTTGAAAAAAAAATCACATAGTGTGTTGTTAGTACTTCGATTATTCAATCAACTAGGTTTGCTCTTAGAGAATGAGTTTCAGCATTACATAGTAGTCCACTCCTTTTTTATAATTTGACTTACACTAATACCAATTATATATATAGTTATTATTTTAAAATACATTTGTTGTTAAAAGTAACTGATTTAAAATATGCATACAAGATGTGAATTGTTTAAAAATTTTATTAGATATAATTTTTGTGATATTAAATATGACTTCAGTTTATTCAAATGAAAATCTATATATTTTTTTTAATTATTTGATGTTTACGTATTTAATTTTTATTTATTAGATTTATATTATATATTTTTTAGAATTGTTAAACTTATGACCTAAAATCAGGGAATGGTAGTTTATTTTTTTTTATGATTTCTCGGGCTTCAAGGGAATGGTAGTTGAGACAGGTTTTTTAAAAGATTAGTGGAATTAGTGGAGCTAATTTAATAATTACAAGAAGCTTGGGATTATATGTGATCCTTCAAGATATGCATTAATTAAAAATCATTTAATTATTGTTGTGGCCAAGACACATGCCGTCACTGGTTAAATTAAAAACACAATTTTTTTAATTTGTACAGAATTATATAATTTACTTTCAGTTTAGTAATTTCACAAATTATTTATTAAATTTATTGTAATATTTGTTGTAAACTGTAAATATATTATGTAAACTATAGTGATTAAATAAATGCAATTATAAAACAGGACTATTATTGTATTTTTAATTAAAAGTAAAATTTTCTGTATCTTTTAAGATGAAAGACAGTTGGAAGGAGTAACAGCGCCTTTAATTACTTTTTATAAAATGCGCCATCTATTTAACAGTAGATGTAGCAGATAAAGTTAATCACTTCATCCAAAGATGGCACTGGTAGCTTATAAATTATAGCGCCTGATCAATATGCAACAATATATACTCTTTTTTTGTATATATAGTTGCAAAAGACCCGGTGTTGAAAATAAGATTTCTTTGCATTATTTGAAAGCAAGTCTTCGTAGAAATGATGACAATATTGTATTTTTAATTTTAGCAGAAATGAATTTCCCAACATTGCTTGAGATGAAAAAAGGAACTGCGTCATTACGTTTTACATATCTAACACTTTCTCACATTAATGCAACCTTTTATAAAATCATGGACATTTCTTTCTAAAAAAAAGAATTATGATTTTAAGAGAACTACAGTATTCTCAGTCTCTGCAATGAAAGAAGACAGATGAGGCCTTAGGAAATGGCAAGCAGGGTAACCGCCCGGGGCCTCGCACCTTCGAGGAACAACCCAAGTAGAACAATTTATTATTACTACCTGTTCGGCCCGTCACCAGGCAACGAGTGTGTGTTATGTATTTTTTTTTAAATAATTAATATTTCAAATGTGTTTAATTTTTTAATAGAGCTATATCCGCTACACTTTAAATTGATAAACTGTTTCATTAAATTTTCAATATCTTCGTTTTTCTGGCTTTTTAGCAATCTTTTCTCAATTCATAGACTTTTTTTTAGAAACCAAGTTATTTTTTTCAATTTCTTTGATACAGTTCAAAAAGAGTTAGAAAGAAATCCTTGATTAAATTTTAAATAACTAAGAGTGTCTGTCTTTTATGCGAACTTTTTTAAATTCATTAACAATTTTGCGAAAAGATTTTGTTTAGATTATTTGAAAAGATTTGATGCAGTTATGTTCGCTATGCTCTAAAATAAAAAACTGCATCATTAGATTTTAAATATCTTCGCGATTCTGGCTTTTATGCGACCTTTTTTATTTTCATGGACATTTTTTTTCTAAAATTTTTTTTTGATTCTTTGGAATAATTTGATGCAGTTATGTTCGCTATGCTCTAAAATAAAAAACTGCATCATTAGATTTTAAATATCTTCGCGATTCTGGCTTTTATGCGACCTTTTTTATTTTCATGGACATTTTTTTTCTAAAATTTTTTTTTGATTCTTTGGAATAATTTGATGCAGTTATGTTCGTTATGCTCTAATATATAAAACTGCATCATTAGATTTTAAATACCTTCGCGATTTTGGCTTTTATGAGATCTTTTTTATTTTCATGGACATTTTTTTTCTAAAATTTTTTTTTGATTCTTTGGAATAATTTGATGCAGTTATGTTCGTTATGCTCTAATATAAAAAACTGCATCATTAGATTTTAAATACCTTCGCGATTTTGGCTTTTATGAGATTTTTTTTATTTTCATGGACATTTTTTTTCTAAAATTTTTTTTTGATTCTTTGGAATAATTTGATGCAGTTATGTTCGTTATGCTCTAATATAAAAAACTGCATCATTAGATTTTAAATACCTACGCGATTTTGGCTTTTATGCGACTTTTTTTATTTTCATGGACATTTTCTTCAAAAAAAAAAATTTACATTTTCTTGAATTTTTTTGATGCAGTTATGTTCGCTATGCTTGAAAATAAAAAACTGCTTCATTAGATTTTAAATATCTACGCAGAAACTCAAAAAATTGCATTGCTCTTAAAATCATAAAAGTGAACCTTTTCATCATTTTTAACAAGATTATAGTCTTCTTTCTATATGGAGATTTAATATATTGATATATCATAAACTAAAACACTTATTTAAAAATGGATTATAAATTTGAAATAAGCATTCAAAATTAAGTTAAAATCCGTTATAAAATAACACATATTTTTCTTAAATTTTTATGAAAAGTAAGAAGGCTATACTCTTGTTACTTTTTATAAAAATGACATATTTTATTTTGACGTGTGATATATGTTTTCTAACGCAGTTTTTTATGCTAATTCCAAAATTGCAAACTATTTTTCATTAGCTCGTATAGTTTCTTAGTAATCGGCGTTTAAAACTTTGTTTTATTTTGACTGAAATGCAAATATCTCGTAAACTAAAACTCCTATCTAAAAATAAATTGCAAATTTGGAATCAGCATAAAAAACTACGTTAGAAAACATATATCGCATGTCAAAATAAAATATGTCATTTTTATAAAAAGTAACAAGAGTATAGCCTTCTTACTTTTCACAAAAATTGAACAAAAAAATATCTTATTTTTTTAGTGGTTTCTAACATAATTTTGAATGCTGATTTCAAATTTATAATTCATTTTTAAATAAGTATTTTAGTTTATGATTTATCAATATATTAAATCTCCATATAGAAAGAAGACTATAATCTTGTTAAAAATGATGAAAAGGTTCACTTTTATGATTTTAAGAGCAATGCAATTTTTTGAGTTTCTGTGTAGATATTTAAAATCTAATGATGCAGTTCTTTATTTTAAAGCATAGCGAACATAACTGCATCAAAAAAATTCAAGAAAATGAAAATTTTTCTTTTTGAAAAAAATGTCCATGAAAATAAAAAAAGTCGCATAAAAGCCAAAATCGCGGAGGTATTTAAAATCTAATGATGCAGTTTTTTATATTAGAGCATAACGAACATAACTGCATCAAATTATTCCAAGGAATCAAAAAAAAAATTTAGAAAAAAAATGTCCATAAAAATAAAAAAGGTCGCATAAAAGCCAGAATTCCGTAGGTATTTAAAATCTAATGATGCAGTTTTTTATATTAGAGCATAACGAACATAACTGCATCAAATTATTCCAAAGAATCAAAAAAAAAATTAGAAAAAAAATGTCCATGAAAATAAAAAAGGTCTCATAAAAGCCAAAATCTCGTAGAAATTTAAAATCTAATGATGCAGTTTTTTATTTTAGAGCATAGCGAACATAACTGCATCAAATTATTCGAAAGAATCAAAAAAAAAATTTAGAAAAAAAATGTCCATGAAAATAAAAAAAGTCTCATAAAAGCCAGAAACGCGTAAGTATTTAAAATGTTATGAAGCAGTTTTTTACATTAGAGCATAACGAACATAACTGCATCAAAACTTTTCAAATAATCTAAAAAAAAATTATAAAAAAAAAGTCCATGAATATAAAAACGTCGCATAAAAGTCAGAATCGCGTAGATATTTAAAATGTTATGGAGCAATTTTTTATTTTAGAGCATACCGAACATAACTGCATCAAATTATTCGAAAGAATCAAAAACAAATTTTAGAAAAAAGTGTCCATGGAAATAAAAATGGTCGCATAAAAGCCAAAATCGCGTAGATATTTAAAATGTAATGAAGCAGTTTCTTATTTAAGAATTTAAGGAACATAACTGCATCAAAAAAATTTAAGCAAATGAATTTTACATTTTTTTTACAAATGTCCACGAAAATAAAAAAAGTCGCATAAAAACCAAAATCGCGTAGGTATTTAAAATCTAATTTTTATTTTAGAGCATAAGGAACGTAACTGCATCAAAATATTTCAAAGAATGAAAAAAAAAATTAGAAAAAAATGTCCATGAACCTATTAAAACTTAGACATCATTGCGCCTGACAGATCGGCAACACTACTTACGATCAAAATTTACAGTACAAGAAAATCATGTATTTTGCTATTATTTCCTGACAATATTTAGAGACTAAATATAACAATTAATTGAAGACAGAAGAAATATTACATTTTTATAAGTTTTTTATTAACCAATTAGCATTAGATTTTATTAAATTTAACCGTTTTTGTTAAAATTAATTAAACATAAAATGTGCCATCTATTGAACAGTAGATATAATAGATAAAGTGAAATATTTGTTTCACAGATGGCGCTTTCAGTATATAAAATGCAACGCCTAATCTGCATGCAACTATATATACACAATGTAAAAAATATGGTAAAGTTACGAAACGTTAAAGATTAATTATGAAAGATTAATTATAATAAAAATAAAATTAATCTGCATTTCTTGATATGAAGGTTATGCTGTGCTCCTTCGATTCTCGGGGTGGTGTACTTATTATATAGCTGAGCACTAATATCAACATCTAAAAATTATTATAAACAATGCGTTTGAAGACAGTGGTGCCAATTTTTGTACAATCTACAAAAAAGTTTAAACAAATATGCAAAGTTAACTCAAAAAATTGTGACATACAATAAGCGCTTTGCAGTAACTCAGTAACTTTGCTTGTATTACTAAACTTTGAGTAACATAATAATAATGAGCTATGGGGAATTTCTGCAAGAAAATTTCTTGTTGAGTCACAAAACGTCATGACCATTATATCTACATTACTAACGCAGTGGAATAACCATTGTGGTGAAGTAGCATTCACAATCTTTTAAATATTTAATTTTTAATAATGTTGACATACTTTTAAAATCAGTTTATTCTAACACAAACCTCCTACTAATGTTAGCAAATAATTAACGCCATGAAAGAGTGGTTCCCTCTCGATGAAATAGGCCAAAACAACTCTTACTAAAAATGCGCTAACGCAAAAACTTCAAATTTAGGAAAACATTGTATTGTCGTTCGCTGTAGCGCCAGCATCTGCGCCAGGCAGCATCAGATAGGGATCTAAACAAATTTTTAAAAAGGAGGTTCACAATTGTCTATATAATGTTTATTTTTGAAAAACTCTTTAGTGACAGTAAAATTAGAATTATGGGATGATATTTTCTTATTATTATTATTTTCACTATGCTTTTAATTATTTTCGAAGTTTAATGATTAATAAAAATTAAACCCCTATATATTATATAAATATATTTTAACACGATTATAAATAAATTACTAGTAGATTTGCGGTTTTTGTTTATTTCAAAAGTAATTATACATGGATAGTTTAAACAAAAAATAGCAAAAAAGCATTATTAATTGTGAACTACCATACTATTCAAGCTGGCCCGCACGGCCCGCTTGGCCTTGTTGTTTTTAACGGATGTTTTTAGTATGACTGTACTTTGTTAGTGGTTACTGACGAAAGAGGGTTATGTAGAATTGCTAAAACTTATACCTGCGTTATTAAGGGTATTAAATTATTATGGGTAAATTTTCCAGAGCGTTACAGAATTTACTTTCATATTGAAAAAATAATATTTTGTTACTCAAAGAAACTAAAGAAATGTAAACTAACTTATATATTATTTATGTTGCGGGTTCCTAGAACGGTACTAGATACATCTAGCCTTAACTATCTATGTAGATATGCTTATAGATTATGTGAAAGTAATAGAAATATAAAAATTTTAAATAAAAAACGATTACTAATTTTTATAACCGTCTGCTATTGAAAGAACAATCTAAATGGTTTGTTAAGAGTTAATAAAATTTATATTTTGTAAACGTAATTTTGTTAACTAACTAATGTGCGTAAACATTTTATAATTCGCGCAAGTTACGATGGATGGTTAGGGGTTGTTTGAAATATTCTATAACACATAGTACTCAGTAGATTACTCAGGTAGGTAGCTTTGCAGAGTTTCGTGTCCTTATGACTAATTGATTCTATAAAAAATGGGTTTGTTTAACAGAAAACAAATATGAGAATATTGTAAAATTTGTTTACAAAATAACAAACGCACCAGCAAATTTATTTCGTACGCTCTTAACCTAACTTAACGGGAATTAGTAGGGATAGAGAATTATTCATATTAACAACCATTTCTGCGCAGGCTTGGCCCGAAGTCCAAACCAGGCAACTGAGGCAAGCATTTCCAACACATAAGCCCAGCAGCGTACATAATACCAGGTGGTTTCTATATTAAATATAATACATACAAACAAGTTTATAGGTTAAGTCTTCCATGTGTTGTATATGTATAAAGAAAGACTGTGCTGCCATCGCTCGAACGGAATACTAACAAATATTATATATCGTTTTGTATGCTGAATAGAATATTTCTTTAGTAGTGAAAATGGCTTCATCAAAAGACACGGCTGCATTTTTCTTAAAAGGTTCTTGTGAACAATTTGAACATGTATTAAAATTATATCCAGAAGCTTTGAAATTAAGAGCTGAAAAACGAGGAAAAAAACCAGAAGAATTAATAAAACTAGATAACTGGTAAGTCTTGCATTAAGTTATATATAAATTTTGATTGAAATGTCAATGAACTTACGTCGATTGCTTCTATGCATAAAATCTTGTTTTAACAAACGCGGATACATACAAAATCATTTTAATTACATCACGTGGTTTGTATTTAATGTCAAATTGACGTTTTTAACAATTTAATTCAGATATATCACTGAAATATTGGAAAATTTATTGCAGTACAACATGTCGGACATTTTACAATGAACATGTATATACTTTGAACTTAAAAACGCTTCAAAAAATAATTTCGCGCGTGTTTGATCATCAAAAACTACTAAAAACATGAAATTTACTATGTATAGTAACATTACATACATGTTTGATAGGTAAAAATACATTATTTTTATCAAATTTTAATAAAAATAAATGATTTTACTTATACATAGACATTTTCAAAATGGAGTCTACTAGTAAAAACAGAATTTCTTGTATATCATATAAATTTCCTTTAAAAAAATTAATTTCTACATACAAAATTAATAATAAGTGTTTTTTTATTAATATGTATTTATTCTTTATTTATCTATTTAATTTTTAATATATTTGTTTACATTTATATAGAACAATTTTTATGTTTAAAATGTTAAAATTGCTCAAGCATAACATTTTATTATTATATTTATATTTTGTTGTTATTTTTCTAATATTATCACAAATATAACAAATTTTCAATTTTAATATTTATTTTGTCTACTACTTTGTTATTATTTTTGTAAAATATTTGTTTACTATTTTTATTTATATGAACATACAACCTGTAGCTATGCATACCAAACTATTAATTATTAGTTTAATCATAAAATGCTCATTTAATGTACTTCTAAATTTGTATATTATCCCTATATTGTTTTAAATTTGAACGAAATAATAATATTGTTAATTTTATAATCAAAAATATTTATGATACAAAATAACATTTTACACATTCGTTGTTTTTGTATAACACTTTGTACTTATTTAATTTGATTTCATTTTCTTTTAATAATGTTTTATTTTACAATACGTTTACGTTTATTACAATATTTGGCAATACGTAAGAAATAAATGTTTCCATGCAACATAATTTATCCTTAGTTCTTTTGTGAAATTAAAGATATATAGTCAGGGGCTTTCGTAAATCGTTAAACAGGTTACTGCAAAAATTTCGTTATTTCTAGTGTAAATTTAATACAAAGTCAATTCTACCCAAACTCAAAATCCAAGAAGTATAAACTTCTATGTATGTACTTCTGATAAGTGTTGTACCATTTTGTATGTAGATAAGTTCTTAAGTACAGTAAGAGTAAGACTAAATGTCTAAAGTATCTAGATACATTACAACAATGATTCTGATACATTTTAGTGATGGTAATACTTCTAAAAATGAATTTTAATAAAACAACAGAATTTTTCATCGGTTTAGTCCTTTTGAACGTTGTATTAATTAAGTTTATTGTTTTATTCATAATTTCTTTCTAAACACTTTAAAAACTGCCAGCAACAGTAGGATGCCATCAGGAATAAGATTACTATTGAAAATGAGCAGACAACATTTGTTGTGTCTCCGGTTCAATCCTCGAAAAAGCGTTATATTTTCTAAGTTTGGTTATTATCAAAATTAATTTGATTAATTATATATCATAAGTATAAAACTTATAGACCAGTGGGAGACAATATAAATTCATTTTAAAAAGAATAACAATGAATAAATAGATCAAAGTATTAATAATGGTAATTGAACATGGTTTATATTAACTAATTATCATTATACTATTCCAAATTTGTCTATTTATTATTTTTCGCTATATACCGTAAAGCTTGATATATGTAGATCCACCGCTGCTTACACCAATGGCTCGTAGCTCAATGTTTTATAAGATTTTCATATTATTCTTTTTCGCTCTGTTCACAATATATTGTTTTGGCGGGAGATCTTTTCAAATAAACGTCTAATCGCCGTGTTTGTTTACAATTTTTATTATTATATAACAATACATATACACATTTTTATTGAATAATAACATGTTAATTTGTCTCCCTCTAACATTAACCATTACAACATGTAAATTTCATTCATAAAAATAAATTCCATTATTTGTAGTGTCTGCGTATTTACTATATTTACTACTAATGAATTAATGTTTACAATTTTAACTGATAACATTTTTTTTCATTATTATTCGTAATTGATTCAACGTTGTTGTACATTTGACCTTGAAGTTATATCATATATTGATTTAAGTATTTTTATTGTGAAGCATGGTTATTGTTTGTTTAGTAGTAGGAAAATGGGGAATCCATTCAAGTTCTGGGAAAGCATTCAAAACTCTTTAAATAAATTAATATATGTAGTTGGAAAAAGTTTCTAACTATATACTTTCTAGTCAACAAAAACTGATGAGTAGTATATTAAAAAAATCTTTCAAAAAATATGTAATACTATTTTGATCACTCATGGGACAATTTTTTCCAAGAAATTTAAAGCTAACTTTCTAATTCTTTGAATATTATACATCTTTAATGTTTCCCGCAAATTATGTACTTTACGTTATACTACTAGTATAACCTTATATAGATATTGTGTTTTTTGGTAATAAGATTTTTCTATAGCAGCGTACACTCGCACCGTGTAACGAAAAGTAACACCATAAGAAAGCTGTTTATTTTTAATGTTGGTTATTTAACTTATTTTAATCTGCGTCTTCACTAACGCAACATTGAACATACCATATTAAAAAGTTGACATTTTTTTAAAGTTGCATTTCCACGATGCAATAAATAACATTTCACTTCAAAATTAATATAAAATAAAACTTTTTTTTAAAAATTCTGGCTTATTTTTTCTTCGTCTTCATTTAATTGTTATTTAATTATTTATTCTGATATTAATTACTACTAATTGCTTTTAAACATAATATCTCTATTCTTTAATAGTGCTATATTCGAAATATTTATAGTTATATTACTACAATTATGTCTTTGTCGGAAAATTGACGCAACATCTACACCATCTGAAAATATTTAATAAACAAAGTTGAGTCTAAGAATTTTGTCTTTAAGACGGAATTGTCCTCATAAGGTATTAAGCCTACCTAATAAGCTATTAAGTTGTCCAGACATACTTGATAGTTATATTCCAGATAATATATTTGAGGCGCCCTATTATATTACCTTGTTAATGGCGGGACTAATATCTATTTGAAAATATTCCATTTCAGTTCATTTTGCCGATAAGATTGTAATTAGTACATGAAAGAGTTTTAAGTAATTAACAACGTAATTTTAAAAACAGCTGTCTGTCTATTTCATTGAGCTAGTTTGGTAAATATTTCGAAAGTTTACAATATAAATTTCAACCTTTTCAATAGAAACATGCCTATGGGGTCTTATGAAAAATAGATATATACAAAATAATTTTTACCCTTAATTTATTTATCCGACCCATCAATGCCATAATGTATAAAACTGCATACTATTCACGTATCCAAAGCGAAATCATTCCCCTATTTAATTTTTGCTTATGCTGTAAATTTGTTCCCCTAACATGGTTTTCATAGGTATAATATAAATATGTATTATATGCATGCATACTGCAATTCATCATATGGACAGTATTATATAAATGCATTATAGGGTGCCCCTAAATTTCCAGCAATAATTTTATTATCTCAAGCTTTCAAACAATATTATTATACCATATTTAGCAAACAACCACTTTTTTTTTTATTAAACTTACCAATTCATTTGTTGTTGTATTCCATAAGATACTATTTTCAAATATTCAATTATTTGAAATTTAACTTCTTGGTTGATATATTTATATAAACCAGAGTTTTTGAAAATTAAGTGAAAAACCAAAACACTACCCAAATATATTATAATGCGAAAAACTTTTAAGAAATAGATAAAACATAATCTTATATTTTAGTCTTCCGTTTAATTTTATTTCATGTAAAGGAATATTTTAAATATACCATAAATTTTGAGAAATGGTTAGTGAAATTAGGAAGCCTTTCAAACTACTAAGGAAAAAGTTACTAATAAATATCTCATGGCGTATAGACTTGACAGAAACGCCAAATTAATAATTGATAAAACAACAGCTTAGTGTTATCAGAATCTATAATTCAATTTATCAAATCATGTACTGATATCACTTGTTATTTTTATATCACAATTATAATATATCAATATTCTTTAATGAATTATTTGTATTCAAAGTCATACACTTTAAGATAATTCTACTACAACAGTAGCGTTCTATGCATTGTATTATTTTATGTTATTCGATACGTAGTATTATGGTAATATCTAACCGTATTCTTTCCTGTCTGTTAACCATATTGTGCTAGTTGAAGTATCGGGGAGATATCGGATTTTAATTATATTTTAAAATACCACTTTATTACGTTACACATAGTTAGTTAATAATTAACAAGAGAGTAACTTAACTAAATAATTTAAGATGAATTTATAAGTACCATTTAAAATGTAGTATAATAATTGACTCTTTAGGTATTATTAAATTGAAATCTTTTCTTTTTTTTTGTAATGGCATTTAATTGGCATATAATAATTGTTATTTTTTATTTAAATATTTCAATTATGACTAATATACTGTAAAAACTACACTGCCTTTAAATTTCAATCATACTTCCACTTTATCAAAGCATTATTTATTTTGAAATGCGATAATAGTATACATTCGCGGATAATAAAAAAATAAAACACAATCGCCCTAAAAAAAATGACAGGCAACCATACTTACACAAACATGTCCAAATAAATGTAACTTTAAACAAATTCATGTAATCGTTAATGATTTTAACTTTTAACTTTTTTTCTATAACAATATTTTATTACAGGTACCAAAATGAACTGCCTAAGAAAATTAAATCCCGTGGAAAAGATGCACACTTGGTACACGAGGAATTAGTACAGACTATGAAATGGAAACAAACTGTGAGGATTCATTTTTATTAATTTACAACTAATTTTTTTTAAGTGGTTTATATTTGAATAATTGGTTTTTTTCTTAGCGGGGGAAATCTTACCCACAATTGTCATACCTTGTTAAAGTCAATACTCCAAGAGCTGTAATGGCAGAGACGAAGAAAGCATTCCGAAAATTACCAAATCTGGAGCAAGCCATAACGGCCCTCATCAATTTAAAAGGAGTTGGAACAACAATGGCTTCCGGTAAGAAATAAAAATACGTTTTTCGAACATAGGTTTCTATTTTTAAGTAACATTAACTGTTTTCATTAATGTTAATAATTATTTCAGATTTTTGACAGTTAGTTTGTCTTTCAGATGTATAATAGGATTTCATTAAAATTGTTGAACACTGCTAATGGAGAGGAATAGATTTCAGAGAATGAATTAGGTTTCTTTAAATATTTTTATGTTCCGTAAGAAAAATATACTTTTTAGTATTTTTCATCCATATAAGCTATGTTATAAATTATGTTAATGATTAAATTTTTTGCTGAATCGCTTTTGAGAAGTAGATTATGATAATTTCTCGATGTTATGAACTTTGTGTTAAATGTAATTTAATACTATGTATTTATAAGCAAAATTATATAACCAATCATAACTGTTTCAGCACTTTTGGCAGCAGCTGCACCAGAAAATGCACCCTTTATGGCTGATGAATGTTTAATGTCTATCCCAGAAATTGGCAGCGTTGACTATACAACAAAAGAGTATTTGAATTTTGTTTCACATATTCAATCCACTGTTCAACGACTGAATTCTGAATCTGGGGAAACATCAACATGGTCACCGCACCGGTAAGCAAACAACTTTAATATATATCTTCAAATATTGTTTCATGTTTGAATGTAATTAAACTTTTATTTGTAGAGTTGAACTCGCCCTTTGGACACACTATGTGGTTACTGAATTCAATCCTGACCTCCTCGCAAATGTTCCTGGTTTGGAAGTAATTCCACATAAAGAACCAAATGGTCTTCCAAATGGTGATATTGAACCATCCGATGAAAGCAATCAAGAGCCACCAGCAAATGGTAAACTGGTTGTTGACAGTTTGGATGACACCACCACTTCTTACACTGAGGATTCTCTAGATAAACCAGCAACTCCAATTGTCGCAAGTGATGAAACAAATGATAGCATTGCAAGTGAAACACCCTCACTGAAAAGGTTAAACATTTCTTCATTCATTTCAACATTTATTTATAAAACAATTTGTGGTTGTACCTTTATGCAGAAAATTTAGTAGACTCGAAAGTAAAATGTAATTTTTTGTTTAACAGATCTGCAGCTGATTTAGATGAAAGTTCTATAACAAGCACGGAAGATACAAATGATGTTCCGAGTACATTAAAGAAAACAGAAATTGATGAAATCGAATCCAATGATTCCACAGTTAATCATAAATCATCTCACGAACATAACGATGTACCGATCTGTAAAAAGCCTAGGACTGAAATTACATTGGATAATTCCGAAACATTAAAACTAGAAACACCAACTCAGTGACAAAAAAATTATAAAAAACTTCGTTACCAATAATAAAAATATTTTTTTTGTCGTGGAGTTATAATTTTTTTTAAATATTAACTATCTTCATTTTTATAATTTAACTTCGTATCCAATTTTTAATTTTTGTAGTTTCTATAAATTCTGTTTATAAGATATAATTGACTAGAAAATAAAACTAATAAAAATTATTAGTGACCCAATTAAAACAAATATTGTGAACTGGGATCGATATAAAAATATAACAAGTAAGTAATGTATATAAAAATATATTTACGCATATATATATTTGTTTCTATATACAATACATTTTTAGTTCTCTTACCATTTCTTTTTTATATATTTTAAAATTAAATTGTTATTTATAAATTAAATATAAATTTTGGAAATTAGTAGCTACAATTAGTAACTTTTGTATTTTTAGAAGAATTGCATTCCAAAATAAAAAAATAATTCTTAAATTTGTCTTTTCTTTTGTTGTAGTTAATTTCAGTTACTAAAAATTTTGGATTTATCCCATTTGACTTTATTAGTTGTAATTGCGAAATATTTGTTTTATATTTAAATTTTAATAAACATACGAATATATTGCTATGTTATGATATTTTTAAAAGAATATTTTTTTAGCATATTTGTTAATATCTGACATACGATTTACTTCTTTTTAAATTATCTTCCACATCGTTAATAAGTTAACAATAAATATAGCATACGTTATCAAATTCGATTCGTTGCTCCACAATAATAGTAGTTCTTAAAACTATTACTGAAATATAATACAAATTAAAATTTCAATCGCTTAAGAACATTCATAATTTTTTTTATTGGGATATGTTTCTTTTTCTTATAACTTCAGTAACTAATATTAACAAATACGATTTATTATTTTTACACGTAAATTTAAATAAAAACTATTTTTAATGTAAGTACAGTTACAACTATTTTGGAGTGCACGACTTGTGAAATAAATCAATCAATAATGAAGAGAAATTTGTATTCAAAATAACTTTGTATTCAACTTAAATATTATATTTTTTAAATGAAATTTATAACGTTCAAATTTAGCAAATAATAAATATATAAAAGCACCTTAAAAATATATTTTAACAACACAAAACTTGGACGTTATTAATTTTATAAAATAATTAAGAAAAGTTAAGTTTACTTACGTAACATAATTATTGTAGGTAATTTTGTATCTTGTATAAATAGAGAAAACATGTTATAGTTAGGATTTAACTTGTTTTTATAATTTAAGACTTCAAAGTATTTATAAATACTTTTCCACCGAATAATCAATTAAATATACGACAGAAAAAAAGTTAAATTTAGAACATTCATTTTTATAATTATTATTTTTAAAAGAATCTTATATTATAAAAACAATTATGCATTATATATTAATTTTGTAATTTAGATATTTATTTCACAAATATTCCATTAATTATAAATTAATCAATTTTAGTAGGTACTCATTTTATTTAATTATTGTCTTCTTATTTGCTAGACTTAGGACATTTTGTTTTACAAATATTGAAACATGTTTTTATCTCTTCCTAAATATCTACATGCCTAAACTTAATTGCTAATTCATTGTCTTTTATTATAATCAACATTCCAATTTTTAGTCTCAGTTTCTATTAAAGAAAATTAATGTATGAATTGGCAGAACAGAACAAATTGTGGAAATTTGATTTGATTACTTTTTATGATTATAAAAGTAATACATTTTTGAATGAATTTCTTAAACATATTGCTAATTAGATTTTTTGTACATTGATTTTAAGCAATATAACTTTTTAATTAAAAACGTTTATATTATTTTAATATAAAAAGTCTTAATTATTTAAAAAAAATTAAATTATCAACTTAATAATTTTAAAATTTAATTTTAAAGCATGTCAGTAAAAGTTTTTCTTTTTAATATTCGGCAGACAATTATAGTTATAAAACATTAAATATAAAAATGCAATTTTGTCATTTTCTGTCTAAAATAAGACAGAAACTTTGCCTTGATAAATAAATAGAAAACTACTCAAAAATATAAAAAAATACAGTTTTTTAAAGTTATTTCTTTTATTTATTTATATGCTTATATAAAGGGGCACCATACTTAAGACAAGTAATAAGACTTAAGATCAAAATAACTTTAAAAAATTGTCTTTTTTAATCAAAATAAATACATAGTCGATAAAAGAGAATCCTGCCTTTATTTTCAGAATAGTAATAATTTATTTTAATAGTTAGTAAAACATTTGTTAACATAATAATAGTAAAGAAAAACTATTTCTTATATTAAATTAAATAAAAAACAATTAGAAGTTGTAGTTTAATATATACAATAAAATATACCTAGTTTTTTTTAAAGAGTTGGTATTATAAAAGTTTATTTAAATTAAAAACTTTTTTGCAATAGTCTCAAAATAAGAACATTAAAAATTAAAATTGTTATAATCTTTGATATATTAATATTTGATATTTTGATTTTGATTAATACAAGAAATATGGATAGAAATACCAAAAAGTTTTGTTATTTTTAATAATAAAGAAACTATAGTTCTAAGGTAATATAATTAAATAAAAGCGAAACTACCTTTAAATAGTATATAACATGAAGAGTTTAAAGACTCTCAATATAGAATCATCTTTTCGAAAAGAATTTTTCTATTTTTAATTCAATTAGATATATAATTGCACATGATTTATATTTTAAAGTATTTATATATTACGTAAATATGAGATAACGTAAAAACGTAAAAAGTATTGTTAATAATAAATTATGTTTCCGACATCTATAAAAATATAAGAACAAAAATATAGAAACGATTTTTAGAATATATCATGGTTTTACCAATAGGACTCACATATATGGCCTTAACCCAATAATGGCGGTGTTTTCTGTTGAGAACACCAGAATTAAATACATCAATAAAGAAGAAACAATTATAAATTTAATACATTCTCTCCTGTTGCGTAATTTTTATTTGAGAAATTTTTATCCAATACGTAAAGTTTGTCTTTGGTCGTTAAACAGCTCAGGTTGTAATAATGTATTAAATTTTATAGACAAAATTATTTAATTAATAATTTACTTTAATTTAGATTAAAATATTGAATTAAAAGTTTTTCTAAGCAGCAGAAAGTAGAAACTAATTGAATTAAGTATGAATAAAAACTGAAAATATATTAATACATTTTTTTATTTCAAATTGAATTTCTAGTCAATTACACCCAATTAACATTTTGAAATTGAGGCGCGCTTGTCTACTTGACTCAAGAGTCCTCTATACGTGATATCACTCACTACTATACGCTGTTAATTTAGCTTCTGATTGACAAGCGCTTCATTGACTAAATTGACTAATTCAAGATTTAGTGTTTTATTATAAATAAAAGAATAATTTAATGAACATTTTCTAACTATTACATAAAACAAAATTCTTCATTCTATTAATAAAATAACAAAATTTAATGTTATGTTTTGTTTTATATAAAAAAGAAATAAAAATGTATATTTATGTTGGCTACAAAATTTAAAATGTCGGAAAATACTTATTTTAGACTAACTTCAATTTACATTTTTGTAATTGAATCAAGGCTTCGTTGCTGGTGAAATAATTCGTTCCGTCATTCGTTCCTTTATTACAAACTCGTTCAGGAGATAGTACTTGCTGGTACATACATATAGTGAATTAATAATTTTGGTGATAAATTTTTAAGTCAAAATATATTATAATGAAAATTTGGACTTCAGAACATACATTCAAGTGAGTGTGTTTGAGAATTATATATTTCAACAATCTTTTGTTTTTGATATCGATTGACAAATTTTTGTGGTAAAGGTTATATCACTAGCTTGGAAGTGACAGGTTACTTAGCAACAAAAGTTTTAAGGTTATATATTGTTCATAGTTGCATCATTACGTATAATTATAATTCATTTATATAATTTACTAATTTATTTGTATAACTACAAATACTTCGATTGTGTTTGCAGAGTTAATTAAAGTTAATGTTGCAATTAAGTATTTTACTTCAGGTTATGAGATTTTACCCACAAAAATTACTATGCAGGTATGCACGTTTTTAAGATAGCAATTCCATAATTAATAGGCCTTTAATATTTTAGCCATCCGTGGGAGACTGTTGCACAAGCAGCATGGAGAAAATATCCGAATCCAATGAATCCCGCAGTTGTGGGCACAGACGTTATAGATAGAACTGTTGTGGATGGAGTTCTACATACTCACAGACTAGTTAGTTCAAAATGGTATTTTCCAAGATGGGCACAAGCGGTAAGTGAAAGCTTTAAAGTTCATTATAAATACCTTTGTTGCAAATATGATAAAATTTTAATTATCGTCACATAAAGAGCTGTTGCTAATTCATTTTGCTCACTACAGTTATCTTACATTTAATTCTTCACTCTTTTATCTTGATACAGATTATATTTCTCCTATTGTTTATTAAATTAAAAGTTTCTTTATATATTCTTTTTTATGACCTAAATCAGTGACCTATAATTTAAAATAAATCATACGTTTTGAATATTAAAAAGTAATAATATTGATTAGAAGAATATACCTGTATCGCTTCATCAATTATTCAGTATTCTTCTACACTTTATAAAGTACACTTACTGATGTGTATAATACAACTATATTTGAAATCTTCGTGAATTAAGCGAAATAAGAGATTACTTGTACATATATTATTTGAGAATTGTTTTTGATATGCCAATTGCTTCATTGTTGATAATATTTAGTATAACTTATTATTAATTTTTGTTTATAGAATATGTAATATTGGTTTTCTTTAATTATTTATTTTAAATAAGTTTTTTTCACCAGACTATTAATCGATGTTCCAATTTATTTAATTATTAATTGATTGACTTTTTAAATACTGCTAATGACTACTAATTCTAATTGCCACTTAATTTCGTTGCTCTATATTCCCGTGATAATTATAAAGTTTTATGATTTTTTTAAATTATATTTATTTCATATCAAATCGGAAAGCACAATGGCTACTTTCATATTTATTAAATCACTTGCAAATTTATTATTGTCTTTTATGTAATTATGTATTTTTCATTGAGCTGATTTAATTCTTTCAGCTGATTTAAAACACATTCAAAACTAAGTTTATTTAATTTTTTTTACATACTAATAAATTTTTTTTAATTAAAATAAAACATCTGTAATGTTCTAAGAGCCTCGTTTACTTTCTAATTTATTTGTCGTTATACTAATATATATATACTTATTTGGCCTTACAGTCCTAATATACCCAATTCTTTAATGTAGAGTACATGCAACGTTTTTTTTGTTTTAGTTATCCCTGAACATAATAAACAAAAACACATATTAAAAAAAATTGTTCAAAAAAGTTTTAGACACCTTTTTCTTAGGCTAGTGCCGTACTGCGAATATTTCTGACTTGGTGAAATTTGTAGCTTCTATTATCACTTTATCTGAGTTGATTAACCTTTATATATATATGTGGTTTTATATATGTAGAATCAGCTGACAAAACTCATTCACGTAACGTAGGCAAAATGTAATTTGACCACATGGTATGATTTCATTTAAGTTTACATATATATTAGATGTGTCTGTATACTTTGCATATTTTAGTTTTTGGCTGTGTGTAAGGTTGTTGCATAATCCATGGCATGATCACTTTGTCTAAGAATTGGGAAGATACCGCGACAGTTTCAAGTTGGCACGTGTTCTAGTAGCGCGTCAGATTAGATTTAAATATAAATATTAATTTTATTCAATTTCAAATTGCGACAACAATGCAATGCTTAATTAGAACCTGTACACATTTTTACTATTTGTTTTATATAAACAAAATTAATAAATATTGTTATTATATTCTAAATAAATATTAGTTTTATATATGTGTGATATTTAGATCTACAAAAGAATTATTTTAAAATATAGGTTTTAAAATTAATATTCATTTCTATTAAAAATTGAGTTTATTAGCTATTTACGATAAAGCTTTTTATGTGAATTTTAAATAATTAATAAAACTATATCAAGTATAAGAGATATGAAATTATTATTAAAATATATTATAATTTATTTCAATAATAATTGAGTACATCCAGAAGACTCAAATATTTCTTTTCATTTCATTTTGGTTGGTTTCCTTCAGGTTATTTTTCTTTTTTCTTGTTTTAATTTAGTTTCCTAAAAATACACTTCTATTTTTTACGCTTTACCTCGTAAAGCATTCTTTCGACTATTTTTTTTTTACAGTGCATGTTCACTTCAAACTGTCTAAGAATAAATAACGACTAATATAGATTGAAAGGTTATTTTTAGGGTTGTTCATTATGTAAAACTTCCGTAATGTTATTGCATATATATTTATTTATAGTTAGAGCTGGTGTGCACGAGCTGTGTCAATGTCGCGTGGCAGCAAGGTCACTTCAACATTCGTAGTTGAATAATGGCAATATTAACAAGTTTGATTCCATAAGTAATAATCCATAAGAATTTTTAAATTTTAAATAAATTAAACGTATTAGTCTGCATGATTATAGATTACAAAATCTTATCAGTACTTTTGAACTTAATTGAAAATGAAGTACATTCGCTTTGAAATTTACCAGCGGAGTTACCGTGTCGTTGAGAACAATTTTTAGACAATTACAGAGTTGTTACAGTTAAATAATAATTATATTTCTTAGATAATTAAAATGGCCAAATGCCTTATTTAAAAGAACAGTCTTGTTGTAAAGAGTCGTATCAATCATTTATCTATTAGAGATTTGTAACACAATTAAACAACAAAAAATAGTCTTAGAATTTAGTATACTCATTCCAACTAAGGAGTTTCTTTAAGTCCCTAATTAGACGGTATTTTTTTAACAATTTTAAGCTACTAACAAAATGGAATCCTAAGTTATATTTATAGTTAATGTTGTGTTAGTTTTGATATACAATATCTTCAAAGCAGTAACAAAAATAAGATATTTTTATATTGGTGTTGCAATAAAATATTGAGACCACGTTTATATTTTATTAGAAATATGTTTTCAATGTCAATTTTTTTGAATAAAAGAAAAAACTACAAAAAGAACGCTGCGACCTTCAATTTTTACAAGTCAGACTTTTACCTAGACACAATTTGAACTTGGTTTTAGTTTTGGAATGACATACGCTATTTCTTATATCATTTAGTTTATTATTACACAAGCTACTATTGTGCAAAGGTCATGCCGCCTCCGTCTTTAACAACAGCTGAGATATGTTATCTCTTAGTATTTTTGTGACGTCACATTTCTGGTTAAATCTAGTGAACGTTGGACTTACAAATTTATTTAATCATACATTTAATTTCTCATTGTTTCTTTTTATTCAATCAATGTTAGTAATAATTAGTCAATTGTTCTACTTTCTTCTTTGAACACATCAAACATATTTCTTGCGTAACGAATGCGATTTATTTTAAGTGCCTACTATTTTCTACACGGCAACAGTAATAACACGTATAGGCATCAGTAATAACTTTTCTTAAAGTTTGTATTTTTGAGTTGACTATATGAATTATACAATATATATTAAATAAATTTCATAAATTATTAAAATAAAAAGTTCATGACCTAAATTGTTTTCATCTTGTTTAATCTGGTTTAACTTGGCAAAATGTCAATCTGATCCGGTTTATAGTTACTAGGTTACATAAACAAAAGTATTTATTATAATGAAAAAGAGGAATTATTCTTTGTTCTTTGTTTCGGGTTTGATTCTTGGTACTGGGCTATTATGTGGTGTACTAATGATGAATTTATTAGGCAGCGGTGTGAAAAGTGGCAGACATTAAATAAAATAATTTAAAAATCATCTAACTAAAATTCTTATTTAATTTAAGAACGTTTATTGTTAAATTTTGTTATGGTTTGAGAATTACATTTATGTAATTTTCATTTATAGTGGTTTGAAAATTGGATAAATATAATAAAGTTTTAAAATCAATATATATTTTTATGCTCGTGCCGAGAAAAGTAATTTTATGTGGAAACACTGACTGTAGCAATTTTATCTACCTTTTTGGTTTCTAATTACTATGTATTATCAGTTATGACGCAAATGTTGTAAAATGATTAATTATATATTCATATTATGCATGACTACACTCGCAACTCAACGATTATTGAAGTACTGTGTCGATGACTCTGTACTTTTTGCATACTCGGAATATATATTATATAAATGTATTGATGGTATTAACAAGTTTATTTCTTTTTACAGCTAATAGGAAGTGCCAAGATATGTTATGCAAGTGAACGTTCCGAAGTAGATCCCCGTGCACGTCAAATGGTACTAAAGACAATAAATCTGACGTTTTGCCGTTATGTTGCTGTAGATGAAACTATTAGTTATGTACCACATCCAACAGACCCAAATAAAACACTTTTAAAACAAGAAGCAGTTGTGACGGTTGAAGGAGTGCCGTTAAATCATTATATGGAAGATTTATTAACGAACCGAATATCCTTAAACGCTGGTAAAGGTCGCCAAGCTATGGAATGGGTAATAAGTAAAATAAATAATGAAGTTAAAGGAATTGCAACCACTGCTGTAAAAAGTACTGATGAAATATTAACGCATACAAAAAAGAGCATTGATGGCATGACTGTTAGTGCAAGAAAATCAATGGACGAATTAAAACATACATTAGATGACATACATCATTTAGCTTCCAATCCCTCTGCAACAAATATACCAAAATGCTAGCATTGATAGATAATTATTCATTTTCAATTTAAATGAAACGATATATATGATATAATAAACATCTTTATTATATTATATATATAAAAAAATATTAAATAAGAAAATAAAGAAAAACTAAACATTGTTACTTTTAAACGGAAGTATTATTTATTAATAATTAATTTTATTCAATATAAAAGACTACAAATGTATAAAAAGCAATTTATATGTAATTACTTTTTCATGTATGTTTTTTATTATTAAAAATAGTGATTTTTTAAAAAAATGAGAATATCATCGATTTTCTGTACTACAAGCACATAAAAATTGAAACCTTATTTTACAATTAGTTTAACGTACAATTGTTATTATAAATGTTTAATTTAGTCAGTTACTGTAAATAAATAATGTTGTAGTATCAAATATCATTGCTTATTAGCGTATATTAAAAATACAGGATTATAAAGTTCTACAACATTAATAAAAATGCTGCTTTAGATTTAACCGAAATACCGAAAATTTCAGTATGGATTTCGGTTTTGTTTGAGTTTTTGCTCAGGCGCGGATTAATTTTTATTCTTTTACCCTGTGAATATATTTATTATTTAATATATATAACTTGTTTAATTACTAGTAATTTTTAATATTTATTTATTAAAGATATGCGTTTAATAGATTTCTAAATACTACATTGCACTACATTTTGATTTGAAATATAAAAGGAAACCGAAAAATATAATGTATTAATATTTCGAGTTTCTTCTAGAGCAGATCTTGTTTTTGAGAACGTTATGCTTTTTCAGATTCTAGAGAACGACCATTCTTAAGAAGTTGTCGGTAGAAAGAATTGAAGTTGGATTGTTATTAAAAGATCACTGGAAGGAATAGAACTTGAGACAAAAAGTTATCACTTCAATGAATTGAAATTGAGATAACAAAATGTCATGGAAATGAATAGAAGTTGCAACGAAGAAGGGGAAATGATTTTTAACTTCACACTTCTCGAGAATTTATAAGAAATTTAAATATTTTTATTTTATTTTCGAGACATGAAATACTTGGGAGAAAAAAGAGAAGCTCATATAATACATTTTCTAAAAATAACAATTACTGAGCCAATTAATTTTTTTCAGTTAGGTGCTTAGCTGGATGAACTATTTAATAACTCTGGGTCGATTTTTTTGAATGGATAAATAACTTATCCATAACTTTAATCATCGAAAATTGTTTTTATATCAAATTGTAATGCTCGATGAACACATAATAATAAATTACCAACATTTTTAAGCTCAGAAAGTGTTCAAAAACCGACCCGTGAATAATTTTGTGATAGAAATGCATAATATATCTTAATTCCATTGGTGACATCATAACATATATATATACGTAAGAAAACATTTAAAAAATGCAGCAAATTTGAAGCTGCTCTATTTATTTGTATTAATGTAAAACAAAAAAAGTATAAGTACAAACTGAAATTTGCATGTATATAAACTGTTATGTGATGTGAAATTTATTATTTTACAATATAATTTAAAATGACATTTATTCCATTTCTTAAATATAATATTGTTATATAATAAAAGAAGTTTAATATCGAAGTATAATGAAACATTTTATTAATTTATTGTATTTTTTTTATAATTTGTAGCATTTATTTATGAAAGAATTGAAATATATTATCAAATTTTTGAAAAATGTAATCTGTCGTTTTCTGTGCAATGCAAAATATTTACTATATAATTGATAAGCGAAATGAGAAAGCTTTTCTTGAGGGCAACAAATATATTTATTTAAGTTAAAACTTTATCTATAGTTACTTAATTAAATTATTCATATTTGAAATATTTACTTTACATAATAGTTCATAGATGGCTTAGCGTGTCTTAGTAAAGTCATTTTGAATAACAGTGAATAAGTTATATTATTATTATAGTGTCAGTTTTTAATTGAATAAATAATTACTAAAGAAGTAAAAGTATGTATATATAATTTAATTAAATAAAGAATCTTTGTCTTGTTATATATATAAGTTAAATAATATAACGACATATTTTAATATAATTTATACTTTAGCTTATTAGGTTATGTTATGTCAAGTTAAAAAAACTTCTTAAATGTTTGTTTAAAGTCATTAGCGTTAAGATGAAATTGATAGAAAATATTGCAAGTAAAAAACATAATTTTTATTTATTTAATAAGTAATATTTATTTTTATAATAATTATTGTGAAGGAATTATTATTTATTTTTTTACAATTTTAAAGTCAACAAAATGCGATTTTAGCCGATGCAAGTCGAAGTTGTTCGGTACATAATTCAATATTTTCTTGTTATTTTATAAATATACATAATTGCTATTCACTTTTATAGAATGCTGTCAGAATATCAAACAATTAATAATATTTTGTAGTGCCCTCTGGGGTTATCTCTTATCTTAAATATTTGTTATCAATTAATTTTTTAATACACTTGTAATAATTTCAAGTGTTGTGTCTAGAAGAGTAACATGAACCCTACCAGAGCGGTTTTATAATATAATTTAATATATTTCATATTGTTTGTATAAATTGTTTTGTGTTATTTATGTTATAATATTTTGATATAATTAATTTATTAAAATGGTCAGTGATAGTGAAACTGATAATAGATTGAGGTACAGAAGAGCTCAAAGTGTTACTAGGGCTGAAGAAATTACTAAACATGAACAAGACTTAAGAAAATCACAACCAGACAAACCGTAAGTCTTAATTTAATTAACTTCGTTTTGTATACTATTTTTAAGAAATAAACTATTATTTTGTGTAAATATCCATTTTAAATATCACGTCCAAAGTACAATTAATCAATTTACTTTAATACATCACTGATAAATTAATTGAATAACCTAGTTTTTTATCGTTATGTTATCATCTGTAAATCAAATTTAAAACTAATTACGCTTAATTGTATATAGTTATGAATTGTTTTATCGCGTGGTAATTTCTGCATCCAATCCAAACTTATAGATTTTAGAAATGCTTTAAATATTTTTTCATGGTATTCAATTTATGTTTTTGATAAGAAACATCCGCATGGTGACATTAGTTGCACTAAAAATATACGAACTGTATCACAGAATAATCTTTATGGATATTAAAATCGAAGCATGGACTCTGATTCATTTTTAAGTTGTAAACATAATATGATAAAAAAACACTAGTAAGTGTGTTTATAGATTTCTTTCGCAGAACATTTATTAATCATAGAACAAAATACATACTCCTATTTGTTGAGTCATTTTGAAATTATTGTATTATAAATTTTACTACATCATTGTGACATTGTTGATGTCTGTAATCTTCTTTATTCTTGGTTAAAGTCCAATATCTTTTGGGAAAGTAATATATTTTTTATTACTGTTCTTATTTTAGGACTTAGAAAGAGAAAGCTATAGATAACGATAAATGTTTACTTTTAATGCACTTACTGTTACAATTATTATTTAGCATATTTTAGAAGAATTGTAATATATAAGATTTAAAAAATTCTTTCTGTATATTTTATAAATAATAATGTTCAATCACATTCATAAAATAGTTATATCAGAGTTTGTAAACTTTGTGTTTTATAATTCAAAGTTTTATGTGAAAAGAAAATTATAGACTATATATATATTTTTTTTATATTAAAAAACGTAGAACTATGGAAAATTTCCTGTTAAAAATTATTTTGTAGTATCTATATTAGGCTGGTTCACACAATCATGAATTGACCTGATCAACTAAGCCAAAAGAAAACCAAGCCTCGGTATAAATTCTATAAATAAATATTTTGTATTGTCGCAAATATTATATATAAATAACTTTTTTTTGTTATCTTCAGGTACATTTCAGTGTAATTAAAAGATTGTACATCCCTGATTTGTAAAGCAATTCATTACTGGTTAACGTTGTTTTATGTATTTAAATAAAGTTTTAAGCTGGTTGTATTTATACAGTACAACAACTAAAAAATAAACAGTAGACTGGCGGAAGGTCATGGCGAAGACCAAAGTATGCTATATATGAGTACTATATGCTATATATAATTATAAAACAAAGTTTCATAATGTATTTCTCAGTCATAGTTATTAAATCTTGCATTAAAATAGAAATCTGTCTAAACTTAAGAAATTCATATTTGTAAGAAATATGGCATAAATAATAAATAAAATGTTAGTATGTTTTTAATGTAAAATTTAACATTTATTTATGTAATATTTATATGTTTCATTGAACGATTTTTATTGATAATTTATTACAAATTTAAAAATGCATATGACATAACAACCGCTGCCAACCTTACAGCTCATAAATCTCTGCTATATGTATTTATATATCAAATATTATTTACAGCTATTTCAAGGAACAATAAAATTCCAATATTATGTCTGCCTTAGCAGGGTTAAATAAAATAAAAACTTATTATTCTTTGACTTGAGTTGATTATTTTGACTACCAACAGCTACAAAACATTACCACAGCACTGACCTACTCAACAAATAACTGACGTTGAAATGGACGACCATTTCTAGCGCTAAAACTACAATTCAAATTTTTAATTGCTATATCTTCGTCAACATTTAGATATTTAATAAAATAGACACACCAATACACATTTATTAACATCAATTTTAATCAACAATTGAAGCACAAGCCCATTATAAATTACAACATAATAGAAGTGATTATTAATAATATTTTTAATATAATAATTTGAATTAACACACATTTACTTTATGCATACATGTGTAATTGTGATAGGGTTACGCCACATAAAGGTGCAAACTTTACTCTTAAAATTATTGACCTTAAATATTGTAATTTGGTTTTTTAATTTTTGTTTTAAACCATAATTATTTTAGTTAACAGCTTTATTATATTATGAAATTGTCGATCATTTTCTTTGATTAATTTGATAAAATAAATTTTCTGCAATAAATATAATAAATGAAAATATTAGTCCAATAAACAACAGGAAAAATGCAGCATACAGATGGTGTAGTCCGAGTATTATATCCCATTCTTCTCTATCCTGATGATTATTTATTTTATTATTATTATTATCATCTTTTAATTTAGAAATAATTCCAGTAGAGGAGAATCTTAGCATTAATTTATTCAGTTTGAAGCTCAGAACTCTGTTATCTGCACCTACACTGATAGGCACTGTACGAATTACACGATCAATCGGATGAAGTAATTTATTATATCCATAATATTTCATGAACTCAATGCTTTCTAAATATGCTGTATTATTCAATATGCCAGTCTCTATACTACCAGATACAGATTTATTATAAATAAATTTATGGAGAGGACTACTTGACTTCGAAAACCAATCATTCAACCACTCACATTTGACCAAAGTTAAATTAGAATTTGCCATTTCTTCAAGAGTGTTGATCTGTTTTTCATAAATTTGATTGGTTAATATGTTGACCCAGTTAGAAAGATACGCGGTGGTTATATGTAAACTGTATATTACCAACGAAATAAAGAATATTCGCGATAATAGTGATTTTGGTTGATTTACAGAAATTCCTAAAAGAATAGAAAATGTATTTACAAAAGATAAAGTTAAATCTGAAAATGTTGTACGTTTTAAATGGAAAGGGTTTCTTATTATTGTCCAGATAACTGAGGATAAAAGATAAATGCAGAGAATGATGAACCATAAGGACGGTGTAAAAACTACCGTAAGACCGATCCACTGAGGGGCCTCTTTTGCTAGTGGAACCCACCACAGAATAGTCACCCAGTCGTAAGCCATATTGTTAAAAATACCATCATATACTGCATTGGAAAATATCGCAACCGCCTCTGGTTTTGTTGATATTTTTAACTCTAAACTTTTTACTATCAATTCTACAATTTTTGTATGATTGACACCACTATGTAAATTAGATGTTGTATAATACGCTAAAGAAATTTCTAAATTTTTTAAAGTTCTGTTAGAAATATTAACAACAAATACATTTGATTTTTCAACAAATTTATAAGGAATTTGAAAGTTTGAAATGAATAAAGAATGCTCATTATTTGAGTCATGATTTATAAAGATTGTAGAAATTGACACCCCGTACAGATCGAAAGCTTTATTTGAAAGGGTTTCTATTAGAGATGTATCGGGTCTTACCAAAGAAATTATAATCAATTGATCACTTAGAAATGGTAAATTACGATGTATATAATTAAAATGACTTTGGTTAGCAGCGATGAAAATTCCACAGTGATCATTTTTGTAAAAGTTGAATAAGGTAGTAATTACTGTTATTGTGCTTAAATGCTTTGAGCTTATCACCTCGATAAATCTGGTAACATAATCAACTGCTGTGCTGGATAAATACTCATCACTTAAACAACATATTTTTATAACAATTTCACCTTTGCAGATATTATGCACTTTACTCACTGCATAATCAATAGCTGGGTAATTATAATTCTCCTTGTTATTTCCAAATTCATTACACAGCAAAAAACTACTTAACATCAATAATATTACCGGTATTAGATACTTCATCATGATATTTTTTAAAAATGAATTGCTACTGTCCTTTTGGATTGTGTATTACATGTAATGATACCAGGCTAGAAATGAAATAGTCATCAACATAAAACTACTTATAAATTTGAAATAAATCGCATCATTTCAGTGTTACAGGTTAAATAAGAATTCTTTTTAAAACAATAAAATATTTATTTCAAATTATTTGTTATTTCTGTTTGAAGATATATTTTATGTAAATAGTTTTAAATATTTTTAGTCATTATTTAATAGTTCCAAATTAAAATAGAAATTACAAATATGTCTCATAAATAAGTTTTGAAAAAATGACTTATAAATTTAAAGTACGAGCATAATACTTAATTTTAAGTTAATATACTTAAATTCAACAGTCAGCTTTATAGTATTATGTGTATAGTGTTCATAATTAAATTAAATTTAATTAAGAAAATAACAAAATGTATTTCCTTCCACCCTCCATCTTTATAGAATTGCTACGACACTGTTTTTACCTTAGTGGAAATAATGATTATTACTAAAAGAATAAGAATATGAAAAATATATTTAATGACATTCTATTACTTAAATTAAATAATGTATCGATGTAAATGAAGTATATCAAACGATATATAAGATTGGTGTATAAGAAGATTGTGATATGATGTAGATTTTGAATAATAGATTGTTTTTTTTCCAGATGCCATCGACCCAGAGATTCCCTGTTTTCTTGGACCTCCGGTTTCCATAACTTTACTGGACTCGTTAACTGGGGCTTCCTACTATTATTTATGGGAGGATTTCGATTATTGTTAGAAAATTTATTAAAGTATGTTTATATAATTATTATTTAATTTAGATATTATTATTCTATCTAATTTAATAAAAAATAAAATGATGTATTCATTCTTGCATACGCTCAAGGTTTATTATATTATTAAATATCTTAATCACATTTCAAAAAAATTAAGTACATAGTTTTACAGAAATATTATTATCTTCATTTTCAGATATGGAATTAGAGTAGACCCCATCCAGTGGTTCATAGTTTTAACCGGCAAAAATGAAGGAGGCGCTGATCATCCATCTGTGGTTTTGGTTATATGTAAGATATTAATTGACTCAAAAAGTAACTTAATACTCAATGTATACTTAATTAAAAATAATTATTTAAATTTATAGATTCTGTAGTTCCAGTAGTCTTATGTTTATTAATTGAAAAAGGATTGTCTGTGGTAATTTCATTTTTTAACATAAAATTATGTGAAATTATAGTTGATGCAACACTGTTTAATTTTGTATTTCTTTTAGGATATCATCTCACATACTCCAGGGATGATTTCACACGTCATTAATATCATTGTTTTGATACTTCTTCCTATGGTTGTCATTCATTTGAAGGGTCAATCTTTCAGCTTAAGTGAGTAGACGCATTATTGTTATGGTTCGCATTGTTTTATTTTTAAATTTAATTTAAAAAATGTTAAATATTTCTAGTTGGTGGAATGGTGGTTTGTTTCACATATTCTATATTGTTTATGAAATTATGGAGCTACGTCCAAGTCAATATGTGGTGCAGACATAAACAACGAACAGAAAGAACTAGCAAATCTAGATTCCGAAGGCAAAGTTTATCATCTTCAAACATAAGTATGTTGTTTCATTTTTTAGCAAAGATACAAACCTTTCTTAACATCTAACAAAATTTAATATTTCTTAGAAAATTCCTCACGTTCTAGTCTTCATACACCGGAAGAAAATGAGATAGTTCAATATCCTGATAATTTAAGTCTTAAAGATTTATATTATTTTATATTTGCGCCTACTCTATGCTACGAATTAAATTTTCCACGTACATCAAGAATCCGTAAACGTTTCCTCATTAAACGTATCTTGGAAGTTCTAATTGGTGTTCACGTTGTGATGGGATTGTTTCAACAATGGATGATTCCTTCTGTTAAAAATTCATTAATTCCATTTTCAAACATGGATGTTGTAAAAGCCACCGAACGTCTTCTTAAACTAGCAGTAAGTGATCTGATATTCGAGATGTCCTAAAGATAATTTGATTTAAATATAATAATACTTATAATTTATCTAATTAACAGATTCCAAACCATTTCTCATGGCTGTGTTTCTTCTACTTAAATTTTCATTCCTTTTTAAATTTGATGGGAGAACTTTTGCATTTTGCTGATCGTAATTTCTACAACGATTGGTGGAATGCGAATAACATTGACACATTTTGGCGTACCTGGAATATGCCTGTGCATAAGTGGTGTGTCCGTCACGTTTACATCCCCATTGTGGACATGGGGTATGGTAGAATGACTGCCAGCGTCACGGTTTTCTTCATCTCAGCTTTCTTTCACGAGTATTTGGTAAGAACACTTTGTTATATACAAATATAGATGGAGTGCGTAAATTATTAATAACCAGAAATTCTTCAATACGTTTGTTGTCAATTCTTTATTTATTTAATTAGAGTACCATCGACTTTAAAACATGTCAATAACTTTAACAATTTTGCGTACTCTGTGTATATAAAACAATACTTATTTATATATTATTTAAAATTATGATTTTAGGTCAGTGTTCCTCTCAAAACATTTAAGATATGGGCATTTATGGGAATGATGGGCCAAATACCTCTGTCATTTATAAGCAAATACGTAGAGCGTCGTTTCGGACCACGTTTTGGTAATATGGTGGTGTGGGCTTCCATTATTTTAGGGCAACCTTTATGTATTATGATGTATTATCACGACTACGTTGTCACGCACTACGGAGAAGCTCTCATCGAAGACTACGGAAATGTGACTGAAAGTTAAATACAATGTTAACTTTAAAAGTAATTAATTAATGTGAGTAAGCAATGAATTTATTTTAAATACTCATTTCCGATTTTTCAATTCTCAATTAAATTTCACTTAACTTTAAATTTAAAAGAATTGGTTTTTAAATTCTAGTTATGTTAAACCACAGTTAACTTATATTAAATGTTTCGTAAAATTGGAACAGAAATGAGAGATTAAAAATTATTAACCAAGTTTTATGATAAACCTCAGGTAATTGGGAATTGAAAAATCGGTATTTCTGATACCTCTCATATTTAATATTCTTTCAATATAATATCCGACATTTTAATATTGATAATAATTGTTGTTTTGTGTTTTCTTTTACAGTTAATGATGTTGCACATAGAAGGGTATATTTACAAATAACAAGTCCAGCCATTCATGATAGATAATAATTAATAGAACCTTCTACTATCTACTTAGGATCACAATTTAATGCATAAATTAATATATTTTTGCTTACATATTTTTATATATAATCTATAAGTATTGTATTTTCTACTTATTTGGAATAATTATCATTCCATATTTTGCCATTTATTTCAAAACATAATAGTTTAATACTTTGTTTTTATTTTTTAAGTTACTTTATGCAAGCTATTCACATGTTTACATATAGAACTGTACAATTGTTGATATTTTTTTGTAAATATTTAAATAAATAATATTGTTATAACATTATATATGTTTTTTTCTGTTGTAAATGATAATGTAAGCATTTGTAATTTATATAACGAATATAACAGTGTAGAAGTTAACGGTCTGCTAACAATAGCAATGCAATTGACCAATTAAGTTGTAATCAATAGATATTGTTCTATGTGGTAATCTTCAATTGCATAGAAATTTGCGGCTTTTTAGTAAATGTTCGTTTAATTAGAGAAAATTGACGCTGATGAATGGAAAGCCAGAGACAAAATGTGTATAAATAATCTGCGTCTGACGATGTCTACAAGTCAGAATTTTTTCTATAAAACAATAAGATATATTGTTATATGTATGAATAGGCAGCCGATAGTTTTGCTTGAATGGAGGGTGTATCGAAAAGAGTCTTTGGAATAACAATCTAATGTTAATGCACGTCGAAGAATTGGGGATCTAAATGTAGCAGGGATTGGAACCCAAATAAGTAAACACTCAATATGTAGAAGTTCATAAGTTTAGGCACTTACTCCTACATGTTGTAATTTAAAATTTAATTGTGTAGTAAATTAATAAACATAAATTAAAATAAAATATTTAAATCAATTTTAGCGACATCTACTAAGCACTAGATGAACTTGAACTTTAAAGTTCATTATTTTCTCAACAGATGGCATATCAATTTATTTTGCGCCAGGACAGCTCGCAACCTATTTAACATTGTTGAAATAATTGCATTTAAATTCGATATAAGCCGTAAATTAATGCGTAGTAAATTAATGTGCACTAAATTAATAAACACATATAAATTAAAATAAATATTGTAATGATTTTTAGCGACATCTATTAAAGAGTTGATTATAATATGATTGGTTCTTTTGTCAATAGATAGCACTTACATTTCATTACACCAAGATAATATGCAACCTAATTAACAGTGTTGAAACTATTGCATTTTAATTGTATTGTATTGTAAATATTCGTATAAATCCAAATCCGATATTACCAGTTATAATTTAAACTTTTCTTTATAGGCAAAGTGTTTTTACAAGTAACTATTTTTTGAGCCCTGGTATATATAGGAGTATTCTTATCTTTGTAAACTTTACAAACTTATTACATAACGATTCTTGCAAATTAAAACATTAATTCGGTTCGTCAAGTCGCACATACTTCATTTTCAATGTCAATGATTTTTATAAATTGTTATAAGTTAAATGAACTTAATAAATTATTTAAAATACTTAATTGCAAGCTTAGAGGTTAAAAGGTGTTCTCCAGTAAACTTAAATGACTCTAATGTTTCTCAAACTACTAGTCTTCTTCCGTTGCTATAAGACAATTGGTGTGAGAGAAGCATTTATAAAATTGTCGCCTTTTTTTATAATTACTGTTACGATTTTCTCATAATTCTTAATGGGGTTATGTTTTGTAACAGTAACGTTTTTGTCGCATTTATGCAATTCCTTTTAAATTCAGGGAGTTCTTTTCAAAAAGTAAAATTGTTATATTTTAGAAATTGTTTGATGGGGTTATGTTCGCTATACGTTAAATTAATTATGTGTTTAATCAAATTTGAAATATCTACTATTTATTCAAATTCTTTTAAATTCATGGACCTTTTTTCAAAAACCCAAATTTAATTATATTTGAACATTTTTGATGGGGTTATGTCCGCAACACGTTAAATTAATAAACTGTTTAATTTAATTTAAAATATCTACGCTTTTCTGGCATTTATGCAACTTTCTTTAAATTCATGGATATTTTTTAAAAAAAGTTAAATTTTAATATTTTTGAAATTTTTTCATGGGGTTATATCCGCTACACTTTAAATTAATAAACTGAATAATTAAATTTAAAATATCTGCGTTTCGCATTCATTTATGCAACTTTCTTAAAATTCATGGACCTTTTTTCAAAAACTTAAATTTTATTATATTTGAAATTTTTTGATGGGGTTATGTCCGCTACATGTTAAATACATAAACCGTTTAATTTAATTTAAAATATCTACGCTTTTCTGACATTTATTCAACTTTCTTTAAATTCATGGACCTTTTTTTCGAAAAAGTTAATTTTAAAGTTTTTAAAAAATGATTTATGTTTTCTAACGTAGAATTTTATGCTGATTACAAATATAATATTTATTTTTAAAAATTCATTACGGTTCTACTTTAGTGTGCTGATATCTCGTAAACCGAAACACTTATCTAAAAACTAATTGTAAATTTGGAATCAGCGTTCAAAATTATCTTAAAAACCGTTATAAAAACAACGATTTTTTTTGTTCAATTTTTGAGAAAAGTAAGAAGGCTATACTCTTGTTACTTTTTATAAAAATGACATATTTTATTTTGACATGTGATATATGTTTTCTAACGTAGTTTTTTATGCTGATCCTAAATATATAATTCATTTTTAGATACGAGTTTTAGTTTACGAGATATTTGCATTTTAAAGTCAAAATAAAATAAAGTTTTAAACGCCGATTACTAAATAACCATACGAGCTAATGAAAAATAGTTTGTAAATTTGTAATCAGCATAAAAAACTACGTTAGAAAACATATATCACACCTCCAAATAAAATATGTCATTTTTATAAAAAGTAACAAGAGTATAGCCTTCTTACTTTTCATAAAAATTTAGGAAAAATATATGTTATTTTATAACGGATTTTAACTTAATTTTAAATGCTGATTTCAAATTTATAATTCATTTTTAAATAAGTATTTTAGTTTATGATATATCAATATATTAAATCTCCATATAGAAAGAAGACTATAATCTTGTTAAAAATGATGAAAAGGTTCACTTTTATGATTTTAAGAGCAATGCAATTTTTTGAGTTTCTGCGTAGATATTTAAAATGTAATGAAGCAGTTTTTTATTTTCAAGCATAGCGAACATAACTGCATCAAAAAAATTCAAGAAAATGTAAATTTTCTTTTTTGAAGAAAATGTCCATGAAAATAAAAAAAGTCGCATAAAAGCCAAAATCGCGGAGGTATTTAAAATCTAATGATGCAGTTTTTTATATTAGAGCATAACGAACATAACTGCATCTAATTATTCCAAAGAATCAAAAAAAAATTTTAGAAAAAAAATGTCCATGAAAATAAATAAGGTCGCATAAAAGCCAAAATCGCGAAGGTATTTAAAATCTAATGATGCAGTTTTTTATATTAGAGCATAATGAACATAACTGCATCAAATTATTCCAAAGAATCAAAAAAAAGTTTTAGAAAAAAAATGTCCATGAAAATAAAAAAGGTCTCATAAAAGCCAAAATCGCGTAGATATTTAAAATCTAATGATGCAGTTTTTTATATTAGTGCATAACGAACATAACTGCATCAAATTATTCGAAAGAATCAAAAAAAAATTTTAGAATAAAATGTCCATGAAAATAAAAAAGGTCGCATAGAAGCCAGAATCGCGTAGGTATTTTAAATTTAAATAAACAGTTTATCTATTTAAAGTGTAGCGGATATAATCCCATGAAATTTTTTCAAAAATATTAAATTTTAACTTTTTGAAAAAAATGTCCATGAATTTAAAGAAAGGTGTATAAATGCCGGAAAAGCGTAAATATTTCAAATTTAATTAAACAGTTTATCAAGTTGACGTGTAACGGATATAACCCCATCAAAAAATTTAAAAAATAATAAAATTAATTTTTTCTGAAAACAAATGTCCATGAATTTTAAAAAGTTTGCACAAAAGTGAGAAAAGCGCAGATATTTTTAATTTTAATGATACAGCTTATCAATTTAAAATGTAGCGGACAAAACCCGATCAAAAAAATTTAAAAAAATAATAATATTTATCTTTTTGAAAAAAGGTCCATGAATTTTAAAAAGTTAGCATAAAAGTCAGAAAAGCGGAGATATTTTAAATTTAATTAAGTAGTTTATCAATTTATCGCGTAGCGGACATAACCTTATCACAAAATTGTAAAAAATCAACATATTAATTATTGACAATATGTCTACTAACTTTATAGATACTTATCACACCCGTTGTCTTGCAATGGGTCGGAAAGCTAGTTTTAATATCAAATATATTACCTACTTCCACAAAATACATTTTTAATATTTTTTATTTGTAAGTTTGTAATACTGATATGAAAATTGTAAATATTTTTGAATATTGTAAATGGTAGATTTATTTACTATTATTCTTCTCATTCTTCGAATTTATATACATTTATCAATCATCTTTTTAACTTCAGTTCAAAAACCGTTAGATGCGAGAGTAGAGAGATTTGAGAGCCACTGCATCTGCATCTCTTGATATTTGCAATAATTTACGTGCCAGAAAATCAAAATCAAAAACAACTCATTACATTGATTTTTTCTGTAACTGCTACAAAGTTGCAACGTTCGCGCGTGGAGACGGTCGGAGTTAATACTCTCATTAATCACACACGGGCCCGGGAGGAGAATAATTAAAAATGTTTAATATCTATAAACGTAATTAGGTTATGTCTAGATCAGCAATTAAATCTATACCAGCTATAAATATAGATAACATGTCATAAAGTTGACCGTGAAAATTATACTACCCGTGTACGAGTTCAAGTATCTTGTTATTATAATCGGGTGAATTTGGAGGTCTCTTGATCTATCAATTTTTTAAATAATTGTATTGAAGCATGTAAGGTTTAATTATACTTACTGCCCCTTCTTGAATACTCTTTTTTCTTCTTACGCCAAATTCTATTCTAATTCTTCTTCTATTTACTTACCTTTACCAGTCAACTGTACACATTTTATGCAATTGTATTCAGTCTCAATTTACTCAGTTGCAGACCTCATCGTGATCAAATCATGGCTTAAGTTATTATTAAAGAAAAAAATGTAATAACTTAAATGTTGTTGGACAGAGTGTATATGTCCGTAGCTAAATTGGTGGAAGACGCTTGTAAACTCAAACTAATTTTTTTTGTAATACCATTGAAGTCTGCTACAGACCGGATCGTTATATGTATATATAATTTAACTTATATGTATCTAATTCTTAATTATCATATACTTTGAATTTTTTCTAATAATTATTTTTGCAAGGTGGACATTTTTGATGTGGTTTGTAATCTCAAGTTCCCAAGGAAAGTCAATGACTAGTTGTTGCAATGCTGACATCGGTAAAATAGTGAGAAAAGTAAAACACGTGTACAAAAAAAAAAGTTGCAACATTCACAAATAAAATTAGAATGAATGTAGCTGCAATTCGAAAACAAGAAAATAACTGATACGCATAGTCATAAAGCTATATAAAACTACGTATGTTTTTATTTGGGTTTAGATAGAACACTAAATAGAAACCATAAGCCTTGTTATTAGACAACACTTGAAGGGTTGCCATATGTTCACGTTTTAACTTTGACAGTTCATACATTATTTGCAGAATATTTGTTTCTTGTAATAAACAAAAATAACTACATACGAGTATTATGAATTTCGGATGACTTAAAGAGAATACAAATTTATAGTCGATATTTAATAACTATTTTGCCCACTAGACAGCGCTAATTGTCAAATGTCTTGGTTGTAAAATTATTTTCTAGGTTATGTGACTCTAATGTCAGTGGTTGATGATAAAAGGGCCAATGCTAATTTCCAAATTTTGGACCGAGATGAAAGATTGAGAGAAATGCATTTAAAGGTCTTATCTAAAACTAGTTTAATTTCAATTGATAAAATGCACAATGTCTGTTTCAATTTTAACAGCAAAAATAAGGATATGTTTGCAAAGCATCTTATTATGTATTTCCTGTTTTGAAAAATGTATTAATTTGAAGAGCAAAAATGACATTGGCTCTTTTATTATATATTATTTTTATATAACATAACATGAATCCAATATACTCGTATTTAGAGCAAATATATTACAAATGAAATGTTTTTGAAAATTTTCTGTATTTAAGAAGTACCTCCTAAAGGTTATACTTCCATTTATACAGTAAAAAAAAGAAAAGTGATTTGCAATTTGATTTTTATTTACATTTCATATTTAAACAATAGCTGCAATTGATTTTGCTTAATCTGCTAAATTTTACTAATATACATACACATTTATTTATATTACAATTTAATAACTCAAAGTGAATCGAGCGAGTGCAATGAAATAAAATGACTTTCATAAAATAAGTTTTTATTTATTGAAATAGATATAGAGATATATAGATAGTATATAATAATTAATATTCTATAAATAAAAGAAAATGTGATTTGTAGTTTAACAAAATAACATATAGTTTAGTAATAATTTTCATTATTATATTCATATATTCTTAGACATTTATTTACTCTCAAAATTATCTCACTCATTGTAAAAATTTCAGTGTTAAAAAGTAGTGGTGTAGAGTCCATAATCGAGCGGGATTGGTGGGGTTGCGTTTTATAATTTTCCAAATACTTCTTTATTATTCCATTTGAAATGACAGTGACCTCATATTTCGTTTCAGTGATATTTTCACGTATTTGCATCCTCAAATGTCGTTGTCCCAAATCATTGCGTCCTAAAAGATATCCAACATAGTGAGAATTAACCAGTACTGCAGGACAAACGGGGCACTTGTCCCTCCTGGTTTTTAAAATTTACATTATGTAAAATGGAATATGTAACTAGTTACAATGCATGTACAAAACAATAAGAAACTATTAAAAAATTACCTAAGAACAAATTCAATTTTTAAAATTTTAACTTACTAGTTCCTCCTCGGATTTCTTCTTTTCTCTCGAGGCATCTGTGTTGGTGCAGATTCCTGGGCTGTATCTTCTAAAGTCCATGCCTTCATCCGGCTCTGAAAATAACAACTCTATAAATAAACACACAAAAAATGAAAAAGAAACGGTACGTTATCCTAGTATTCTCAACCAGTGACATTAAATTACATATTTGACTGTCTTAATTCCTCTACATCTCTACTAAACTCTCTTAATATCAATTTTGAAGCGATGTCAACCCTTACGTCAATAATGATACTGCAATTAAAAGGGATGATCCGTGATTAATGCTCCCTTCGAAATAAAGTCTCGTATCCACATTTAATAAATGTTCCAGAAAGCTACAAGACCGGACGAGTTTACTCCTCTGTATGGCATTCTACTATTTTGTAATAATCAATAAAATATTGTATTTTAAACTTGTTTGCTCTCACATGCAAATTTATTGCACGCAAGGATGGTCACTAAACAATGGATACATGCATTGTAGTTAATTAGGAATATGTAAATATACAGTAGCGGACTGGGTTTAAACATATTGGTTCTTAGAAGACAAAAGGCCCACCTATAATTCGTTGTAATACCGCTGCTAATATTAGCCAATTTAGTAGTTGTGTCATTATTTTTATTGCATGCTTTTTAACTTGTGGAGAAAGGTCAAAACGATGAAAAATGCATATTTTCGATAATGTTTTTTGACGACACAGTTTATACATAATTACTTCTATAATTACTACATGATAAAATGACATTTGAAGAATACTTTGTGAAATTTTCATAAATAAATGAGGCATTGACAGCGAATCTCCGCAGACGTCAAAAAAAAAAAAAGTAACATTGCGGTGCCACTCATAACTCATCAATGGATTTCCTGAAATCGAAAAACTAAAATGATTTCGTTAGCTGATAAGTTTCTGCAGGTAACGCTGTCGAGTTTCATGAAAAAAAAATCAGAAACTTTGTTATTTTAAAATACGTTAAAATTAAAAAAAACTCAACAGCGTTACCTCGTCATTTATGTAAAGAAAGAGTGTGCAAAATTTCAAAAGAATCGGTTCAGTAGAATTTGAGCTAGAGAGGGCATCGACTCTGAAAAAAGCTATGTGTAAGAAACCGCATTTAAAAGTTTCAAAGTAACACGAAAAGCAGACCAGAGAGGTGAAGACTTAAAACTCTATATCTTCGACAGTTTTACTCCAATCGACTTCAAATTTTCACATAATAAATTTAGTATGTACATACATTCATGTAGGTTCATTTTCTACCTCTCACATAGAAATTGTAACGCAATATGTACTAATCAACTTACTAGAGTACTGCAAGCTAATTCATGCGTTACATTTCTAGCTGGGTGCTTGATAAAGAAACTTCTTTACATCCGGTCTCAATTCCAATTTTGATGGATGTAATAAAATGTAAATATAAATATTTTTTTTTCGAGTGTAGATTTTACAGCACGATGATTGAACAATCTGAACTCAAAATAAATTAAATATAAAATAAAGAAAAAAGCACAATTGAACTAAATCCATCTCCAAGGGTAGTAAACCATTTCAAATCAACAATTATATTTCCAGCATATCATAAATAATTTAACGGTTTCGCCGTTTTTCATTTGTAGTGCTAGCGCTATTGATTTATCATTATTCATAATTTGAAGAAACCCCAGTTAAAGTCTCTAACGAACCGGACGCTACTGTTATGTATATAGATTTAACATTAGCGGCTGAAAGGGTTGAGCAGTTCAAGATTGGTACTAAAATATCAAATGGTGGATGTCAGTGGTGCCAAACATTACTATATAGCTTCATGCTATTAAAGAAGTAGAAGTTCTAAGTATATTCAAATACTAGTAATGCTCAACTTTATGTTGCAATATTTCAGTAACGACACGGTCAATCATTTTCGTCAGGGTCAAAAGTGTCACTTTACTATCAGCAACTTTTATTAGAAAAAGTACCGATTTATTTTATGTTAAAAATAGAAAATTGGAGCGCGTCAAATAAATGTGCTTGCATTTATCCATTGCCTCCGTTTAAAATTTTTCTCAAGTCTCACACGATCAATTAACATTACCATGACAACTACCTTAAAGAATAATTGCTCGATATTAGTTCGCAAAGTTGGTTATCCCTGCTGCAAAGATCATTATGTTTATTGATGAAATAATATTTTTAACGTCAAATTCTAAGGATAACGTCAACGGCAGAGTGACGTCAGTTATATAAAAAAAAAATACCAGATATAAACTGAGAAAAAGCCTGTCCGGACGGGCTTATACCTGGTATAAATTTTATAACAGGTTTATTTGTAAAGCGCTAAGAATTAAAATGACTAAATTTACTATTTTAATTGCTATATCTTCTGTAATATTAATAGTACAAGAGTTTGATCATCTACAAATTACGTCACATAAATTTCTTGGTTTTTTAACACCATTGTCACGTCTTGTCACACAATGTGAATCCGCTATTTCCCTGTTAAAAGATATATTTTTTACTTTTATTTTATTTTTAATCTTGTTTTTTATTTTATTTTAAAGTAGATGTGACGTCACCAAACTTGTGTCCCTTCTTCTTCCTCTGCATGTGACGTAATTAAATGCACATTTGCGGTCCAGTATCAATACGTACAGTTTAACACAATTAGAATTAGAAAAGACAATTCCTAATAATGAACCCTTTTCGATTTACCTAAATTTGAAACGGAAATGTACATTTAATTCCTCTAATTGCTGTGGTATTCTTCGTGCATTGTAGATATATTTAAGGGTTGCGAGTTACAATTAAGGGTTAAATTATTTACACTGTAAATAGGGTAAAGGGCTAACAAGTTCACCCGCAATAGGTCAACAAGGCGTAAAAGGTAATGCGGTAGCGCGGTACAAGTTTAACTTTAATTATTTGATTTTTCAATTTAAACATACAACCCGTTACCCGTTACCCGTTACAGGCGGGCGAATGTTTACTTCAATTATTGAAATATGTTGATTTATCATTTATGCAAATTGGCTGCTTTGTTAAAATATCTAATTAATAAACATGTTTGTACTTTAATATGTAACTTGTGTGTGTGTCTGAGGGTGGGAGTGGCGGGTGGCTCTATGTGATAGTTTATTTTGATAAAACATTGACAGCGCAGAATTATGGATATAGAGCCAATTTCACCTACTGTTTTAGTTTCGAGTTTTATTTTAAATAAGCATAGGCTTAAGTCTCATTCCCACTCACTGTCTTGATATTTAATTTACTGTTTTTATTTAATATTGTAATTTCACATTTGTGCTTTAATTTAAGTTTAGTTAATTTAGTTGGTACGTATGCATGGTTGGTAATATAAATTTTGCCAGTTCGACAAAATTGTATGTCAAATAATTAAAATTGCTATTTTTAATAACAATTAGTAATAGAAATTATTTTCACTTCTATATTTTTCAAAAACTGACATTAAACTTCTTTTAAAAGTAAATCCTACTGCATTTTGACAGATTGTCACATTTTGGGGGATATAATATAATATAGGATTTCTTCATTTAATATTTTCAATTTAAAACATTGGACTTTGTAGGGTTCTAAAAAAACTAAGCAAACTTAAAAAATAAATTAAATTAAAAATGGTACTGTGAATGACTACGCGTATTGCTATATGCAAAACTATTTAAATTAAATATAAAATTAAATTAAAGGGAATGATACTTTAGTGTGTATACATAAGCAGTATACCAGTAAAAAATTCTTTATTTAATATAATTATTTTTATTTCTTTATATTTCGCAAATTGAAACCTATGCTGAAGATTAAAACATAAAATTAAAACTAAACTCACTAGGTGAGAATGGTCTTACATACATCTCAGATAGAACATGTAATGCAAAGAAATTTTAATAAGCTAGCAAATGAGAGATTACACTGCAGGATAATTTAACTATAAAATAAACCTTGGAATTAGCTTGTGGCAAGTTTACAATTTTCTACATTGAATACATGGACGTCTAAGACAAGTATTTGTCACGCTATAAGCCTCGTGCGTAGAATATTATAATTATTTATATAATGAAGATATCATTATCTAATTAACCTTAAAATTTAAGAAGTTGATAAAAGTTTGAAGCATTTCCCATGGAAGCAATAAAAATTTATTCACTACCTTCCACTAAGTTTAAAGGAATAGTCTATTTTAAAATATCAAATTTCATTCCAAAAAATTCATTTCACATTCATTTATTGATATACCGAGGTAGAAAATGAAACTTGAAATTAGGTTACAGCAAACTAGTCATGCACTGTAATCCAATTTCAAGCCTGGAATTAGTTTGTGGCAAGCTAGGAAGTACTTTTACGAGTTCTATATGTACATGGTATGTTTCATTAATGCAATAGATGGGTAGTACATTTCCATTAAGATTTATATTTGTATTTTTTCATTATTTATTATAAATTTGTAAATTATTATTACGTCACTATCACTATACTCGTACACTTAAAAAATATGTAAAATGTAAATTGGTGGGGGAAGGTGTTTTATATACATCCAATACAAAATTACAGTAGGCGTGGACACAGACTCCTCCTACTCTCTAAAACACTTGCGCAAGATTTTCTCTACTATTTTGTCATTCTTAATCGAGCTCTCGGGTAGTCTGTATCGGAAAATTCGCGAGGAAAACGTTCTCTGTATATAATATTATTTGTATACATATATACATATATATGGTATATACTATTATTATTTTTAAGTGAAAATTTTTCCAAAATTTCGTAGTTTTAGTTTTTCTAAATTCTTGTGGTGTTCATTTGTGACTATAATTAGTAATTATTGTAATTAAATAAATGTTTATTTATGTTTGATGTCAATTAATATTTTATTGAAATTTGTGAAAAAGGTGATCAAAAAATTTGGATTATGTGTTGTTAAATTTTCGAAAAATCTAAACCAAAAACTGTTAAAAATGCAAACCGTAACTCGTGAAGAAGGAATTGAAGATGACCATTTAGCTGACGAATATGTGCAAGAATTTGTGTTGGATCATTTGGAAGACACTGCAGTGAAACGAGAAGACGTTATTCGCCAACCAAGGGTGATACATTGGGAACAAAATGAAGATAGTCATCCTGATGTCCCAATTATGCCTCGCACTGCCATGCATAGGGTGCAATGGGCTGTTGAAGATGACAGAAGGTTGCACACGTTGTCTCCTTACCATCAGGGGCCCCAGATTGTTCACCAGGGGGGAGGCCAACAAGCTGTCTTGGTTAATATGTCGATGATGAGTAACGACCCGGCAACTCCTCCAGAGACGCCTCCTTGCGTTCAATCGCCAGTTCCTAATGTTGGAAGATCCGCAGGTTGGTTCTTGAGCTAATCTTCTAAATACCAGATTCCACACTTCCTAAATTTTTCGCCTCTTTTTCGCGGTATATTATAAATCCTGAACTAAATCTTCTTACAAAGTTTGATAAAGTGGAGATAAATTTCTTTGCATTTTTTTTGGAACTCATCTTCTAACTGCTGAATAACAATATCTTTTAAAAATTTTGTTTTGAAAAGAATACAAATTTAGTTACATAGAAACTGACATTGCTTTCAATCCAAAATGAATTTGAGAATAATTTTTTATTTAAATACTAAAACGTTTAAAAATATTTTTTTTCTACTTTATTCTAAATTTATTCTTCAGATATCTAACTTCAATTTCTTTCTTTATCTTCCATTTTTTTGTATTAAGATTTATTTATCAAAGAGCTGCTTTCGATTCTCAGTTAACTGAGGTTTATTATAAATTTTGGTTCAGACTTATGTTTCTCACACATATTGGTTATATTTTTCTTTAGTTAACCGTGGTCTCAACTTTGCTAAACCTAAATTGCAAAAGATCATTTTTTAGTTTAATCTTCAGTTATGCCATTATTAAATTTTAATTGAGAATTGAGAAAACAGCCCTTAGCATAATCTGCTTTTTTCTGATTAAATAATTTGTTGCATAATATGTAAACTAAACAAATCTTTTCAAGTCACTAAATAATTAAATTATCACAAGTGAAGTGGCAAAAACTTTATATTTGTTTGGAGCTTAAAGCTCTTGTTATCTCCTTCGGAACATATTTTGTTATTGTTAATGCTATTGATATGGCCGATGATTTTATGTAAATCATTGAATAGAAAATGTTTACACTATGATCTATTTTTATAAACGTTTTTTACGATATGTTTCAGTCAAAACTTTTAATGATTTTTGTAGGGATCTTTGATAACATATTTTTTAATTTTTTCTGATTGTATTCATAGTAGTTTTGAGGAGGCTATGACCGAAAGCCATGACTCGGAAAAAAATTAGATTCCTTTCTATCTAGTGTAAATTTGCCACAGATTTTATTCTATACAGTGAAACTTGTCTTGTCTTGACCAAGTCCAGTTAATTTTACCTTCTCTTACTCTCTTCTTATTGTTTTACTTTGAATGCCTACTTTAATGCTCTAATTAATAAATCAAACACGTAAACAAAATGAAAATGTGTGATAAATTCTATATTAAAACTATGAATTTCACACGAATGAAATAATACAAATGCATGACCAAATTTGTTTCAAAAGATATTTTTAAACTTACTTAAAAACGTTAGAAAAAAGCATTTTGTCGAAATGAGATATAAATTGATTCCGACTTTCCTGTATAATTTTCAAATGTTAGGTTAGCCTGGCTTGACACGACATTGTACTGCCCGTTTTTTTGTAGTATAAACCTTATCGAATAAGCAGTGGCGCATACATTTTATATAGAACCATTCAGACGACGTTTGTACTGCAAAAAAACGAACACGTATATAAAATGTTGAGCCACTGTTTATTCGATAATATTTGTACTGCAAAAAAACGTGCAGTACAATGCGGTGTGAACCTCTAACTTCAAATTTATTGTGAATCAGTGAGGCAGAAAATAGTTTAAAAAGCAAATAAAAATATAGTTGTTAATTTCGTTTTGCATTATCCCCCTAAAGAAATACAAATAATATGCCTTTTACTAGACCACCGACGACTAAGTTCTCAGCGTTTACAATGTCAGGGCCTTATCTAAGGGTACTCTACCGCTATGTAAACACATAATCAATTAAACATGATAACAATCAAACTCTAATAATACAACTTTGGTCAGCTTATCGAACCCTAAGATACAGCAGGTCAACGTCTAGCATTAAATTTATTATATATTTATATACCATTTATGTAGCAAATACATTTAGAAGTAAAGATATATGTAATTGTTACATAATATGTAACAATATATGTTATTATGTATAAGGAAATATTTATCAAAATTTAATTTTTGTAATTTATGTATTTATTTTGTTTGTAAATAATTTGTTCTATTTTTTCCATGTAATTTCTTATAGATGTTTTTCAACTCCTTCAACTCGTTGGCGCAATTCTTCGTTTTAACCTCTGTAAATCATTATGCAGGCTCCCATTAGTGGTCGCTAAATCATGTCTGTCCTGAAGAAATATACCGACTCGTACTTATAAGTTTATTATTGAACAATGTCGATAGTAAATGTGATTTTATTATTACTTATGTATTATATAATGAATTGTTTTATTAAAAAACGAACACTTAAGAAATATTATCCAATTTCTTATGTTATAGAGATGAACTTATGTATATACACTAGTGTTAAAAAGAGACAAAGATATTCCTTTTTTAATTTTGGATTGAGCAAACACTCGTGCTAAGTTTCCAAACAATATTCTATCCTGTCTAATTGAAATCAATATGAATCGAATTTCGATTTTGATTGATAAAGTTAGATCTTATGGTGAAACAAATCCGTCAAAGATTGATCTGAATTAGACCAGTTGAAATTAGTTTAAATTAGGTAACGCAAAGCCGGGTTTTAACTAATTTCTGACTGGAAGATTTGCATAATCTGTAGTCAGTGGCACCGTATGCTGTAGACAGTGTACCGTATTATGCAAATTTAGGATCTTGATAAGAATTTAAAGATTAACCAGACGGTAGTTTTCCTTCCCTAAAAGATTTAGTTGAATATCCCCACCCAACTAGTAATTAAAACTTAAAATCAAATGCCATTCATCCAATGACTTTTATTTTCTCCAGGGATAATGGAAGACATGATGTGGCTCCCCAATTCCCTCCGTCAGGATCCTCAACAACCTCTCGATCTCCGACCTCTGCATTGTAGTGCTGTGACAGATGAGTCATGGGACCGTCTTCCTCCACGAGATTACCACCTCCAGCATCACTACGACGTAAACATGCTCCACAATAACCAACATCATCAACACCTGCACCAACAGAGACCTCTATCAACATGCAGTGGAAGTAGTGCTTTGCTGTCACCTAGAAATTTAAACAGTGTAGGAAGCGGATATAGCACAGATGATATGTTGAATGACGATCTGCTAATGTCACTCTCCGTGAGAGAGTTAAACAAACGTCTTCACGGGTGTCCAAGGGAAGAAGTCGTTAGATTGAAACAAAAGAGGAGAACATTGAAAAATAGAGGATACGCACAAAATTGTAGAAGTAAAAGACTTCAACAAAGGCATGATTTAGAGTCAACTAATAGAAGTTTGCATAATGATTTACAAAGGTTAAAAATGGAATTGGCTAGGGTCTCACAGGAACGTGATATATTGAAACAAAGGTTGCAAATTCAGGGTCAACAACGTCCATCAGCTGATTTACATTCTGATGGACATAGTTCTCCTGAGTTTTATCTATGACGGCAACTTTCTTCTTGTAATTATCAGCATCGGTCATCCAGGTATTAATTTGTCGACATTTTTATTTGTAACTCATTTATTTTTATGAATTTACGATTTACTATATTATTTGGTTATTTCCTATCTCGCTATTTGTTACACTTTTGTATTTGATGGTGCATTGTGGGAATATAGAAATCGTACCATAACGAAAATCATTTAATCCTGTTCAATATTCGTCACATTGGTTGATACTTTTGTTCATCAGCTTTCATTTTTGTTGTAGTCGAACATAATTGTTACGCAACCAAGCAAAATAACTTGGCAACATTTTGTTCGATCTTTGACAAAACTAAAATTGAAAAACCGTTTTTAATCTAGAAATATCAGGGTGTTTTTTAACGACGCTCTTTAATATGTTTGAATTTGTCTAACTTTATTAAAGGGCATCATTAAATAATTACAGAATGAAGATATACCTAGTAAGAAGGTAGTCTCTTGACAGGATAGACGCTATCAAAAATAGCTAGAATAATAAACGCTTACAAAAAGTCCTATATTTTCAAAATTAAGCTATGTAAGGTTACCCAAAACTATCAGTGGATCTTAAATAAGTATCTAAATAAATTACATACCTTGAACCAGGCGTAACTAGCCTAACGTAAAAATTTTAGGACTTTGAAAAAACGTCAGAAGTTTACCACCTCTCCCACCGCCCACAAACTACCCGTAGTACGATTTTCTATATTTTCCAAAAGTCAAATACAAAAGTAAAAAGTAATTAAATAATTTTGAGATTTACTTTTATAAGACATAGTTTTTTAAATTAATTTTAAGTACATGCATAAAAAGAAAGTCCGTAAGATTTTTAAAATATATAATTATGTAATAAATAAAAATAAAAATTATTATATATTATCATTTTGTAATATAAAAAAATTAATTTAATTAAATGAAATACAGTTTTAATATATTTATATGCCCAATTATTATTTTGTTCATAAATATTTTGCTAAATTCGCCTTTCAAATTATATTTTAGTTATAAATCTTTGCCAAAATTAATTTAATTAGAAAATATATATTGTAAGCATATAATTATATTGTACAACTAATTTTTATAAAAATCGATTTAAGGTAATGCATGTAAAAAGAAAAATACACAAAAATTCATATCTAAATAAAATAAAATAGGCGTTAATTTTTTAGCTAGATAGAGATCTTTTTTAAGTTTTTTTTAATTAATATTTATTATGTTAATTACTTTTAAAAAGTTCAAAAATTATTTAGAAATATTGATGGAATTACCAGGTTACACTGGAAATACCTCCTTAATATACAAAGCTCAGACCGACTTCATCAAAGAAGGTCGTATACATTGCATTCCTCTTTTTATACTACCAAAATAAATCAACAAAGTTAGGCCATTTTTCCACCGCTAGAGTGGGTCACCCCTCAAACGAATGTTAGGTTTTAATTTTACTTGTTTAATCATTTTGTACTGTTAATTTTATTTCTAGTATTAAACAAATAATAACCCGTTAAACATAACTCTGTAACATTTACGTAAAATGTAGTTCTATAAACGTAACCAACATATAGATGTTACGTAAACGCTACATTCGTGTTTATCGGGTAACTAATATTGATTTCATAATTTCTATGCGAGTATTTTGAGTGTGTATATAATATGTATAATTAGGACATATTAATTATGAAATTAAAAAATAATTAAAATTAATTCCAAATAAAAAGAAATGGTTGTGTTTTTATGAATAATTTGTTATTAGTGGTTACAAAAGTTATTATATAAAAAAAAATAAAAATAATTAATTACAAAAAATGGTAAAATAACAAAAAATATATTGAATTACATGTAAATAATTATAAAATTATTATTGCAAAAATTATAAATAAACTTAATAAATTTAGAATATATAATTAGATATGTGTTTCTAATGAGTTCTTTATCGTGCATGCTATTCCCCCTCACCTTATTCACCTTAACCATATTCCATAGATCAGGGCAGTGTTAAGATTAAGTCGGCTCCAGACGATGCGATGAATATTGTGTCAAATATTGTAAGATTGACATGGCAAGTTTCCTACTACACGATGGAACGAATGTTTGATCCGAATGATTTATTTATTTTATTAATTTGTTGATATTATTGACACTAATACAGTTTAACAAAAACTTTCTAGTGTAAAACCTTCCTTTGTTGAACGATTCGTGCAGCATCGTATGACATGTGAATCAAGTGTGTGGTGGGGGTAGAAAAATCCTTTTTGACACGGTTCAAACACCGACAACAGTCCGAACTTCTTCTAACGTTGGACACATGACATTGGATACACTTAGTTCGGCCGCACGATGTGTCCAACTCGTGCTCGTAGCATCATTTGGAGCTGGCTTTATGCAAATGACCGTCGATATCCTACTATGATTACAGTTTTTATGGTGCCACGGCATCGTATATGAGTCTACACCGCTGCCTAATGAGCTTACGACATAATTCTTAAGGAATTATACTCATACTTTGATAATATAGCACTAGGATGATGATCAAATCCAAGGATACAGCAGTCCAAGTATAATGCTCTCCGTCATTGTGCCTTTACCAGTTTTTTAAAAGGCCAACATTTTTAAATAAATTTTCCAACATTTTATTTGAATTATTATTGTTTTTAGTTCTTACGTTCAAGTCAATTTTATCCAGTGTAAATTTAAATAATATCCATATGTTTAATCGATAATTTATATTACTTAATTTTTCAGTCTACCATCTAAAATCGTCCATTGTTTACGAACGCAATTAAAAGTTACAAAACAATTAAATCAACATAATTCGCTTAATATAAGTAGTCTCAATTTTACTTCCGTTGTTCTATTCGTCGTTGTATACGTCGGAAATAGTTAATGTATATTGATATAGTAGTGTCAAGTTGGCGTGAAGTATAAGATGTTATCTAGAATGTAAAAACAATTACTCTCTCTTCTAATATTTCTGATAAACCAGTTCTATACACAATGCTATTTCAATCATTTTTCTTTTACTATTATTAATTCTAAATTATAAATCCTTATGCATCAATAGGTTATGGGCCCAGAACGCTTCTAGTTTGTCCTGGGCAGAACAATAAGTGCTTTATTACATAGACTGTCTAAACTCTAAAGACAGTTTCATCTCTAGTGTAAGATGCATAAACAACAGGACAAGATAAATGTAAAATTGAATCTACAATTGATTTGAATTTCAGGCGCAGTGTACACGGAAGTCAGCAGGTGAAACAATGCAGCTACAAATAAATGAACAGTGTTGCAATGCGTGGTCTCTAGTTGCGTCATTGATTTAAAAATATTTATTTAGGTGTTGTCATTAAATTAAGTATTACGAGTACCTACCATAACAGCGGCCGACCTTCTGTTGTTGCTAAATGTTTAAATACATGTGTCATTTATTGAGAACGACGCAATTAAGTAATGCGCATGTTCACATGTTAGGAAAATTACTTTTAAAACGGTTCTGAGTCTTCCGAACATTGGTCGTGATCGAACAGATCTGATTTATATGAGTGAAACATTTTACGAATCACTTTTAAAAGAATATTTCTGAACTATAAATAAAAATTAATAATAAAATTCAGGAATACTCTTTTAAAAGTGATTCGTAAAATGTTTCACTCATATAAATCAGATCTGTTAGATTTTCGGGTTCTGATAGATTTAAATAATTCTACCCTCGATTAAGATTAACTTAAAACTCGAACAGTGATTCTTATTTGTCGAGTTATTTATTTACAAGAACAAAGCTTTTAAATATTTAAGAATGAGTCATCCGCAATGTTGTGTAAGAACTTTAATTAAAATATTATTACATTTGTACCGTTTTCCTGTTACAAATATTTAATGACCCAGTTATTATTTATGCCCAAATATTACAAAACATAATTACGCACGTGTATTTGTTACGCATCTTTTGAGGCGAATGCACATTGGACACAGGACTGCCTTAAGACAATTTCATTTTTGTCTTAGAAAAATAAACGATGTGTTTTTAACACATTAAACAAACAGAGACAGCGCTAACAATTTTATCTTAAGACAGACTTGTCGCAAGTGTGTACCTTGTTATATACAGTATGAGAACAATAATTCTTGTACTTTCAAGAAAATATATATATTTTCGAGTAGTTCTTGCTAGCTTAACCAATATACTCATAAACAACAAGAGCGACAAAATTGTAAATGTAACTAATTAGCGGCAAAAAAGTAGCTCCTTTAGGCAAAGGCGGCCTTAAAGGGGTAGTAAGCAGGGCAACCGCTCAGGGCCTCGCATTCTTGTGCAACAACCCAAGTAGAAATATTCATTACTATATATATATTTGAATCTCGCGCCTCGCTTTTTAGAAATCCCACTAGAATCACTGCGTATATATTTCAAGACATTCATGTGCCTTAGTTTATCATCATTAATGTTTGTCATCTTTTTGCTTGTTAACTTTTATAAAACTTTTAATATAAAATTTTATTTCTCGTCAATTATCATCAAAAATTACATAATTTACATAAATTATACAAAGAACAAGTGCCTCGCAAAGATCTACTGCCCGAGGTCTCGCAATGGCTAAGGCCGCCCCTGCCTTTAGGGCATGTCCAAAATTACTATGCTATATTTACGAAAATTAAATATTGTGACCAATTTTCGTTAACTTCGATTCTTCTAAGGCTTATATTTTCTAAATTAGGATATGTAAGTTTACCCAAGACTACCGTATTTTCCTTTAAATTCCATATTTAGGAGTTGACCAATTTAGAAAATATAGACTATATACAAAACAGGGTCTAAGTTTTAGTAATAAGTAGTTTGTAGCGAAGCGATATGTTGCTTGTTGCAAGTTGAACATTCCGCAGATTTCTCCGGATATAGGACATACGATCCAGACTGGTGTTTTATTTTGCTGATTCTTTACTTATTACAAAGAGAGAGAAAGAGAGGCAGTAGCGGATGTTAGTTCTCAGACGAGACCTATAAAAACATGAGAATTTAAATATAGTAAGTAAAATACAGATCTGGGAATGGTTTCGCCATTTGTAGCCGATAAAATAGACATTTCATATGAACGACTGTAAGCAACTGTTTGGGTTTAGGTGTCTGTTTTTTATACATTTAAGTTAACACCCAAAATTAATATGTATAAGTTTGCTTGATATTTCGTTAATAAAACTATTGGTAATTAATTAATCCTTTATTGAAAAAATACTATTGCGAAAATGAATATGCTTTTATAAACTATAAAATGAATGAATGAATAACTGAAAACAAATGATTCTAGTTAATGTGATTTACAAAATTACAAGGTGACTAAGATAATAAATAAATTTGATAATAAAAGAAATTTATAAATATTTAATAGAAGGTAAATATTTATTTGTTTCTTTAACAGCAACTGCATTGTAAATGAAGTCTTTTATGACAAAAAATCATACGCATCTTCAATATGATAGCAAAGCGACTCCAAATGTTTACTGGGCTATAATTATACAGAAAATAAATATTTATTTTTTTAATTTCGTGTTTAGAGCAACTGCGCCCTACGTCTTTAGAAATATGTTCGTTTCTTTCCACGCGCGCCGCGCCGCCTTACATTGTAGCAGTTCCATATCTCACGTTTTAATTCCCTAATAAAATCGCTGTTATGGCTAAGTCCAACAAAGTATCATTCCTAATCTGAACATAGATTACTATTGTTACAGTTGGTTGAAATTCTTGCTATTTAATCTTTGTTTATTAAAGTTTTGTATATAAATAACATTATCATTATGGCTCTGTAATGAAGGCAGTAATGTAACGTGTGAAATATGACGTAGAATGTACCATAAATCATTACCGGTGCCGGTGGCTTGACTATGGCTATGGCCATGCAGTGGTCACCACCACCTAATAAAACGAAATGAAAATAAAATTTAAAATAATATTTATTAAACATACTGCTTATGATATGTATGGTTCACAATTTAAGATAAATTCGTTCATTCATTAATTGCCACAGCTAAAAAAAATCTGAAACCTTTTTTAAAATGATTCGAACTTTAGTTTAATACGAAACTGGAATTATAACTGATAGCTATTATTAGGAGAATATTAATATAAAAAATTATTAAAAAATCTCAGCATCATATTTTGTAAATCTTGTCCCAAGGTATTCAAAGGGATTTCTACCTTAGACCCTGTATCAAAATTTGTTGAACACCCAAATGATGGGTAAAGATTTTTCACAGAAGGAACAAAGACCCTCGCATTGAATTAAAATAATTATATATTGATTATACGTTATTACTTACAATTATTATTCCTAGAAACTAAGCTAAGTACGGCTTAAGAGTTGAAGTGAGATTGTGGATAACATTTTACGAATGTTTGCTTACACAAGTTTGAGGTCCCTGTAGCCCTTATCATTGATACGGCTGATACAGTGGTAGCTACGCCACAATGCAAGTTTGTACGCCGATCTATCAGCTCTATCAGTATCTAGCTTCGAACGCCAGTGTGCTGATGCATTGAGCTACCCCGGCTGTTGATATTTCTTTAACTATCATCAAATATAATATGACCATATGCTGCCTAAATATTGTTTCTTGCTAGCTTATTACAAGCTACTTATGTTACATTTTCTACCTGGGTCTGAACATAAAAGTTGCCTTAATTTTTCATATATTTTTCATAGTATACTTGCTATAACTTTATTGATCAAGACGTGCCATTACGTTACATATAATTAAAACTATCCCATAGCGTTTCATATTATTTCTCCATAGTATTCATTTCAATTCCAGTTAACGATGTATTCATTTGAACTCTGGTAACAATAATATTTGTAATATAATTATAACATTGTGTACTCTTGGCCATACATTGTTGCACCAATGTAAATACGTGCTCATAATCAGACGATCCATTACATTAGGTTGGTAGGTTGGTAGGTATGGCGCAGTGGTTGGCACTATATTCATTACATAATATACCAATAGATGGCTCTAGTACCGACTGATAACATGAATGCAAATTTACTAATTGAATTGTTCATTTCGAAATACGTATTAATTGTTGTAGTTTACTACACGATATTATTGGTACACTGTTAAATTTATAATAGTGGAAATAACACTGTAAGTTTCAATTTTCTTTATAGTTTATATACTGAAGAGATTTCATCTAATTTGTACTATCTTAATTCATGTTATACGTGGTATACGTCTTAAGGTCGCAAGGTTATTAATAGAAAAAGAATACCAATTTAAAAAAGATAAAAACGAGCAAAAAAAAAATGGATAACGAGTACCAATATAACAAAATATTTAGAAGAAGGTAAACAGTTTTTACAGTAGGATTTTTTAATTTTTTATTGAAATATGTTATTTACATATAGTCGGATTTATCTAAGGGATTTTGACCAGGGATAGAATTCCCTCATAGAATTTTCTTTTGAAGGACAGAATTGTTATACTGATTTACAATTTCCAGCGATCTATAAAAATTCAGCCAGCGTATGTTTGTGCTCGCAAAACTCAAAAAGTAGTCGCTCGATTGACTTGACTCGATAACGAATATATTTTTTAATTTCATTTTCGTAATGTACATATATTTAAGTACACACACAGAAAATTTCAAGTAAATATCACGATTATTTTTGAAGTTATGTAAGTTGAAAAAAAAACGTTTTTTGTAAATTGTATGTAAACGTAATTTGTAAAACGTTTTTCTCAAAACGGTGTTTTCAAAAACGGTGACCAAGATAACTCGGAAACGGCTGAACCAATCAGTCTCAAATTTGAACAAAAGCTTCTTAAGTATATTTTTAAGAAATTAATCGAAGGTTTTATGTCACCGATAATTTTTTTTTATAAGCAATTTAGGGTCAATCAATTTGAGTTACTTAGACTAGATAGTTTCAAGCTAAATTCAAGGTTCGTATAGTATCTCTCTTATAGAAATTGTAACAAACACTCAGTGTGCAAGATTGAACTTGTAAGCGTATTACAAGCTAACTCAAGAGTTACATTTCTACCAGAGCATTATATTAATCTTTAAAATGTAAACTTTTTTATCTTAAAAAGACCTTACTTGTTGGTAACTGTGTTTAGTAGGTAATAATTTGTCTATTAGTTGTTGTACATTCTTTTATCACTCTTCTCTAGCATGCAGAGTTATGTATTTTATGCTTCTATATAAAAAGATATGAATAAGTAAAAAAATGACCTAAATTAAATTTTGTTCATGTTCGAGTACATCAGTATTAGAAAAGGAATTAAAACAAAAATGAAAATGTCACTTTAAAAATCAATATCCACTTAAAATACCATCTATATCACTTAAAAGGTAGACACATAGTACATAACACACACACACACATATATATATATATATATATATATATATATATACATATAAGCAGAAACCTGTTTATACTTATGTATACATAAACTATAACGACAGATAACTACCAGTTGTTGTGTGATGAAAAGGGCGTGGCCTAGTGGGTCAATTCGGTGGGTGGTTGTCCAATAACAGAACGTCTGAAAACTCGTTGGTATAACACCATTATATTGGTGGAAAGATGGAAAATGCGAGACAGGAAAATCGCGACGGCGCGAGTTCGCGTTACTGAAAATATTATATGTATATACATTTATATACATGCAACTACATTTTCACCGAGTACATATATGTATATACTCAGTACATATACAAAAGGAGATAGTACATGTATGTAAATGTCATATCAATTGAAGAAACTAATAAAAAATATTTTATTAGTGACAAATTAGAACATAAATTGCTCACAAATATTTCTTGCTTAATGATTGAACATTACGAACTGAAATTTGTTCATTTGTTCTCAAATTAAGTGTCTTCCTATTTTTATTTTCATTACCTGTTATTATGCTGCCAGTGGCCTCTTCTTTATAGTGAAATACGTAATAGATGTTTGAAGACGAATAAGCCATAGCTACTAATGAAATATATTCAAAAAATTATGGGTTTTACCCGCTCTATTTAGAACTAGATATCTACTTCATAAACTTGAAAAATACAACTATTAAAGCACATTAGACGATTTTTAAAATAACTATTTTTGAAAAAATTAGTGCCTAATTCATTTTTGATCCTTACTATATCTAAATATTCTCACTCACTCAAAAAATATATATATATCCTTATAAAAATAAAAGCAAAACTGCTACTGCTACTGATTCGCTCCTCCTGCTACTTCCTCTTGTTTCTACCCTGCTATTCCTTCTGTTTCCTCGCTCCTTTTCTCTATCTACGCTATCCATCTCTTCCCTTCAATAACTGCACAATATTCTTTTCGCTTTTTACCTTTTTCTCACATGAGAACATGATGTGCTCCAATGTTTCTATCTCCGATCCGCACACCCTGCACATCCTTTCTCGCTATTTGCCCAGTATCTGTTTCCTTTCTCCTCGTTTCCAAATCTGAATGTGGCAATATTTCTCATGTTTTTTGTGTCTTTTTCTCTTAAGTATTCTGGTATCTCTCTCTCCCAAATCTTTTTATATTTTTTGTTATAATTGCTTTTCTCAATTTTTTCCATTCTTTCTTGTTGTTGTAACTCTCTGTCTCTTCTCCTTAACTCCTTTTCCCCACTTGTGCCTTCTTTTTTTCTTCTCTCTGCCTCCTCTGTCGCCATTCCATTCATAATACTTCTTTTACTTTTTCGGGCCTCCAGATAAAAGGAACCTATTTTGTAATCTATTTCGTTAAAATTTTCAGAACGTCTTTAAACAGTTGTGCATAAGAGCGGATTACATTTACGATCGTCTAATACTCTTAAACGATAGATAGTCAAAGTTGTGAATCTTGTTAAAAGCCCAGTAACACTACATAGGCTACACCCCAAGGGCCCTCACAACAAAGTACTCACAATAATAAAATATATTATGTTAATATGTAAATTATGTTGACTGACAGTTAACATGAATAGATTCTTATTAATATTTGATATTAAACAATAAAATAATATAAAACAATGCAGTGATGCTAACAGTCCGTTATTAATATAATCCACTGTTAAACAATCCGTTAAATTTAACTCCAAACGCGCTCAAAGATGTTTAATTTCATTTCAACCAACGAAGTAAAATCATTGGAATGAATGATGCTATAAACATAAAAGACAAAAAGTTAAATTTTGAAAATCGAATTATTCATACACTATAGTTTGGTGAATTAAGCGAAATGCGGAGATGCAAGATACAAAATAGTTTCATTCGTTTTAAATACAACAAATGGGGAAACACTTTCGTGAGAAGAAGACAATATTAATTAATTATGAAGAGGATGGAAGGAGGAGAGACAGATTAAGTTTTAAGAAAGTTTAATGTGAAAAATAAGGTGAAATTTTGTTGAAAATATATGTCTCTCCTTTTTCTTTTGCTCTGTTGTCAAAGCTAGTTCAAAGATAGCTTTGATCCTAGTAAGCCTAAGGAATAGTTCAGGCGTAAGAATACGATGATAATGTTAGATTTTATTATTTCAATTATAAGTCAATCATATAACAATCATTTATTAATATTATTCTCTTAATCGAACTCTAAGTGATGTGTGTCCAAGAGTAGCCCGAACTGCGTAAGTAAGTCCTTAGACACGTGTTATGATCCAAAAGCCCCGAAACGGTTGTATTGGCATCTCAAATGGATGGGATCTGTTGTGCCCCAGTATCTCTGTCGTAGTTAAATATTGGTGGTATTCACAGGGCGAATAGCGCCAGAAATAATTAGAAGGTAACACTCGTAACTGTACCCAAAATTCCAAAAAAGGGCCATTTTTTGCCAACATTTTTGCAGGTAATATTTCTAAACGCTGCTAAATACAAACAAGGTAGAGCTGTGTAAAAAGCCCTTTCCTTCGATGCTATATTTTTTGATCCAATTGTACGCGTTAATCTTGTAAACCACTGATGTATCCCTGGGGTTTTGAATACAGGGGAGTCTGTTTGAACACCGCTTTGTAAAGGGCACCACCGTTCACGTTCACCACTGCGCCAAGTCAAGTGTTTAGAGACGCGTCGCGGCGTTCGACGTCATTACCATTAATCGCTAAGCAAAGCGTCGCACAGGACAATGATCTGATTTATTGTGTTAATGGTTAAAAGATTACAGATTTCGCAAGCGCGTTAATTTTGGTATCCTGTTGATGCTTTGATCTTTAATAAAATGTACTTAATCCCTTTAATAGGATATCTAGGTCGTCCGCACATGAGGCGACTGATTGCAAACTTTAGCCCCGAATCTGCCCGAATCAAATGAGAATGGAACTGTGTTGTTAGTGAGAGAACGAACGGGTATACGGGTAAGAGAAAACACACGGCACGAATGAAAGAAAACTGATTTCAACTGGTTTTGAGCATGTTTTGGGCGACTGTGTTTTTTGGTCGCAGGAAAAGGCTTTTGATGGTGACATCATGAGCAGAGATGTGCACATATACTTTTCAGAAGTATTTAAATATATACATATATACAAATACGACACAATAAAATCCTCTATTATGCTATTGTTAAAAATCGAAACACGGCTCGTTTTTGTTGGAAACTTCGTTGCTCGACTAGTTTGCAATCAGTCTACTCGTGTGCGGAGGGGCTTAATCTCAATAAATCTATAAGTATCTATACATGATAATATTCACTCCACAGAATCATCATTTCCTGAATATGTTTTACTTATTACAGACGCAAGTGCACTAAGTACATTCAAAATTAAAAACAAAAAACTGAAACATAGCAAAAAACGCAGATCCGAATCTTAAGTCTAATTTAAAGTTAAAACATGGAATTAAAACGTTTGTGTAATAGAAATTAAAATGATTTTATACATCATTTATATTTACGTTCTGAATAATTAATTATATTCTTCTTATTTAATTAGGTAAATAATTTCTTCATAAATAAAAGTATTAGATTACCTAACTATTGCGTCGTACTGTCCGCCATCTTGTATTCAAATTAAAAAATGCTGAGGTCATTTCCGATGCAATAACTTTGACTTTAGAGTAGAAACCTTCGCTTTGTTTAAATAAAAAATTACCTATTTGAACAATAGTTGAATACACTTTCTTTAAGTCTAAAGATTTACGCATTTAAGCGACCAGACCAAATGGAATACATGATTAATATTAAAGGTGCAACTGTTTATGAGACCGAGTGTCAAATTTTTCCGCCAGTGCTTGAGTATGGATAATCTGAACTATATTTCCAGAATGCAAGATCAGCATTTTTGCTTCGTTTCACATTTCATTTCAGATTTCTTTACAGGAGCTCGATTAAATAGTGAAATAAAACAATCATTTTGATTCAATATATTATATTTACGCTTGAAAAGGGAGATCAGAAATTTCAGAATGTGCTTTGAAAAAAATAGTCAGGAATTTTCGAGAAATAATTTTAACGAAAGGAGCCTTAGAGTGGTTATTAAGGACAGTAGTAGCTAGATAAACAGGAAATTAAAATAGATATATTTCCCGGGAATTCCCGACAGTACTTAGTTATTTGTAAGTGGATACAATTAAATTTAGCACGCAAGCAAGCAAATTAATATTATATTATAACAAAAGTTATCTTTAAATTAATGCAGGTCATAGGTTTAGATTTCTGCCAAATCAGTCTGTGGGTTACACCTGGTAACTTAAATTTCATTCATCTTTATATAGACCACTACCTCTGAGTACTATACACAACTTCAAACAGTTATTAATATATTACAAAAATTGTAGAAGTATAAAAGAAGAAAAGAAATAAATATATAACTAAAACTAAAGATAGAAAGAGATCAACATTTTATTTTTCTGTTTGTAATCATTCACCCATATGTTTTTCCAATAGAGCTACATCAGCAGTATCAGCACTAAGACTATTCTGTCCTTGAACTTGAATCAGAAGGAATTGATTTATCTTCGAGTATTGCATACATACATATACGTCTACTATACACGCATGCACAATTACGTAGTAGAATCACATGCAGAAATTTTAAAATAAACTTATAGACTAAAATAAACTTACTAAGCAACGCTTTATCAACACACGAAATTCAGATTTTTTCATTGTTTTGAAAATTAAAAAAGTGGCGTCACTAAAATGATAGTAACTTGTAAATTAATAGTCGAATTGTCATGAAATTTGACACATATTGTCTGAAGGTTGGTACTATCTAAAAATTATATAGAATCGCCATCGATTTTTCAATTGTTGATTGAAATTGATGTTAATAAATGTGTATTGACGTGTATTTTATTAACTATCTAAATGTTGACGGAGATATAGCAATTAAAAGTTTGAATTGTAGTTTTAGCGCTAGAAATGGTCGGCCATATTTGTATAACGTGAAATGGATTTTAACGTCACTTATTTGTTGAGTACGTCAGTGCTGTGGTAATGTTTTGTAGCTGTTGGTAGTCGAAATAATCCAGTGAAGTCAAAGAATAATAAGTTTTTATTTTATTTAATCCTGCTAAGGCAGACATAATATTGAAATTGTATTGTTCCTTGAAATAGCTGTAAATAATATTTGATATTTTGATATAAAAATACATATAGCAGAGATTTATGAGCTGTAAGGTTGATAGCCTGTAAACTAGCCAGAGTTCTATCTTGAATATGCTATGCTATCTCTTTTACGCTCTGTTTTATAAAAGAGATAGCAACTAGCGCTTGTGATGTCACATGCACTTGAAATGTGTACAACGTTCAATCCCTTTAATAATTAAAAAGACAAAATGACTTTTTTAATTGTTAATATCTCCTGAAATATAAGAAGTTATTAAAAAATAATTAGACATTTCAGGTTCTAGTAACCCACTTTATCAATATATAGTACAGTTTTATAGAAATTAAGACATAGGACACAAGCCCATTTGGTTTATGATTTGTAATTAGTAAATCCTAATTATTCCCGACAAAATAATACAAACCTAGTATAAATCTTTACTGTTTGAACCATTTTAGTTTAATAATCAATTACCCTTGAAATTGGGGTTGCCGCATTCGAATATTTCACACCAATTAGTCATAAGTACTTCCTTTACTTTATTTTCTACATGTCACTAAAATACTCTGAAAGTAGTCGTCAAGTAATCTACTGATATGAAATGATTATCCACTATTTTTATAATCTTTACAGTGTATATTTATATAACGTCAAAGTTCATTCATACTTTTATCGTCTTATCAGATAACTTTATACAATGTCATTTAAATGATAATTAAATTAGAACCTTACTACAATGTATCGAGATGTTTATATTTATTACATCTCTATTGACCTAGACATTAACCTGATGCATTCATCCTTTTAAAACACACTGCAATTGCCAGACATGGGTAGATATTTTTACACTCTCTGAATGCCTGACAATGTGGTGAAACTGAATAGATTATCTCAAGCTTGGACCAGTTAGCCTCAGTCTTTGCGTTATTAATTTGTGTATATCATCACTTTTCTAGCGAATTAGCTAGCCGTGTGATGCTTTCTGACTTTGGATTTTTTTCTATGTTTTTCATTTTCTATGTCATAGATTAATAAAAGGTCGATATAAAAGGAGGGTGTCACAAATAGGTTAAAGGAAGACCTACTAATGCGCAATTTTTATTATTAGAATATACGTCCAATGTCCTATTAAGGTGAAATGATACTTGGCCATTTTTGATTCGCGAAATATAGATAGCGATAATATAGCAATATTCATTTTCAAAACTTATTTTTGCAGTTCCAACTCATTAAAAGTCAGTGGAAGAAAGCTTAAAATATAGATACGTTATTCAACTAACTAATTGCAGCTTTAGAGTTTGATTCGCCTTTATAGTTACTTACATAAAACGATTTAAACACAAAAAAACATGGTTTTTTGATAATATTTAACCTTCTGTATAGTATCGCCATCTATATTTCGCGAATCAAAAATGGCCAAGTATCGTTTTACGTCAAGTGCATTTATCAACATATATTCCGTAAAACTTTACGTATAAGTTATTTATTACGGAACTTCAAATTTACGTAAATTACGTAAGTGGGAGATGCATACACTGTTATAAATTATTATCAATTTAGTAACTTTTGCCGTTTCCGAAAAGAATTTACAAAATAAATTCTCACAAGTTGACAGAGTATTATATGTACGTGCTTTTCTCTAATTTAAATAGTATTCAGTTAGAAATAACAGGTTAAAGTGTAATCGGATATATATATCGCACTTGACCCTGATAGTTATGCAACTAAAGTAACACGGCTACCCTATACGCCTACTTTCTATGATATGCATGTGCCTGTCACACTGTAGCAGTATAACGAAAAGCTATTCTTTAATTTTTGTCTCATTTATATAAAATATTGAAAATATGATTTATGTAATCTTAATATATATAAATTACGTGTCACTGTGTTGTCCGCTATGGACTCCTAAACTACTTAACCGATTTTAATGAAATTTGTACACCGTGTCCAGTTTGATCCAACTTGAAAGATAGGATACCTTACATCTCAATTTATTTATCTTATTGCTAATTATTTGTCTATTAATTATCTGTATATGACATATGACATCGGGCGACGATGATGGCGACATCTGTTGACTAGATTGAGTAAATATTCTGTTGAGTAAATCGAAATCTGTTGACTAGATTGAGTAAATATTCAATAGATGGCACTACGTTAGGCACAGCAACGCGTGGCCGGGACAGCTAGTATGTATATAAATATATTTATTTATACCACAAAAAGGATGAGGAGATTTTTATTTTTATATAAAATAATTTGTGAGTTATGCAATAATCGGGTAGTATCCTTAGCTGCTATAGAATTGAATTGAAATTTGATGTTCGGAAAGAGCTTATCCTAATTACAACTTTTTACTTAACATGTATAACTTGTACAGATTTCAAAAATGTATACATTCTTTTTCACCCTATAAATAATAATAATCTATGCATTTACAGAATAGGACACAACTTTTCTATAACGTTGAACTTTTGATAGGGGTAAATTAGTGACGTCAGAGATGAACACAATCTCTATGACAGCTATGTGACGTACCAGCTATATTTAAAATTAACATGACATTTTATATTGACATGATGTAATAATTAGTTTAGTTTAAACTGAAACGAATATTTTATTTAAATACAATTTCAAAAAAAAAATCTTATTTTTAGGTGAAGTAATAGTATTTTTTTAGGTTATGTTCAAACACATTTTTTTTTATTTACTTTTTTTTTGTAATATATATTTCTTGATATTTTTATTGTGTGTCCACTTGTGGGCAACTATAAAACACATAATATTTTATGACCGTTACAGAGACGAACTAGGGACTTCTAATCTAGGTGGCTTACCTTAATAGCGTTCATAACTCTATATTTGGCGTATACTTGTAGTACTGCAAACTCTGAAATCACAAATAAAGACAAGAATTAATGTTTATGATTTACCGAGATCTCAACGCCTGAAATGGTGGCAACACTACTTTCTCTTATTAAACTTTTTTAACAATTTCAAGTGGTACACATGTTTTATAAAAATATACACCCCACAATATTGAAATAAATGCGGCCCTTAAATTGTTCTAGGTTTATACAATATATTTGAATTAATATTTCGTGGGATTTCACATTTCTACGAGAATGAATATCCCTGCACCATCTAGTGGCCATCTCGCGGTTTTCTTCCATTCTTAAAATAATAATATTCATCCAACCCCAGCTTTATAGGGTATTGGAAGTGGTCACATTTGCAAATAACGACCAGGCTGACCAACGCATCACGATCTGGAAACTGGAAAACTGAACTAGATAGATGGTCGGAAAATTTATATTATTATGCGGAAAAAAACACTAAAAAACCAGATGACATCGATGTTAGACAAGGGGAGATTACAAATCTAACCCCTCTCCCTTTACTCTTCATTCTTCTCTTCTGGACTTTGGTTTCGTTTTCCTAGTTCTTAATATACTGTGTGCCATGGTCAAGGTCTTCTCTCACTTTGTGTCAGAAAATTAATTAAAAAACTATACTTTTTAGATTCCAATAAATTCTTCTCCAGAACGCATATGATAGAAAGTTAGAAAATGTATGAAATTGAATAAAAAGAAGATACTAAAATACTAAGAATAAAGAATTGAAGTAAGATACTTTGAAATATTATTTTAGATTCTGTACACAAATTTAGTTAAAAAATTTTAGTGGTTTCGACTAAAATTATGAGTAAGTGCTTCATAATTCTGTTTATTATAGGGGTCATCCACGATTACTTCACGAGGAAGGGGGAGGTGGTAAGATTCGTAAGGTTAGTTATGTCACACCTAATCTAAAATTTGACTCCCACACGTTAACATCTTTTTTTTCAAATTTAGTACCGTCACAACCGAGGTGGAGGTGGAGTGGGGTTGTTGTTGACAATGTTAGACAAGACGTGACAAGAGAGAGTGGGAAGGTGTAAAAATTACGTAATTTGTGTGATTTAATTTATGAAAGATCCCTAAATGCAACATGTGTGAGCTCGATGTATTTCTTAGTAAGGCAGAACCAAATAGATGGCTTCACTATCATACCATTCTTTAGGCCCTCGGCACACAAGTCGACTGATTGCAAACTAGTGAAGTCGTGTTTCGTGACTCTATAGAATTTTTAACAATAGCATAACAGGGGATTTTATTGTTTCGTATTTGTATGTATGTATGTATTTAAATACTTTTGAATAGTATTTGTGCACATCTCTGTTCATCATGTCACCATCAAAAGCATGCAACCAAGCTTGGCCCTGCGACCGAGAAACATAGTCGCTCAAAACGTGCTCAAAACCAGTTTAGTTCGTTCGTGTCGTGTGTTTTCTCTCACTCGTATACACTAACAACACAGTCGATCAGTCGACCCGTGTGGGACGGTCTTAGAAGCATGATAGAATCTTAGCAGAGGTCAATAATTTACGGAACGCGTTTAGTAGAAAACACTTTAGGTTGTTAACTGTAGTTTAGTGATCAGACAAATTAGGAAATCGAGGTACATTAAAAAAATTCGGTAAAAATTTCGTTCCTGGACGGTTATTATCTAACGTGTATCCCATATACAGAAGTAGGGTATCTAAGAGAAAGCGTGGGGCTATGGGCAACTGGTATATTTGAGGCAACTTAATTAAAATGGAACCCCGTCAAATTCTAATATTCCGACGTTAAATGAATGACCTTTTTTACTTTGTTCTCATGTTTAATTCAATTGCATGAATTGGAGGCCTCCCTAAACTTGAGGTGTCCTTCCTGTAACATGAAGTTTAGAAATCTACTTTGTGTTTAGTAGGTCGACTGTAAATTCAATTTAATAACAATTTATGGACATTTTGAGGTGTACTACAGTTGTTTAGATCCCCCATAAGATGGTCCATTCGTATTAAGCAAAGATATAACTTACAAAATGCATCTCTGTGACAGACATGCCATTTTATGACCAAAATGACAACCAATATATATTTCCTTAACGTCATTACATTGTTTTTATGTACATTTACCCTTTAACCTCAACCAGATGTGTTTTATAATCTCCGATGTCCAGTTCTAGACATAAAAAATCCTAAAAACTGAATATTCTTTATGTTTGTAGAGTGTGGAGTCTTGCACCATCTACGAACCGAACCATTGCCCGGTCCGTATCAGAGTATCTCAATAAATATCATGCAGTCGTATATATTAAATTGGAAATAAATCAATGTGTAGCGGACATTCCTGGCAATAAAATAAATATGTGCTATGCTACCTCCACCCACGTCACCACCACTCTCACTCACCACTGGAAGAGTCCGGGGCTGTGTCTAGGCCGGGTTAAGAATTGGGCTTATACGTTTAACTAAAAACAAAAACTCCATAATACCTAATTTTTCTAATCTAATTATTGTATTCTTTGAATGTCGGATATGTCATTGGACATGTACATAAATATTGCTGAATTCCTGCCTATACAGACTGCATTATTTATATATTTAACTAGCTGTCCCGGCCACGCGTTGCTGTGACTAACGTTTTTGTCATATTACATTACATAGCGCCATCTATTAAATATTTACTCAATCTAGTCAACAGAATATTTACTCAATCTAGTCAACAGATGTCGCCATCATCGTCGCCAGATGTCATATGTCATATACAGATAATTAATAGACAAATAATTTGCAATAAGATAATAATAAATTTTCAAGTTGGATCAAACTGCACCCGGTGTACAAATTTGATTAAAATCGGTTAAGTAGTTTAGGAGTCCATCGCGGAGAGACAACGTGACACGTAATTTATATATATTAAGATAGAAAAAAGATATTATTCAATTCTATTGCTTTTTACCGATCGTTACATGACATTAAATATAATTAAAAAATATGAATCTAATTCTTATATATTAATGACTGCAATTTACGAACAACATAAATAAAATAATTGAGTAATATTTCACATTTGCGCCTAATATTAAGCAACAATCTAATCTCGCACGCGCAATTAAACAATTTTATTTCTTTTGATAAACATAATAAATAACAAATACGAGTATATAAATTTATCTACGATATGAATTTACTGGTCAGTTTAATGAAATTATATTTTAATAAATCTTGTGAAGGACATAAATATATTTTTACCCCATAAAATACGGTATGATATAGTAGATGGTTGCGTAAAGATATAGGGTTAGGCCATAAGGGTACGTTTTCTGGACAAACGAAAACAGAACGGGGTAGTCTAGTTAGTCTAGATAAATCTATGAGATAGGTCGAAAATATATCGAAGGTCATAATGCTGGTTTTGTTTTATTTGTGTAAGCTAGTTGCCAAATTATGTTGGTATGGAGATTTCATTGATATTGTTTTATGCAGGGTCATAAACACAGGTCTGGAAACGAGAGTATGTTTCTTTCTTGGTGGGGGTGATGTGTTTAAAGAGGTTAGTCGCAAGGAGCGCTGTGACCTACTACGTTAGAAGGTCGTGGAGATATGTTCGCTATAAAATTTCGCGTTTGAAGGGATGGGGGAGGGGGCTAAGGGTTCAACAATTTATTTTAATTTATCTATAATATTGTACAACATATTAAGTTTATTGTGTAAAAATTTGAAATCGATTGGAGTATAGCTGTCGAAGATAAAGAGTTTTAAGACTTCACCTCTCTAGTCTGTTTTCGTGTTATTTTGAAACTTTTAAATGCGGTTTCTCACACATAGCTTTTTCAGAGTCGGCGCCCTCTCTAGCTCAAAATGTACTGGACCGATTCTTTTGAAATTTTACACATTCCTTCTTTACATAAATGCCGAGGTAACGCTGCCGAGTTTGTTTTAACTTTAACGTCTTTTAAAATAACAAAATTTCTGATTGTTTTCATGAAAAATCGGTATCTTGACTTCTAAGTGCTGTAAAAAATTGAAAAATTAATAAACAAAGAAAAACTTATCAACTAATGAAATCATTTTGGTTTTTCGATTTCAGAAAATCCAGTGATGAGTTATGAGTGGCACCGCAATGTTACTCTTTTTTATGACGGTTGCGGAGATTCGCCGCCATTAACGCATTTCTTGACATTTATTTATGAAAATTTCACAAAGTATTCTTCAAATGTCATTTTATCATGTAGTAATTACAGAAATAATTATATATTTACTGTGCGTCAAAAAACATTATCGAAAATATGCTCTTTTTTATCGTTTGACCTTACCCGCCATCCCACCCCTCTTAAAGAATCTATTTACATATTGTAAGATACAAGTACTTAAATGAACTAGTGTAAACCCAGTTACACATATTTAAAGTTTATTTACTTATAACTTGTTATAACATGTTCTATAACATATTTTAGGTTAATATAATGTAAATTTACATAACAAAAGTTAACTTTCGGCACAAAGTTACATTTTCTGTTAACAAATCTTCTTACAAAATGTTTAATTTATTAAAAGACTATGTTACAAAATTATGTTAAATAAAACAGGTAATAATAAACAAAATAATAAAAGTTATGTGGGAAAATAAAACGGAAACGTAACATTAGGTAAAAAATATTACGTTAAACAATACATTGTGTTTAGAGAGTCTATTTGTATCTAATTAAATTTTTTTAACCACAATTGAGTTCAAATACTTAAAATAAATAATTTATTTTACGAAAACCACCCTCTGTTTTACGTCTTCATCCCTTATTTAGTTACCCCTGCCTCCCCAGTCTCCAACGCAAAGGGTCATCTTGTTTTCAACGTGCAATCCTACGCGTGGGCCAACGCGTAGTGATTTAGTTGCAGACTCCAATGATTCCCGAAACCTGGAATCTCTGGAACTTGTAGTTCACTAAGGGAATCGAGCTTGATTCTCAGGGTGACTAATTGACCGTGGCAATTCCAGGTTCCAGGTTCCAGGGGAGCGGAAGTGGGCGCTCAGAAGCGGATAAGAATACAGATAGCCACAAGGGACAATGACATTATATTATTACAGTTATGTGTAGACTTGGAAAGAGGAATAGGGGAGGGGGAGAGTGCAAGTAGGGTAGATATAGAGTTGTAAGAGAAAGAAATACACCATTAAAGAAATTGTGGGTATTTATTATGTAATAATGTGCCTTATTTATAAAAGCGATTAACACATTAATGTTAGGAAGATTAGGGGCCATTACGTCATGAAGAAAATGTTAGATTTTAATGCAGGTCCAGCATCCCTGCTAACAATTTTGACAAGAATCGTGTAAGATTCGAACTAATCGTATAAGAATCGTATTAGATTCGTACTTGTTTGTAGGGATAAGGTAATTTATCGTACTACATATGGAGGGGAAGAATTATGTCAAAACAATGCAAAAATCTGAATTTCGTGTGTTGATAAAGCTTTGCTTTTTAATAATATAATCTGAATAACACTTGTCAAGCCATTGCTTTACTTTAACAGTCTTGCAATGCAAGTTTCAATATTGCTAGCTTACTAAAAGTTAATTCCAAGATTCATTTTCTACTTCTCATATAAGAATTTTCTTGCAGTGCATTTTCACACTTGTTAGCTTACTGCAAGTTAATTTGATATAGTCCAAATCACGAAAGTTCGCCGGCAATTTATACTTAAAATAGGGTATAAGAGCGGTATAAATCTATGATACGATAATGAAGTTTATCTTATTCGTTTCTATATACATTATAGAAAAATAAGTGAGTCAGTGCTTTTTAGTTATATCGGCAGTTTATACCCCACAACTTGTTTTAAGTATGAGTCGCCGCCGAACTATATATGGTATTAGATACATATTCATATACAGTAAACATATCTAATTGCTTAACGTATCTAAATACATTGTAAAGCTTATATTGTTTATCTAGTAACTTAATTGCCGAAAGTAAGTATTATTACTATTTTTCTTAATGCACATATTCTAATAAGTAATAAATAACCATATACGAGTAAACGCAGTTACAAATATAAATATCTGCGTGAACGTATCTAGATGCTTTATATTGTTTTCTATAAATTGTTCGGTGTTTTGGAACTTCCTATATCTTGTAACGCAGTAGATTACAGCTGGTGGGGGTGTGAGTGGGTGGCTGTATGAGAAGGGGGATGGATGAGCCGATGTACATGTATCAGGCTTTGATAGTATCTAGTTAGATCAAGATAGGATCCAATCTATAGCGGATAGTTTAAGACAAATTGTAGAATATATTATATTATAGAAAGTATAGTTTTTAATAAAAAAATTGTGTATCTTTCGTGACGTATATTTCAGTTAGTAAAATGAATTTCTATAACTTCTTTATAAGTAATGTTATGAATGTAGAACTTAAGAAAGCTTTAATCCATACTAGGAGCACTATTTATCTCGAATTAAGCCCACTTGAAGTATTTCAGTTGTATGTAGAATATTGAAATTACTACCCCAATGTTACTCTTATTAGGAGATGAAAGAAATTACGTTCAACATGAATTGAAAGTTTATTTATTCTATTAGTGTATAATTTCAATGACAGTTTGAAAACTTTTTATGATTTTTATTCAACAGACATGCCTTCCTTCCGCACATTGACTGGTGTACTAGTTTGGAACGTTCAGAACATTCTGTATTCCCAAATACAATGTACTGTGTAATGCTTATGGTACTGCAAAACTCGAGAGCTTAAAACGACTGGAAATATAAACACAGTTTGGATTTAGATTTTATGGACTTATTGGTATAAAAGAAAACAGTAGGATATATATATATATATATATATATATATATATATATATATATATATATATATATATATATATATGTAGGTTGTAAAAATAAATCGAGCATACAAAGTAATCATAACTATAACACCCAAACTAGAAAAATCGTAAAATAATGTGATTAATGAGGGTATATTGTGAACGGAATCCAAGTGAAAGGTTAAAGCAATTAAAATGTGTGAAACTTTAAACCACTGATTGAATACGTGAAGGAATATGTTACCGAAATTAACTAAACGAATTCTGAAAAGTAATAAAATTAAACCTATTAAATCTAGTTGAAAACTAATGTAGGACTGAGTTAATAATAACTAGAATTTAAGATGGTTTGTTCATTCATTGTTCTGTATTTGTTCTAAATTTGACAAAAACCTCATACAAAGGGCCCCTTTTTACGAGTAGTGCAGAGTGCCCCAGGTGTAGTTTAATTCACCACTGCTACTGACCCTACTAAAGCGATAGCGATATTCTTTTCTAACACTGCTTCATTTCTAACTTCTGGTGTTACGAATTTTTAGTTTTGTTATACAATTTTCAGACACGTATATATCATGTCATAAAAATAGTATTCATTAATTGGAAAAAGCTCTTGAACGATGTCGTTGAGTTGTTGAAAGCTTAAAAAAGCTCCATGGGGTCACGTGACTTCGTCATGTCACCAGCATCACACCGTGAAATCGCACCAGGGCCGGACTAAGGTGTTGGCTATATTCAAATCTATATAAATTCTAATTAATGAATTTTAAACGTAAAATAGTACAAAGTAAATTATATTTTGGTAAAAAATGTTATTATTAATTATGAGTAACAAACGCTTATATTAAAGTTATGTAACATTGTTAAATAAACTATATTTTTTCAATTTATTTGTTAAATTATTAAAAAAATATTTTAATTTACTTTATAGTTTAAGATTTTTCATTTAAAGCATATTCCATTTACAAAAATTACAAAATAAACAAAAATTAGTTTATTACTTGTAGTTTCATTAAATATATTTATGTAATATTTACGTACAATTTACATTTAAACTGTTACATAAATGTACGTTTATTTGTGTTTGATTCCAATTCGGATCTGTTGGGGATGGTTCGGTCAGATTGCCACTGGTCTAGTGTTAAAGAATGGGGTGAGTTTCACGCCGGGAGCGGGGGTAGTGATTGGAATTCGTGTCACACTACGATGTAGACCATGTGACCAGAGGGGATGATAGCTGATAGCTCGAACAGTATTAAGGAAACAAGGGTTGTATAGATACAGTTATTGAGAACATGACATTTTGGATTAATTTAACAAGAATCAGAATAAGAAATCTTAAGAAGACATTTGTATCAATATACTTACGATTGAAAATTTATTAATAACAATATTTAGGATTTTAGTCTCTTGAGTAGCCTTAGGTTTTTTTGTCATCAAATTAATTCAGTTTAGTATGTTTTATTTTATTTAATTTAGAATATAAAGTTATGCTGGTTTCACTAGAGAGACAGTTCAATAAAACACGAACAAAAACACCAATGTTTACACCAAAGAGACAGTTCTTAAAACATTTTTGTCTTTAAATACTGTTTTAGTAAAAAAAACACATTCCCATCTGGAGTCGGTAAGATCAAAGGAAAACACGTTTGTTGTTGTTTTTTAGTCTGCTTGGTTTGACCACGCAATTTTGTTTTTTGTAAACATTTGCGCTTGTCAGTTGTTGTTTAAGAAGTTTATAATTTTTATGGGACATACAGAAAAACATTAAAAACAAAACCAGTCTGTTCAGTGTGAATAGTCTGTTTTCGAAAAACAGAAACATGTTTTTGTTTTGTTTTTTGACAACAAAACTGTTTTTTAAATCTGATTTGTGAAACTGACATAAGAATTATGATTTTAGAATAACAAAAATATAATTTTGAATTTGGAATTAATGTTGATTATTCAGAATACGAAAATAGAAAAAGAGCGTCAGTTTAGAAATTAGAATAGTTGAAATTTGAAATTTGTTTAAAAATGGAATGAAATAAGTACAGGTACCAATACACTAAGTAATTTGGACTGGCGGTAATTTACATGAATATTTAACATAGCCATCTAAGATTACAAGGACCCCTGACATATAAGAGTATCATTTAGGTAGTAGACCTGTGGTTACTAGGATTACAATCAATTTGCAACATAACGCATCTAAGCTAATAATTAGCTAGTGTCATTACCATTACCGTTACCGCTTAAAGCAATACAGTTCATCATACAATAAAACACACGATAAGTATTTGAGCAATTTGATTGGATTACTTGTAAGTGTCCTCGATACCAGTAAATGTAGCTGTAATACATTTGACGAGTCCCTGGAGAAGTCCGGTGTCCAGAAGGAAGGGCTCTACGGGGGAGGGGGTTGGGGTTGTAAGAGTGTAAGAATAGTGTGGGTATTATTGAAGGTCCCGCTGGGTAACGGAGAATGAGAGAGGGACCTTAATGATCACACCACCTCGCGACAAATAGACCAAAGCAACGGGAAAACCTCTCGGTTCCCAAGGGATTGTGAAAGAGTCAAACAGGGCTTTTATTGGGGTGGAAAAAAGAGGAATATCAAAGTATGAGTTCATGATAGTTAATTTTTATTTCATTGTAATTTAATTTTGAATTAGGGAATTGAATTAAGAAGTACTTAATTCTTTTAATCTCGCTTTGCAAATACTTCGCCAAGGTATTTACAGTGGCGGATCAAAGTTCCTGAGGCATTACGCACTACACATGAAAAATTCATAAACCCAGTGGTAATTAACTTCTTAGGGTCTCACTTCTGAAATTAGAGACTCTGAGCGCTCAATTCGTTTCTGGACCCGTACTCCTGAGTCTTGATCGAATAGATATGATTTATATGAGTGAAACATTTTACGAATCACTTTTAAAAGAGTATTTCTTAACTATAATAATAATTAATAATAAAATTCAATAATAGTACAGGAATACTCTTTTAAAAGTGATTCGTAAAATGTTTCACTCATATAAATCAAATCTGTTTTTTAATTTACTTCAGTGCTTTTAATTTACAATTAAAATTTTATCTTTTACATATATACTAACATTCAATTTCTTTGTACATTTCTTGAAAAAGAACGCTGTAGGAACAGAAAAGGATGGTAGACCAAAGAAAGCTCTTCAACTTAGAAAACTATCATATTGATTGAAGAAAATTGAATTTTAAATTTTCGATTGGTTAAAAATAAGTTTTAAAAAACTTGATAATAATAGAAAGAGCTTGTAGAATATGTTCCAAATATTTAATCAATTATATATCACAAGAGTTAAAGGGTGAGTCATCGATGGATGGCAAGCTCGAATGTCATTTTTATAAATATTCCCAAAATTTAATTAATGTTCTTCGAGGACAGATTGTAAATTATGTATGTTGTAAAATAAAAAAAAAAAAAAAAATATATAACAAAATTTATCACAAGAAAAAATGTATATAAAAACAAGAGAGCATTCACTGGAATGTTTCTCTTACATGTCTTAATTACCATAATCATGTAAGAAGCTTATTGCCTACTTAGGCAGATGGGAAAATGTAACTATAAAATGGGTAAATGCAATCGTGACTGGGTGTCGAAAAATTTCGAGAAATCTCAAAGACAAAATACAAAACAGAGGCCATCACGGCCAAAATAAGGTCATCAAATTTTGTTCAAATTCTTTCAAAGATATTTTTGGCTCAAAATTAATCTTTTCTTTACAATTTTCTCAATATATTTTACTTATAAATGTCCTGATGTAAGCACAGTAAAACCAAAAGACATTTTGTACCGATTTAGTTCGACAGTTGGGGAGTTTGTATTGCCACCTCATTCCCTAAATAGGGGTTGATTTCTTTCTATATACGTATGGCTAGGGGCGGGTATTTTATTGTTATTAACCATGGTTTTATTTAAAGAAATCTATCTTAAAGCTTCTCGGAAACTAGAAATACTAAAAGGAAATATAATAAACAAGAGACAAATAAAATTATATAATGATAGGTACTAGTATAATACTGAAATTCTGTTCCTGGGAGGTAAACTATCGTTACTGAAGTTTTACGATTTATGCGGGATTTATATAAGTTGTTTAAGTTTTATTCAGTTTAAGTTTAGGTTTACCGATTTTATTACAGGAATTGGCACTAATTTTAATCTCGTGTCCATATTATTTCTTAATCATTGGTAATCTTAATCTTTGCTAAAATGGAATGGTGATCACCCCATCAAACTTTTGCAGTACGTCAATGGTTCATCTTCTTCAGAAATGATTGATACATCCTTAAGTAAAGTAAAATGTTTACATACACTTATATCTTTAGTTAGTTAATATTTCAAAAAGTTTTATCATTAAATAAGCTTCAAGCAGCAAATGTTATTAAGTAAATAAATAAAATAACTTTGCTGAATAAGTAAATTAACGTAACGTATACAAGATTACATGTAAAAGAATCAACGATGCGAAACTAAATAACGTTATATCGTTTAACGCCGTTATTCATTTAGTTTTCTTTAGTATTCAATCTTCAGTCTTCAGTGTTCAGTGTTCGGTGTTCAGTTCTTGACTTTACCTCAGTAATAATGTTTGTGTTTACAAAGTTCTTCTTGCAAAGAAGTTTTGCCAATTCATGGTTCTTTAATGATTAGAAGACAGATCCGTCAAGAGGGTTGCAGAGTTTCAGGGGTGATGGAAAGGTGGAAGATTTCTGAGGTAATTAACTTAAACGCTTAAGCGATGGGAATTCTTTTGTTATTCTAATCGTTATTTATTTTTAATAATTGTAATATTATTTTTGTAAGCAGCGATAGAAGTCGGTATACAAATTGTCATAAATAGAAAATATTATACGTCATAATAGAAAATTATTTTTAGTTTATTTCCATGAAATGAAAACGCGGAGTCCGGTTACCAGTTTTATAGTTAATATACAGCATCTAGGCGTAAAATTATGTTCAATTATTGAAGATTATTTGGGAAAAATGTAATGTTAACATGTAATGTAATGTTGTTAAGCTAAAAATTAATATACAATAAATAAATGCAAATCCAAACACAATAGAAAAGATTCCAATGAATTACCCGCAACAGGCCCGGATTTGAGGGAGGGCAGGCGGGGCTACTACCCCGGGGCCTCCACTAGAGAAGGGCCCCCACAATAGAGATAAAAGAATTTTTTTTTATACTTATCATATAGTTATAACGAGTTTATGTAAACTATCTAATAACATTTTTTCTAGTTAATTTAATAATGGTAATATTTTTTAAGTCAGAGTATTAACCATTGTTGATACTCTTTATCTGTCGGTCATCATACTAGCTCAAGTGGCTTAGTTCTCTTTAATCAATTTGAAACGACTTGACGTAAAAAAGACTTTTATTCGGAAAATAATTAGGGGCCTCTGCTCCTTCGTTGCCCTAGAGCCTCCACACCTCTAAATCCGGCCCTGACCCGCAATATTCTAATGCACCAAAATATAAAACAGCCTTCTTTAATGTCCCATTTATCCGCAGAGTACACTAGCATCGATTTCATTCTGCCCATGATGCATTCCGCATGGTTTCACTACTACCGAATTTTAATATATTTCTAAATGGACCACTATTTGCAATTTGACCTCTATTTGTTCAAGATGTGTTTTTATACCTTGATGGCTTACCTGTACATTATTATGTCAATGGTATAGTTTAATTATGAGTGCGCCGCGTTTAAAATAGGTTGTGCTGTATAAATCTACGATACAATGAAGAAACATTGTTCCACATATCGTTTTATAATGTATAGAAGGGATTAACATAAAACTTAGCAACATATCGTGATTTATGCGGCTCTTATAACCTCTTTTCAGCATGAATCGCCGTCGAACTCTCTTAAATTGAACTATAGCATCCTATTTAAAAAGGATAACAAGCGAACATTTTGTTTTAAACCCTTAAATCAATGATTTCCCCTTTTCCTAACAATTCGTGCTCTGATTCAAGTTTATTTCCGGTCAGATAAGATTATTACAACTTCACACCGTCTCACGCCTGCCGTTTCCGCTTTGTTGTGGCGCATCTTAATTAGAACGAACATGGTTTATAAGTAGCTTATGCCCTTACCTATATGATTGTACATTGTACAGTTATAAAACAACCCTTATTTAATACAAGGGATGCAGCAAGGCTACAACGAGGTCGCCAATTAATTATCTAAGTTGGAAAACACACCCCCTACTCCTCGAAACAATGCCCTACTGTTGGTAGGGTATATGATGTCATAATTTATATTGGAGGGGTAACGGAGGGTGGTTTCCTTGATATGATAACTAAACTGGTAACTGTGTTGTAACAAATTCATTATTTATGGCTTATTAAAATGAAATGACTAGATTTATGGGCTCTGAACTTGTTACATTGGATATAAATTGAACGGAAGTAGTAGCGTTAAGTGCTTGTAAGGCTAGTTATTAGATTATTTAAATTACTCGTGTAGAAATAAGTTGAAAAGGTGGAGGAGATAAATACGATATTTACGAGAGTGTTAAAACATAAGTATATGTTACATCACCTTGGTAAGCAATCTTGCAACAGTTTTTATTATTTTTTATTATACATCTAACCCGTTTAACACGAATTTTTTGTACACGGATTCGAAATAACATGCTTTACGCTTCGGGTATTTATTTATGATTAGATTTCATTTGTTGTCTGGGATTGTTATTCATTTTAAATATGGAGATTTACAAAATATCTGTTATGGAATCGATCTCTAATAAATAGAAAAACAATACCAGATGACGTTATCAATGAAAGTAATGTAAGTCCAATAGGTAATAAAGCTCGCCTATAAACTCGTTAAAATACACTAATTATTATTTCTAATTGAAATTATGATTTTTTATGTATGTACTTTATGTATTTTTTATTTTAATAAAAATGAACGAAATTTGAAAATATATTTTATAGAATTTGTATCTCATGGTTTTCTTATGCATATTTCGGTGAAACGTGTAACGAACCTACCGTGTAAACGATAGTTTAGCTATACGTATGTGTAAACTAGTGTAAAGGAATTTATTATAACAATAAGAAACTCAACACAGGGTGAGATAACGCTGCCATTTATGTATTGTTAAACACGTTTTGTTGTGATGAATTAACAATTAAATGATAGTGTTGTTACTTAATACCACAGGTCCCAAGCAGTGTGGTACAATTACAAAACAAGTAACACTATTCATTCCTGGCATAGTTTGATAATCGCAGAAAATTATACATCTAATAAGAAATGTTATTAACTTTAAGCCTAAGAAATGTACGCATATGCAATAAAATACTGCTATCTTGGCCGTTGGGAACACTATCAATGAAACCACAATAAAACTTCAAAAAGCAGTGGACATTAAACTCAATGAGTCAATGACTAAATACACACATACCAAAAGAATAAACGCAAACACAATTCCTCATGCGAATGAAGCAAAATATTTAGAAATGACGCCAGATGCTAAGTTAAGATGGAAAACGCATCTCAAAAAGAAAAATGAAGAACTGAACATAAAATACAAGAACTAATCATTAAAAACAAGCAGCTTATATATAAACAAGTGCTAAAGCCAGTGAATCACTGCACCAAGAGATCCAACATTAAAGAAATACAAACGCTCCAAAATAAAGTTAATGCACCGTGATATATCCGCAATGACGACATTCATAGAGACCTGAAGATTAACACAGTCGGAGAAGAAATCAAATCTACAGCAGCGAAGCACGAATTGAGACTTCGTAACCACGAAAACATCGCCGTGACGCAAATGTTGCTTGATTGTAATGATGTTCGAAGACTTCGCAGGACTAAATCCTCGGACCTAGTAACCTAATCATGTAGAATTATTCATTGGAGCAATCTCTACCACACCGTGTAATTATGGCAATGTAAGCCATTAGATAAGTATATCTAAGTATACTTAGTTGTAGTATTAATGGAAATAAAAAAATATGCAATAAGATATCAAAACGCATCACGAGCAACGAGCAAAACATGAATGTACCGCCAATTCTGTAATTTCTTCCCCAATGGTATGGTAAGTGTGTAAATGGGCTTGTGTCCTCATTTTTTAGTGGTCGATTTTTCAATTGTTAATTGAAATTGATGTTAATAAATGTGTATTGGCGTATTGTTAAATATTGACGGAGATATAGCAATTAAAAGTTTGAATTGTAGTTTTAGCGCTAGAAATGGTCGGCCATATTTGTATGACGTGAAATGCATTTTAACGTCAGTTATTTATTGAGTAGGTCAGTGCTGTGGTAATGTTCTGTAGCTGTTGGTAGTCGAATAATAAAGTCAAATCAAATAATAATAAGTTTTTATTTTATTTAACCCAGCTAAGGCAGACATAATATTGAAATTTGATTGTTCCTTGAAATAGCTGTAAATAATATTTGATATTTTGATATATAAATACATATAGCAGAGATTCATGAGCTGTAAGGTTGGTAACCTTACACAACGATTGTGATGTCACATGCACTTGGAATCTCTACAACGTTGAATCCCTTTAATAATTAAAGAGACAAAATGACTTTTAATTGTTAATATCTCCTAACATATAAGGAGTTATTAAAAAATAATTGATCATTTGAGGTTCTAGTAACCCACTTTATCAATATATAGTACACTTTTATAGAAATTAAGACATAGGACACAAGCCCATTCGTTCACATTTCTTAAAAAACTCATCCATCCATTGAATGATCGGCCACCGAAGAAGTACATAGAGTAGATACTTTACACTAATCTCTTGATAGTGTTTTTGAGTTGTTCTCTTTTTTTCTAAATCGTTTCACCACTCAGAAGCTGTAAGGCTCGTGTTCAAGTCTCATCTGCGGCATTTCAATACATTTATTCGTGGCTAAGTAGCATCATTCACAGTCAAACGATCCCCAACCGTGATGGGGGTACCAAGAGCTAGTGCTGTGCACTCGTGTGGGTCTGGGGGGCCATCGGGGGGTCGGGATTGTGTGAGGGATGCAAACTGAATGAATATGTACATAGTACAGAGCTAAGGGATGAAAAGATGCGGGGTAGTTCGGCATTGTTTCCCAACAATCTGATCACCACGATGTCGTGACCGGGAAATAATAAAAATATCATAAAAAACAGGGAGGACTTGGACTAGGAACACGTTTGGTGAAGAGTAGTTTAATATTTAGTTAACTTTATTAATTAACGTTTAAGTAAAACTGTCGAAGATACGAGTATAGAATTTTAAGTCTTCACTTCTCTGGTCTGCTTTCGTGTTACTTTGAAACTTTTGAATGCAGTTTCTCACACATAGCTTTTTCAGAATCGGTGGCCTCTCTAGCTCAAAATCTACAGGACCGATTCTTTTGAAATTTTGCACACTCTTTTCTTACATAAATGTCGAGATAACGCTGTCGAGTTTTTTTTTTATTTTTTAACTTTAACGTATTTTAAAATAATAAAACATTAAAACAAATAAAAAACATTATCGAAAATATGCTTCTTTTTTATCTTTTGCTTTCAAACAATACCCCCCCCCCCCTTGTGCTACTCTAAATCTGAAGTACTTTTAACTGTCTATCCTATATAAAATGGAGGTAATGTTTGTAACGCTTCATGTAAAAATAGTAGAGCTGTACTCAGGTGAACGTACATAGGGTCCTCATTCGTTACCAATATCTGATACTAATACTGATTTGTAATTGTTAACATCTATACGCTTGTTAAATATGAACTACAAGAAACTTATACAACAAAAATGACGCATTAATAAAAAGGTATCGTCTCATTAAAAACATCCTGTAAAAATAATCTTTTTTGAAAATCAAATAATAATACTCTGTCTGGGACCGTAATTTATAATTGTATCCCTTTTTTTTAGGGATCAATTAAATTTAACAATAAAACAATAGACTAGTAGTTTATACATTTAGCAAGTTGAAAAGAAAATAGGAAAACCTTTTTATAGTATACATATTAAAGTAACAAGATTTTATTTACAAGACGCCTGATATATAGTCTTCCCTTTAAACACATATATGTATTATGTGGTGAGACTTTGTATTCTGGTCACTGACGATTGACTTCGGACTGTGGACTCAGTGGACAACTTGTCTCACTAACTAGTGTTCATCTCCACGTCTAGCAGGATCCTATACATCGCCTTTATCTCAATTGACTGTGTGAAGCTGTGAAACCCTGATATCATTATCTGACACACGATAGGAATGCACGATTGTCTCAAGGAAAATCTAGGCAAACTGGGTAAACAGTCGAATTCTATACACTGCATTGCATTCCATTATATTTAGTATCTTGAATACGTAGACTTTACATATTTCTTAAATTAGATTAGTTCAATTCGAACTTAACCCAAGCGGTGGAGTATCTTTTGACTTGTGGTTACACCAGTTTTTATTTGTAATAAAAAAATTAATTGGTATATTTTTAATAAAAGTAGATGAGTTTTGTATGCATAAAACAAATCAGATTACATCACTCTCTTCCGAGGCATGGTCTACACCAGGCAGAGCAGACCAATGTGCATTCCAGAGTTGTTTATGTTAAGATAAGACTGAAGCACCAGGATTGTACTGGAAGTCTTAGAGTACAATATCGCACACATAATTAAATATCTAATATGACTAAATAAAAAAAAATTAAATGTGAAAGCAACATAACATAATGAACTAACATTTTAATGATTTAAATATTTTTTAAAAGTTATTTTCTCACACTTATTTTCGAAGAAAGACGGAGCTACAGTTCCCTGTAATACCTACTTGTTTTTCTGATTTATTCACTCCTGATGTATTTTATAGCCACCCTCTTTTGCTTTTTTGTCTCCTACATTGTTCCAGAAATTTGTATGGTCGTTATTATATTATGTAGCAGTATTTCTTTTACCGACAACCCTTGGTTAAAGGAATGACACCCTTAAGTAAGGATGATCTTCAAAATAATAAAAGATGTATATATTGAAAATATATTTATAAGTTATCCATCAGCTAGTGTAGTTCCTGCTCAGGGATAATATCAGATTTCGATGTTTAAATTTACAATCAATAGTTTATTTAATGTTCAAATTCAAGTTCAATGATATTTTATTTGTCAAATGGTATTACTTAATATTAATTACATTGCATCTTAACCTAACATAAGGTGCCTAGCCTAAGCCTTAATCCGTATTGTCTTATATTATATAGGAGTGTCTTATTATTATAATGTCTTGTGTGTTGTGTAGGGAAACGTGTTTAAAAAACCCTACTTTGCTATGGTGGGTATTTTACATATGGAGAAGCATGTTCTGCAGCATGCTCCTAGAGTATTGTGTCCTTCGGTAGTCTGCATTTGTTCTTGAAGGGTAGGCTGTCGTGTGTGTATTTATTTAATGTCAGTCTATTTCTGATACTAAGTTCTATCACATACGACCTTCACTTACGTTTTTGTGGTAGCGTGGCCTTAAATGTGTGAAATACATCGCTGCCAATTTAACTTGATAACAACCAAACCCAGAAAATATAACTAGGTTCAGGGATCAAACCAGAAAACTCTGCCTTCGCTCTCTGTATTTACAATGGGCTTGTGTCCTCATTTTTTAGTGGTCGATTTTATAATTGTTGATTGAAATTGATGTTAATAAATGTGTATTGGCGTGTCTATTTTATTAAATATCTAAATGTTGACGGAGATATAGCAATTATAAATTTGAATTGTACTTTTAGCACTAGAAATGGTCGGCCATATTTTTATGACGTGAAATGCATTTTAACGTCAGTTATTTGTTGAGTAGGTCAGTGCTTTGGTAATGTTTGGTAGCTGTTGGTAGTCAAATAAGCAAGTCAAATCAAAGAATAATAAGTTTTTATTTTATTTAACCCTGTTACGGCAGACATAATATTGGAATTTGAGTGTTCCTTGAAAAAGCTGTAAATAATATTTGATATATAAATACATATAGCTGAGATTTATGAGCTGTAAGGTTGGCAGCGATTGTGATGTCACATGCACTTGGAATATGTACAACGTTTAATCCCTTTAATAATTAAAGAGACAAAATGACTTTTTTAATTGTTAATATCTCTTAACACATAAGGAGTTATTAAAAAATAATTGAAAATTTGAGGTTCTAGTAACCCACTTTATCAATATATAGTACACTTTTATAGAAATTAAGACATAGGACACAAGCCCATTATTCAATAGGTATACTCTGAAAAATATGTCTTACATTATTTTGATCATATAGTTATACTGCGTTTCATATATTTTCTTGAAAATAGTAAAAGACTACCAGTGCCAGCGAGCAGCGGAATGGCATAGAGTTACTGAACTATTGAGCTATGCCTCATTTATCGCATCTATATCTGAACTATAACAATAACGCTATTAAACGGATAAGACTGGCTTTGGAGATAAATCTTTTTCTGATGTATATAAAAATATAAGCTATTATATAAAAGAAATATTGTATACAGTCACAATAGGTGATGGAGCATACAGAAAAAGAAAAAGAAGTAATAAAGGAATACGCTAAACTAATGTAAAAGTCTATCTGTGAAAAGATAGGTACTCTGCTTATACATTTAAAAGTATATTATATTGTTAAAGACCTTATATAGAGGTCATCTATAAATTACATCACACAGATTTTATGGTTATTTAACTTTTTTGTCATCTCTTGTCACACACAGTTTTGACTTCACTATTTCTTTAGTCATAATTACTAGGAGTTGTATTTTAGATTAGATGAGACGTCACGACGTTTACGACTAGCACTAGCATATTAAAATAAATGAACTGAATACGTAATACCGACAGAGCATGCCGATGTATTAAGTTACATGTTACTTCGATTTGGATTCAACAAATGGAACATGAATGTTGGATATAGACGACGCACAAAATCTTTCTGTAACCACAAACATAACAGATACGTACAGATTACTGCTTTACCTACATTTTATATAACTGTTACAAATAAAATGATTGTGAATCTAACCTAACCTTATAATTTTTTCTTGTAAGAATTATAGCTTGAACCTTTCTATTGAGACATTTAAACGGTTTTTCCGATCACGGGAAAATCCCCAGGAAATTCATCCTTCTTATTTTCAATATTCTACTTTGTTTTAGTGCGTATCTCACTAGAAGAGAGTATTATTTTTACATTTTTTTATGTCAAATCGTATGATTTATACATATAAGTTTTAAGTTAGAAAATCTCTTTGAAATTTCATAGAAATATAAATCAAGAAATACTTTAAAAGAATTTAGAGTTCAAATAGCGGTTGGTTTACTTTTGTGAGATAAAGGATTTAAAAGTTGATAATTTGAATAATAAATAATTGTAAGGTGTGAAATAAGTGATGTGAATTGCGAAAATGGAGGCAAAACTTTGAAATTAAATGTAACAAAACCCTGGTAGAAAATGTAATGTAAAATGTACCTTAAGTGAAATATATATTTCAAAATTCCCATGCGATTCCGTAATACGCGATTTCATTCCACGCGTAACATATTAGCCGCGTTATAGGGAGTAAATTGTATTAGCTGGCGTATATTAATTTTACCTAGTTACTGTATTGCATCTATTAGTAGAAACGATAATGTCCCATCCGCATATTTCAGCTGTATTTTACGTAACGCGGTCATTCCCATGCACTGCGTTCCATGTCCATTTAATCTTAGGGACGTTAGGACGGTGGGCATTTAGCGGAGCCGTTTAGGGACCCCAATGGCCCCATTTGGTGAGACTTATGTGGTGGAATGACATCTATCATATCTAGAGACTGGTCCCCTCGTTTAGCTTGTGCGAAAACAGGAGGTTGGGAAAACAGCTCTTGTGTAAACTGTAGCGGAAATATTCAAACTGAAAAACTAGTAGCAGATTCTGTTTTTAAATGCTTTAGTGTAGTCATGTAGCTGTGAGATTTGTTAAATTTCTATAGATTTTAACTAACCAAGATTAGGCAGGTGATAAAGTATTTAATTTAATTTGAATTATTTAGCATATGGCAATACGCGTAGCCATTCACAGTACCATTTTTAATTTAATTTATTTTTTAAGTTTTCTTAGTTTTTTTTAGAACCTTACAAGGTCAAATGTTTTAAATTAAAAATATTAAATTAAGAAAAACTATATTATATTATAACCTCCAAAATGTGACAATCTGTCAAAACGCAGTAGGATTTACTTTTAAAAGAAGTTTAATGTCAGATTTTGAAAAATATAGAAGAGAAAATAATTTCTATATTAATTGTTATTAAAATTAGCAATTTTAATTATTTCACATACAATTTTGTCGATCTGTCAAAATTTATATTACTAACGATGCATACGCACTAACTAAATTAAATAACCTCAAATTAAAACACAAATGTGACACTTAAACGAGAACCTGAAATCTAGATTACAATATTAAATAAAAACAGGCAAACTCAACTAGGCTTAACGCAAAAATTTATTAATTTAGTGAAAATGTATATAAAGTACAATTAAAAATTTGAAAATGTTTTTATTATCAAAGTTTATGCGGTACTATTTAGGACAATACTAAAAATACTTAATTTTATTTGCTTTAAAGAAAATCTTTTTATATAAAATTCTATTAAACTCCCTTATGTCGAAACGGATTTCCCAAACAAATATATTATATTTTAGACAAGGGTATAGAAGTTTTTTTCTTTAAGGGTAGCTAGTTCACTAGATGGGTAGTTTGTTTTCACATTTTTTTTACTAACTGTTTCCTGTCTATGACATTTATAGTGTGAAATGTCTAAAAAAGGGACCCGCGGGGGCAAATCATGTCAAGGGTCAATGTACTCCATTGGTCAATAGTTTGTTGATATTAAAAGATTGTAGGTATTATTTTTTAAGTTTGTTTAACAAAAAACAAAAATCTATATATATACAACGTGTCCCAAAATTTAACGATAAGCAGGCACCAGAGGGTGGACCTGCCCATGACTACGCGAGAAAAAAAAGATATGTATCTCATTTTGTTTTGAAATTACAAAAATAAATTAAATTTTTGCAAATTGAAACACCTTAAGATGTTTTTAAATACCATGATCACAATTTTTCAAATATTTCTGATTTTTTTTTGTATCGGCAATCATTAAAAATCCTAGAATACCTGCAGTTTTTACACAAAAATCAATCCAAATTATATTTTTCCCTAAAATTTTTTAGGTGTTTCAATTTTTGAAAGATTTTAATTTTTTTTTTGTTATTTCAAAACAAAATGAGATAAATTTTTTCTTTCTTTTTTCCTCGTGTAATCATGAGCAGGTCCACCCACTGGTGCCCGCTTATCGATGAATTTTGGGACACGTTGTATATATATATATATATATGTAGTGGTGCATATGAGTGTATTAAATTTTGTATCATTGATTCAACTCGATATCTATTCCGAAATCTCATCAAAGTTAGTGGAGCGATGCTAAGCGCGTTTAGAGAAGCTAGTACCAGTACCAGTTGGAACCACCCACCCACCCAAAACCTTCCCTATACAACAGGACTTAAATATCCCAACCTCCCGGTCCATTCCTGATGCTGGTCCCACTTCTAGTCTCTGTCTTCAGTCCCAGTCTGCACCCACCACAGATTTATCAATTTCAAACTCTATTGATGTTATTATGTAACTCTACAATATTTATAATACACGGCCTACTGTACTCTATTGGTTGTATCGCAATGTAAATACAGCTCAGATATAGAAATATTCACTAAAAAACTTGTATATTTGTTACTTAAATATCATTCCCACTGTTATTTAAATTTTATTTTTAATTTAGTATTTAATTTAAATTGTATAAGATATCGGAACATGCGTAGTCATTCCATTATTAATTTTGAATTTAATTTCTTTGTTTACCTTACAAGGTTTGTTTCTAAACTAAAAATACTAAATTAAAAAAATGTATATTATATTACAAGATCCAAAATGTGACAATCTGTCAAAATGCAGTAGGATTTATTTAAAAAAAAAATTCAATGTCAATTTGTTATTAATAATCGTTATTTAAAATAGCTATTTTAATTATTCCACATTCAATTTTGTCCAACTGTCAAAACTTATATTACTAACGACGCATGCCCCACAACTAAATTAACTAAACTCAAATTAAAACTCGAATGTGACAAGGAATGCCTATTATGAAAACCTGAAATCTAGATTAAAATATTAATTAAACAAAACGTAAACTAAATGTAAAAACCGTGGTTTGGAATTAGACTTTAGTATTTCTCTTTTGAAAAACATGTAGAGATTAAAATTTCCACTATATCGGAAAGGGAATTATGTGGGAAGTCATTGTTTGCTAATTATTATGGTAATTACGACCTGGTCTTCATAAAGTCTTAGGCTAAAAGTAAAAGGTAAGAGTTTGACTAGATACCAGTAATTTCACGTGGAAAGTAAAAAATGTTATTCAAAAGAGTTGTTTACAAGCAATGCAATATCATATTATTATTTATACATTTTTGGCACGTAGTGAATTCATTCCTTTTTCATATGTTGCCTTTCTACTTAAAATAACTTAATCCGGCGCTACTCTGTACAGTTTATTTTAATATTGACAAAGTCAAAGACACGGGGGGGTGCTAATAGGAAGGCACTACAAGATATGGACTTTAGCATACGCTGACGATATAGTCCTGTTGGCAAAAAGGGAAGGAGAGCTGCAGGAGATGGCACACCGGCTAGGGAGGTATATAGACAGGAAAGGACTAGAGTTAAACGTGGAAAAGACAAAAATTATGGTATTTAAAAAAGGGGGTGGAAAAAGGAGACTTAAAAGGTGGAAATACAAGACAGAGGACATTGAGGAAGTTGAAGAATTTAAATATCTGGGCTACACTTTTAAAAAGAATAATGGAGAAGAGGCGCATATAAGGGAGGTGGCAAAGAAGGCAGAGCAAGCAATGCGACGGGTATGGGGACTAGGGGAAAAGGTATTTGGGGGGGACATACAAAAGAGAATATGGATATACGAGAGACTGATAGCCAGTATGATGTCGTATGGAGCAGAGGTTTGGGGGTGGAAGGAACAAGAAAAGTTGGAAAGAATACAGGTAAGATATATGAAATGGGTTCTAGGGCTGGACAGGTGCACGCCAGGATACATGGTGATGGAGGAGCTAAAGAGGGACAAGATACGAATTAAAACAGGGGAAAGAGCGGTAAAATACGAGGAGAAATTGAACAGAGCGGAAAGCAAAATCGTAAAGAAAATAAGAGAGGATTACATAAAGAATGGGGGGAAAGGAGGTCCAAAAAAGAGAAAAGAATACTTTGAAAGGAATGGAATGGCGATCGAGGAGGCAGAGAGGAGAAGAGAAGGTGGCGCAAGTGTGGCAGAGGAGCTAAGGAGAAGGGATAAGGAGACACAACAGCAGGAGAGAATGGGAAAAATAGAAAAAAGTAACTACAATAAAAGATATAAGAGGTTATGGGAAAATAATGTGCCTCAGTACCTTATAGAAAAGGACATAAAACACATAAGAAGAACAGCAAGGTTTAGATTGGGAAATGAGGAAAAAGGAAACAGATACTGGGAAAAGAGTGAGGAAAGAAAGTGTAGAATGTGTGGAGCGGAGGACGAAACACTGGAGCACATTAAGTTTGAGTGTAAGGAAAAAGTAGCAAGCGAAAGGAATATTGGACAGCTATTAAAGGGAGGCAGTGAAGGAAAGAGGTGGATGGCGGAAATAGTAAGAAGAAAAGGAAAAACAGGAGAATAAATAATCTGGTGGAGAATAATAGAGAGGGTCAAAAGAAGAAGAAGCAGAAAGCACTTTTGGAAGTAGTAAAAGTCGAGAAGATTTTAAGTTTATTTTAAGTTTAGTTTTTAAGTTTGGAATGTATATAGGAATGAAATGTATTAGAAATATAATACTGTAGATTGTAAAGCCGAAAGGCATACACAATTAATATATAAATAAATAAATAATATTGACAAAGTCCAAGAGCTTTCTAGATATTTGGTGTACTAAATATTGCATTATATTTCAGCTGTATTTATGAACCGGTATTTCATTTTCTTAAATGAAGTTTCTTTAAGAGCTTGACAAGCTCTAAAGGCTTTCAGAGATTTTCCTACAACTTAGGTTCAAGTCATATTCATATGCGATTTATATATGGCCTTAAGATTATATTTAATATAATAGATTCTCCAACTTCATTTGAATTAATAGTTAATGGTTCTCAAACTCTAATCGAAGTTATATTTTCTAAATAACTTGTTGATTATTACTTGAATTTCTTAATGAGAATGTAACAAATCTCGCAGTAGAGTTATTGAGAAAGGAACCTTGTTAGATTCATAAACATAAAATTTCAATAATGCTAAATAAGGTTGTAAAAATATAATTTTCAATATTTTTAAATTATTCTATATAAATATTATGGAAAATAAACGGGCGATTCCATACATAATACCCATAAATGAATATTACCAATATTTCTGATTTGATATTTCTGTTCAACGTCCAAGCAAGTTTCGGTAATAAGCTAATTTACAATTCTAACGGCTAACGGCTAACGACGTCGTACCGCAATACAACGACTTCGTTATTGCGCAAAGTTCTTATTTTCCAGTTATATTTATTGGGCTGATGCTTAGATATACGCTATTGATACAGTATCGGGGGTATTCTGCAGTTTCTATAGTTATTGCGATAACCAGCCGGTCGGTTGCCTGCCAGGAACGCCCATGTTAAGTATAAGGGAACTATAAACTGTGCAACTATGGTCCAGACTAATTGTGGGATATTCTGGCAGTATTTCTCAAGAGCTTATAAGAAAATAAAAAATAGTTTTCCTGCTTAAATGTAGAAGTATTATAAAACACGGAAGTTCACCTGCAGACCATGCGCCTCGGCTAATTTCGACTGTCACTATAACTGCATTATGCGATAATACATTTACCATCTCTTGCTTTTGATTCTAGCCGACCAGAAAATATAAAATAGCATTTGTAAAAAATTACAATTTACCCGCTAAACACAATTACATATACAGGGTGTCATATACAGGGTGCCAATTTAGGCACGTATTATACAATATGTGGGGTCCATCCCCCCTCCTGTAGGAATGGCCGCCATTTTAAATTTAATTTTTTACTTTAGCCTAAAATTATCGATTTCTCTGGATCTAAAGGTCCAATGGATATAAATAAAATACTATTTGAAAGGTAATTATACCACCTATCAAGTAATAAAATCATTTTATAAGCTTTCAAATTGAAAATGTCATAAAAAAATGAATTATGCGAATTTTAGTCCAAAATTTGTCTGTTTTTTTTTAGTTTTTCTTACATATCTCAAAAACCGGCACCTTGATGTAAATTATTTTTACGATATTTTGACATACATGGATATTATCTACAAAATGACACCAAAGTTATTGCTCTGAGTTGCATAATTCGAGAGTTGTTGATGTTTATTATGTTAGTAAACATAAGGTAAACAATATTGCATGCGTTAATAATTTAAGAGAGTTTTGATGCCTGATGGGATTATTTCGATTTGTAAAATCGTATGTAAAATTGCTCTTATATATTATAAAATAACCCTTATTCGTATTTGTCATAAGACTCAGAAATAATTTATAAGTATGATGTTACTTTAGTGTTTATATGTACGATAAAAGAAAAGTATTTCTACAGAAAATTAATTTTTCAAAAACACAAATTTAAAAAAGAAAGTCTATAGCAATTGTAACCAGTGATGCAACACGTCCCGAAATTAGTGAGATAGTCCCGCACAAGAGTGAATTACAGATTTGACTAAATACAATTGACTTCGCGTGGAAGTTAAAATTTGTGGGTCGCCCAAAAAGGGTAACGGTTTGACTAGATACAAGAGTTGTCCCTCCACATCTAATTTGAAATATGGTAACCCTATTTGTAAGAGAAACAGATTGTAAAACTTACAAAACATACTTTTTATAACATATTATATAAATTCTAACAAATTGATGTAAGACTATAAGTTTGTAAGTTTGATAATTTAAATAGCTGAACTGAATTACATAGATTTGTACGTTTTAGAGAATCACCCTGATCGCCTCCTTTTATTTTACAGGATGAGTAGTCTTTCATTTATGGATGTGTTGTGTACATGTCCAGCTACTAGTATTTTATTTTATTTTTTTACTATCGGGTGTTCGTTTTTTATCGGAAATACGCCCCATTTAAGTTAAGGCGACATTACATCATTGCAGCAACAATAGACACCATGGGTACCATAACACCATAACAGAAAGCTGTAACATCTCAATACCATAAGGCAAGAGGGATGATGAAAAGAGAGAAGGGAGAAATGAGGGTCAGTAAAAATAACGCCGTAAAAGATCAAAACAATGTCTGAAGCTTGGGTAGATGCAGACCCATCGGCAAATCACCCCCATCCGCTACCCGTGTAGTGAGAAGGGGGCGTTAATCAAATCGGAAATAAAAATAAGGTGTGCATAAGATTACGAGCTGCATAAAATTGGTTACTTTTACGATTTTGGTTGAGTCATTGTCATCGAAATTTAAACATAGTTTTTTGGAAGCACAGTATATAAAGCGTTGAGGTATTGACACCTCACAGTAAACCTCCTCTCTCGTTTCTCTTCTCTTCCTAAATATTACACATAACCTAACTGCAATCCAGAATAAACCCCCTAATCTCATACTAAATAAAATACCTAATTTATTATTTTTATTGACGTATTTATGACTATTTTGGTCAAAACAAAATATTTTAGATTATAATCATAAATATAAAATGCAAATGACCCAAACTAGCCTGACCATAGCAATGGCTATCTATACAGTTTATAAGAAACCCCAGTCGATTCTCTAATCAAATTGGATTAAAAATAGCCCAGGCCTTTACGTTTATAAAAGCAGCCGGATGATAGAACTACAGGACAAGACAGACACATGCTGGAATTGCCCTTTTAAGGAACATTCTTTTGGTCTATGGTCATTCGATTATTTGCCAAATGTACTGGAAAAAATCTATTGAACTTATCTGAATATATTAACGTTTTTCGTTATATTTATGTATTTTTTTATAAATTTATTTAGCATCGATGATTTAAAGAATAACAAAACTTTTATCATTTGTTAATTCATTACTGTAATAGTAGAAACAAGATGTTGTTTTTAAGATAAATGTCAAAATGTACACGAATAATTGAATGTGTATTTAATTATATAGACAACATAACCTTAAATTTGTATTATAAGTTTTAAAATGAAATGTGGTACTTACAATGCTCAGTAAATGTTGAATTTATAACGCTCGTACTTTCCTTCCACTTTAGATATATCCAATAATTAACACAACACGAATTAATTTTACTTTACAATTAATAAACACTGCACTACAAAAACTGTTTGACATGTCAATTATATTACTCGTATTGTATTATTTTAAGCAGTGGTAATACAGGATACTGTAAACATAAGTACCTAGGGGGTTAGCCTATGTGCACCTTAGACAATAAGTCATTTATGACGTCACAATTAATCAACTAAAAATAAGAACAGGTGGTTTAACATGTATAAATTAATATTTAATTAAAAATAATTAATGGTAAACGTCATATTATAAACTGTATCAAGTATAACGTTAAATTATGCAAAATCTATTCCATAAAATAGCAGGCTCCCTATGTTATACCCGTATAAATCACTTATAAAATAACTAAAATGTATATTTTTTCTTGAAACATCTCTCTCGAACAAAATGGTCTTTATCTCGATCTAAGCTGATTTTAAACACTAAAAAAACAATAAAATAACACATATGAGAGAAATATGTGAACTATTAAGATAAAAAGGACTGTATTTTAAATCTGTAAAATACAATTTTTTTTATTTATCTAAAATTTAGACGAAGATATGTGGCTCGGAAAAACTATCTTCATTTAGATCTTTACACAATAATATAAAAAGTCTTGCGTTCTGTTACGTCCTGCTCTATAAGAAGCAGAAAGGAGTGGATAATATATACCTACACAAATAAAATGGCACTCAAAGTTTAGGAAATTTTTTACTGCGATTTCAATTATTAAGGTTATATCTTGCATAAATTGTTTGTGTTTTGCAGATTGTGTTTATTGTGTATTTTTTTTAGTGGTATATTATTCGGAGAGTTATTTCATTAAGTCATTGAACCGGATCCAAGAACTTAAAGGGTATATCTGACAGGTTTACATTAGCAGAATACCTGTACAAGTAACCGATGATAAACCGTACAGTTTTATCACATACACTCTCCGGTTTATCTGTATTCAGTTCATTCAGTTACAAAATGGGCTTGCGTCTCATTCTTTAGTGGTCGATTTTTCAATTGTTGATTGAAATTGATGTTAATAAATGTGTATTTATTGAGTAGGTCAGTGTTGTGGTAATGTTTTGTAGCTGTTGGTAGTCGAAATAATCAAGTCAAGTCAAAGAATAATAAGTTTTTATGTTATTTAACCCTGTTATGGCAGACATTATATTGGAATTTTATTGTTCCTTGAAATAGCTGTAAATAATATTTGATATTTTTATATATAAATACATAAAGCGGAGATTTATGAGCTGTAAGGTTGGCAGCGGTTGTGATGTCACATGCATTTGGAATGTGTACAACGTTGAATTCCTTTAATAATTAAAGAGACAAAATGACTTTTTTAATTGTTAATATCTCTAAATGTTAAATAATTGAACATTTGAGGTTCTAGTAACCCACTTTATCAATATATAGTACACTTTTATAGAAATTAAGACATAGGACACAAACCCATTTGAGAATCTTTGGTTCACATATGAACCTAGTAACGAAATAGCTATAAAATAAAACGCGAACAAACAAACAAACAACCAAGATAACAACTAACAGCTTTGGCTATAATTCAATCCAGAATGTCCTGCGTGTGTCCTACTAGTCCTGCTTAGAGTCTAGTGTCTGCTGCCTAGTGCCCCCTTTCATTGATGGGGGCACATGATGTCGATATCGAGTCATTGACTATTTGTTCGTCGGTGATTTGTGACATCCAGCTTCCACTGGACTTTTAACGAAGTGGTGTCATCCCTGGTTCTTGGTCAGTTCGATTTCAATGCCTCCTACAGGACATGCTTCTAAAAACTACGCGATTATACAAAGCGGACGTCTGCTTTGTCAATCTGGAGGCATTCAAATACAATGATATTTTTTCAGTTTGTTTAAAAAAGACAAAGATAACAAATACAAATTCTGACAAATGGTCGTTAAAAAGGAAATCGTAAATTTTGTCTTTTAAAAGATTCGGATGAATTCAAGAAGGAAAATTTTATAGAATTCTTGAGAAGAAAGTGCAATGGAATTACGAATGTATTTTTAAAATTTCACAGATAGATATTTGTCTATTTTTATGTTTGAATGAAACGTGGAAGCTGTGTGAAGCAGAAGTGAAGTGTATACAGCAAAGATAACGCGGTATTTGGATGATTGCTCGTATAAATGTGTTGCTTGTCAATCGTAGACGATTTGGGATGATGAGCTACATTTCTTCCATGTTTTTATTGTATTGCTACTACAGACTATCATATCACATTCAAGGACACGTAAAATACTACCAGTCTATAAAGTATATACATATATTCTAGAGATATCTCAAACTATTTCAAACATAGCTCTAGATTGTCACGAATTCCATAGCATGTCCCCAATTAAAAATAAGGGCCACAAATCGATATTATCGATTGTTCTGATATTGTGCAGGCAAATCAATAGGTTCACGCTCATATGACGTAACAACGCGAGGAGTATGTGTGTTAAAAGAATGAGGGTACGAGTAGAACATCGTGCTGAACTGAGGGTAGTTAGAAAAGATGAAGGGGGAGGTAATGGGTGGTGGGATGAAGTGGGAGACTGACAACAAGGGATGGGGATGAATGCACACGGATTACTAACGAAGTAACGATGGAATTGGGACGTATTGAATCCATACTAAAACTAGTAGAAAGAGTGTATTATCCAGAGGGAAGAAACCTGTGGTTTTAAATAAGAAGAATTGTTAACCAGCTGAAACGATACCAATTAAATGAATTTTTTTCACGTAATATTTTAAGACAATTTTGAAAATACTGACAATTTTGATAAATTTGAATTTGATCATGCGTTTTAATTCCATTTTGAATATTTCTTTTCAAGTATTACACAGTATTAATCACTTCTATATATATATTCATGATATATATAATTTATATAAGGGGTCCTATTTTAAAGCAGTATTTTATCTTTTATGGCAGGTGTACAGTAGAATTCATTTTATAATTTATAAGTGCGATACTACAGAAAAGACAATTAAGATAAATTAAGACAGCGTAAAACATTTTCTACTTCTCCTCTTCTTATGCCAAATTATTTGGGTTTTTTATATTCTCATGCTAAATGAAATTGTATCTAACCACGACAATTAAAAGAGTCTAATGCTTTATCTATTGATGTATTTCTAATATAAATAATGTTTTCAATATCTGAAATAATAGACCATACACCTATCCTTCTCCCACCCCCTCACAGACACACTCTCTTCATTTAAATGTGTGACATCAACACATGCTCCCTTTATTTCACGAGTTCTTGTAGGTGTTATGTAGCGCCTGCTAGACAGGCAACCCGCATTACTCCACAATTCGTTTCAGTAGTAGTTGTACCGGTGTGTAATCAGGAATTAGTCGCGTGATTTAATATTTGCATTGTATTAAACAAAATTTAAGATATTAACCGATATCTACAGCTAATGTTAAAATTTGATTATAACACAGTTACTATTTTGGTCTGCATTTTAATATAATGCACTCGTTTTACACTATTTCTAAGAAAGAGGATTAGTAGAAAACGTGGTTGCGTATCATCTATGAAACGAGTATAGCAGCCTGTACAGGATTACCACTCTGGGGGCTCAGTTTGCAGTATAAATTGCGACTGAATAAAATTATAGAATATTTACTAGATATGATTGAACTGAGAAAGTTATAGAACACAAAGCTTATGAACTATGTCTTAATTTCTATAAAACTGTACTATATATTGATAAATTTGGTTACCAGGACCTCAAATGTCCAATTAGTTTTTAATAACTCGTTATATTTTAGGAAATATTAACAAACAAAATAGTCATTTTTTCACTTTAATTATTAAAGGCTACCGTCACGTATGCTAAGTTGCTATCTCTTTCATACAACAGAGCGTAAAAGAGATAGCATACTTAACACAGTACTCTTATACATATAACAAGTAACTGATCTATCCCTTAATAGTGCGACATACTACGTCATAAATATGGCCGACCTCTGTAGCGCTAAAACTACAATTCAAACTCTTAATTGCTATATCTCCGGTAACATTTAGAAATTTAGTAAAATAAAAACGCCAATACACATTTATTAACATCAATTTCAATCAACAATTACAAAATCGACCTGTAAAAAATAAGTACACGATCCCATTGTGCCGAAAATACGGGTAAAAATTCGATATAGCTACACCTTTTGTTATAAAGAAACTATTGCACTTTTATTATAGTGAAAACATGTACAAATCACCATGTAATATACCTTAAACCATTTTTTATTAAAAAATGGACAGTATTTATGCTTAAAGTTGACCAATAAATGTGAAATATGACGCCATTTTCACTTGTATTGTATATGGATTATTGTTATTTTATTTCTAACCTCAAATTTGAAGTTTTAACTTTAACCACTTATATTGTTTTTTCCTAAGTCAAAAGTGGTATAATGTATATTACGTAAGATTTGTACATGCTTTTAGTATACAACAAATGTCATAAAACATACAGAAATGCAGTAGTTTTATTATAAGATTCAAAACAAAAGGTGTAACTGCGGCGAATAATTACCAAAATACGAAATGATAGAAAAAAGGGACAAATAAGTATTACGCGATGGTAATTAGAGAAAAAATATGAACCCAATCCAATGAATAACCAGTAAAGGGAACACAAATTTAGTTTTGCCTAGAATAAAGGATATTTCTAACCCTCCCTTATATCTTCGTTTACACGTTAAATATTCCAAGCGCATATTTTACCAAACTTCAATAAATATATTTCAATAGTTTACACATATATAATGTATCTAACAGGCCGTGGTCGTGCAGCGGTAGTAGCAAAGGCGAAGGCAAAGGCAAAGGCATCAAATCGCTGACCTTTGCACCCATCGGACCCGTGACCGCAAAGAACATTCAAACTGGAACCTTCCTAATCTTGAACAAAACAGAAGCTCAAAGCAGCGATGAGAAATATAATATCCACTTCATAACATATGTAAATTTGAATCGTGTGTGTTGTATCTTGTTTTATCTTGACCACTGACCGTCCCTAGTGTAGAGGGCGGGGTGTTTGGGGGCCGTCTATGGGTGAGGTTGGGTTTACATTGAATGAACATACCGCTAACACCAGGGGGTGACTGTTGAATATCAAAAAGAAGAACATAACCCCATCACGCTACCATCATATCACCATCAAAATAGTTTAAACAGTCAGCGATATTTACAAAATTTGTAAAACAATGGTACAGTCAAGGGAATAAATATTTTTCAATTTCATTTAATATTCACCGTTAAAATTTGCTCATTGTATGGGCATGAGAAAGGGCAGCCAAACTTTAAGGTCGAAGGTTAAAAATTTAAAGTCGATTGGAGTAAAACTGTCGGAGATATAGAGTTTTAAGTCTTCACCTCTCTGATCTACTTTCGTGTTATTTTGAAACTTTTTAATGCGGTTTCTCACACATAGCTTTTTCAGAGTCGGTGTCTTCTCTAACTCAAAATCTACGGCACCGATACTTTTGAAATTTTGCATACTCTTTCTTTACATAAATGCCGAGGTAAGGCAGTCGAGTTTTTTTTTATTTTAACGTTTTTTAAAATTACAAAGTTTCTGATTCTTTTCATGAAAAATCGAAATTTTGACTTTTAAGTGCTGTAAAAAATTGAAAAATCAATAAAAAAAAAGAAAAACTCGGCAGCGTTACCTGCAAAAACTTATCAATTAGTGAAATCATTTTGGTTTTTCGATTTTAGAAAATCCAGTGATGAGTTATCGAGTGGCACCGCAATGTTACTATTTTTTGTGACGTCTGCGGAGATTCGCTGTCAATGGCTCATTTCTTGACATTTATTTATGAAAACTTCACAAAGTATTCTTCAAATGTCATTTTATCATGCAGTAATTATAGAAATAAATATATATTACCTGTGTCGTCAAAAAAAATATCGAAAGTATGCTTCTATTTTATCCTTTAGACCTTATCTTTTAAATTATTTTCAAAACGTTTAAAACTTTTTTCACCGTGTGTACTACCAGTGTCCAGCTAACAGGATCATTTTAGCCGTAACGTTTTACAAACATTGTATATCTTTGACAGATACGATCATTGGCATACCGCATAGCCGAATCTAACCAGCAACACATCATAGTACGTGAAGCCTGGATCTTATGCAAACATATTAACACTGCGATCGAGCAAGTCGCAACACGCAGTCAAATAGGGGTCATTTAAGCACTGCTATAACCTATAATAATTTTAATAAAATAAGGGTAATAATATCTACCCTTTAAAAAACTTATAAACTGTTTTTAAAAGTTGTGAACAGATGTAAAATGTTGATATGTTACTAAAATATATAAAAATTATTATACAAGCATATCAAATTTTATTTTAGTGGAATATTTTTTACATTAGGTGTACACACGTGTTATACTAGAAGTCGGGTATATTTATTGCAGGGTTTTTTAATTGGTATTTTGATTTTATCTATTAATTAATAAAGGAATTTTAATTTTAATTTGTGTTTTTTTATATATTATTCTTTGTTGATGGAAGAACAACAACCACCACTATCTCTACCAACAGAATGACATATTCCACATATCAGATGTGGTTTGGCCTGCCCATAGAAACTCTGAAAGCAGTGCTTGCCTAAGCTTGCATAAACACGCTTTCTTAAAATACGTAATATTTAAAAATTTATTTGATTATAATATTTAATAATTTATATTTATTTATTTTAAACTTGAACTCAAATTTTCATCACAATCGAATGGCATCCTAGTTTAATAAAGTTTTATTTATTTTAAGATTTTTTTGATATCTCTTTAAAAATAACTTGTATAAAACATCATGTTTTCTTTCTCTTTCTCTCTTTATCGAGGTCCTACTCTATTCATGTTTTAAATTCATCATTCAATCATTTATAAAAATAAAATAAGAAATAAAATTAATCCAACATACACAATAATGACAATACAAAGTCTAGCTTTATTCGTTTCTGCACGAGTTCCACATTTTTCTTCACATGAACTCAATCCCTCAAGTATAATTTTTATATTTCCAATTTCCACGCTCTGTTACTTTTCCCCACTTTGCCGAAAACTCAACTTGAATTCAAAGTAGTTTTCAATATTTTGTTATAACTGATTACTTTAGACATATTTATTATCTTCAATGTAATCACAGTAATTTAAAGTGATTGTACATTTAGGAGCATTGTAGTTATAGTTATTGTAATTGTCAAAATAAGAAAGCTAAGGTTACTCTCACATTATATAACATAATTTAAGATTTATTTTGACTTGTTATTTTTTTTATAAAATATTCAACAATTGACGGATTCTATTTAAAGTTTAAGTTTCTTTTACTGCTTAATATTTTGTTGTTATCCTAGTAATTGATGACGTTATAACTCGAGAAGTAATCTTATTTATTTTTGAAAACTTGATGGGTCGCTACAACAGCTGCTATTTCTGTAACGTTTAATTCTCCATCTCTTTTACACTTCTCTTCTATTCCAGCTATAGTTAAGGCAGCTAAATGGTAAGAAATAGTAGTTTTGATAGCAAACTTTATCAATATACAGTGCAGTTTTATATAAATTAAAAATATGTAATGTTATTTTGTTATTTATATTGTAGTGTTGTTGCAATTAGGCACTACATTCTTCCGCATTAAATTCATAAATTACATATCATTGTGCTTAATTACATTCCGAAAGATTTAATTACATTCCAATTCCAAGAGAAAAAACCTACACTTCTTGTCTTCTTTGTGTCTTCGTCTCTTTGTCACTTCAGATTAAAATCACTTCTGCTCTGGCGTTACTTTGCTTTCCTCCTTCTTTTTCTCTATTTCTGCCATCCACCTCTTCCCTTCACTGATTTCTTTTAATAACTGCACAATATTCTTCTCGCTCATTACTTTTTTCTGCCAAGAAAACTATACACAGTATCTATTTCCTTTCTCCTTGTTTCCCAATCTAAATCTGGCAATCCTTCTCATGTTTTTTGTGTCTTTTTCTCTTAAGTAATGTGGTATCTCTCGATTTTTCCATTCTTTCCTGTTGTTGTATCTCCTTGTCCCTTCTCCTTAGCACATCTTCCACACTTGTGCCTCCTTCTCTTCTTCTCTCTGCCTCCTCGATCGCTATTCTATGTAAATTAAAAATGTGGTTCACAACCCAATTTCTGCTTACACAAAATGCATAGTTGATGACGGATTTCATTGACTATATGTTGTTTAATAATAAATCGAACTAAATTTATATAAAAGACATCATTAGACAATCTGATAAAGAGGCAATATATTTCTTAGACAAAACAAAATAACATTTTCTCATCCAAACAAACAATCCATAAGTTTTCTATTGCAATCAACTTCTGAACTTGTTTTAAATAGTCATTTAGTTCGAGATTTATTTGTTAGAGGTCTCCCTTAGCACTAGAGTAGACTGTAGCGCTAATGTACAATAGTAACTCCCTCAGGGAACTATTAAAAACTAATGTGTATAAATCCTCCCTTAACAACATAACAGAGGGTTGTAACTTGTAATTTAGATTGTTAATGCAATTAACACTCTATTGCGTTTAAATATAAATGTGCAGTGAGACAATTTTTGAGAAACTTGTGAAATCCAATTCAAAGAACCATCTAGAAATACTTGGTAGAGCCTCGGGATTAAGGTAATTGTCTATAAGTCCGCTTCAAGACATGGTCCTGGAAACGACGAATCGAAAAAAGTGACACTTTTAATAGCACAATCCGTTCAGAGCGTTGTAAACAAATTCCCAAAATCAACTGCTAAAAGTGACAGGAACACAAAAGAGTGTGCTAGAAGCATGTTCATGTATAAAATGTAACCCTAAAGCCCTCCGCACACGACGCGACTGGTTGCAAACCTTAGCCCCGAATCTACCCGAAGCGAATGTGATTACAACTGTTGTTAGTGAGAGATCGAACGTGTATGTGAGTGAGATAAAACACGAGGAAAGGCACACGAGTCGACTGATTGCAAACTAAACGCGAAACGAAGTTTTCAACGAAAACGAGCACGAGCCGTGTAAAGTGACTCTATAGCATTTTTAACAATAGCAAAACAGGGGATTCTATTGTGTTATATTTGATTGTATGGATGTATTTAAATACTTTTCGTAAACATATCTGTTGATGATGTCATCATGAAACCAACAATGCCCTGCGACCGAGAAATCTAGTCGCTAAATATATGCTCAAAACCAGTTTAAAATCAGTTTAGTTACGTTCGTGCCGTATGTTTTATTTCACTCGTAAACACGTTCGTTCTTTTACTAACAACACAGTTATAATCACATTCGGTTCGGGCAGATTCTGCGGACGCCTTAGAAGTCCAATTGACAGCGCCTTTGAACTACCCTTTACTGAACCTGTCTACAGAACTATGCATCAAAGCGTTGCATTTTCCATATAACTTACTTTTGCCACAGTTTGTTCAACCTTATTAAATAATGTTGTCTCATCTTTCTACGACAAAGACAGTCTTTCTTCTAATGTGCGCTAACTTAAAACCTTGAACTTTGAAAAAGTATAAAACTAAGATAATATAAAATACAAAGTGAAGGTGTTATAAGAAGCCGGAAAAAGGCGGAAATGTCCGAATGGGCATTTTAGATTTACGACTTTTCTTTTATTAGACATAAAGTTATACAAATATATCAAAGTTAAATTGAACAAGAATTCTTTCTGATAAAGATTTATTGTGAAATGAAAATGCATTAAGTAAAGAAAACTATCGAAAAACATTTATATCTATTCTAGTTATATATATAGATATATAAGCAGAAGGTTTTGAATGTATTTAAAATTAAAAATACAACGCATATAACTTTTAGTAAAGTTTTAAAATATTGAATAAGGAAAACAGTTCACAATTAAATTACAGATGAACAAGGATCTCTCCGTAAAGCCTATGATGTGGATGCTTCAGGGATGGAAGACGGGACCCAATTTATGTAGGCGCCTCTGTTTTGGTCTCTATGATTTATGGAATGTAATTTGCGTTCAGTGGAGCATTACATGGGTACGAGACAATTATATAACCGCGAGATTTATTAATAATTATCTGTGTCTCACTAATTTACAATTGCTGCGTCAATAGATACTGCTTTTAGTTACATTTAATTGAAACTAGTTAGATGGTGAATCAATTAAGTGGGGGGGTACGGTGCCCCCGATAAGCTAAAGACGACACAGTAAATACTTCCTTTTAGTATTATTTGATAAGCAAAGCGGATGCAATTTAATGTATTGTAAAATCACTTGCGACGCCGCTTTGTTCAGTGTGGTGTATTCGAGTGGTTTTGCAGTCACACGCTTTATTATGAGATGAAGCTTCTACTTCAAGTAGTTTTCTGTTTATCAATACATCACTGTATCGAAAATAATTAAGTCTAGATGCAAAGGGATATAAGTGACAAAAGTAAAATTCTTCAGAAAACGAGTTTTTAAAGTTAAGATCGTATAGGCGTTTTCGTTCAGTAGGTTTTAGAGTTCACACTATATAGTAAAATCTGTCCAAGTTTTCGCTTATATCTCTGTGCCACTAAATAGTTTAGTACATCTTCTATCGTTTGCGCTGGTTATCTCAAATTTTCAAAATTTGTCTCATACATAAATTTGCTTCTAGACGCCTCATATTATATATTTGTACCGATTTCTCTTCTCAAAGATCCGCTGTCCATGAAATCGTAAATACAAGGAAAACCGCGGCCGTTCTGTACGAAGCTGCATCTACCCCAGACCATTCACAATTAATTCACATTCACATTCAATTTTAAGTCAATCTAGACTGCAACTTAATAAAACCAAGAAGAAACTGGTGGGAAACATGTTTCATTATGGCTATAAATTACCTTTTTTTAGGTCTCAGAAGAAAACTAATTTATATCTAGTCACAATTGTCTTCTGTACTTAGTACTCTGTAATTAGCTTTTTGGAAATTACTTTCCTTTTTATATAAATTACCGAAAACCCCAAATATTGAGATATTTTCATGGAAGAAACCTATCCACAAAGATAACAATCATAAAATCCAGATCTATATTAAAAAATCAGTAGTAGGGCACTACTGATACAAATATAGACTTTTCGATACAGTAGTGTTCCATGATAAAATATGTTTATACGAAAAAACTCTAATGCACCGTATTGAATTAACCGGATATCACAAGTAGCCGTTTCCAGAGAACCCTTAAGGATTAAGAAGAAGTTTTAATTTTGGAATTGACGTTCTGTAAATTTTTACCGAAATAATTATTTACACCGATAAAGCAAAAAATACTCCTGCCTTCAACTCATATATTGACATCAAGAAGAATAAAATTTCCCAACATTAATCATGAAGATCGAGGAGTACCAGATACTGACTGTAGTCGCACTTCCGCACAGGGGTCAGGGGCGGGGTATTAAGTGGCTCTTTACGCTCAGTTAACCACCGTGAAGGAGGCAATGATATTTACCTCTAAATATGAATATTAAACACAAACTCTTCAACTAACTCTGAACGTATTTCCGTTCAAATTTATATTAATGAAGCCCTGTTAAAAATACGTCCTTATAATGGGCTTACAATGATATGCAACAAATTGAAACCATATAGGGGAAGAATTAACCCCTTATAAATGGTGTTATAATATATTATTAAAGGATTTACAGTGCGAATACCGTCTACTAGTCGTTAATCTAATACTGTACATTAGTTAGGTGTTATATAGGTTAAATGATGTTGCTTTCTCTTTTTCACTACTGGTATTTATATACTGCTGTTTCACTTTTAATACATGATACATGAATATATGCAGGTATCAAACTCGGCTAGTTTATTGAATGAAATTCATCATGAAATTTATTTATATTATTGTACAACATATTAAGTTTATTATGTAAAAATTTGAAATCGATTGGAGTAAAACTGTCGGAGATATAGTGTTTTAAGTCTTCGCCTCTCTGGTCTGCTTTTGTGTTACTTTGAAACTTTTAAATTCGGTTTCTCTCATATAGCTTTTTCGGAGTCGGTGCCCTGTCTAGCTCAAAATCTACTGGACCAATTCTTTTGAAATTTCGCACACTTTTTCTTTACATAAATGCCGAGGTAACGCTGTTGACTTGTTTTTAATTTTTTAATTTTAACGTATTTTAAAATAACAATGTTTCTGATTCTTTCATGAAAAATTGGTATTTTGACTTTTAAGTGCTGTACAAAATTGAAAAATCAATAAAAAAAGAAAAACTCGACAGCGTTACCTGCAGAAACTTATCACCTAATGAAATCATTTTGGTTTTTCGATTTCAGAAAATCCAGTGATGAGTTATGAGTAGCACCGCAATGTTACTTTTTTTTGTGATGTCTGCGGAGATTCGCTGTCAATGCCTCATTTCTTGACATTTATTTATGAAAATTTTACAAAGTATTCTTCAAATGTCATTTTATCATGTAGTAATTATAGAAATAATTATATATTAACTGTGTCGTCAACAAACATTATCGAAAATATGCTTCTTTTTTATCGTTTGGACCTTATCAACCCTTTTATTTGGGATAATATCTCGAAAACTGAAACGATTAAAGAAAGTGAATTGAATCTTTTGGGAGAAAATGATTAAACGTTTGGTTTTTTGACTGGCAAACACTTTTCGTAACTCACCCATGCGTCGCAGTGGCAGTGGCAGTGGCAGTGGCAGTGGCAGTGGCAGTGCCATCCTACTGTTCCTATACATTCTGCTTTATACAGTGAGACGTCTGATTTTGCTGACACAGGTATTTTCGACGCCGCGACGCGCTACGACGCTTTATATAACACTATTTTACTCTATAATGGTACGCGTTTTAACACATTCTGAGAAAGAAATATAAAAATAAAATAAAGAAATTCAATAAAATCAGAAATATTTAACGTAAATAGAAAAATGAATAAAAAACTTGGCATTTCATATCTGTAAATGTCTGAAAGTAATTAAGATGAGCTTACCAGAATAAAAGCTGCTAACATAGTAGTAGATCGTTAGTGATAGGACTTAGAATCGGAAATAGGCCGTAAATTTATTAGAAATGAATGTGAATAGCATCCAAACAAGATCTGACTTGCATAGGTCACGCGATATCTTGTGTAGGCGGCTCTCTCCCGTAGACTTACAGATTGTTAAGCATCTTTAATCCGTCATACCACTATATGTATCTTCACATTCCGAGTCAGATATCTACCTAAACAATCTATCAACTTAAAAACCATACTATTATGTATATGGACAATTAGAAAATGTTTGACATAACCCTAAAATTGATAGAATTTTTTCAAACTGATTTAAACTTCATACAATCGTAGTTATATTGTATATGCGAGTATTGTATTTTATAAAACCGGAAGCCACGTGATCTATCTCATTCTGTCATCATCATACAAGTGTTTTAAACTCGCCCTAGGCTATGTAGGCACTAGGCATTACACAAGGTTGCACATAAATATCTCATTATTTCAAATTCGTTTCTCTTTTGATATTAATCATTTATATAAAAATAACGGAGTTGCACGATCATGTCCGAATCGAACATCGTATAATGTTTACCGAATATAACATGTATCAAACAGTAATTAATATAGATATTGATTAATAAAGATACGCAGTACTGTCCTAAATTAATTGTCACATACAAATTAATAAATTACATAATGAACAAACATCACAATATTTAGTTATTACCCAAGTAGACAATGTAATGTAATGCAACACTTGAATGGGCTTGTGTCCTATGTCTTAATTTCTATAAAAGTGTACTATATATTGATAAAGTGAGTTACTAGAACCTCAAATGTTCAATTATTTTTTAATAACTCCTTATATGTTAAGAGATATTAACAATTAAAAAAGTAATTTTGTCTCTTTAATTATTAAAGGGATTTAACGTTGTACACATTCCAAATGCATGTGACATCACAACCGCTGCCAACCTTACAGCTCATAAATCTCTGCTATATGTATTTATATATCAAAATATCAAATATTATTTACAGATATTTCAAGGAACAATAAAATTTCAATATTATCTCTGCCGTAACAGGGTTAAATAAAATAAAAACTTATTATTCTTTGACTTGGCTTGATTATTACAGCAACAAAACATTACCACAGCACTGACCTACTCAACAAATAACTGACGTTAAAATGCATTCCACGTCATACAAATATGGCCGACCATTTCTAGCACTAAAACTACAAGTCAAATTTTTAATTGCTATATCTCCGTCAACATTTAGATATTTAATAAAATAGACACGCCAATACACATTTATTAACATCAATTTCAATCAACAATTGAAAAATCTACCACTAATAAATGAGGACACAAGCCCATTATTATCTTTAAGGTTAAGACTATAAGAAACAAATGCTAAAAATCACCAGGTTTGTGTAACTTCTCTATAAAACGTAAATAATTAATATATCAGAAAACTAATCTATAATTTTTTATCAAAAAAAATCTTTTACGATTCAAATTGACCACATTGTAAAATGTATGAGGGTTGATTTGATTTTTTAGTTCTTTTTTTTAAGGTTGGTTGCACATTGACACATGCTTCATTGTTAACAAGGGTTTTGTGAATCGTGTCATGTGTTTTTAGATGTTGGTAGGACTGTTAGTGCGTGTCAAAAACTGTAAAAAAGGTGTCGTAAATATGTGATGTGATTCATATGTGAAAATATCAAAAACAAATTGGCTTTGTTTTTAAAAAGAAACACTTTTTAAAATGTATGAGTATGTAAGTGCAGTCAGAGGGACGGAATATCGATTTCAATGTTTGAAGGCATTCTATCTAAAATAAGTAAAGAACGGTGGGCAACACCGGGTAATGCTTTTAGTATATTTCTAATTTTCAATTATAAAGATGTATAAATTGTATAAAAGACCAGCTTACTTATAAACTCTTTAGATGTTTAAAATTAAGTTAAATATTATCTGTATCATTTTGAAAATTCCCCCTTTTAAAAGTATAAACGGTTTAACAACATTTTAATTTCAATTCCATTTCAAGTTATTACTTCTTTGTGACAATCCATGAAATTATGTTTGTAAGAAATGGTGTTGCGAACCTTTTGTTTACTTGATTTTGTTTGATCACTACATTTTTGTGTTATCTACAACGCTGGATTTAACCACAAGCGCTCAAAGCGTTTTCTTGGAGCACCAGCTCTTGACTAGATGCAATTAATTTCGCCGAAAGATACAGACCTTTACCGCTACTATTACTTCTTCTTTGATCATTTGTTTACTTCCTTCCTTCCTTCTCTATCTCACTTCTTCCTTCATTCGCTTTGTTCCTTAGCTTTCCTCTATTTTCCGTACTTCTTTGCATTCATTCATTCATCTCCTTCTTGCTTTCTACACCTTCATGATTCTCTCCCTTTCCTCTTTCTGCTTCCTTCTTCTCTGTACCTCTACGTCCACCTCCTTCTCTCACTCTCTCCTCTTAACAAATCCTCTATCTTGTTTTCTCTATCAATCATAAACTATATTCCCTCTCTCATATGCTACAACATTTCAATTTCTCGCTTACATATTCTGCAGACTCTTTCCTCCACGTTCCTTCTCCTCATTGTCTTGCTTCTCTTCTTTTTTGTCATGAAACAATTCACTCGTTCAAGGAAACGTCAGTGCTATGAACTACAAATGTCAAAATCACTTCACCTGGCCTCACTACCGTACCTGTATTGAATAAAGCTGCAAATAAACCATTAAAGTGTAACAGAGACAGATATATCTTGTTTCTTTTTCTAATTTGGAATTTTATCTCTACGAAAATAAATATTTTCACATGTAAAAGAGACAACACCTCCATTTAATGTATGATGTTTGAAAGAGAAAGAATACTCTTATGAAAAGATTCTGATAATTTCATAGGTGACATCTATCTGAAATCTGAGTGAAATAGAATTGATTTCTAGCTGCACCATTTCACCAAAATGTTTACTGGGTTTTATCTGGTCACTAACCATTTGTAGACTGCATGCTATAGGACTCTGATAATATCCATATAATTACAATATTGTCTACAAATTGAAATCCACAATTGAACAACGATCAACATAATATCAATTACATTATAAATTCATACACGCGTTTAAGAACCAAAGCATCCCTCTGATTTACAGAAGACGCGACCGGCAAACGACCCCATCACAAATACCGTCATATTTCACCCCTTGTGCCCTCGTGTCTCTTCATAGGGGTTGCAACCCCTCACAATGTCTGTGCTGTATAACTGTATAATCAACCCCCAAACAGACCAGAATTAAATGTCTTCAATAAAGTTATAATTATAACCAAAACTTAAGCTGACTTTAAGTCGAAAGTGTTCTTTTTAAATACCGCGAAATATAATATTAATTGTACTTACTATAGTATGAATTTATAGAGCAGGGGCTGGTAACCCTTTGATTAAATTGGTTAATGTAGTTTAAAGTTTACACTCGTTGTAGATGTAACTTAATTAGGATTTTCAGTCATTCATGCCATATCAAAGTTTAATGTTTTATCCCTACAAACATTTTTTCGTTTCGTAGTAATGTCGAATAGTCTGATTACAATTGAGTAAGATTTTTCGAAGCACTTTCTTAGCCACGAGTAGAATATATTTGGGTACGTTCAGGAAAAGAAATTTCGTATTTTACCGTTTTCCACTACTCTTTCAATTCACTAGATATCAAAGAAATATTCAAGAGTAGAATAAAACACTTGTCATTTCAATAAAACATGAGCGTCGCGATGCTGCAACGGCGTCGTGAACGGTGGTTTTCACTGAAGAGCAATGCAAGCAATAAGCTCATAAGCCACGTGGCAACGACTACTGTTTATATATATATATATATATATATATATACATAGGAGAGATGGGCTATTGCCTCAGGCTTCGCAAGTTTAGAATGTCTCCAACTCAATAAACTGTAAGTCCTCATTTTTTAGTGGTCGATTTTTCAATTGTTGATTGAAATTGATGTTAATAAATGTGTATTGGCGTGTCTGTTTTATTAAATATCTAAATATTGACGGAGATTAAAAAATTAAAAATTTGAATTGTAGTTTTAGCGCTAGAAATGGTCGGCCATATTTGTATGACGTGAAATGCATTTTAACGTCAGCTATTTGTTGAGTAGGTCAGTGCTGTGGTAATATTTTGTAGCTGTTGGTAGTCGAAATAATCAAGTCAAATCAAAGAATAATAAGTTTTTATTTTATTTAACCCTTCTAAGGCAGACATGATATTAAAATTTTATTGTTCCTTGAAATATCTGTAAATAATATTTGATATTTTGATATATAAATACATATAGCAGAGATTTATGAGCTGTGAGGTTGGTAACCTGTAAACTTGTCAGAGTTCTGTCAAGAATATATCTCTTTTACGCTCTGTTGTATAAAGGAGATACCAACTAGCGGTTGAATCTCTTTAATAATTTAAGAGACAAAATGACTTTTTTAATTGTTAATATCTCGTGAAATATAAGGAGTTATTAAAAAATAATTGGACATTTGAGGTTCTAGTAATACACTTTATCAATATATTGTACAGTTTTATAGAAATTAAGACTTATTACTATATAACAATTTATTAAACAGGAACTTCGACCCTTGCAGAGTTTTGTTGAATCTTCCCGTTCATTGTTCGTTCTCATTAATATTTATATATTTGTTCAGATTTGAAGTGCTGCCATCTCTTGTGTCGTCTCCGTACTAATATACTAATATTCAGAAATTATTGAAATATATCAAAGTATGAAATTATACTGTGTACATATGTATATGGATACCGGAATATATTATGTTTAATATTAATAAGTCTGAAACACTCATTGAATATTAGAACACTAGGCGGAGAAATTATATCGTGCATTTTGGATAAGCAGCAAGGAAACCGTTTAGTCGCCATCTTGAAAAAAAGGTTGTAATTAGTTCTGTTTGTTTATCTTTAAAACTACTACTCCCACAGAAATATTGAATAAACATTTTTAATAGCTAATAATATTATCTATAAGTTTTATTAATTACTTTTTATTGTAACTTTTGTAATAAAGAAGTTATAATCAAAAATAAATCTTAAATTAACCCAGTAATCATTTTGGAATCACTTTCACATCATATTGAAGATGCGTATATGATTTTTTTGTCATGAAAGAGTTCATTTACAGTTCGGTTCCTCACAGTCGTTCATATGAAATGTCTATTTTATCAGCTACAAATGGTGAAACCACTCCAACTGTCGAAATACAAATGAAGATAAAGTTGATGCGAACTATAATTAAAGTGCAATATATATATAGAGGATTTTCGGAAAAGAGATAAGGACAAGAGGTAGATGACGGAGATAAAGACAATAATAACATAGTAAAGGAAGAGAGTCAAGATGAAATAGTAAAGATAGAGTGTTTATGCCTATAATAGACATAAGTTGAGAAGTGAAAACGAAGAGAGATGGCAGGAAGGATAGTGAAAAGATAATAAAGGGTTTGTCAAGAGGAGACAAGGAAGGCAAGAGGTGATAGATGAAGATACAGGCAATAAGAAAGGAGAAGCAGGAAACGGTGTGAATAAAGGAGGAGTAGGGGACATGAAGAGAGAGGATCAAGAAAAGAAGAAACAGAAAGTACTATTCGAAGTAGTAATAGTCTTGAATAGTTTAAGTTTAGTTTTAACTTTGAATTTATATGAAATGCATTAAGAAATATAATAATGTAGATTGTAAAGCCGAAAGGCACACAATTAATATAATATAATATATATATATATATATATATATATATATATATATATATATATATATATATATATATGCATATATATATGCATATAATACTGAATTAATATTCAGTAATAATTATAACTAGGTACTCAAATAAATCTTTGTAATTCAACACTTGAAATAGCTGCCTGGAATTTTATAATTTAAAATTCAAAAAGAAGAAGAAGAAGAGGTGAGGATTTAGAAATGTATTCATTCTCCAGAGACGTCGAATCTGATAAGAATAAATTGGTGTCCTTTAAAAACACATTTTGCGTTCCAGTATTCCAATCTCAACTTAAACGAATGCTGCAATCACTGAAATCGCTGGAAAGTAGCGTAAATAGCCTTTTTAAGTCTTAAATGGACTGGCTTAAAACAGTTCTTTGTCGTAATAATATTATTATTATAAAATATACTTGCTCAAAACATGAAGGAGCTATAAATGTACATTCATTTAAGAAAACTGTAAGAATGTAAAAATACTATGTTTAAAATTAATATAATTAAAAGAAAAATTTACGTATTTGAAAGAACTGTAGAGGACAGCGTAGCAGGTTGAATGTAAACTGAGTGTAAACTTACTAACCGCCATGTTTGGAAAATGTAAATTATGAATAACTAAAGCCCATTCTGAGCCTGACAGTTTACACTTCGAAATTATTTTTACTCTACCAAACGCAGCATGACGTCATTTTGTTATTACATATTATAATTTACTATGCATCTTTGTTATATCACGTTCTTTAACATCATTTGTACTGTCCGAATGTCTTTTCTAAATTGTCTACCGTAAACGTGTGACTATATTTTTACTGAGTGTATTAAATTTGTTTAACTATCATCCAGACTAGTGCGACTTCAACACGCGACTAAAAAAATTCTACTAAACATAGAAAACTCGATTAGACATCAAAGCATTTATTATTTTATATGTTATATACATTTACCGACTCTGACACGGTAAAAAGAAAAATCCTTTTAGACATTAGCACGGTATATGAGACATAATTTTAAAAAAAATAAAAAAGTAACAAATACACTTGCCTTTTATAAACCTAACCCCAAATGTAAATCATTAATCTGACTCTTTTTTCTAAACAAACCAAACTGATTGAATGAATTCGTACGAACTACAAAGGATGCCAATGTATTAAGTTATATGTTACACCGATGTTCTACAACTTCTACTAGTTCACCCTACATTCTGCTACGTCGTTCTCTAAGGTTCTACACGCTACGTTAAATACGGCATAAGAAAGTGACAAGTGCTGTTCACCACGTTTTAATATTAATCGCCTTTAATGTTCCTCGTGAAGATAGGTACATATAGAACTGACTGTTTTTAAGATAACATTTCTATTAGTTATATTTAAAGCAATTTTATAAAATATATAGCTTTTTATAATTGTTTGAATACAGAAAAGTATTATAAATCATACTGTAACAAATTAGAATAAAAATAATCTCATACTAAATTTAAGTTAAAATTATAAAATATTTCATACTTTAATATTCTCTGCTAGCACAATGTTAGTAGGTATGTTCACTCATTGTAAAATATTTTTCGGTAAATGCAATTTATATAATACTTACAATTAATTTACATAAATGTTACGTTTAAGTATCCAGTAAGATTAGTTTAAGGTTAATCACAGTAAAAACCTAATGTATACACTTCGAAGTAATATTAATTTCAATCCTGTGGCGACATCTTTCATAAAATAATAGTCAATCTCATAACCAATTTTAACACGTTTGGGCTACTCTAATATAGATGTCAACACATACAATGCGCTATGAAAACGCGAAACTTAGATTTAAAAATAAAATTGCTAAATTCTTATAAGTTGTATAACCCAGTATTAGGATTTTATTACTGATTACATAGTTATCTATTTAAGAAAAGGACACATGATTAGTTATAATACTGTATGCTATCATAATAGTAATAGGCTTGTTTCTATAAAATTGTACTTCATATTGATAAAGTGGGTTACTAGAACCTCAAATGTCCAATTATTTTTTAATAACTCCTTATATTTCAAGAGATATTAGAGAATAGAAGAGAATAAAGAAAAGTCGTTTTGTCTCTTTAATTATTAAAGAGATTCAACGTTGTACATTTTCCAAATGCATGTGACATCACAACCGCTAGTTGCTATCTCTTTTATACGACAGAGCATAAAAGAGATATATTCTTGACAGAACTCTTACAAGTTTACAAGTTATCAACGTTACAGCTCATAAATCTCTGCTATATGTATTTATATATCAAAATATCAAATAATATTTACAGCTATTTCAAGGAACAATAAATTTCCAATATTATGTTTGCCGTAACAGGGTTAAATAAAATAAAAACTTATTATTCTTTGACTTGACTTGATTATTATGACTACCAACAGCTACAAAACATAACCACAGCACTTGCACAAAATGCATTTCACGTCATACAAATATGGCCTACCATTTCTAGCGCTAAAACTACAATTCAAATTAATTTTTAATTGCTATATCTCCGTCAATATTTAGATATTTAATAAAACAGACACGCCAATATACATTTATTAACATCAATTTCAATCAACAATTAAAAAATCGACCACTAAAAAATGAGGACACAAGCCCTTTGGTATTTGTTCTAAAACATGTATCAAAACTGAAATTAAAATTTCATATAGCTATAATTCTGTAAACATTTGAATATTTAAAAAAATTAAAACACTAATATGTATATAGTAACATTTATTTCAACCAAAATTTAAAAAAACCCGACCACTAAAAAAACCCTAATTTATGTATTCTAAACAAAACAATTATATTCTAAATTTAATAACTTTAAACGTTATATGAAAACGTTATGAATAATGAGAAATATTTGAAGCCTTATTTTGTACCTTTTTCCCTGAAGACATACGTCATGAATTGGACGAGTATTATATTTTTATTTATTTTAGGACAACTTAGACACACATAGTACATAGCTTCAACAAACAGTTACTTCTTCTTCTGAGCTTCAACATCATCTTGTTCAATTGGAATTGGTATAGCAGTATCCTCATATGTACAATTAAAAACTGTTTTAAATTCTTCAGAACCTTTCAACATTTCTGTAAGTCTAACACCATTTGGTAAACTTCCTTGGTTCAATTGATATGTACTTTGTTCAAAAATGCTTTGCTTGGTACAGAAAGATTGTCCTAGAGCAATGAAAAACAATTTCTCAACTGACCACTCTTTAAGACGTGGTAAACTTTCTTGGGCTTCGGAGTTGCTTTTGCGTGTAACCGTATCTAGTGCAAGTTTCAGTGCCATGGCATCTGCCTTGCATTCAATGATTGTTGAGTTTGCGTACATCTGAAAAATAAAACATATGGTGAACAAGTTAAACCAGTACCGCGTTATGCTGATCATGCACGTAACGATTTACCGGACAGTTTTATCGCAACGGTCCACCTTTACCGGTAAACCGGAGCATGAGTGTATGCTACCCAGTAAACATTTTGGAGTAAATTCTACTTAATTTTTATTACATATCATGAATTTTTTGTCTGGAACGTGTTCGTTTTCTATTCAGTCGTTCATAGGAAAGGTCCTTTTTATGAGCTACAGACATTGCAACGACGGTTCACTGCTGAATTAAAAGCGGAGTAGGTTTATGATTTATGACCGGATAATAAAAATATACCCATGTGGGAAAGAAACAGAAATACTTAATGAATGATGTTGGAAAAAGAAAGAATATTATTATGAAAAACTAACACAAAATCTGTGACAGGTAGAGAACTTGTAAAGCGTTAGAATAGAATTGTACGAGTGACTCGAACTTCACCAAATAGGACACTTCACCAAATTGTTTACTGGGTATAATGGACAGTTAACTGTAAATTGACTAGTAAGATAACTTATACAGTAAATGATGATGATTAGAGAATTGGGTTGTGAACCATAACCTAATTTATGAAACAGTATTGATAAAGATGGCTATTAAAACCTTAAACAACCAATTATTTTTATTCAATTCACAATATTATAGAAGCTATTAGCGATTGAAATAATCATTTTTCCACTTTAATGGGCTTGTGTCCTATGTCTTAATTTCTATAAAAGTGTACTATATATTGATAAAGTGGGTACTAGAACCTCAAATGTTCAATTATTTTTTAATAACTCCTTATATGTTAAGAGATATTAACAATTAAATAAGTCATTTTGTCTCTTTAATTATTAAAGGGATTCAACGTTGTACACATTCCAAATGTTTGTGACATTACAACCGCTAGTTGCTATCTCTTTTATACAGCAGAGCGTAAAAGAGATATATTCTTGACAGAACTCTGACAAGTTTCCAGGTTTTCAACCTTACAGCTCATAAATCTCTACTATATGTATTTATATATCAAAATATCAAATATTATTTACAGCTATTTCAAGGAACAATAAAATATCAATATTATTTTTGCCGTAACATGGTTAAATAAAATAAAAACTTATTATTCTATTACTTGACTTGAATATTTCGACTACCAACAGCTACAAAACATTACCACAGCACTGACCTACTCAACAAATAGCTGACGTTAAAATGCATTTCACGAGAAAGCAAGTAACTATGTGGTGCGAAATACACTATTGTATCTAGTCTCTTGTTTCCTTTGACTTGTTTAAAAAATACCGCTCATGACCCGAGGCAAGCCAACGCGAGACGAAAGCACCCGATCCCGCCTGTCTCGGCGAAAAGTAATAAGTTCATTTGAGGTGCTGGTAGCCAACTTTATCAATATATAGTACAGTTTTATAGAAATTAAGACATAGGCCACAAGCCCATTATTAAGGTAGTCAATAATTTCTTACCTTGATATGTTTTGCACTGCATCCATCGATATCAAGGGTTAATGTCTTATACCCAAAATTTCCATCACATCTTTCATTTGTATCTTCAATAAAAGACAAAAAATTCCCCTCTTGACCAATGGTGTTAAAACTGGTATAAATTTGAAATTCATCTAAATATTGTCCAATTTCATATCCTAAAATATGTCCTAAACGTGCCAATTTTACATACTCTGGTAAATCTATTAAATATTGTAGAGAGTCGAGCAATCCAAAAGGTACCACTGTAAAGAATTAGGAACTTTATAGATGTCCAAGGAGATATTTTTAGTCAATATATCCTGATTCAAATAATATTAATTAAAAATTAAATTAAAATAATTATCCTTTATTCGAAAAATCGAAACGTCAACTTTACATTTACATACTAGTGTTGTAAGTACGCATATGTCGCACTTACCTTTTATTTTTAATGATATTAAATGTTAATTATGTAATAGAATTATATTATGTAAACAGTTTTTGTATTAGTATTAAGATTGTAAAGAATAATTATTTAAGTTTAGCGCTTATAAATATTGTCTCTGGTTTGTGGAGATTAATATTGATTTAATGCTGGTAATTCAGTATTGGCGTTCTGTGATGTGAAATAAATTATTATATATTAAATTGCACAAGACGCTGAAAGCCAGTCTTCTCCTGAGTCTCAAAGCAAGCATTACTATTCGCAACTTCGTACGTATTGAATAGTGAGCACATTTCAACTATTAATTAAATTATAACACTATAGAATTACATTTTGTTTTATATCTGTCATCTTCGTTAATCTAATAAAATACTATTGTAATTAAGTAAGCAGATATAATATTACAACGAATAAATGATATATTTTAATAAAAGTGTTTGTATTAATAGTAATAAAAAGATACTAATTGTTCAACCGTCGCATGTCGCAACGAGGTTACTTTAGACCGCTCAAGTATTCTCTAATTGCAACAATACACCGTCTGAACAAGAATCCTTATTAATCATCTTAAGAAAGATATTCGATTACTACTGTAATTGGTGTTGGAAGTCGTCAACTGAAGAATCTACTACCAGAAGCTAGCATCCCTGCAGAATGTACTAGTAAGCTGAGTAATCTCCTCCAGAACGACAATACGACACATTTTACAACATTGGTGTCAGGTGGGGTCTCGAAGAGATATTCCTACACATAAATATCCAAGAGGTACGCCCAAAATTTTTTCTATATATTCTACACCTGGATGCAGATCAATTATTCTGGATACCACTACGTCGATCGATTATTTCCAAGATTGCCGAAGAGTACGAGATAGAACGTCAATTCATCTGTATTTCACATAATTTTTCTACAAGTCCGGTGGATGTAAAACAACAGCCCGCTGAACCAGAAAAAAAAAGAAATCTTTTGCCCCCAGCGAATGGATGGATGCTTCTAGAACAAATGGAATAATCTAAACTGATGTTAATCGTTTCCAGAACCCTGCACACAGCTGTACATAGATCAAAATCGAAAGTTTTTTTTGTTAAGTATAATAAGACAGTATCTTTTTATCTTGTATACAATTATTATCATAAATTGATAATTGTATTTTTTTCTATTAGTAGCATCCTTGTAATTCATTGAAGCTATTATTTTTTTAGTATTATATTCAATACTTTTGAATATTTGCTATAACCTATCTATTAGTAGCATCCTTGTAGTTCATTGAAGCTATTATTTTTTTAGTATTATATTCAATACTTTTGAATATTTGCTATAACCTATCTATTAGTAGCATCCTTGTAATTCATTGAAGCTATTATTTTTTAGTATTATATTCAATACTTTTGAATATTTGTTATAAAATAACAATTTTGTAGCATCATTGTTCAATATTTTTAGTATTATATCCAATACTTTTGAATATCTACTATAATATTTCCTATAATTGTTTCTACAATTATATTAATTCATGTTTAATATTTTTAGAACATCTTTATGAACGAGAAAGAATTTTGAAAAGGAGAAGTAAAGAGCTGAAGCAGTTAGATAGCAGTCTGTTCAATCAGAGAGACTACCTTCCTGTTACAACTGCGGTGTCTGAGCCCCATCGGAAATTTCCAGTGAGTTACTGTTTTCGCTAACAATTTTTCCTTGTCAGAATCCTATTTTTCGGAGAGTCGTTTATTGGTACAAAATAATCTTTAGTCTGTATATTATATATAACTTTAATTAAGTACTATGGCACCGAACGTTCATTCACTCACACTAGTTGAGAATACAATCAATCTAATTAATGAGTTTTCAAAAAATCTAGAAGTCCAATCAACATCCTTAACAATAGTTGAATTAAAAATCAAAAACTTAGACAAAGCTTGGGTTAAATATAGTAGTATCGTAGAAGCATTGCTTCCAACTCTAAAAAATGAAGAAGCTTCGGCTATCGTTAGTAAGTCTATAGAAGTTGAAAGTATTTATGACGACACTCTTATTTACTTGTTGAATTATAAGCAAACATTTGAGAATGATACACATATTGTAGACGACTCAAAAAGTATAGATTCAATAAAAAATCTGAACTTAAGTCCAATGCAACTAACCGTTTTTGATGGAGAATATATTAATTGGCAAAGTTTTATGGAATTATTTACAAATTTAATTCGTAATAATAGTAAACTATCAAGCATTGAAAAAATGCATTATTTAAAGTTAAATTTGTCAGGAGAACCACTCAAACTCATAAAGAATTATCCTTTAACAAATGATAATTACGAAATTGTTTGGAACATCCTTTGTAAACGTTATGATAACAAGGTAGCACTTATTGAAACCTGTTTAAACAATTTAATAAACTACAATGTTATACGTTTAGAGTCCGAAATCAATATCAAAAAACTACTAGATGAAATTAATGAATCGATTAGAGCATTAACCGAATTGGGGATATATTCTAATCATTCAGATTTTATGTTAATACATATTTTAAAGACCAAATTAGATTTTAATTCGTCAAAGGAATGGGAAAACAGAAATAATTCTGAATTACCAACCTTAAATGAATTTACAGAGTTTCTGGAGAGACGGTGGCGCAATCTAGAAAGAAGAAGGCATATTAAAGTCAAAACATATCCAAGCGTTCCTAATTCTAATAGTAAACCAGTTTCAAGCAAGCAAATTCCTAATAAGGTCGAAACAAAAACTAAAAATTTGTTCTGTAACCATTGTAAGAAAAGTGGTCATACAGAAAAGTATTGTTTTATTAAGAAGGAAAATCTAGATACGGGTAACCCTATTGCTCAAGTTAATACTTGTAGGGAGGCCACAATTTTATCAGAACCTTCTACTTGTTGTGAAAGATCGAAACATCTTATATCTGATGGTTCTCAAGTATCTTTTACTAACAAGACACAACACAATTCAAATAATGAATTATGTTTTTTTTATGATTTTGATGAGATCAATACGGGTAATTTACAAAATAATAATGATATTCTAAGTTTTGACAGTAAAAATAAAAATGTTAAGGCTAAGCAAACAGTTGACACTATCCAATTCAAGATGGTCGCAGCCAAAGCTAAAACCGTATCATTTTTATTAGATACTGGTTCTCAAATCTCCTTGATTAAACAAAATATTTTAAATAACAATGTCAGAATTAATAATAAATCTAAAATTCTATTGAAGGGTATTTCTGAAGGCACGCCTTATACCTTAGGTTCACTGAAAACTTCTATAATTTTAGATAGTAATAAGTCGAAACAAACTTTACAGGTTGTGTCAGAAAATTTCCCCATTAAACACGATGGAATTATAGGGTTAGATATTTTACGGAAACTAAATGCAGTAATTAATCTAAAAATGAACAGTGTACAATTCTCAGAATGTGGCAAAGTAATTGAGCTCCCACTTATAAATATAAACAATATCGTTTTACCAGCACGTACGAGGAAGATAATTCCTATGTCAGGTTCTACAGTAGGAGTTTGTGTAGCCAGGGAATTGTTACCTGAAGTTTTTTTAGCTAATGCATTAATCAAGCCCGTCAAAAATATTTTCTATATTTCAATAATAAATTCTTCAATAAAAAATATAATACTTAGTAATTTCAAACCGAATATCATACCGATAGATCAATTTAGTATTTACCATTTTTCAAAATCAAGTCCTAACAACCGTAAGGAACTTTTATTAAACAATTTAAATCTTTCACATGTCAATTCAGAATTAGTAACAGAATTAATAGAAATCTGTGACAGCTTTAATGACATATTTTTTTTACCGGGAGACAAGTTATCTTGTACGAGCGCATTAAGTCATAAGATAAAGATTAATTCTTCTAAACCCGTTAACGTTAAACCGTATCGATTGCCCCATGCGCAAAAAGAGATTGTGGAAAAGCATATTCAGGAACTGTTGGTCAACAACATAATTGAAGAAAGCGACTCACCCTATAACGCACCTTTATTAGTAGTACCAAAAAAACCAGATGCGTTAGGTAATAAACAATTCCGCGTAGTAGTCGATTTCCGTAAACTTAACGAGCAGACAACAAGTGACGCCTATCCTTTGCCTCTTATACATGATATACTGGACCAACTTAGTGGTGCAAAATTTTTCTCTACCCTTGACTTAGCAAGCGGTTTTCACCAGGTCCCTATGCTTCCCGAAGATAAAGAGAAAACAGCATTTAGTGCGAACTTTAAACACTATCAATTTGTAAGAATGCCATTCGGACTTAAAGGAGCCCCCCCCATGTTTCAGAGACTTATGTCTCACGTTCTCACAGGTTTGCAAGGAATAGATTGCTTAATCTATCTGGACGATGTAGTCATTTTTGGAAAAAACATTTCTGAGCACAACCAAAGATTAAAAAACGTTTTTTCTAAATTACGGGAACATAATTTGAAGCTCCAACCATCCAAATGTAACTTTCTACATAAAGATTTGATTTATTTAGGTCACGTTATTAATGAAACAGGTATTCTACCAGATCCTTCTAAAGTAGAAGCAATAAAGAATTTCCCCATTCCAAACAGTCCTAAACAAATTAAAACATTTTTGGGTATGTCTGGTTATTATCGCCGACATATACCGCATTACGCAGAGATAGCCAAACCACTATATAATGCAGCAAACAGTAATGTTAAAGTATTAGAATGGTCAGACCAATGCGACGAATCATTTAAAACTTTAAAAAATAAATTAACCATATCACCTGTTTTGCAATACCCGGACTTTAGTAAAAATTTCGTTGTAACCACGGATGCAAGTAAATATGCTATAGGTGCAGTCCTTTCACAAGGTACTATTAAGGAAAGCCACCCAATAGCATATGCTTCAAGAACTCTAAATAAGGCACAACAAAATTACACAACTACTGAACGTGAGTTATTAGCAGTAGTATGGGCTGTGGCTCATTTTAGACCCTATCTCTATGGAAAGTTTTTTAGTATCGTAACAGACCATCAAGCCTTGACTTGGTTAATGAGTATTAAGGACCCGAGTTCTAGACTTATGCGTTGGCGGATAAAACTAGAGGAATATAATTACGAAGTAATATATAGACCAGGTAGTTCGATTCCACACGTAGATGCCCTAAGTCGTGTATACTCACTTCAGGTTGAAACAATGGATGTCACATACGAAAATTATTTAGAAATAATTAAAAATAAAATTATCATAAACAATAAAGTAATTGAACATGATAAAAGTTTATATGACGCACCGACGTCATTTTCATTAGTAGATTTTGTATCAAAAGATTTTAAAAATTCAATTGGAAATTCTCCTGAATTAATCAATAAATTTAGTAGTACCAATGCATTTCTAATACAAGAAAAAGAAGTATCAGAAATTGCATATGTTGAAATTGATACTAGATTTATTATCTGTTTAATAATTAAGGAATTTCATTTTAATCTACCAAATTATAAAGAAATATTTTTGGCATTAGTGAATCTGAAAAACTTTTGTACTTTACACAAAATTACTAACATAGCTATGAACAGGTTCGAGTCTGAACTAAGTAAATTAGATTTTGCCCAGTTACGAACTATGATCAGACATATCTTTGATAAAACAAATATAATAGTACACATTTATAATGACAATATACTTAAAATTAGTGACCCTGAGTTAATAAACAATGTAATTTCGGAATTTCATGTTAATCCCACAGCAGGCCACTTAGGAGTTTCTAAAACAATTAAACGATTAAAATCACACTTTAAATTTCCAAGTATGATTAGAAAAGTTAAAAATTTTATTAGACAATGTGTATCATGTCAAAAGAATAAAGTGTGCAAATTAAATAAATGCCCATTAACAATTACATCGACTTCGAAACATAGTTTCGAAAGGTTGGCTTTGGACATAGTATATCTTCCCAAGAAAGACGACAACGACAAATACAAATACTTACTAACAATACAGGATGACCTTACTAAATTTACGGAAGCTATTCCTATTATAAACCAGGAGGCAAATACTGTCGCGAAAGCATTAGTAACTAACGTTATTTGTAGGTACGGAGTTCCTAATATGATCTTAACAGACCAAGGAACAAATTTCATGTCGAAAATTTTTAAAGATATATGCAAATTGTTAAAAATTAAACAATTAAAAACAACAGCATTTAGACCAGCAACCAACGGTGCCTTAGAAAGAGTTCATAGAACCCTTGCCGAGTATCTAAGGAATTTTTGTAAAAAGCAGGATGATTGGATAAATTGGATTCCCTATGCAATGTTCGTGTATAACACAACTCCGCATACAGCGACCGGTTTTACTCCTTTCGAACTAATTTATGGACATAAGGCAAATCTGCCTTCAATTTTTTATAAAGAACCAATTGAGGTAAATACTTATAATAATTTTATAGTAGAACTCAAACACAGGTTACAAGTAGCGAGGGAACTTGCTATGAATAACTTGGTTAAAAGCAAAGAAAAAACAAAATTATATTTTGATAAAAGGGTCAATTCTCTTTTCACACCTGAAGTAAACGAACTAGTTTTATTAAGAAATGAACAGTTACCAACTAAAGGACAGTCAAAAAAACTTTTACCCTTATACGTAGGACCGTATAAAGTTACTAAAATTATATCCCCTGTTAATACAGAAATACTAATTGGTAAAAAACATACGGTAGTTCATAATAATAGGTTGAAGAGATTTTGTACCAATGAATAAAAACTTGACGAATGAAATGGATTTTGTCAGGGATGATTGTTTTGTGGAGCAGTGTTAACTCTATACGATGGGATCAGAATCGTTGTCGACACTTTGCTTCTCTTTTTGTTTTTTTCTAGAATTGTAACTCGTATATTTTGTTTTTATACGTGTCCCTTTTTTTTTGAAAGGGGGTGTTGTGATATGTACGACATCTCCCCTATCACAATTTTTCCTTTTTCTTTTCCTTAGAGCAGAAACGCATATGTTTTGTTTTATATGCGTTCCTTTTCTTTGGTTGAGGAGTGTTGTAAGTACGCATATGTCGCACTTACCTTTTATTTTTAATGATATTAAATGTTAATTATGTAATAGAATTATATTATGTAAACAGTTTTTGTATTAGTATTAAGATTGTAAAGAATAATTATTTAAGTTTAGCGCTTATAAATATTGTCTCTGGTTTGTGGAGATTAATATTGATTTAATGCTGGTAATTCAGTATTGGCGTTCTGTGATGTGAAATAAATTATTATATATTAAATTGCACAAGACGCTGAAAGCCAGTCTTCTCCTGAGTCTCAAAGCAAGCATTACTATTCGCAACTTCGTACGTATTGAATAGTGAGCACATTTCAACTATTAATTAAATTATAACACTATAGAATTACATTTTGTTTTATATCTGTCATCTTCGTTAATCTAATAAAATACTATTGTAATTAAGTAAGCAGATATAATATTACAACGAATAAATGATATATTTTAATAAAAGTGTTTGTATTAATAGTAATAAAAAGATACTAATTGTTCAACCGTCGCATGTCGCAACGAGGTTACTTTAGACCGCTCAAGTATTCTCTAATTGCAACAATACACCGTCTGAACAAGAATCCTTATTAATCATCTTAAGAAAGATATTCGATTACTACTGTAATTGGTGTTGGAAGTCGTCAACTGAAGAATCTACTACCAGAAGCTAGCATCCCTGCAGAATGTACTAGTAAGCTGAGTAATCTCCTCCAGAACGACAATACGACACATTTTACAACACTAGTGTTAAAATATGTTTTCTCTTATAAACAAAATTGAAAATACTATTTGTTTCTGATAGTAAAATAACCAAATTTCTGTTAGGAACATAGAATTATTTCTTTTAATTCAAAATGGGTAAAATTAGTGTTGGAAATATTGAACACTTTGTAGTTTCCTATATTTACCAATGACATCCAGGTCAGAAATTTGCTTCGCTTTAGTGTGATAGGGAGTCATAAAGTGCTGCCAAATTACATTTATGGCTAGTTTATTGTGATTCTGGTACATTAAACGTCTATATCGTTCTTGAAGAATTTGAACGTTTTCTATGAATTTGTTTTCTGACAGGCGAACCTGAAATATTTTTGTATACTTTAGTACATTTTCTGTGCATCAAGATCATCTGTCATTTTAATAATATAATAAAATAAAAAATATAGATAATCAAATAGATGATTTATTTATTATTTATAGACAATGAATTGGAAAATCACACTGCTTGCACTTCTTTAATCTCGAACGAAGATTAATAACAATATGTGGACACATTACTTGCGGGGCTGCCGCCATTTCTGAGGTAATATTGTTACTTTACTTTTAAGATATTCTTAAGATTTAAGACCCCGCTACTCTTTCTGGAGACCTTATATTAGTGACTTTGTGGGTTTTAAACCAATTGTACTTACATTTACAAATTCTTTTTCTACCTCTTGTAAGAAAGTATCAATGTCGCTAAGGACAAAAAGATTTAATTTTTTCATCCTATTCAATAAATTCAATAAAAAATTATTATATCCTAATTCTTCAGGTATGCCCTCCAAGTGCGTAATCGTTGTATTCTTCAGGTCTCTGAGAATTAAAAAAAATTAATGATCGGTGTATAAATTTAATTTTATATAACTTATAAAGGGTCTATCATGTTTCTTTACAATGGGCTTATATGCAAAGATTTATACACATTTCTAATGGTTAAATCCTTATTTAATTGGTCTATCAGTTAAATACAAGGCGATTAATATGGTAAATCACGGAATAAAGGTACCTAAACTCAAGTCTCATTGTAACTTTCATTTTGAGGTTAAATATTTATTTACTGAGCTATTATTACTTGTTTTCATATAACTTACGAGAATACATTTTCTGCAAGTTGAATCATGTTATCTAACTCGTCTTTTTTGAAGCTGTTCAAATAAATCGCAGAGCTGGCATCTTCCATCAAACCGCTTGCAACTTTCAAGCAAAAATCTTCCCTGTTCTTAGGTGTATGACCGAATTGGTTATACAGATCGTACGCATACTTGCCTTTCAAAGCATACGAGATATCTCTAGAAATATTTGTCCAAAATTAAAAATGTTGACAATTAATAAATACAGATCATAATTTAAACATACCGTAAACTATTATGCTTGAGCACGTCCATGACTTCTACAAAATAATCAGAATACTGAACATTGTATTCCATTCCATCCATATGCAACTCTTGGAAAAGATTTTCCCAGTTCACCTAAAATATATGCTATGCTTTATTTTATTCCAATTTTTTGTTATTATTTATATTAAGTGAAAGTAAAACTTGTTATAATACTAGCTAAGACCTCCAATTACTTTATTAAGGGAGGGTTTAGGGTTTCAGCGTAAAAAAAACCACTTTGTTGCGATTTTTTTTCTCAAGTATAGATTGAGCAATTTTATTCGAACCTTTTGTACATTATTGAGCATACTTTTGACTATGTTGTATAATTTTATCATGCAGCAATATTAAAGCATAAGGCGGTAACAAAGCTTTCTCCAGAAGGTCTTGGGAAAAAGACAATTTGCCGTGTTCACTATAACTCGGCGGGAAAGTATTTGAAAATGAAAAACAATTAAAATTTAGTTAAATTATAATCAAATCTTCCCCCCAACGGTCTCTGATATATTTTTTTTTCATTTATAAATTTTTGGCGGCCATCTAAAGTGTGAACTGTTATTTTCCACGAAAAGTTCCGCCATTTTGTGGGTGGGAAACACCCTTAATGTAAAAGGAATTTTTTTATCTAAACGTTAGGGGGAGGTATTTTATATGTAGAAAATGTGTACGAAGTTTGAAATGAATTCAATTAGTTTTTAAATGGCTGTGAACACGGACTTTAAAAAAGTAGTTTTGAGAAAAACGCTTCAGGACAATAGCAATGAATAAACTGTATACCTGATTAACATATAATATATAGATAATATACCGGATTAATAAGACAATAACTTCAAGAATATTGCTTAGATCGACTTAAAATTTTAAGGACATATTCTTGAAATATTAAGCAATAAGATAAGACAAAAAAAAAATTGGATTTTTCGAAAGTGAAAATCCTAACCCCTCCCTTAAACTATTAATTAAACCACTAGCTTTCGACTTTATACTTAATGCCATCTTCAGGTGCTCAGTATATTATGTTTGTATGTATGTTCTATAATAAGTTTATAAATTCACATACCGGTTTATTCCAGAGAAGATTAAGTTGCTCTGTTGTTTTAGGGGTGTAATTAATGTTAGGCAATTCTTGAGTTAACTTTTTTTCATCGTCGAATGGAAAACGCTTCACTGCATCTAAAATTTCTGCCACATTGTCTGAGAGCGTGAAAAGTTTGTTCAAAATCTTGTTCAAATGATCATCTTTATTATTCGCAAGCTTTTCCCAATTTGTATAGATTTTATTAAGGTCTGTTATATCACAAGTATGAGTAGCCTAAAATTGATTTTCAATATTTATTACCCGTTGCGCTTAAATTAAGATCAAAATATTTGTTACGTTAAAATTAAGTAAGCCAAATGCGAATTCATTATGAACTATAAACAAATATGAATTCGTTAAATGTCAAATCTATCAAATTGAACCATGACTTAACCAAGTGAAATGTATAAAGATATATAATTTCTATTTACACGATATATGTCTTCCTTCGTTTCCCTAGAAAATCTTTCATATTCATTATCGCTATCAGCTGCTACTAGAATATTCTTCAGATTTGAAGGTGATAAAGTGAATATCATTTTCCTCTTATCAGAGGAATACTCCTCCATTTGGAGAACAACATCAAACAAAAGGCTATTATGCTGCATAATTAATTTAGCGAACACATCTGTTAAATCATCTGCTTTCTGATATTCAAACGTTTTGGTTATTATTTTTTTTACTGAAAAAATTAATGATAATTATACTTTCAGAAAAACTTCAAATAAGGATGATATTGGCAAACATTTAGGCACAATAAAACCATTCTAATTTACTTACTTTGGTCCATCGTATCGGACTTATCAAAATCTTTATAGAAATTGTCACAGCTATCATAAAAAGTTTTAAAAGTTTTGACATATTTCTTTTCTGGATCAGATGAACTCTCCATTTCTCCTATAAAGAAAACATTGTTATAAAAGTGCTTTCATGTATATATCAACTAATATGGCTTTTGCGTTTCGGCAACTAAACATAACCCACAATACTTCGTATGGACGTATCGGAATGTTTATTGCATAATTAGCAATTTTTACTAATGTATGTTATAGTAAACACGCCGAATGATCGTGCACGCCGTCTTTACCTAGAATAATCGGCAAACAGCACGATTAATCGAACACGCAAATGTAAACACAGCCTTACAGTTAGAAAGAACTTACCTCTTATTCTTGTCCATACGTAGGCCATGGCATCTTCTTCAGCTACTTTTCGAGACTTAAACCCACCACAAACATCATTATAAAATTGATTACATTTTGGATCATAGTCAGATGCATTACGCAATAAACTTAAAATTCTAGATTGAAAACTTCCACATTCTAGTGTATTACAAAAGTTTGTATTAACTGTATTCGGTTCTTCAATATCTAATGATTTTGTGCTTTCGGTATTTGATGGACTTACATCTGTTGACAATGAAGTAGGATCTTCAAGTTTTACTGATGTTGTGCTTTCGGTACTTGATGCACTTACATCTGTTGACAATGAAGTAGGATCTTCAAGTTTTACTGATGTTGTGCTTTCGGTACTTGATGCACTTACATCTGTTGACAATGAACTCGGATCTTCAATTTTTACTGATGGTGTGCTTTCGGTACTTGATGCACTTACATCTGTTGACAATGAAGTAGGATCTTCAAGTTTTACTGATGTTGTGCTTTCGGTACTTGATGCACTTACATCTGTTGACAATGAAGTAGGATCTTCAAGTTTTACTGATGTTGTGCTTTCGGTACTTGATGCACTTACATCTGTTGACAATGAAGTGGGATCTTCAATTTTTACTAATGTTGTGCTTTCGGTACTTGATGCACTTACATCTGTTGACAATGAAGTAGGATCTTCAAGTTTTACTGATGTTGTGCTTTCGGTGCTTGATGCACTTACATCTGTTGACATTGAAGTGGGATCTTCAATTTTTACTGATATTGTGCTTTCGGTACTTGATGCACTTACATCTGTTGACAATGAAGTAGGATCTTCAAGTTTTACTGATGTTGTGCTTTCGGTACTTGATGCACTTACATCTGTTGACAATGAAGTGGGATCTTCAATTTTTACTAATGTTGTGCTTTCGGTACTTGATGCGCTTACATCTGTTGACAATGAAGTAGGATCTTCAAGTTTTACTGATGTTGTGCTTTCGGTACTTGATGCACTTACATCTGTTGCCAATGAAGTAGGATCTTCAATTTTTACTAATGTTGTGCTTTCGGTACTTGATGCACTTACATCTGTTGACAATGAACTCGGATCTTCAATTTTTACTGATGGTGTGCTTTCGGTACTTGATGCACTTACATCTGTTGACAATGAAGTAGGATCTTCAAGTTTTACTGATGTTGTGCTTTCGGTACTTGATGCACTTACATCTGTTGACAATGAAGTAGGATCTTCAAGTTTTACTGATGTTGTGCTTTCGGTACTTGATGCACTTACATCTGTTGACAATGAACTCGGATCTTCAATTTTTACTGATGGTGTGCTTTCGGTACTTGATGCACTTACATCTGTTGACAATGAAGTAGGATCTTCAAGTTTTACTGATGTTGTGCTTTCGGTACTTGATGCACTTACATCTGTTGACAATGAAGTAGGATCTTCAAGTTTTACTGATGTTGTGCTTTCGGTACTTGATGCACTTACATCTGTTGACAATGAAGTGGGATCTTCAATTTTTACTAATGTTGTGCTTTCGGTACTTGATGCACTTACATCTGTTGACAATGAAGTAGGATCTTCAAGTTTTACTGATGTTGTGCTTTCGGTGCTTGATGCACTTACATCTGTTGACATTGAAGTGGGATCTTCAATTTTTACTGATATTGTGCTTTCGGTACTTGATGCACTTACATCTGTTGACAATGAAGTAGGATCTTCAAGTTTTACTGATGTTGTGCTTTCGGTACTTGATGCACTTACATCTGTTGACAATGAAGTGGGATCTTCAATTTTTACTAATGTTGTGCTTTCGGTACTTGATGCGCTTACATCTGTTGACAATGAAGTAGGATCTTCAAGTTTTACTGATGTTGTGCTTTCGGTACTTGATGCACTTACATCTGTTGCCAATGAAGTAGGATCTTCAATTTTTACTAATGTTGTGCTTTCGGTACTTGATGCACTTACATCTGTTGACAATGAACTCGGATCTTCAATTTTTACTGATGGTGTGCTTTCGGTACTTGATGCACTTACATCTGTTGACAATGAAGTAGGATCTTCAAGTTTTACTGATGTTGTGCTTTCGGTACTTGATGCACTTACATCTGTTGACAATGAAGTAGGATCTTCAAGTTTTACTGATGTTGTGCTTTCGGTACTTGATGCACTTACATCTGTTGACAATGAAGTAGGATCTTCAAGTTTTACTGATGTTGTGCTTTCGGTACTTGATGCACTTACATCTGTTGACAATGAACTCGGATCTTCAAGTTTTACTGATGTTGTGCTTTCGGTACTTGATGCGCTTACATCTGTTGACAATGAAGTGGGATCTTCAATTTTTACTAATGTTGTGCTTTCGGTACTTGATGCACTTACATCTGTTGACAATGAAGTAGGATCTTCAAGTTTTACTGATGTTGTGCTTTCGGTACTTGATGCACTTACATCTGTTGACAATGAACTCGGATCTTCAATTTTTTCTGATGTTGTGCTTTCGGTACTTGATGCACTTACATCTGTTGACAATGAACTCGGATCTTCAATTTTTACTGATGTTGTGCTTTCGGTACTTGATGCGCTTACATCTGTTGACAATGAAGTGGGATCTTCAATTTTTACTAATGTTGTGCTTTCGGTACTTGATGCACTTACATCTGTTGACAATGAAGTAGGATCTTCAAGTTTTACTGATGTTGTGCTTTCGGTACTTGATGCACTTACATCTGTTGACAATGAAGTAGGATCTTCAAGTTTTACTGATGTTGTGCTTTCGGTACTTGGTGCACTTACATCTGTTGACAATGAAGTAGGATCTTCAAGTTTTACTGATGTTGTGCTTTCGGTACTTGATGCACTTACATCTGTTGACAATGAAGTAGGATCTTCAAGTTTTACTGATATTGTGCTTTCGGTACTTGATGCACTTACATCTGTTGACAATGAACTCAGATCTTCAAGTTTTACTGATGTTGTGCTTTCGGTACTTGATGCGCTTACATCTGTTGACAATGAAGTAGGATCTTCAATTTTTACTGATGTTGTGCTTTCGGTACTTGATGCACTTACATCTGTTGACAATGAAGTAGGATCTTCAAGTTTTACTGATATTGTGCTTTCGGTACTTGATGCACTTACATCTGTTGACAATGAACTCGGATCTTCAATTTTTTCTGATGTTGTGCTTTCGGTACTTGATGCGCTTACACCTGTTGACAATGAACTCGGATCTTCAATTTTTACTGATGTTGTGCTTTCGGTACTTGATGCGCTTACATCTGTTGACAATGAAGTAGGATCTTCAATTTTTACTGATGTTGTGCTTTCGGTACTTGATGCACTTACATCTGTTGACAATGAAGTAGGATCCTCAATTTTTACTGATGTTGTGCTTTCGGTACTTGATGCGCTTACATCTGTTGACAATGAACTCGGATCTTCAATTTTTACTGATATTGTGCTTTCGGTATTTGATGCGCTTACATCTGTTGACAATATACTCGAATGTTTTTCAATTTCTGTTGTGCTTTCGGTGGGTGATGCTCTTGATATTTTACCTGATGAAATGTATGGTTGACTTTTCTGAAACAAATATACATATAGTTATAACAAATACACATATGGTAACCAAAGTATAACTTATTGGTATGAATGTAATGTACGTAATACATAGTTAGAATGACATCAGGTTCTAAAACCGGCAATAATTTTTAGAGCCCAAAGCAGTACCCTACAAACAATTTTGATCGGAATCCAATTAGATGCTAATCGTACCACTCTGAATGGTGATTGGAATCCTATTAGACGTTAGTGTGACATTACATGAAGCTTTGGACAGCATGTCTGCACCAGCCGGAACGCTCCGTACCTCCTCTGATTGCCTTCCTAATACTTTCCAAACGAGGTTTGCCGAGGTGCTAGTTGTGCTACTACCCAGTACTACCACAGTACTAACATATGTTCTCCCGAACGCTGTCTGACTACTGTCTAACCGCTCTCTGATACGAGATTGCGAAGATACGACAAATTGTTTGTAGGATAATTACATTTTGTTCAAGTCACAAATACATAAGTCTTAAATTAAATATTAATCTAGTCATAATGAGCCCCGTACGGACGTAGAGGGGCCCCGAGAGGTCACGGCGTCATCAATCAACGCTACCCAAATACTGCCAAATAACCACAATATTTCAAAAACTCCAATTAAATGAATATTGACGAATTCATATGAAGTTTCTAATTAATTCAAAGAACAAAGCTTAGTTAACAAATTTTCAATATTCTCATGGTCGGATTAACAACGAACAACCGAAAAGAAATGAATTCGATTTTTGCAACTTTGCCTCTTTGCAAATGCAACTTTATCGCAAAGTTTCAAAATAAATGGACCGACTATTTTTCGAATTTTTCGAGCACATACTCAACCTGAATTTTTGTATATTAAGATTTAATATCAATTATAATATTTACTATAGCAATTTTTATTTCTTTATATTTCACATCTAAAACTCACATTTAAGTTGATAACATAAAATTAAAACATACAAGCACTGGTTTCGACAGATATAACTACAAAATGATACAATTATTACCTCCAATAGCTAAAACACTTCTAATACAAATCTTTAATAGTATATTCAACACTCAAATTATACCCGAGGATTGGAAAAAACATATTATTGTACCAATATTAAAACCGAATAAAGATCCAAACTCAGCAGAATCATACAGGCCTATCACTCTACTTTCATGCATAGGGAAAACAATGGAATCCATTATCAAAAACAGATTAGAATGGTATCTGGAACATCATCAAAAATTGCCTGACCTTCAATTTGCCTACAGAAAAGGAAAAAGCACCCAACATAGCTTAAATATATTAAACTTGGACATACAGAAAGTATATAGTAACAATCATTATATGGTCGCAGCTTTTCTAGACATCAAATCCGCGTATGATAATGTAAATCTTATAAATCTAAAAAACAAAATGACAGAGATTGGTATATCTACAAAAATTATAAAATGGATTTTAAACTATTACCAACTAAGAGAAGTTTTTATACGACACAACAACAAATTATTAGGTCCTTACGTGAACTCTCAAGGAGTGCCGCAAGGCTCAATATCATCTCCTCTACTGTTCAATAAATACACAAAAGATATCATCAAACTGGCGGATAATTCTACGAAAATCTTACTATATGCTGATGATATAGTTATCTACAGCAAGGGTTACTCACTTAACATCTACCTAGAATCTACCTTAAGTGATTTAAATCTAGAGGTATCCACTAATAAAAGCAAAGTAATAATTTTTACCAGACACAACTTAGATCGAAGTCCAAGAATTATTATTAAAAATAAATGTTTAACTGTTACAAGTAACGTTAAATTCCTGGGTGTTTGGTTTGATTCAAAAAGCACATGGTGCAAAGAAATCAACTCAATTATAGCAAAATGTCACAAAGGAATAAATGTAATGAGATGTCTAGCTGGATGCAGCTGGGGAAGTCATCCTCTAACTCTACTCAGTATTTATAAAGCCATTGTCAGACCCCATTTTGACTACTCCAGTACATTAGTTTGTACCGCAAATAATACAAGACTTAGACAAAAAATTAGACACAGTACAAAACAAAGGACTAAGAATAATAATAGGTGCAATGGGTTCTACTCCTATACAGATTCTTAACCTGGAAACCAATATACCACCTCTAAAAATTCGAAGACAGATATTAAGTGACAATTTCTTCATCAAAATAATCCAAAGTAAGTACCAAAATATCATATCTAGAATAGAAGAACTTCAAAATGTATACTTTAAACCATATTGGATAAACAAGAACCAACCTCTTCTTTTAATAAGCTACAATCATTACAAAAATATACCTATAGAAAGTTTTGAGATCATGCCCTACTTTAAATCTTCATATGAACTAAAAACTATTAAAATAGATACCGAAATTAAATATTTCAACAAGAAAGACACAGCACTATAATATATCAACGATATATGAATTTTATATGCACTGAAAACATAAAATGGGACATATGGTATACAGATGGTTCCGTAAATAGTAAATTTAAAAAAAGAGGTGCGGGCTTATACAACTCTACAACAAACAAGCAATATAAGTTTAAGTTAAATAATATATCAAGTTCATTCAATGCTGAACTTATAGCTATATTGAAGACAATGAAGATAATTAAAAACACTAAAGAGTCTAACATATTAATAGTAACAGATGCATATAGTGTATTAGCAGCTATAAATAATAACAACTTCAAAAACAATAATAATTATAAAATTTGTAAAATAAAAGCAATATATTGTAAACTGAAAAAGAGTGAAAATTTTTATGGGTACCAGGTAGAATTTTAGGCAATGAAACTGCAGATAAGTTAGCAAAAGAAGCATGTACTGACGGTAAATTAATAGATATAAAATCTTCCCTAAATGAAATGAAAATTATTATCAAGGAAAAGGCATATATGGACTGGCAAATAATATACAAGGAGGCAAGTCAAACCACAGGCAAAACATTCTACCTTTTCAACAATAAAATTAAAGATAACATGTGGATCAATAAAAATTTATCTAGAAAATTCATTTATACAATATGCCGACTAAGATCAGGTCATTGTAAAGTACCATCACATCTAGCAAAAATAAAAATAATACAATCTTCTAATTGCATCTGTGGAGAGGAAGGCACTATAGACCACATGGTACTAGGATGTAAATTCAAAAAACAGGAAGTCGACCACTTATGGAGTAATTTATGTAAACATACCATGATGCCAGTAAACGTATTAAATCTAATATACGATATAAATAGTACCACTGCAAAATATGTGATTGAATTTATATTTAACAATGGAATTGATATATAAAATGCAAGGAAAATCTTTAAAAAAAGCAAGAGTAATAAATATAGTAGATATAGTGTTATATGTTTTTATGGATTATAAAATGTAATACTTGTAATACTTAAATACTTGTAAATGTAATAATACAGCAAGAAGGCTGAATAAGCCAAAGCTTAATAAAATAAAAAAAAAAAAAAAAAAATAAAATAAAATTAAAACTAAAAGTCAGTGAGCAGGAAAAATCTTACCTCTATTTCTTTTTCCTTTTTCCATGGTTTCAACGTCATCAGTAACAAAATAGCAGAAAATAATACAATAAAAAAACACAAAGTGCAAAAACATAACTTGAAGGAAGAATCAACCCGGCCTTCTTCTCGGTAATTTATGTTGTAAGAATTTTTAGCCATTTTAATTTAAATTATTTTAAATTTAACGGCTACGGTGTACTGCACTTAATACAAATTATTCTCGCATGAACTCGTTTGTGAAATGAAATGAACATAAGAATTAACTCTGAACCTTGATTAGAACCTTAATAGAAGGAAGTGTTCTTATCAAACCTCATACTAATTCGGAATTGCAGAGCCGGCTGACAAACGTTTTATTTTAATCGTAATAATCATTTAACATTAAATGTAAAATTTGGTTTCATAATTTTTAAAAGTATGCAAAGAGCAGTAAACTAGTTTACCTAACATAGGTAACATTTATTATGTTAGAGAAGCCTTAAATACACATAACTGTGTTACGCGAATATTGAATAAAAAAAATAATCTTACTTGAAACTGTATTCTTCTTGGAAAATTATGACAGTTCGAAAAAGTACTCTTTTACTTTGACAATGATATATGTACCAATCCTATATTATGTTATAATGTTCTAAGTGTATATTTATATTCTTATTTGTTTATAAGTTTGGTACGAATCTTGTATGGCAGCCCGAAAACGGCTCTGCGCATTTTCATAAAAATTGTCTGTTTCGAGAAAGAAATTCTAAGACTTTTGGCGTCCTCAATTTTTCCCTGAATTTCCTGGAAAACCGTAATTTTGGAAAAATTAGAAAAGAAATTTTTACTTTTTGGTCTATAACTTTTAATTCGTAAAAGATAGAAAGTTGAAATTTGGCATGCGTATTTCAAATAAGGAATAAATTGAAAAAAATATATTTTTTTACTCAGTTTATATGAAAAATCATTTGCTGTTATATGTAAAATAATATGGAACGAGTTAAATATTTCAATTTAAAAATTGAATTAAAATTTGAAATGAAATTCAATTCACATATAAAAGACAGTCGGGGTAAACTCTAGTAAATTATAAATGTACATGTGAGTACATACAGGAATACCGCTGGAATGCATACAACTCGAATAATATGTTCGTTGTTATGTCAAAGCTCAATATTCGGAGATGTCTCACTAATGAACTAAACGATAGATATATCTAACTGTGCTGAATGGGTATATATATATATATATATATATATATATATATATATATATATATATATATATATATATATATATATATATATATATATATATATATATATATATGCAAGGAGGTACAAAGATGGTGGTTCAGTAAATCAAGGCCACCACTAAAATTAAATATTAAAGAAAATAAAAGATGAGATTATACACTCAAAAAGGCATCACATTTAAATTTTTTGGGGTCTCGCCTTCTCCACTGCCTGGGCCACGATTTTATTAATGTTGCAATAAATGTTCAGTTCCTAATCAATTGTACAATTTGCGTACGTATAGAACAGAGCGGAAGTTGTGGTTAATTTTATACAAACCATATACCAAAAATATTTGATAAAAACATTGCAACGTTATCAAAAAATTATTTTCCTACAGTAGATTAATTATGAAAAAAACGATATTAAACGATTTTAAATATTTTATTTTAAATAATTTATTGTCTTAACTTATTGACTGTCTTAAAAATATGTTTGTTCAGTTTGTGGATATGGTTATTACTCAACTTTTCTATTACAGAAACAATGGTATTAGGCAGCGATGTGGTTACTGCCATGAAACTTATATTTTTCTAAAAGAGGCAAGCATACAAGATAACTTTACTCCTTTGTATGCTTCTAAGTAAACATCACAAATGGTAATGATTTGTTATAGATGTTTAGTTTAAGGAAATACCTTTTCTCACAATTAAATAATAGAATACGGATTTATCAACAGTAATTTGTATGACTTGTTTTCGTATTGGTTATTAGTTAAAGTGCAAATTAGTTAGAATGCAAGTCCTAAGTTGGCAATCAGGACCTCAAATATCCAAATATTATTAATTAGTCGCAATGTTACAATTAATAAATAAAATAATCACTTGAGACTCTTTAATAATTAAAGGGATCCCTCGATGTCACGTAGGATTCCTATCTTTCTTTCTTTAATTGCACATTATACAAGCGAGTGTAAAAGAGATGTATAAAAGTGTTAGACAAACATAATTTTCCACATACAGTTGGCTCGTACAACACATAAAATTTTGATATTATAAATGTTATAAACCAAACTGAGAACATTTTCCTGTAAATAAACTAACATTAAAAATGAAACACAATCAATAATGTATTACAATTTTTAATAAAGGTAAATATATAATAAATTCGATTTACTTTATATCAAAATTTGGAAGATTTACTTATAAAATAACAAAAAAAATTAACAAAACAAATAATAGAAAACTCTATCTAACAATAAACAAACAAGATTTAAACCTCTTTAGTACTACCAACATATCTTCATCTTAAAATAATTTCAAGGAGTAATGTTTTATTTTTTTATACAGTTTACTCTCTACTGACTTAATATTTTGTAGGTTTAAAACGGTTTAACATATTTAATAATTCCACTGCCTCTTATGTTTCATATTGCTTAAAAAGATCTATTTATCAAAAAGTGACTTATTTGCACATTTTACAATTTTAAAACTATATGTTAGAAACAACAATCAATGTTAATTGCATATAAATATGTAAAAACAGACTAGTCATTATATTAAAATAAAATCTTACATAAACTTATATTCATCTTAAAAATTACAAGAAACAATTTAATTTCTCTTTACGTTTCCAAATACAGATATATTTTACGTAATAAACCATACAGTATAAAATAGTTGCATAAGTTGTTCTGTATCCATTTTACAAAATTAATCATTTTAGCTCGATATTAATTTTAATCATTTATACTCAATATTTACGTTTTTATCAAAACGTTGTTACGACCCTTACTATTAATAGGATATTACGAGTACTAATCTAATATACATGTAGTTTAATATTCTTAATTTTAAAAACAATTATTCACAATATTTTAGAAAAATAGTGTTTATTGCATACTATGGTCTCTTAAAAACTAATCCTAATTACCAATTATGGTAACACATATTAACAAATTTTCTTTAAACGACATATATCAAAGACCAATTTTACATCACACTGGATTAACTCGAATATAAAATGAACTCATTTAAACAGTCTTTGAAGTCCTAACTATTTATAAAAACGAATGTAAGTGCAATGACAGAATAACAAAAAAAAAACGTATAAATTCTTTATCACATCATTATGTTCATTCAACTGGCAACACACAGGTAACTTTAATCTCATCATTTCGGCAGTCAGTATCTTCCAGCTTTAAAACAATTAATTCCATAGTATCAGCAGTATTTAAATCAATATTTCTATCCAGTGAATCTTTTATAATTTTACTTGTTTTCGGTTTCCTCTTTCTTTTTTTAGGATTAGTATGAGTAGCTATATGTAATTTTAATTTATCAGACCTATGAAATTCTTTAGTGCAACCTAAGTACTTATTAAACGGACATTTAAACTTTTTATTTGGCAAGTGTATGTTAGCATGTCGTAATAATTTATCTTTTCGATTAAATCGTGCCGGACACTGGCTACAAGTAAATTGTTTAAATGTATTATGCAGTAGTTTATGTGAATTTAAATATGGTTCAGTTCGAAATGTTTTATTGCAAATATTGCAAGGATATTCTATTGTTGTATTATGAATACTCAAATGACGACGAAGATATCGTTCTGCAGTATAAGTTTTATTGCATATTGAACATTCATGAACATGTACTGCAGTTGCAGTGTGTTTCGATAAAGATTCAGGACTGGAAAAAAACGATTTACATAATATGCATTGATAACGTTTTCCACGCTTTTCTGTAACATCCGGATGAGTTTGCTGATGTGCAGCCATTTCCTCTAACGAATTTATTTGATAATTACATAAATAGCATCTATATACCGGATTTAGATGAGATTCATTAACATGATACAGTAAGCTGTGAGCGTCTGGAAACATTTCATTACATTGTAATTGTATACATTTGAAGACCTGCTTATCTTTATGTACCTTTAAATGAGCTTTTAAACTCATATAATTATCGTGGGGTTGTTTACAATAAGTACATACAAAATTAGTGTCTCCATTTTCTGGAAGTGTTTTCGATAGATCATCAGGCCATATTTTATGAGTTGAGATGTGCTTATTTACATTTGATTTCTGTGCAAAAGCTCTACCACAAATTGCACATTGATACGGTCGTTCACCGCTATGAGATCTATAATGCTGACGAAGATCAAATTGTTTTGAAAAGTTTTTATTACAAATACCACATTTTAATTTAGACGTTTCTATGTTAGATTCTGTTTGAAAGTTATCTTGCTGTTGTTGTTGCGGTTCTTGATTTTGCATTATTAACATCTCTTCTTTTTGTTCAATATCGTGTGGTGCAGTTTGTTGATTAAGTTCTTGCTGTTCTAAATGTTCTATTTGTTTATCTACGTGCTGATGTTGATGATTTAGTAACTGTTGATTTTGTTGTACTTGTTGGTCATCATTATTACATGATAGTTCTGCATTATCTAACAAACTTATTTCAGTTTCACCTGTATTTGTTAAGAAGTTTTCACCAAACTGTGGCCATAACCATATTTGTGGTTCACCTAATGTTACAAGATCAACATTTTCTTCTAAAACTACTTCAGTTTGTATATTATCTAATGTATTTGTATGTTGTCTTTTATGTATCATAAAATCTGTTATTGTCGATAGCACCAATTTACACTTTCCGCATTGAAAAATATCACTGTCATCTTGTAAAAATTGAGATTGTGGAGTTGCAATTAGTGGTGACATGTCTATATTGTTCTGTGCAACAGAACGATCTAAAGAAACACCTGAAATTTTATTGTAAAATTCAATATAGATTCTGTGAAAATCGATTAATGTTAACTAAAAAGATTTTAATGTACATGGAAACTAAAAATAAAATTGTAAAATATGTGAACTGTCAACTGTAGAGCAAAAGTTCAAATGATAAATGTATGCATATAGAAAAATGATAAAAATATGAAAAACCGTACCTCCTAACACGTTAAATAAACAATTATTTGACATTTTTGGTTTTATATGGTTTTATAATATTAATTAAATATCAAAGACTTCACACAAACTAATTTGTTTAACATGACACTTGGATTCAATTCATTCTAATTTGGTCCAATAGGATCATTTCGACTACTAGTCAAACCACAGATAATAGTTAAGTTTATTGTAAAAGCGCTGAATTCAAAATGAATTTCTATATTTCCAACAATCATAATCATAAATTCATGAATGCCTTCTATATTTTCCCGTTCAATAACTGAGTCTTTATTAAATATAACATATAATAACATAGTTAAATCTCTTATTCAATTTTATATAAATATCTTATATATTTTGTATATACTAAATATTGCTTTTTAAAAAACTCAATAAGTATATTTTCACAAGGGTATTTCATTAAATCTATATAAGATTTTAATTGTTTAACCTAGTAATATATAAAGGTCTTTTTTAGAATTGTAAAGAGACTTTATAATCTCTTAATCTTTAAAAAGGTAACTTCATTTCTTTATTCCTTTAAATGGTCTTCTTAAATAGTTTTATGATTGTATTAATCCGAAATATGGTTATATTACTTTTATAACCGCAGCAAAATAGGTCACAAAAAGTTTAACTGACATTTAAAAAAACAACCCTCAGTTAGCTTTGGCATATTAGCCATTTTTAATTTCAAATAATCTTTTACTAATCTTAAACTAACATATGTTGTATTTGAACCGGAGCAGTGACATCGTTTCGCAAAATGTATGCAGCTTCCTGTAAATACTTCTCTGCTTCTGCTCTAATATTCTAAAAAATAAATTAGACTATAAAATTACTAGATTACATACATGTCATTACCAATTAAATTATAATGAAACTACTTCACCTTAGTATTACAATTATTTTGGTTTGGAAGTCTCTTCACTTTTTCAACTAAAGTGAGATGTAATTCAAATAAAATATAGCCACGCATAGCACATAGTCCTGCATTCATTTTGGACATAAACTGCAGCAGCTCGTGACATAATTTCTCTTTATACTCCAAAGTTTCATCAGATAAATCTGTAACATGGTGTATAAATAGAAGCATACATTTTAACAAGAAGGGGTAATTAACCAATTTTTTTAGTATACAATATATAATATCACTATATAAAATGCTGTGTCTTTATATTTAAGAAATTAATTATTATGTATTAATATGTATACCAACCGTTCCAATTATATCCTGGATAATCGCCTAAATTTGAAATTAAAAATAATTTTAATTCAAGAGCAATACGGTTTGTTTCTGGGATACCTTGTACTAAGTGACGACTAAGAAATGTTTGCACTGTTTTCGGGTCATTTAAACAAAGTGAATCAATAATACCACTTAAAGAACTATGAATAATTTCAATGTCTTTATGTGAGACAGTCTTTACACATTTAAGACACTTCCAATTTGTTTGTACAAATAAAGGATTTGTAGGTATAATTACGCCTGCACAATCTTCATCAGCACATTTTAGAGCAGCGAGATATGTTCCACATTCCTAGAATATTAAAAAGAATTTAGATGATTTATTATAATCAACTTGCATAATTAGTTATTATTTATTCACCGTAGGATCTGCACATCTGTTACATGCACACAAAAAAAATTTGGTTGTCAATAAATTATGTCTTCTAGCATGCGTTGACCAAAATAAACTACTGTAAGTTTCGGTCAGCTCTTCACCTTTTGCAATATGTTTTGCTGCTCGCACGTGCATACGACGTTCGGAATCAAATACGTGCATAGTGTTAGGAACACAATCATGGTTAATTAAAGAAGCCAAGGGATAAACACCTCTAAGACTTGTTTTTTCTTCACCATGGACCACCACTGTTCTGAAATTACAAAATATATTTTACAATTTTACATTATAGAAAATCATGGTCTAATATTATCTCTGGGTCTAATTTGTGAAATTTCTATCTACCTGAATGCATTCGCATCTAAAATAGTACAAACTTTCTTCATAAAAAATTCATCTTCTTCGTCAATTGGAACATCCAAAACATTTTTTAGGAGTTTTACTTCATAGCCATGTTGATTTCCACAATGTCCTTTTAAAATAAATAGAATTTCTCTTTCCTTTTCATTTAGAAGTAAACTACGAATTGGAATTAAAGCTCGCATTAGATTAAGAGACCAATTCTAAAAAAAAAAACTAGTCATTAGACAAAGACAGCTTTTATAAAAATAGAACCTGGAATAATACAGATTGTTAGTTTATAATATAAACTAGAGTGTACCCCCGTCGCAAGCGACGACTGCCTTTTGTGTGTGAATTGAATTTCGTTTCAAATTTTATTTCCATTTTTAAATTGAAATATTTAACTCGTTCTATATTAATTTTACATATAACAATCAATAATTTTTCATATAAACTGACTAAAAAAAATTATTTTTTTCAACAAAATAAAAAATATTTTCAATTTATTCGTTATTTGACCAACTTTCTTTCAAAATTTGGGAATTTTTTTTTCGATTTGTAAATTAGGCACCAAAGTTAGTTAGCCCATATACAAAATTTCAACTTTCTAGCACAATTTTTACTGTCGCCAAAAATTGCCCCCGTACACCCAATTTTTGAATTTTGAATATTTTTTTTTAATAACATATTTTAGTATTAAGTAATCCATAATTTGAATTTTCTCCAAAGTTTTCTACTGAGCCCACTATTTTTCTCAACGCCCCCTTTTTCAATTTTTCAGTTTCTAATTGCCAACTGACAAATTTCAACTTCCTATCTTTTACGAATTAAAAGTTATAGACCAAAAAGTAAAAATTTCTTTTTTAATTTTCCAAAATTACGATTTTCCAGGAAATTCAGGGAAAAATTGAGGACGCCAAAAGTCTTAGAACTTCTTTCTATACGAAATAGCCCATTTTCAAGAAAATGCGCGCGTTTTCGAGCTACCATACGAATCGCGTAAACATAGAAGACACTTGGAACATTATAATATAGGATATGTAAAATATAGAATTTTCTTTACTTTAATAACAATCTTCTAAAACATACCGTGGTAGGAAACATCTGCCACTTTCTTATGCATTCACATTCCTTGCGATGCTCGATTGTATTTTCACATTCATCACTGCATAATGGTAGTCCGCAACCTTTCGAACATGGACGAACTCTTATGGGATATTTCTTATAACAACAAACACATAATGAAGCACCACATGTAGCAGCTGCACGTGGCCCAAATAATAATGGATTGTCTATTAATATTAATGTACCAGGACTTATATCTTCAGTTGCAAAAATACCACGTTGTCCTTCACCACCTAGTAGAGAACTTGAAATTTCCCATAAAGATTGCGACTGGCAATCCAAAGATGTATTGTTGCTGTAGAAATATAAAAATAGAAATATATTTGTTGCATTTAATTAACTCCAATAAGCGCACAATTTTGGACTGAAACATATAACAATATATGTTCGTATATAACAATTTCCTATGTGATATATAACAATTTTTGATCCTATAAAATACATATAGTAATCCCTGGATTAGTACGTACAGTATGTCGAGCTTTATCTCGTGAATGAATATATAAATGAATTTGAATTTCTTATATTTGTAGCTCAACATTGAGATCTCTGGATGTAAGATAAGACTTTAGTAACGAAGAGATTGAGCATTTCATACCGATTGAGACAAAAAAAAGTTTTTTTTAGGAAACCGATAATAGAAGAGCCACTCCAATCTTTTTTGGTATTACCTAGCACTCCCATATCGCTTAATCTAGCACATACCTAATATGGAGCAACATTGCTTGCTATTATAATATTTAAAACATTAAATCATTGAAGATTAATTTAACACATCGATCTAGCACATACAGCCCAAGGGAAACTGTAACTGTAAAACTGTACTATGTGTAGAAAGAAAGGAATGTTAAAAAATTAGGAGAGAGTATATTATTTATAAGAAGCGTATACCAAATACGACATGATATAATAATACGTCATGGAATTATGATTTAAAACACAATATAATGCCTATGCGTAATAGAATCAAAAATACATATAAATATTTACCAGATTTTGTTGGCACGTTCCTTCAAAATATGATTAATATATGCCAGGTCAGACATCTTAGACAACACTAAAAAATGAACTGTTACTCATTCATAGTAATCGTAAATGTATTTTTGTACTCTGGCATGCAGTTTTATTTTTGATGCCAATGATTCCATAAGAATCGATTGTGTGTGTGTTCATCTTAATCCATATACATAGTTCAATACCCATAACCATTTTTTTATGCTACATCTATTAATATACAAATGTTTTATACCTTGAATTAATCATCCTAGGGATATACAAACTTTTCTCAGCGGGCTATTAAATATTTCAACTAATTAATTAATTACCAAAATTAACAATTAGTTCACTTTGCGGAAAGAAGTGCATTTTGTTAGAAGAAAAAATATTTTGTTTATTATGTTGTGAAATATTAAAATGTATACATATATGCTTAAAATTTCAGTAGAATTATATAACTATAGTTGTCTAGATTTTAAGCGTAAATAAAGCGGGGATAGCAGGATTAATATCCTTAGAAATATTTATTAAAAGAACCGCATCGATATGTCAAACATAAAAATAATTCAAATACTGTTCCACTGGAGAAACGTACGTTTGATCAGAAATCCTCGAAAACGAAATAAAGCGAAATAGCCACTGAAATTTAGCTAAATTCTAACTGAGAAGATTGAAACTTGTTTTTTAGGATGACTTGTTACTGGATACAATTTCATCTAAGTTTACATGAGTGCCTCAGAATATAAATATCATAAATATAATATGAACTACATATGTTCAACTAATTAGAATCTTCTTTTCCTCTAAGCACAGTTCTGCTGTAGTATGTCATTTATTGAAATCAAACTACTTAATTACATTAAATAACATATATTTTTCTTAAATCATTATACTTATAGTTACAACATAATACTACATGAATTAACATTTCTTTTGCAACATTTGAAGAGCTAAATCGAAAATATCCTTTTCAGGCTTCAACATCACACCGTTTTCCGTTGGAGGTAAATTACAAAGATGCCTTCGAATAGTCATATCTCTCCTAGCTGAAAGTGCTCTACTGTACTGATTACAACTAAATAAATCTTTCCGTACCGATATTTTACTTCTACTCGCTACTTGCATAGAAGCAATTGGATGTAAAATAACACTAGCTTGAATTTGTGTTTCAAGTTGTACTTCATTTTTCTTCATTTTTTCTTGTTGTTTTTTATCTATTTCTGTTAAAATTTTTGATGCTAAATTATGTCCAGCCATTTCAACAGATACACCTAATTTTAATAATATTTCTGAAGATTCCCATCGTTGTTTCGCAGAACCTGATGTTTCTGGTTTTATTCTAGGTCGTGATTCTGTTATTAAACTTGCCCAATCAACACCAAGTGCATCACCGAGTCCTGAAAAGAAAAATATTTTATTTCCACTGTAAATAATTTGATTTCTCTTATCAAAAAAATATCTATTAACGAACCTTTTACTCTTGCTTCTTCCTCAAGCTCTTCATCAGAAATTTCTTCAAAATCTAAATTGTCTATTGCATCATCATCCATTTGATTTATTCTTTCGTGATCTATTGCTGAATCTTTTTTCATTTCATTATCTACTTCAGATTTTATGTTGATATCAATGTTAACATTTTGACTGTTATTAGATTCAATTTCTGTCTGTATATCGATGTTTAGTTGTTCCAAGTTTGGTTTAACATCTACTTCAACTGTGTCTGGTTCAATAGATTCTTGAATTTCCTGTAACATTTGTTTAAAATAATAGTAACAGTTAACAAGTGTACGTATAATCTTATTAAAACATCTATTCAAATCTAATATAGTAACAATTTCTTACGTAAGATAGCATAATTTAAAAGCAACACAAAACACAGATAGAAACTCCTTATATTTCTTACAACAGCAGATACTATTTAAAAAAAATATCATTTCTTTTGAGAAAATTACATGCATTGTTTAAGAAGAGATTTTATACCGTAAATTAAAATATTTAATTCATTATGCAATAATAAATAGAAGTTTTAAAATTAAAAAATTAATGTAATAAACAAAAATATATATACTAAGCCCATTAATAAAAATATCGACCAAGAAAAAAAACCAGAAGACAATATGTTTGATATAACGTAAAAAAACTAATACTGTTCAATTACATTTCTTAATAAGCTTGTGTTGTTATTAATAATCTAACATATGTAAAGTGATTTTATTAAGAATAGTGTACTTGTGATAATTACAATAGTTTTATTTATTAACGACTACTGCGATCTTATAATTATCACTCTCACCCATTCCCACAATATATTTTTAAATTAAATTGTATAAAGCTGTGTATTCACTAAAAAAAAAATTATTACACTAAATGTAAATTAATATTAGTATAGTAGAATAACGTCTCTATTAGTAACACTGGATTTTGAATTCATTAACTTTATACCTACTTGATGATTAATATCGTACAATATTCTTTAGACTCGTCACACTCACAGTACATAATCTCTATTCTAAAATACAATTTAAAAAAAGGAAATGAAAAATATTTCTTACAGGTTCATAATCGGGCCGAAAAGGTTGCAATCCAATTTCTAAAGAGTCTGTGCTATTATTTACACCGATGTTAATTTGATTATTATTAGTAGTGGTGCTAGGAGTATTAGAATTGTTATTTGTAGTTATTAATGAAGAAGAAGCATTTGTTGTTAATTTATAATTAACAATATTTTCATTATCCATATTTGTAGTTACAGCTGAAATTTCCTGCTCATTTATTTCATCCTCCACCTATATTTATAAAAGTTTTTAATTACTTATAAATTTTATTGAATTAAGAATAAATGCTATTATTTACCTGATTATTATTAATAATATGTAAAATATAATTTATAAGTTGATATGAATGCAAAATATGTAATATAAAAATATAATTACATATTATTTTAGTTGAAGGGGAATTCTGAAGTTTTGGTATAATTCGTATATTATTCCGTAACCAAATATTATATCTCTAACATTAAGAAAGTTAGGTACAATGGAACTGTTACACACAAAAGACAGAAATAAATCCATTCAAAAGCCCCAAGCCTCAGTTATTTAATAATAAAAAAATCTTGATTATACTCACGTCTTCCCTGTTTAAAATTTCGTCAGCATCGTCACTAATTTCACTTAGGTCATCTTCTAAAATATTTGAGTCATCATTGACGGACGTCTGATTGGTGTTAATTAAACATATATTTTTAGAATCCGTTGGTGATGGACTCTTAGAAGGCCGTGTTTCAACTGAACGGTTAATTAATGATGGATCTGTGACACAGACTTCTTTCTTTATGGTGCTTTTCAAATCTTCAATATTTGGTTTAATATCTTGAGGAGGCGGCGTTGTATGGCCTGGTGATGATTCTGTTGTTGAACGTCTTGCGACATATTCCGGTTCCTCTGCTTTTACTAAAATAATTATAAAAATTTAAAACTTTATTTAACAGTTTACTAATATAGATAATAAAACACTTACTATGAACACTCTCTTCCCTATCCCTATCTCTATCCCGTTCCCGCTCTCTTGTATGCGCTGGAACTCTACTTTGCATACGTGTATCTCTTTCTAAATCTCTGTCATTCCAATCATTTCCCCAAAGTGGACCACGGCCATTACCACCTTGTGTTCGTCTAATAATTTCTCTCTCCCTTTCTTCTATTCGTTCTCTTTCTCTCTCAATGCGTTCTCTTTCCCTCTCGTGTGCTGGCCATATATCTCTTTCTCTCTCTAATCTTTCCCTATCATGTAACAGTCGTGGATTTAGCTCTTGTTCTCTATCAAAGTGATGACGAGGATTATCCCATTGGTGATGATGATCCTGCAATGGTGAATTGCGGTCCTTTTCAGGCCAATCTTCTCTAGGATCGTCTCTCCATTCACGTTGATTTATTGGCGGTCCTCTTCTTCTATTATTTTCATTCCACTCTCTTCTATCTTGTTGATTATATGAATCCATTAGATCCCAGTCATTGTTTCTATCTCCTCTCTTTCCAGCAGGAGGACCTCGAGATGATGGACCTGCGTGACGTATGTCATCATCAACACCGCGTTCTACAATAAATCCCCTCGGATCACTGTTGCGATCATGAGAATGTTCACGGTGTTCTAGAATATCGTCACGCACTGGATGATCTCGTGAATCCCAATCACAATCCCGACGAAGTCGATCTTCTGGAAAACCTATAAATATGTAAAAATATATGTTAAATATTATAAAGTTATGTCGGAAAACTTAAGAGTTTGATTTGAAGAGATAAAAGATAATAATACCTCTGTCCATACGTCTTCCATCTCTATCCATTTCATATCGTTCATTTTCTTCAATAAATCTGTCCCTATCATCTCTGCGAACTCTATCAAAAGGGCTATCATAACCTTTTTCATTAGCAATTGGCCTTCTATCATCCCTGCTTCGTCCTATTGCAAAATCTCTATCATCTCGTTCATGATCTCTCTCATAACCGCGATCATAATCGAAATTTCTGTCTAGTCTCTCATTGTTCCTGCATAATCGATCGCTATTTTTGTCTATGCTTCTATCTCTATCTTGACGATCCCCTCTTGCTAATCGCTCACGATCGCGGTCTATCAACCTTTCTGAGCTACCAGCTCTATTTGCCGCCAATGCTAAAGCTCGTTCAGCTGGTCTAGGCAACAATCTCTCAACTGGTTTATCACGATCGGGTTTATCTAATCCTCTATTTACATTACGATCTCTATCACGTACCCTGCTCTGATTACGGTTTACTTCTTCACGTTTTGCTAATCGGTCGCGTTCACGTTGTCTCTCTTGACATCTAGCTAAAGCTTCCTCCCGTTCTTTATTCCTTGCCGCTTCTCTTTCAATTCTTTGTTGTTCTCGTTCCTTTCTTTCACGATCACGGTCGTTAGATTTAACACGTTCTTTATTATCATTAGGACGGCGAATCCGGTCAGCCGGTTTTCTATCAGGGGTTTTATCGCGTCGGCTGTTGTTACTAGATCTTGACTTTGCTGGTGATATCTTACGATCTGGTGTTTTACGTTTTACATCTCGTGGTCTAGAATTCCTGCGTTGCGATCTTGATCTTCCGCGTGATTTAGGTGTTCTACTTCTATTATTACGTTCTTTCTCATGTTCTCTTTCCTTATCGCGTTGTCTTTCTTTTTCTCGTTCACGCTCTCGTTCTTTCTCACGTTCCCGCTCTTTCTCACGTTCACGTTCTTTTTCTTTTTCGCGTTCACGCTCCTTTTCTTTTTCTTTTTCCCTTTCTTTTTCACGTTCCTTTTCCCTTTCACGTTCGCGTTCCCTTTCTTTTTCTTTCGCACGCTCTTTAGATTGACTTGCTGATGGAGATCGATTTCTTTCTTTTCTGTCAACAGACTTAGGAGATTTGCTCTTTGTTTTTTTGATTATTGTTGGATTTTTTACAATACTACGTGAACGAAGTGGTGGTGTCTGCGATTTCTTTCTGGAGCGTTGCGGGGATGGTGTTTTACCTCTTGCTAGTTTTACAGGAGTCTTTTTAGGAACTGGAGATACTACCCTTGCCTTTTTCTTAGATTCATCACGATGAGTATTAAATATTTTTTTAGGTGCAATTTTTGCTACCACTACCTTTGATTTTTTCTTGTGGCGGTCGGGTTCTGTGGAACTACTAGAATCCCTCTTAGAGTTTAGTTTTCTTTTGATTTTACGTCTAGATTCGTGAGATGTTGTGCTTGAACTAGAACTAGAGTCATCTGAACTGGAACTGGAGCCACTAGAACTTGAGGTAGTACCTGATGATGAAGAGGAAGACGCTTTACGTTTTTTCTCCTTTTTCTTCAAAGGTGCTTTCGAATCCATTTTCAATTGCAATTCTAATTCACGTTGTAACTGCTGCCTACGTTTCTCTAAATCGTCGGCGTCGGCGTATTCCAAATCATTCTCATCCCAATCCAATTCCGGTTGTCCAGGTCGAACAACAGAAGAGTGTAATCTTTTATCGTCTTTACCCAAGAGATTAGACTCGCCGGTATCTTTTTTAGAAGCTCTTTGTTTAGACGGGCTAACTAACGTATGAGACAAAGCATATTTACAATTCTTACCATTTAAACATGTACCACTTTGCATCCACTGTCTACAAATTTCACTAGAATTTGTGTTTACAGATAATTGACTCGTAGCTTTAGTCTTTTTGGTACCAAGTCTTTCAAATACACTTAAACGATTCTTTAGAAGTTCCTTGGCTTTTGGAAGCTCTACAGTTATTTTACGTTTAACTTGTTTTGACATTTTACTATTTATATCTTATAATTATTTTCATATTATTTTTGAAAAATATTTGCACTTACTATATGTATAAATAGGGGCAGCCATTTTGCGCCCCCGTTTGACAGCACTTGACAGAATCTTTGAATTTGAAATATACCTTCGCATTTGTTAATGTAAACCAATCAATATATATTTTTTTTCATTTTGATTAGTCCATGATATTTGTAAAGAAAATAAAGTTAATATAATACTGACAAGAAACCAATATAATTAAAAATATTATAAACATTTACAAATTAATACATTAATCACATTTAAATAGGTTACATCGTTCATCAAATGGTTTACTCCAGCAACTGGCAGCAACTTCAAAACTATTAGAGTTCCTATCTTTAATTTGATTTCTCTGGCAACACAGACGAGATTTTGATTTATTTTGACTTAGCTAATTTACTTATCTGGTTTAACCTAAAAGCAATCTTTTAAAAACGTGTTAGTTGATATGTGAGAATAGTTTTATTGGCGCAAAAAAATCACTAAATATGGATATTGTATCTGAGGTTTTGGCAAAACAAGCTAATGATTTAGAAAAATATAAACCAATAACAGTGGAAAAACATTTAGATGTTGAATTAGATCTTGGAACACTTTTAGTTACAGATAACAATGAGTTAGATTTACGAAAGCTAAAGTAAGTTTTTATTTATTTAATTGAAACAATTCATGAAGATAATTAATTAAAGCTGGTTTTTAGATCGAATAAATCCGAGTATATTAAATCACTCACTCGTGATAACGCACAATTACTTTTCAATAATATATGGAACTTGCCAACAAAACGTCACGAGGATGCCATTGTTGTTGAACTACCAGCTCCAACAACGATATTACCACGTGAAAAGAGAGTCCCTGTTCCCAGACGTCCTACAAAATGGGAGGAATTTGCAAGCAAAAAGGGAATACAGAAGAAAAAGAAAGACAAGTTGACATATGACGAAACTTTACAGGTTTGTATTAATTTTAAAATAATTTATCATAGAATTTGTACTATTATTAAAATAATTCTTCATTGTTAGAAATGGATACCGACACATGGATTTAAGCGAGCTCAAGCAGAAAGAGATAAAACATGGGTAGTAGAAGTACCAGACAATGCAGATCCAAAAGAAGATCCTTTTGTGAAAATGACCGAAGCAAAGACTGAACGTAAAGCTAAAAATGAACTCCAACGATTGAGAAATATTGCTAAAAGTAAGGGTGTGAAAGTTCCCCGAGTAGGATTACCAACATCAGATACAGCCAGTGCGCAGCAAGTAAGATCTTGCTAAATGATAAATGTTACAATATTGTCAGCATCGTTTCTAAAAATACATAATTATTCTCTTTTTTTTTAGTTATCGACAGCAGTTACTGTTGCTCGACATTCTACGGCATCAATAGGAAAATTCCAAGCGAGATTACCTAAAGAAAAAGAAGCCAGAGGACGTGGTGTAAAGGAGGTAAATAAATAGTATAGATAATATTATAGATTAAATTTTTGTAGTTAATAAATATATATTAATTTTTATATATCTTCCACAGTCATATTAGTACTTGAACGAACTTCTTTTTTCTTAACTAATATTTGGATATTTATTTTTATATAACTAGTAAAACGTAAACTTAAATATTCTCACACTAAATTCGCTTTTATGTTTAAGTATTGATTTTAGATTATTGTAGTTGCATTCTTATTTCCAAACAAATTAAAAATAGAGAATACTTCCAAAAAGTTTTATCCGACCACTAACAAATATGTTTTGTTCTTTTTTTTTTAGATTGTTCCAGGCATTAATCGTAAAAGAAAACCAGCTGTTATATCTGGAGATGCAGAGAAAGCATTAAACTTGGAGGTCGTAAATTCTATTTTAAATAAGAGACCTAAAATCGATATTGAAAAAGCAGTTTCAAAACAAATATATCAAGAACAATCAGAGTAAGTATTTGAGCAATTATACAAATTATAATTAACGATTATGTAAATAAGTTAAATAATATTTCAGTAAGATATTACATAGCTTTTAGAACATATTTCTGAATTGAAAGATTTAATTATCATATATTAATAATATTTCTTATTTTAGACGAGCTGAAGAGAAGCGAACACAAAAACCTAAAGCTGGAAGAAATGGCAAAAAGAGAAGTATAGGCAGTACACTTAAAGGTCGTGGTGCTTCTAAACCGAAGGGTGGCAGAGGAGAAAGAAATCCGGGAAAACATAGTGCTGGCAGAAAGCGACGTTAATTATTATGGTCAATTATTAAAATGAATGATGATATAAAATTCTGTATATTTAATATCATGAGCAGTCGTTTCACTGTATTTTGAATTATGAAAATATAATTTAAGAACAATTTTTTATATATAGTTTTATTATTATAAAATATTTATTAAATTAAGTTACGTATTGTTTTGTATTCCGATTATTAATAATCATTCATTAGATACTGGGCATAATAAAAATTTAAATAAATTAATATTCTCAATAAATTTTTTTTTAAATATGTTTTTCTATTAATTTATGATAGAAACCAAGCATGTGAGGTTTGCTTTATTAATTGCAATTAATTGTTTATTAATTCGATTAGCAAATCGGCGGCAAACGTGATTGTCCTTCACTTGCATGTGGCAACACCAATTCTGCTACAATACAATTTCTGTGCAGTAGATGTCAGTAGGTTCTTAATATAATTCAGTTTAATAGTCAACTCAAATTAACTGATTCTTTTGGATTTTGTATGGCGTCAATTAGCTCTTTTTAAGTTTTATAATATATTTTAATTTTATACCTGTGTAGTTTCTTTAAGAATTATTTCGTTTATATGATTTCATAATCCATATAGTTTAAATTTAGTCTGTGGGTTAAATAAGAAGTTATTTAGAATCAAAGTTACGTTGAACAATGGATTCTGTAAATAACGATGTCACAGAAAAACCACGTAAAAAGCGAAGAAATTCTGTATGTTAATAGAGTAATACTATTCCATTCCATACATCACATTCAATATAACAACAAAATATATGTTTCAGATTTTGAAGAAATATAATCATGGTAGTGAAGAAATATTGGATGGTGATGAGGATGAAACAACATCAGTTTTTTCTAAATCATCACGTAGAGTTAGTTTTGGACGAAAGAGCATAAAGTAATTAAATTCATTGGTGATAATTTCATTTATACGCTACACTGCATATTCACATATTGCTTTCTATAGAGTATTTTCAGAATGTCCACAGCAGACCGGTACTATTTGGCAAAACTCATTTGAGGAACCACTTAAACTGGATTCATCAAACGAAAATGTTTCCAAAATCTTAAATAAAAATAAGGGTGTACCGCAAAGGACTACACTTTTTGATGAAAATAGATCTTACGGTAACATGGAAATGACACAAAATGTTCATGATAAAGATAATACCATTTATCAGTACGACCCTGCTCTTGATAATACAGAAGTCCTATGTAATATAAACCCTAATACTATATTTATGGTTAATAAGGAAAATATTGCTCCACCTTTATCAGAAACAATTATATTTGATAAAGACATGACTTGTTCGAATTTAGATATGACAGACTTAGCACTAAGCATTGATCAAGAAAAAAGTGGTGGTGTAGTTGTAGCGGTAAAACAATTTAGAAATGAAAGAAGAAAGACAATACACTTTGATCCAAATACTTCTGGTAACATGAATTGCACTCAGGTTTTAACAGAAGATGTGTTCTTCGAAACTAATATAAGTTTACATAGATATCCTGGCACAGATCAACATTTTCCTATTTCCTGTAATTCCGATAAATCTTCTGCAAATATTGGAATGACAGGAGTTTTGCCTGATACAATTCCGGATTATACGGCGCCCACTGATGGCCCCTGCACTACAAATAAATCTTTGGAATCGGGATCGCAGTTTGTACCATCAAGAAAAACAATTTATTATAATCCTGATAAATCCTGCGCAGATATTGAAATGACAGGAGTTTTGCCTGATACAATTCCGAATTATGCGGCGCCCACTGATGGCCCCTGCACTACAAATAAATCTTTGGAATCGGGATCGCAGTTTGTACCATCAAGAAAAACAATTTATTATAATCCTGATAAATCCTGCGCAGATATTGAAATGACAGGAGTTTTGCCTGATACAATTCCGAATTATGTGGCGCCTACTGATGGCCCCTGCACTACAAATAAATCTTTGGAATCGGGATCGCAGTTTGTACCATCAAGAAAAACAATTTATTATAATCCTGATAAATCCTGCGCAGATATTGAAATGACAGGAGTTTTGCCTGATACAATTCCGAATTATGCGGCGCCCACTGATGGCCCCTGCACTACAAATAAATCTTTGGAATCGGGATCGCAGTTTGTACCATCAAGAAAAACAATTTATTATAATCCTGATAAATCCTGCGCAGATATTGAAATGACAGGAGTTTTGCCTGATACAATTCCGAATTATGCGGCGCCCACTGATGGCCCCTGCACTACAAATAAATCTTTGGAATCGGGATCGCAGTTTGTACCATCAAGAAAAACAATTTATTATAATCCTGATAAATCCTGCGCAGATATTGAAATGACAGGAGTTTTGCCTGATACAATTCCGAATTATGCGGCGCCCACTGATGGCCCCTGCACTACAAATAAATCTTTGGAATCGGGATCGCAGTTTGTACCATCAAGAAAAACAATTTATTATAATCCTGATAAATCCTGCGCAGATATTGAAATGACAGGAGTTTTGCCTGATACAATTCCGAATTATGTGGCGCCTACTGATGGCCCCTGCACTGCAAATAAATCTTTGGAATCGGGATCACAGTTTGTACCATCAAGAAAAACAATTTATTATAATCCTGATAAGTCTTGCGCAGATATTGAAATGACAGGAGTTTTGCCTGATTCAATTCCGGATTATGCGGCGCCCCCTGATGGCCCCTGCACTACAAATAAATCTTTGGAATCGGGATCACAGTTTGTACCATCAAGAAAAACAATTTATTATAATCCTGATAAGTCTTGCGCAGATATTGAAATGACAGGAGTTTTGCCTGATACAATTCCGGATTATGCGGCGCCCCCTGATGGCCCCTGCACTACAAATAAATCTTTGGAATCGGGATCACAGTTTGTACCATCAAGAAAAACAATTTATTATAATCCTGATAAGTCTTGCGCAGATATTGAAATGACAGGAGTTTTGCCTGATACAATTCCGGATTATGCGGCGCCCCCTGATGGCCCCTGCACTACAAATAAATCTTTGGAATCGGGATCACAGTTTGTACCATCAAGAAAAACAATTTATTATAATCCTGATAAGTCTTGCGCAGATATTGAAATGACAGGAGTTTTGCCTGATACAATTCCGGATTATGCGGCGCCCCCTGATGGCCCCTGCACTACAAATAAATCTTTGGAATCGGGATCACAGTTTGTACCATCAAGAAAAACAATTTATTATAATCCTGATAAATCCTGCGCAGATATTGAAATGACAGGAGTTTTGCCTGATACAATTCCGGATTATGTGGCGCCCCCTGATGGCCCCTGCACTGCAAATAAATCTTTGGAATCGGGATCGCAGTTTGTACCATCAAGAAAAACAATTTATTATAATCCTGATAAATCCTGTGCAGATATTGAAATGACAGGAGTTTTGCCTGATACAATTCCGGATTATGTGGCGCCCCCTGATGGCCCCTGCACTGCAAATAAATCTTTGGAATCAGGATCGCAGTTTGTACCATCAAGAAAAACAATTTATTATAATCCTAACAAATCTTGTGCAGATATTGACATGACTGATGTTTTATCTGATACAATGCAGGATAACGTACCGCCGCCTACTAGTTCATGTTCTATAAATAAATCTTTGCAGTCAGGTTCACAGATCCTTCCATCAAAGAATACTATATACTTCAGTTCAGATAAGCCTTGTACAGATTTTGAAATAACGGGTGTTTTGTCTATTACAAATCAAGATAAAAGTATTCTTTCTTCAAGTGACTCATATTTTGGAGATAAGTTTTCACAGCAGAAGCCATTGTTTGCACCATCACGGAAAACTATTTATTTCAACTCTGATAAATCATCTGCAAATATTGAAATGACTGCCGTTTTATCTGATACAATTCAGGATAATGTGTCTGTTGATGGCTCATGTTCTGTAAGTAAATCTTTGCAGTCAGGTTCACAGGTCTTGCCGACAAGGAAAACTATTTATTTCAATTCAGATAACGCTTGTGCAGATATTGAAATAACGGGTACTTTATCTGAAGCAATTCAGGATTATGTGCAGTCTGTTGATGGCGCCTGCTCTACAAATAAATCTTTGAAGAATGATCCACAGTTTGCATCGTCACGAAAAACTATTTATTTCAACTCTGATAAATTTTCTGCAAATATTGAAATGACTGGCGTTTTATCTGATACAATTCAGGATAATGTGTCTGTTGATGGCTCATGTTCTGTAAGTAAATCTTTGCAGTCAGGTTCACAGGTCTTGCCGTCAAGGAAAACTATTTATTTCAATTCAGATAACGCTTGTGCAGATATTGAAATAACGGGTGCTTTGCCTATTACAAATCAGGATAAAAGTATACCTTCTTCTAGTGGTTCATGTTTTGCAGATGGCTCTTCGCAACAGAACCCATCGTTTGAACCATCAAAGAAAACTGTGTATTCTAATTCTGATAAATCTTGTGCAAATATTCAGATGAAAGGCGTTTTGCCTGGTGCAATTCAAGGTAAAAACATGATATTACTTGATGACACACGTTTCACAGATAAATCATTGCAGTTGAACGAATCAAGAAAAATACCCACTATGAACGAAGAATTGCTACAAGATATATCTTTTGATTTTAATGCTTGTTCACCAATTCACAATAGTCCGAATGTTGCCTCGCAGACATGTAAAATTAATGGGAACAATTCATTCAAACTTTTAAACATAGAAGAGGTTTTCGTTTTAGCAACTGACAAATTTGAGAAAACCGTGAATTATCGTAATAATAACTATCAAAAACCAATAAATTCAACTGCAAAATCACCTTTGGGTCCAGCATATTCTATTGAAAGTTGGAATGAAATTACTAAAAGAGTAAGGAGCATGAATTGTTGTACTCTTCCAAAAGTTACTTCCCTTCCAAAAACAGTAATAGAATATGAACAGCCTGTTGAGGAAACGGAGAAAGACCTTTATATAGGTGCTGAATATCCAATTACACCATCCATCAAGGAATTGATTATTAATAAATGTAACACAATGTAAGGATTAATATTTAATGCTTTAAAGCCCATATTTTAACTGTTTTCATTAATAAATTCTTTTAATTTTAGGTTGATTTGGAAGGATAACGGATTCTCTAACAATTCATGTTGTTTCACCGGATTTAAACAACGAATATGGCACACAAATTCGGAAGCATTAATAAAATTATATGTTTATTTAGATGGTGATATTAATGAAGCTGATACTCGCATCACAGATATTAAAATAGAATCGAATTTCTTGAGTAAGATTAATTATTTTGGAGTACATAGAATATTTAATTAAGTAATTTCAAACAAAATACATAATTATTAATTTCAGAATGTAAGGAGTATAATGAACTCTTGCAACTTTCATTTATTAGAGAAATGAATTATAATATGAAACATTATTATGGATCAGTAGAAAATATTTTCAAACTGCTGGATGATACAAATTTAGGTTTAAGAAAATTAATAGATTTTTACACTTATTTGAAAAAACTAGTTATTGAAGCTCAGATTACAATTAATGGAACTAGGTAATAGTCATTATTATATTCATAAATGTATTATACAACATTCAAAATAATGCCTAATTTTATTTTGCAGATTAGAATTTTCTATTAATTGTGATGGATGGATGGAATTTCAAGTGGACGTTTCCAGACATTTAAGAAGAGCCTTTAAAAAAGAAGATGTTATTGTTTTGGAAGGAAATGAAAATATTTATTTACAACAATTTCTTTCTCTTTTGGATAATGTAACCGATGATGATAATTTTGCATACAATTATGTTAAGTTATGCTTAAAGAATGTAAAAGTGTTTGTAGGTATGTGTTAGTAATTAAATATTTTACTCACCATTATTCTGAAATGTTATTAAGTGAATTGTAATTGTTATTATTAGTTAAAAAGAAAATTCTATTACTGAGTTTGATTTAGATTTATATATTTAATAAACTGATAAAATATATTATAACAGTTTAATTATTAGCCTTTATACAACAGCCATTTTCAGCTTTCAAATATTTAGTTTATAATTTCTTTTTTTAGATCAGCAGCCATATTTATTTATTTTTTTTACAAATTATTAAAAAATAGTTTTTTTTTTTGAAAATGATGATTTATCGTCGATGTTAAATAATAATTCATAAAATTAGCAACTTCCTAAAACTTCGTTATAAGTATAATTAAGATAAAGAATAATCAAGTTCTTATTTTATAAGCGAAGTTTTTTTTTTTACAAAATTTGAAATTAGGAATACCTTTCATACAGATGGCACTTTTTATGTAACATGATAACTATTATTTCAAATTTAGTAATATTGCAAGAACTGATTTAAACTTATCTTAAATAAAATAGCGAAATTTTAAATATTTTTAAACAAATTTTTAACATAACCAAATATAAAAAATATCTTAAACACATGTTAATATACATATAATTTCTATTTTAAACTTTAAAAATAAAGTGTTACTTCAATAACTATGTTCCACTTAAAACAACTTTATTTCGGTTTACACAGCCTTAATCTCATACCACTGTTCCATTGTGTTGTTTCTAATATTAATTTTTAAAATCATATAAAATTTCAGGTTCTCTTTCTTTCCACACTTAATCTTAGGTGTAGTCTGTAAAATCCTCCATAAAAAACTTTCGTTGTTTCAAATTTTCTTCTGTTACAGCATTGGAAGTATTTAAATTTCCTGCTGAATGACTGTAATTTCCTCCAGTGCTGTCCGTTGGAGGGGATGCATCTTTAACCAACTAATGTAAAAATAATAAATAAATATTTCCTTTTATCTAACGCAATTCGGAAAAAAGATTACCTTACCTTATTTCGTAAGTGCTTTATCTTTCGAAGTCTCTCCAACCAATTTGAAGCATATGGACCATTTGGACCTTTTGTTTTTAAAGATCGTGATATCATGGATGCTAACTACAAAGAAAAATAAAAATTTAGGTCATAACATTTTTTAAGATACGTTACAAGAACTGTAAATATTTTACTATAACTTACGTTAGCATGTAAAGCTAATTGTCTTGCAAGAATGGCTACGTTACTGTCTGATATTATTTTAGGTTCCAAATGGCCGAGAAGATCAGCCAAATCATCTCTAGCTCGAACTATAACCCTGTTGGTGAATAGCTCTAATGGTTGAACAATGATGCAGGCATATGTAAATTGACCTTTAATAGTTTGCATTTGATACTCTTCGCCACTTTCATTATAAACTATTGATACAAAATCATTTCCAATATGTTTTTTCTTCTCGTTACACAACGGATCGTTTTCCTTATTCGGCATTAGAGTTGCAACGTGAAAAGTTACCTACAGAGAAAATTATTAAAAATATAATTAAAGAAAATTTTTAAGAATCGTAATTATTTATCAAAATATTATACATTTGTAAGATACCTGCATTACATCATCATGCCACACATAAGCAAATTTTCCATCTCGTCCATTTCGTTCTAAATCTATAAATAAGCCTTGTTTAGGTGCATCTTCTAATGAAACCAAAGTTCCAAGATTTCGAAGAAACTCTGTATAACGCAAGCTACCAAACCGATTTTTTAAAATTTCTGAAATAAAATTATGTATTACAATGATGTTGGTATTTAATAACATAAAATAAATATAGAATAATCAATTACCAGTCTCATTGTTACATTGTCCGGGACCAACATACAAAACACCCACTTTATGTGTTTCAAATGGAGGAATCAAATCTAAGATTTTAATGGCGGTTTGTCCTTGCTGACCTACTAGTATTGGCTTATCCTGAACATTTCCAAATTGGGCTGTATGATATAATTGTAAGAAAACAAAGCTTGGATTAATTCCAGATCTAGGTATAGATTCTTTTCCTCTATGTTGATTATTTGGCCATTTTAAGCTATCACGACTATTTCTAACAGGTGACATTACTGATATAGTTTTACTACGACCTCTTGGAGCATCATCTGGTGTTTCAGTCAGGGTTCGCTCAGGTAACGGTAATTTCAAATTTGAACCAGATTTTTCTATATTATATTCACGAACTGATCTAGGTGATGTAGGAACGGGTGCTTGTGGTGGTTTAGAAGTCAATTTTCTCATATCTAATGTAGGATTTTTCAAACTTTCGGCACGATTTCGACTAAACTTTACTGTTGTTTCATTTTGTTGGTGTGATTCATTAATCTTTTTTATTTCACCTATTAATTTAGCAGATTGTGGATTTTGTGATGTTAATGTGTTTAATGGAGCAGAAGTTGTTGGTGTGCATGGAACGGTGTTAGAATGAGCTTGCGATATTATTTGAGAATTTTCATTCTGCAAAGACCCGGGATCACTATGCAAGGTCATTAGGGCTGGATGATTATGTGATGGTGGTGTATTTCCACCAGACATTTCCTCTGGAATAGCTTCACAACTAACTCTCATATCTTTAGAATAACCCTTGTTCACTTTATTTGATGTATTTGCTTTTGCTGCTGTCGGTGTCTCATTTGTTACATTTTCTGGAGTAAATTCCGCTGGTGTGTATGTTACATTGTCACTATTAACTTGTTTTTCACCACTTCTATCACGGTTTAAAAATTGATTTTTCCAACTGGAACTCATTTCTGGAGATGAATTCACGCGGCGAACAGGATTCCGCAATCTGTATATTTCGTAACGTGTAATTTTATATTTAAAAAATAACAATAAAAATGTATTAGCTTACCTAGAATCCTGATCATCAAACGCTATATCCTGATCAGTTTCTTCGTTGCTAGAATTGCTTAACTGCCTTGCTGGCGATCCTGGTATGTTGATTGGTTCGGTAATGTTGTTTGTAACAATTGAAGCTGAAGGTGTTAAGGGCTTGATAATTTCCTTAATATTATTATCATTTAATTCCTGCGTCTGAGGAGTAGATAACAATTTCAAATCCGTTGTCTCATTCTGATTATCTGCAGTATTATTCATTTCTGTATCTTGGTATTGGCTTACTGATGGCATAAACAAACTGGTAATATCGTTTAAAGGAAACTCATTATTGGGTGGAGTATCGTAATTTACTTGATTCTGAATACGCATTACCCATGACATATCACCAGTAGGTCTACGAACGTACACCTAAAATATTATGGTGATATTACTTAAGTTTATTCAAATATGCAATGTAATATTTGTTAAGTAACTTACTTCTGCCCATCCTTGACACCAGCAGGCACATGATTGACGATCGCCTACTCGGTTACGATCTTCTCGAACACCTAACAGATTGTCTATTTTCTTGGGTACAGATGGCGGTTGTTCTCCTTTCTCGCTTTGTGTTGAATCCTAAATAATTAATGTGTCATAAATATTTTGAATAATTTATAAAAAGTAGAATATGTATATTTTTATTTCATTAAATTTTACTTGTGATCCGTCACCCTTTCCCAATTCATGACCTACAACATTTTCAGGATCACTGCGTCTTCTTTGTTGGTCATCTATATATTGTTTTGAATCTGCAGAATGTTGACGGCCGATTTTATTATCTAATAATTGATGATTGTCACCGCTATTCATTTCACCACCACTTTTGCTATGTTGTAAACTAGTTTTGTTGTATCTGTCAACGAAAAATATTAATTTATAGAACTAGAAAAGAACTAGAATTTGGATTTTCATTTTTTTTTTAAATACCTCTTAGTTTCTATATCTGAAAATCCATCTGGACTTGAGGGTAGTTCTTTATTATTTTTACACGCAGTTAGGCATCTATCACACAACCCGTGGCGTAAAGGGATCTGCGAACAACCGCTGGTCGTAACAGTAACTAATTTATGCCCTAAGAGCCATGTCATAGATTGACCGTTTGTTAAGAGCCAATCGGCAGTGGGTAATCTGCACGTCAAATGTAAAGAATACAATGAAAGCACATTACAACTATTAGTTAAAATAATGCCAGTTCTATTTTGAAACAAACCTTTTAGGCAAGGCGGAGCAAGGTGAAAATGTGTGCCTTGCCATAAGATCAACACATGTTTCTGTTAGTTCTATATGAAAAGATAATAAAGATTCATCTATAGGTGGCCGAAGATCCCCTACTGGTCTAGGAACTACAGGACGTTCTCGACGACGGGATCCCTAAAAATAAAATAAGTTGTTAGATAATTATATATAAAAAAAATATAGAAAAATATAATTATGTAAAATACCTGTTCTGTTAAACTAGAACTTCGTTTGCGATTTGATGAATCTTCATTCAAGCTAACATAATCTTGTTTTAAAATACGACCCTCCTCAAATGGTATCAAAATATTGGCTTTTAAACCCTTAATTTATAATAGAAAAATATAAATTAAAAAATGGTCCAACTAAAGTTATAAATAAACAGGATATGAACTGTGTACTTACTTTGGTAATAAATTTCACAAAATCTTTTCGAAATGGTAATCGACATTTTAAAAACCATACAGCTATAACATGATGTGCTAAAGACACAGTATAATGATTGTAACGAAAAGGGTTTGTATAAGGCAAGGATATTGCAAAAACAGACATATATTGATCGCCTACAAAGTTGGCAAAAATTTTAGGAAGTCTCGTAAGCGCTGTAAATTGAAAAAGAATGTTATGTCATTACACTGCATTTCATTAAAAAAATGTTTAAAATATATAATATTTACTGCTAAGGAACTCCAGAATTGGAACAGCAATATGTACAGTTGCACTCATTTTAGATAAATCCAGTAAAACTTCAGGAAGGAGTCGGACCATAGCTTCCCTCATTTCTAGCGTAAGAACAGTCAATGCAGTAACACATTGTCTTGCACAACGGGTAACAAGACCGAATCGTACAATACAGCGAATAAGACGTTGTTGTAAGGTCATTTCTAAATATTGATGATATGGCGCCAAAGCAGATATACAAGGTAATACAAACGAATGGAAATCCGAACGGGTTAATTTGGGTGTTGTATTGCGAAGACTGTCTGGCAAAGCCAAGTTCTTATCAGTTATCTAAAAGATTATTTACTTAATATATAAATATACTACATGTTAACTTCTTTTATTTATCTATAATTACCATAGCACATAAAGTTGATGCTAATAGGTCTATATCATTAGCATTCCTAGATAACACAAGAGCTTTATTCTGAAGAACTTGTGGTAATTCTTGAAGAACAAGATGCAAGACTTCCCAATCTATATTAATAAAGGTATAATTATTATATAAAAATAATCTTACTATAGAAGCGGTGTTTATAACATCCTAAGTTAAAATACCTTTTTCTTTACATAAGCATGTTATAATTAGTTTGCATGCCTTTTTAATTGATACACAAGTCACTTGTTGATATGTGACAGTCGTTGTATTATTAGCTGAGGCACTACTGCTTGGAGGTGGCGATGAACCAGAAAGCACAGCTCTTGGCTGATTTGTATTTTCAATTACAGTTGTCCGTTCTACACTTAAATAAGGACTATATTTTATAATGCTGACTTTATTTGCATCTGGATAACCGATATGATATGAAGAATTTGCCCGTGTGCGTAAGAAACAATCGAAAATCTAAAAAAAAAATTATATATATATATATTCGTAATTCTACGTCTATAAAACTATCTAAAGAAACTTACTCTAAATCTGGTAAAACTTGACGCATTTAAAACCATAGGTCTGTTATAATGTTGTTCAACATGACCGATTAAAATCGTGAAAACTCTAATCGCATGAGACGATGGTAATTGATGCATTTTACTAAGAAATATTTTAATAAGGCCATTAACTACAGTACGTAAATCTGCCATATCAGATTCGGATCGAAGTGTTGAGCCATCTAATTGATACAACTCGAATGGTCTGTTGAGCAACTGAAAGATAACATTTTTTTTTACTAAAATAAATTAAGTAATAGAAAAATTATTTTTAAAAGTATTAACCTTCTCTAAAATATCCAGTAATTCTAAGCACCGTTTGGATTCACATGCTAAGCACAATTCTACTAATAGTCTTCCTGCAGAGTTTCGTACAGTATTGTCGGGTTCTAAACTTAAATTACCCAAGACAGGAACGACAACTCGTTCAATAAGCTCCTCTTCGTAAGCAGATCTATTTAATTTTTAAAAGGCTTTTAATATAGTTGATTATGTGGTACAAACAGGTATATATAATTTGCACTGTACCTATTGGCTGTAATAACAGCTCCTAGTATTTCTAACGATTTCAGTCTTATATCTGTGCGCGGATGTTTTAAATAAAATGTTTCCATTAACGAAGTAAGTTCTCCAAACCACATGGATCGAGTAGGTGATACTCTGTTTGCAAGATATGTCATCAGGCGAAGTACTGAAGTGTCCTACAAGTTTCATATTCATATAATTATAAAATAACATACTTAAATATAATATTGTTATTGCAAAATTTTGTACCGATCTTTGCAAAGCACAAAATTCAATCAAATTGTACAATCGTTCACTAGAACCAGAAAATTGCCCCCTAGCATGTAAACTTTCGGCAGTATCTAAGGTTTCGTGGAAATGAGTTTTAACCAGACTTGACCCTGGAGGAGCAGATGCTGTAAGGTTTATTTCAGAAATTAAAGAACCTTGCAACAATAGTAGAAAAAAATTCAGACTGAAAAAACAGCTGTACTTACTAATGTGCTTTGCTATAGCAAGCATAATATCCATTACTAGATCCCATGCTGGTTCAGATAGTTCACTCCCAAATTTATTAATAAGTCTTTGTATGCTAAGTGTTACCTCATACGTTACAACCGGATGTTCACTAGACAACGCCTAAAATAAAATAGTTAAGTGCAATAACATGATTATGGAGGAAAATGGAAGAAAAGTTTTTATGTTACCTGCAAAAAACTAGGTAGTACTGAACTAGCTGAACATTTCAGAGATGATACTTTTTTCGTACCCCACAAACCCATATTTATATGAAATACGGCACCTCGTAAAAGACCTCCATCTGATCTAGCGTTTGGATCTTGTAAAACACGACACATTGCATAAAGAGCACTATGACCTAAATGAGTTCCAAGCAAATTTCGCATTATCTAAAAAAAATGAGTAAGGTAAGCAAAATATTACGAAAGTTAAATCTAATCAATGAAAAAATCTTACTTTCCAAGAGGTCTGGCAGTATGATTCCACATTCACAGTACGACATAAAGCGCCTATAAATACACCAAGAGAGTCTTGTGGAAATATTGCATAGCAGACAATAGTATCTAATACATCCAAAGATCCTAAAACAGTTTCCGTGCTACTACTATAGCAACATAAGTAGCATGTGTTTCTGTAATAAAGTTACAGGTAAGACATATAATAACATGGTATTCAAAAACTTTGTCTAACAGTGTCGGTTTATCAAAGATAATTTTGAAAGCTGAAGATATTTAAAAACAACTATTTAATAATCTATAAATCAGAATTTTATCATAACAAAGCGTTATATAATTTGACGATAATTTACGGGGTGTGCTTTTGGCGTAAGAGCTATTACTATCTTAATATTTTCGTTTCACATTATACTTCACTCTACTTAAGAATTTTTATTTAAATTTGTATATAAATTTAAAATGTTATATCTGTAAATACAAAACGTATTTTTTGCCATATGTGTTACTGATTAAGTTACTTACTGTACAATTCCTGCAACAACATCTTGGTCTAGATATGTAGCATTAAATTTAATCACATTAACCATGAGTGCTAATATGGGTTCAGTAAGACCGGCCGATGTTAATCCGGGTAACCATTGCAGTAAAAATGGTCCAACTTCTTCCTCAAAATATAGAATAACTTTTCCATTTTCTGTTAATTGCTGCAGAAGTTCTAACCTAGGTAGAGCATCTTCTGGGACATCATGATTTTGAACTACCCGAAAAAAATGGCCTCGAAGTAAAGCTAATTGATCATATTGACCTTGCACAATATCTTTTAAAAACTTTAATGCTATATGACGTAGTTCTCGTGGTTGATCACGACCTAAAAGGTCTCTTATGCAGTGCCAAAGTTTTTCTATTGTTCTCTATAAATTACAGAATTTTGATATAATTTTAAATCTGCTATAAGGTAAACCTCATTAATGTCATATAATAACCAATATATATATAATTATTGTTGGATATATTATGTATGGCAAAATAAGAAGAAAAAAAACACAATTTTGAGATATTAATATCTAAATTTTAGTAATAACAAGTAATAATACAAATCATTCTGAATTAATATCGATTCTCTAAAGAATTATGTTTTACAATTATAAAATCATGACTCTAAATACATTCTTATTAAACGAAAACATCTATTATACACGGTTGGATAATTTTACTCACATATCAACAAAGAGTTACTTACATCTTCCAGACGATTCGTTAAGACATCGTCCCTAATAGCTTTAATAGTTTCACATCTTTGCTTGATTTGTGTCTCACTACTTAACTCTCTTTCTAACTCTGGTGTAAGAGCAAAATCTACTCGAGTTCTGCTATTTCCTAAATAAACAAAGTGTAAAAAATAAATCATGTAGAAAAATTAATACATAAGCTTGTATTCAAGTACATTATAAGTAATATTGTATAACAAATAATATTAAAGAATTGTAATTTATTTTGAAATGCAATTATTAACACACACATTAACTATGAAAGATCTAATTTGCTTCTTATCGCATAACCTGCAAATTTATATTCAACATGATTCGACTACTAAAAATGTATAAATATGTTAATATTCATAAAGCCTAAACGTGAAATAGTATATACAATCGTAATATTATACAAATAGTGAAACATACCCGGCCCTCCCTTGATGTTACGAAAAAATTGTTTCAATTTATTAAAGGTATTAGATTCTTTGTCTTTGGAAGTCATATCTATTTTTTTATTATTACAACAACTAACTTAATATAAAATATATTATTACACTTGACATATTATTAGATAAATGTAGCTTCAATTATGAAAATGTTACTACATTTATTAGTAATATATTAACAATTAAAACCTAAAATAGTTTTTCACTTGCGCAGCCATTTTTTGACAGGTAGGAAACACAGCCACACACAGCTTGCCTACTGTACAATTTTACTTTACAGCCATATGATTATGAAGTTTAAACGTCAGGTTTACATTGACAGTTTTCCAGTAGCTTTCCAATGGTTACTTTTGTTTTCTACTTGAGTTGTGAAACGAACTGTCAGTTGTGCTGCCATTTCTGTTTACCTTTAAGAAATACAAGCAGATTTACAAAAATGTTTTATTATAAAGTTATATTCTTAATTTAATATTACGTCATGTTCTGAATCCTATGTTTTATTAACTACTGAGTGCTTCATTATTCTAATATTCAAGATGATTTTATTTAGGTTATATTTATAGAATTAAAATACAAATGGATGGAGCAATGAGTAAAAAAATATCATACATAGACTTTGAAAGAAAAATTTTATTTAGTTTAGTAGCAAAATATAAAGAAATTATTGAAAATAAAAAAACTGATTCAAGTACTGTACATAGAAAACAACAAGCTTGGCAAAAAATTACTTTTGAATATAACCGACATCCCAATGTGCGTAAAAGATTAACAAAACAATTAAAAAGACTGTGGGAGAACACAAAAGCTCGTGCAAAAAAAGAACCTGCTGTAATGAAAGTTGAAGTATCTGAAAATATGAGCAATGTTATTGAAGATTGTGGGTTAGGTGGTGAACAACATAATAATGAAATGAATTTTATGAAATCGGATGTACCAAACTATGCAGACATATTTGTAAATGGTGACCAGAATGAAAGTAACACAATCACTGAGGAATATACTAGAGAGAATAAGGGAAGACGCAATGATGATGTAAATATGTCAGGAATTACGGATGGTATGTATGACTCTTTGTTGTCTCCTATAGTGCAAGCCCGACTAAAGAAAGTGGAAGAGTCTTTAACACAACAAAGAGAATTACATCAAATAACTATGCAAAGAGAACAGTTGCAAATCAAAGCATTGGAAGATACTACAATAAGGGAACAACAACGACACCAGTGTCTTCTGGATAGAGAACGTGAGGTAAAATGTTATCATTTTTCAAATATTAAATCATATTTTACTAGAATAGATATTCTTTACTATATTTTTTGTAGTTACATGAACTAACAATAAGACACGAAAAAGAATTGCAACAACAGAGGCTTCGTCATGAACAGGAGATACATCAGTTGAAGATAGCTGAATTTAACAAAGTACAAACAGCTAGTTATCCCATATTGTACAAATGATGCGGATGTACATTAAAATGAATTGTTTACTAAGTATCCTATGGTATAAACATAGTTTGTGTTTACCATCTGTGGTAACGTATAACACATATATTGTCTGACACCAAGTATCGCTCGTGGAAACTATTAATTGCCGAATATATAGAGGTCCAACATTGGTTTTAAGCATTCAAGCTACTTCATACTCAGCTACTAAGATGGTTCTTAAAAGACCACAAAGAGGAAGGGAATTATTTTTTTGTAATGAAGATTAGGAATATTTATATACATAGAAAGATATTAGCATCAAAAGACAATATCGTAATAATTAGTTAAAACAGCAAAATGTTTTCTGGTATTTGATATAAGTCGTTAACAAAACTCTTCGTAAATTATAAATGTTTTTTTCCCGTTAAAATAACTCGATATCATCAAATACTGAAAAATATAACGAAAAGTATTAAACGTAGCAATCAAACATTGATATGAAAAAATGTAGTTTTTAAATTCATATCAAATTAAAATTAAATTATTTTTGTAAGTTTTTGTATCTTTTTGGAACCAATTCAAATGAACAAAAATTATTAGTAAAAGAACATAATTTCAATTGCAATAATATATATTATTTTAAAAACATATTTTCTTATAAAATGTTTTATACTAATTCTTAATAGCTACTCTTAATCATACTGTCTACTATACAAACTATGATTATAAAAATATATTATTGAAATATTTGTAGTACGTATATATTATTTGCATGAGTTAGAGGACATATTAGGATAATTCTTATTATAAGATCATAAGATTGTGCTATGTCACTAAAAGTTTTGTTAATTGTAATATAAAAAGATTTTAGTTTATGCTCTGTGTTGGAAAAAGCTATGAGATTGAAATATAAAGCAAATAATATTAATTGTTTTTATTTAGTATATATATTACATTTATAGACCTATTTTTATTCGACGTTTAAATTAGTTGTGCTTTTAATAATTAAAAAATAAAAATCGAACTGAGTGTATGTTGAATTATATTGACAAACAATTTGAAAAAGTATATCGTAATATATCCAATTGTCGATTAAGGTAAATAAAATTTACCTTATTCACACATGCTTTTAAAGTTTTTGTAATTGAGTTTTTTTATTTGAATATATAAGTAGAAATATCGAATTTGCTTACTATAAATGTGATTTAACAAGCAACTTTAATAATATTGGTAATTATCTTGAGCAAGCTGTAATTACTGAAATTTGACATTGTTTAAAATATTACATTAGTCAACTAGACCATGGCATATGTGTAAATTTGTAAAATATAAATAAGCAATCATTTTATTCAAGATTAAATCCTGCACTTGATAATCCAATATTTTTTTAAATTTAAATATAAATGTTTGATTCTAGGTATTCTTTTTTCTGTGAAGTAATATATATTTCCACATTAGTTTGATTTTTAATTAAACTATTCTAATGGTAATAAAAAGTATTAAAAATATTTTACTTAAAATATCACAATAATATGTATTAGGTTTATTTAACATGGAAGACATTGGACGTTTATATTAATTAAAACTAATATTTAAAATACTTAAATTATTATATACATATATTTTGTCTAAGGAATAAAGTTTTTATAACTTAATTATTAAATGAAAATATTTTATTTATAATTTTACACGTGATGAAATTTTTTATTCTATTTATAAATTTATTTGAAATTTATAATTCCAAATTTTGTTGGCATGGTGAATTATTATTTGTTTCAGAATGGTATAACGATTCCGATGTGGTATTATTAATCGCTTGTTCATTTGTGGAACTGCTGGCATCTTCATCTGCATCAAGAAATCTGTAACAATGTATTTTTAATAACCAAATTTGCTTTGTGCAATCATCAAAGACAAAAAAAAATCTAATAGATAACATACAATAAAATGCAGAAATAAAAAAGCAATGTTCAATAAAGCACAAATTAAAGGTACTTACGTGTAATGTTTTTCCTCCCCCCTCATTTCGCAAATAACATTTGTTAACGCCATAATATAATTTTTTGCTAATGTTAATGTTTCAATTTTTGATAATTTTCTTTCCATTTTAACGTGAGGTATTACTTCTCTAAGTTGCTGAAAATAAAAAAAATATGTTTAATAAATTATTTTTTAGCATGGTTTTATACAAGGGCAACATTTTATTCTAAAAAAAGTTTATGAATGAATGACATTTTTTTTCTTAAACGAAAAAAAAAATATAAGAGTACTTCGATGAAAAATAACTGACAACAACTGTATAAAATAAAATCTACTACTTGTTGTAATTATGATAATTAAGAGTTCATCAAATTTAATTATTTACTTATTTTTAATTTTATTTATAATTAGTATTAAATCACTCTTTTGGAATTTGCCAAGTGTTACGCTTTCATTCCTATTATTTTTAGTGGGATGAAATTTATTTTATTGTAGATTATATATTCAAGTTCGAATGCATTTTGATTTATTAAATTTATTATTCAAGTGATACATGGAAAATATTTTTGGCATATAATAACATTAAAAAGCCGCCATGTCTTATATCATGGATCTGATAAGTTTGAAAAATAACACCAAATGGAGTAAAAGATGATGTAAGAAATAGTTTTCCTTTTAACTTGAGAGGGATTATTTGATGCTGCATTGCAAACACATAATCCTTGGAATGATACCCAAAAAATTAACTGACCTCCAATCTGGGTAGTTATAGTTCACCATATCAAGATAAGAACAAACAATAATAGAAATAAAACAAGAATATAAAATGATTTGTTAATTAAAATTATTATAGTATCCGACTTTCCTTTTTCGAGCTAAAACTGATATCGAATTATAAGTTGAATAAAACAGTTTGTACCCCACTAGTATAAAAAAGTAATTTTTCTTTCCTTTCCTTTAATTGTAATTCATTTGGAATTTACTTACGGAAATCATTAATTAATTAAAGCAACAATTAAAGGAGATAGTTTTATTTATATATTACTTCAATTAAATATTACATTAAGTATAGAATACTTAGTTTAGAGAAAATTAAAATTCTTACAATATAATTTTTATTATTATACATTTATTTTAAAGTAATAATTTCTTTAGAGAGTTTCTTTTTGATTTACTAATTACATTTGACAGTATAATGACGTCGGAAAGATATCAAAATATATTAAGATTTAAAGACCAGTGCCAAACAACCTTTTTTTTTATCAATTTCATTTCATTTCAATTTCTAGTAGCATTCAATAAAAATCTGGTCGCTAAACTTTATGAGTGTTATTCTAGTTGCATATAAAACAAGGCAGGCGCTACAATGAAATTTACACTACGAATATTCTCTCGAGATTATCCACTTAGATGTTCTCGAATCTATATTGTTTATAACCATGTACTGTGATGTGAGCAGTTGTAATTGATTGAACGTTAGCACGTATTGTAACGTAGAACGTTTCTATAATACCGGCCATGAAGAAAGTACAAACTACAAATGTTTTACAACATATATTTCAATATCTGCGTTATAGGTGGGTATTAAAAAGATATGATATATTTAAAAAAATATTTATAAAACAATTTGGCCCGCGAGCGCTTAGTTGGATAACGCTGAAGTAAATAATTATTCATTCACAAGTGGGGGATTCTCCGATTTTAAAGTTACGAGTACTTATTTTCAGTACCATTCGATTATTAAAATATATTTTTTATTCTTATCTATAAATTCATTTGAAGTTTGTTTGTTGTTTTACACGCTTATTATTAATTATTATTTATTATTTCCTTGTAATTTTAAGATGGACTTCCCAATTACCATATGAGAAGAAACACTTTTTTTAAATTTAATCATATTTGTGTATTTTATATATTACAGTGTTTTTACTTGAAAAGTTATAATGTAATTTTTAAGAATTGACTATATGCATTTAGTTTATCAATGGGCTTGTGTCCTCATTTTTTAGTGGTCGATTTTTCAATTGTTAATAAATGTGTATTGGCGTGTCTATTTTATTAAATATCTAAATGTTGACGGAGATATAGCAATTAAAAGTTTGAATTGTAGTTTTAGCGCTAGAAATGGTCGACCATATTTGTATGACGTGAAATGCATTTTAATGTCAGTTATTTGTTGAGTAGGTCAGTGCTGTGGTAATGTTCTGTAGCTGTTGGTAGTCAAATAATCAAGTCAAGTCAAAGAATAATAAGTTTTTATTTTATTTAACCCTGTTACGGCAGACAAAATATTGTAATTTTATTGTTCTTTGAAATAGCTGTAAATAATATTTGATATTTTGATATACAATTTAATAATAAAGATTTATGAGGTGTCATGTTGACAGCGGTTGTGATGTCACATGAATTTGGAATGTGTACAACGTTGAATCCCTTTAATAATCAAAGAGACAAAATGACTTTTTTAATTTTTAATATCTCTCAACATATAAGCAGTTATAAAAAAATAAACATTTGAGGTTCTAGTAACCACTTTATCAATATATAGTACACTTTTATAGAAATTAAGACATAGGACACAAGCCCATTAAAATTGATTTGGAAATGAGAAAATGTAAATTTGGACAGTATGTAGATTCGTGGGTCGTCTTACCTCAAAGGCATCATTTAGTGAATGCATTCTCATTCTCTCTCTTTCGTTACTTTCCAATCGTCGTAAGTTTCTCTCTCTTGCTGAAACACCAGTCCGTCGCCTTCTGGTGCCTCCATTTGGTTGTCCTAAAAATCCTACAATACCTCCCCCACTTCCGCTACCCGTGTGGCTACCAGAACCTTTACGTTTCGGCCGCGATGATTTCCGAGTATTATTTTCTTCAGATCCCGAGCTGTCAGAGTCTGAAACGACACAAAATGTATTTTAATATTCCAATAAGAACTCCATTCGAAATCACATTTATTAATATCAATGAATTTTTGCCGTGAAAGAATTTACTCTAGAAATAGCGAAACCACTTCACCTTCCAGAATTCAAGCGATGAAAAAGTTTCCATACAATGGCTGTTAAATAAAGAGAATTACTCCGCAATTTATAGTACACCATAATTATCATATATAAAATTGATCATGTACCTTGTCCTTTACTTAATCCCCTCTTCCCGAGCCCCCCTGTGGGATAATCTCCATTAATTGATAGATCTGCTTCCAGTTCCTCCAGTTCTTCATCATCTACTTCTACATCATGCCATAATGATGCTAATCTATTAGATCCTGCATCTGAATGTGGACTACTTCCGCCACTACCAGTGCTGCCACCTGACATTCGAATCTCAGAACGCATTTTAAATAAAGGAACTTTGTTGAGTAAAAGAGATAGAAATAGAGTCCGAAGCTTTCTTTAACTGGAAAAAAAGAGAAAAAATATATTTATTTAATTTATTTTGAGGTTATATAAAAATTTAATAATATTTAAATATATATTAACGTGTGTGCAGGAACACATTTCAAATGTCAAAAATCTTTAATGTAAATTTATGAATAGATCTCAAGATTCTCTGTATAAATTAAAGATAAACAAGGAAATTGTATAGAGAAATGAATTTGAAAACAATAATTTTAGATATAAGCTCGACAAAATGTAAAAGAATTTTATAGAATTTAAGAGTAAAGTAACAACCCAATATCTTCTCACTTTGACGTAAAACGAAAAATAAAGAGACAAGTTATTTTAATGTCACAATGTGGTAATACAAAACGATTATTAATATCTTTTACAATTAACATTTAAATTAACACCTATATTATGTTATTATAATTAAAATAAAATTTAAACGAAAAAAATGTAATTAATATACCATTAAACTTCGTTAACCAACAAAATGTCAAAAGTAAATTAAGTAAATAAAAAGTAGGCTAATATTAAAACTATCTCTTTAAAATGTTATCTCTGAAACGTATATAATATAACCAGTTTGTATATAATATTCTACAGCGTGTTGGGCACTCCGGTCCAGTGCCCCCTTCCTTAAACCCGGTTGAGCCCCCATATCGTCTGATGTCTGCGAATTACAAACAACTTTTAAACTTGATTTTAATGTTAAAAAAATATCTTGTTCACGCACATAGCTGTAACTTTAAACAAGTTTTTTAAACATTCTTTTTTTATTTTCATTGTTAAGTCATTTAATATACATGCACGGATAAAATTAGGGAAAAGGTGATTCTTATTTTATTGTTATTTTATATTTTATATTATGTACGAGTATATGGCATTTATCCGTTTGTATATAAAGTGGCATAGTAGCCGAGATAGTTAAAATATTAGTTATTCGCTAATCATATTACATATACTCGGTCGATTGTCTTGAAAATTTGTTTGAGTTTCTTGTTTTGTTTCAGTTTTCTTATAAGTGTAGACACGGTTCTGATTTTTGATTTAAAAAGGGCGGGCCTTTTAAGTTTTTACTGTACTTCGAAGAAATACAAGATCCAGTAATAAAATTATACCAATGTAACAATAACGTAAATAGAAACATTTCGAAAATAACTATTTGGTGTTGTCACGTTGGTTATTGTACAGCACTTTTGTCTATTTCTTGCCCAATGGACTTGTGTCCTATGTCTTAATTTCTATAAAAGTGTACTATATATTGATAAAGTGGGTTACTAGAACCTCAAATGATCAATTATTTTTTAATAACTCCTTATATGTTAAGAGATATTAACAATTAAAAAAGTCATTTTGTTTCTTTAATTATTAAAGGGATTCAACGTTGTAGAACATTCCAAATGCGTGTGATATCACAACTGCTAGTTACTATCTCTTTTATACAACAGAGCGTAAAAGAGATATATTCTTGACAGAACTCTGACAGGTTTACAGGTTACCAACCTGACAGCTCATAAATCTCTGCTATATGTATTTATATATCAAAATATCAAATATTATTTATGGCTATTTCAATATTATGTTAAATATTAAATATTCAATATTATGTTTAGTTTAATTACAGGGTTAATTAAAATAAAAACTTATTATTCTTTGACTTGACTTGATTATTTCGACTACCAACAGCTACAAAACATTACCACAACACTGACTTACTCAACAAATAACTGACGTTAAAATGCATTTTACGTCATAAAAATATGGCCGACCATTTCCAGCGCTAAAACAACAATTCAAACTTTTAATTGCTATATCTCCGTCAATATTTAGGTATTTAATAAAATAGACACGCCAATACACATTTATTAACATCAATTTCAATCAACAATTGAAAAATCTACCACTAAAAAATGAGGACACAATCCCATTACTTAAACAGCGCAGAGAAGTTTGGAAACTTATATAACCTTTTAAATCAATATCTTGTTTAATCAAGTAAAATAAAAATGTTAATACTCTTTAATGGTAGTGAAATCACATTGTCAGGTACGTTCCAGGTGTACATATTAACCAACCTGCACACATTTAAACTTTTAGTAATGCAGCTGCTACACGAGCCCGTGTCCTGGAACTATTCACGTATTGAGAGTTGGCATTTCGAATGAAGCGGGCCACTAATTTCAACAATTCATTGCCCCAAGCTAAAACTAACGGAATATTGTATGTGTAACAAAATAAAATCTGTTTTGTTTTTTAAAAAAGATACCAACAATATATAACGATTAACATGGCGTAGTGTGTCGTCAAAAAATATGTATTTATGCACCAGCCCTTTGGTAGTACATAATAGATAGTGTTACAGTTGTTGCATATGTATTAGGAGTGTTGATGCAATTTGTTTTTGTTGTAATCTATTTTTTACGTGTTTACTGTGATGTACATTTTCAACACATAATAACAATATTATGCAATATCAATACAATAAAACAATATTTATATCATCCATGATTCATTCCTAAATGTACTTGAAAATTATTGACATATATATGGATATACATATGTGAATATATATATATGCTATATGTATTGAAAGTAATAAAATTTACCTTTTACATAACAATTTTAGGTTAATATAACCTACAAAGTATTATCTTTACTATAAAATTACGAACTCTAAAATAAATACAACTTTTTATGCACGATTTTACTTGTATAATGCTACTTATTAAATTAATATATTTATACAAGATTTTATATGTATATTACATATAAATATTGGTAATGTAAATAAATTTATGTAAAAATATTTTTTTTAGTAAATAATTGAACTTTTAATCAACTTTTGAAACATGTAGTTATTTTTTACCCTTTCCTACCCTCTTCCTTCTATGAATTGGCAACTTTGTTATACAACAGAGTGTAAAAGAGATGCATAACTAATCATATTACTGCTAACGATATACAGTTAGCTCACAGTTGTCTCGAGTACCACATAAACTTTTGATATTATAAAGGTGGTAAACAAGAATAACTTGTAAACCACACACTTGAATATCAACGTAGTGTTGTCAAAATATGGCTAAATTTAAGCGGTAAAAGGAAATTCAAAGTTTAAATAGCTATATCTACAAAAAATAAAAAAGCAAAAATGAGTTTATAACCGTAACGCAATTGTACTTAGTCTTTTTAAACTAGAATTGCTTTTGTTTATATCATTTTAATAAATTTCAGTCCCGGCGGCCTGAATTTCTACTTTTTTCCAATACTAATTGTATCACCAACGACCTATAAAGACATGTAGCATATAATACTTCTTTACAGCGTATTTACAACAAGGTTGTGCAATTTTTTTGTTTATTTATAAACAATTAATTAGGTTAAATCTTTGTTATTATTTATTTTCCTTCTTACAACATTACTTTTCGGTGTTCAACTATATTCACAAGTACGGAATTCCCGACTAGATGACTCGCTTAAGTAAAACACGCTGCGGTTGCGAAATATGAATGGACATACATAGATGCATGTGTATAATTTGTTTTGTTTCATCAAAACAAGTGTTTGCTTGTTTTGTTACTCATTTCTGATGACAAATCGAAATAATGAATGAATTTGTTGAGCGACACGGACGGAGGACGGATCCGTAGAAACGCTGTTCGATGTCAACGAATTAAAAGACGTTCAGCGAAATTACTGTATTATACAATTTCTATTGTTTATTTAAAATTGTATTGTTTGTTATTATTTTGTAATTATATATATAATATTTTAATTGTCCAATTAGGTTTTTGTGAGACATGTTTGTAAAATATACTCCTATAATCAGAGGCGGCCTTAAGGGGTGACAAGCAGGGCAACAAAAAACCGGTAGCTGAAATTTTACTATTTTAGGTTAACCGATATAATAAAAAAATCATTCTTGTTTACAATTATGTCAAATTTTAATAATTTAATGTGTTTATAGTCTTCTTAGTAGAATTTTCCATCACATTTTACTATTAATTTATATAATATCTACGATTTGTTTGAGCGTGATACGTAGATTTTAATCCATCAGCACTTAACCTCAAAATACAATTTTATTTACTTCGCATTAACTATTTAAATCTGTTTAATAATATACTTATATCATGTACAAGTGGTTCAATCAAATATACGAGCATTGTCAATGTGTTTGTGGTACTAATACAACGAAAGGAAAATTTAAACGTGTGTCAATCTATACTTATATAACAACTTATTTAATTAAAGCAGCTGGAAAATGTATAGGCGAATACACTTCACTACTGATAATTATTATAATTAGTAATTAAATATAAAATATAGCAGTATACAGTAAAATAAAGTCGTAAACATGGAATATCTTTTTCTGAGTTATATGCATTAGTAATAGTATAAGAAAAATATAAAAAACTATATTTTAGTGCCATGTTTTCTGTAGATAAATGATTTAATGGTTTGATAATATTTATGAGGTGAAATTGTTTCACTTAAAGATTTATTTTTGCTTGTAACTTTCTTATTATAAAAGTTACAGGAAAATGTTATTAATAAAAGTTGTAGATAATGATATTATCTACAAAAAAGGTTTTGACAACTTTTTTGTGGAAGCTGTAGTTTGCAAGATAAATTAAAAAAAGTGATTACATCTCGATTTTCAATATGGCTGTCGAATGAGAGCTATCAGTTTAAATTTAAATTCAGGTTTCGTTTTATAAAAACAAAATGCACGATTTAAAAAAGACAATTCATTCTATTAAACCGGGAAATGGTTATTTTATGATTCTAATAAAAGCGTACGGTTTAGGCTTTCTCTCCCTATTTCCCAATAGTTTTTTCGTTCGTTTCGTTTTTATGCGGTGTGTATGTTTTGCACGCAGTCTTCTCGATGGGAGCTAGATTCGGGTATATGTATGTGTGTTCATACACATCCGTGTGTGTTAATACATACATGATATGTCTGAAGCTGAACTTAACATTTTATCATTGAATAACAACCTTGTATGAAAATAATAATTATAAAATAAAATCATGGTCGATTGATACGATACAAACCGATAATTAAATATCGTTTTTATAAAAGTAAAACTAAAATAAACCATAGGTCATGACACCGTCTTAAAAAAAAAGTTAACAAGTGCATTGACAATTAGTTAGACAGTGACAGAAATACCAGACAAACTTGTAAGTACAAGGCGTGCAGGAATATAGTTGCTCTCTCTCTCTCCTTCTACTTCTGCCACTAGTAAACTTTGCAGACTGACAGCAAGGCACTTAATGTCAAAATTATAACAGAAACAACACTTTTACCGCTCCAGGGTAAATATTGTATATAATAATATTTAGTAAGTCACAGATTGTGAGGTTATGTGTGTTATTAGTATATTGTAATGTCTAGTGGAGCGTCTCAGCTGGCGCAACATCTAACACTGCAAACATTAACGAAAATTGGGTAAATTACATCATAAAATAGTACCCACAGTGGAGTGTTTTCTTAAAGGCGAAAAAACGAATAGAAAAACGAATCAAATACAGTTATAACGTCTATAATTTTTCACATAATGTAATCTTAATATATATAAATTACGTGTCACTGTGTTGTCCGCGATGGACTCCTAAACTACTTAACCGATTTTAATCAAATTTGTACACCGTGTGCAGTTTGATTCAACTTGAAAGATAGGATAGCTTACATCTCAATTTATGATTGCAATATTATCTTATTGCAAATTATTTGTCTATTAATTATCTGTATATGACATATGACATCTGGCGACGATGATGGCGACATCTGTTGACTAGATTGAGTAAATATTCTGTTGACTAGATTGAGTAAATATTCAATAGATGGCGCTATGTAACGTTAGACACAGCAACGCGTGGCCGAGACAGCTAGTATTAGAATATATTTCAATAAAAACTAAAAACATATTCAACATATTCAAATTCATTCACAAAAAAATAGTGTCAGTAAGTATTGCATTAAGAAAATCACAATACTTTCTGAGTACAACACATAAATAACAAAAATCGTGCAGCGGAAACGCAATGACCTTGCAGGATGACAGGAAAACAAAGGATGTATTTGGATTTATCATGTTAGCGGTAAAAATGTTGCATAAAATATAACCAAATGACTTTAATGCAACCCTGATATATACTCGTTTGTTAAATATAATATTACTGCAAAAAATGGTTTTTAAACCTATAAATAGATTCATTCTGTTGTAAATAGTAAAATTAAGTGGGCACAACAAGTTATTTACAGTTTTAATTCATAAATAGTAAAATATGAAGTGCAGGCAACAAGTATTAAAGAAGAGTACTTAATTTACAGTTTTATGGTTAGATGTAAACAAATTGATCTTAGCATTAAATACTAAACTATAAAATAGGTTTTAATAAAACATTCTGATAATTAAGAAATCTTGTCATCTATTTCAATAGTCTACAGTAAGAAGAATACTAATTTATTTACAATATTAGATCATGAATATCGTTTAAATGAGATGTGCATATAGAAATGAATAGACTAACCGCAAAAACATAAAATTACAAGTAATAATAACACTTTTATCATCCTATTAAGTTTAGCTAATATTCAAACCACATGTTAACACGCTCATAATTTCTTGAATAATTTTTATTCTGTAAAGTGGAATGAACAATTTCTTAAAAATATAAATAATTACTCGGATTCTTGTTGTCAATCAAATTATTTCTAATTATAAATAACTGAGATGTCCGAGAATGTAGGTATCATATATCAGTGCTCTTATTAAAATGTAAGAGTTAATATTATTGTGAAACGAGGGAATACACTTCAGAAAATTATATAACACTCGTACTTTTTCGTTTAGTTTTTTTATTTTCGAATTTTCATAAACTAATAATATTATTTATTAAAAAATAGGCTTGTGTATTTCTTTTTGAGGGGTTGATTTTTCAATTGTTGATTGAAATTGATGTTAATTAATGTATATTGGCGTTTTCAATTTAATAAATATCTAAATGTTGACGGAGATATAGCAAATTAAAAATTAGAATTTTAGTTTTAGGGCTACAGATATCGGTCTTATTTATGACGTAACGTGTCTGTACTATTAAGGGTAGATCAATTATTTTTGCAATGATTCTGTGTTGAATATGCTATCTCTATGTTATATAAAAGTGATAGTCTTAGCGGACGTGATGTCACATATCTTGGAATGTTCTATAACATTGAATAATTAAAGTGACAAAATTATGGGGGGAGGCCAAAAGCTATGTGACGTCATATGCAATCTAGAATATGAAAAATAGTTAATATTGTGCGAAATGAATCAGGGTCGTTCTCTGAAAAAGACATAAGACTGGGGAACACAGTAAAATGTAAAAATGAAAGGTAATTTCTTCGAAAACTTAAAAATTGTGTAGTATGTTTCCAAAAATTTCCGTAGAAATTTATGTGACGTAATTTATGCCTTTTACATGTAAATTTAATATTTGTCAGCAAAAAAACTTTATATATTCTTAGAACGTTAGCTTAGTTTAACATATTTACATATATGTGCCCCTTTGTATGTTAATTATTGATAACTTTAATTACTGTAGTTAATTACGATCGTGTTTTATTGCGTTGGTATCAGTATAAATGGACTATCTGTTTGACGGTAATGTTGCAGTCATTATGTTGATATTTTAATACAGAGTTGAACTAGAAGAAGTTGAGCTAGTCAACCGCGGCAGCCATTTACTTGAATTTTTTCCATAAATAATCGGAAAGTCTACTTTCTCGAATAAAGCAACATTTACTTAAAAATATTCAGCGGTCTAGTTTTAATATAACTTTTAGAAAAAAACCCACTTCTGATTTTCAAAAAGAAATCCAGTTTAGCACTGATTTTGAATTCCTAGTGCAATAGAGTGTTTAGTCTTATCACGAATGCGTACAAGTAGCAGGTTTATCACTTTGTAAGCGATATACTAATCTCTTAACACTTACACTTCGCTGACACTTAGCTAGACTTTAACTCGTTACGGATATTTGATATTTATATTTGACACTGATGGGTTAACATGTTGTTGTTTTTTTTAATTACTAATTTAAATTTGTTATCAGTTGCAATACTTGTATGGTTACAATACAGTGTACATACAATGTACTAAACTGTCAATTCCTTATCAGTAAATGTGAGTAGCAGAACATTAATATTTTAATATATTTTTGGTAGTTACTAGATAAGAGTTACTTGGGGTCACTAAACTTACCTTTTTGCCATACCTGTTGACATTGTACAAATGTTGATTATGCAAAAATATATTAGTCCAAAATTCTGTAGCCCCCAAACCTATGCCATTTTAACAGAGGTGAAATTTTGTGAATAAATAGTGTAATAAGTCATATCAAGTTCTATTAATTTTTTGAAATGTTTATTTTTAGAGAAAAATTATTGTAATGTGTTAAAGCAGTGCTTAGTTTCATTTAAGTTTTTTTTATATGTAAAAGAAAGAGACAGCAATATTATTTCAAAAATATTTATAAAGTAAATAATTTATGTAACTATGGCAACGCATCAGTGTTTTGTTTATATTTGAACACGTGCACCATCAAGTTATATTAATTATTTTGCATTGTTTCATTTTAAAGAAATATTTTTATTATGTGTTAGAGCAGTGCATAGTTTTATATAATATTTTTATATGTAAAAAAAGAGACAGCAATATTATTTTAAAAATATTTATAAAGTAAACAATTGTATTTAATGTTAGGGTTATGTCGGTGGTTGTCTTGCAGATAAACACGAGTCTGAGACATATTCGACTGAATAATGATTGTAAGTTGAAGAAAAGAGATGAATATAGTTTCCAGATCAATCTAATAGAACTAGCGTTCATCCCCGTCGCAAAGCGACGTCTGTCTTTTATATGTGAATTGAATTTCATCTCAAATTTTAATTTCCTTTTTACCGTGACGAGATATTTTTTACCGTGACGAGATATTTTTAACGTGACGAGATATTTTTACCGTGACGAGATATTTTTACCGTGACGAAATATTTTTTACCGTGACGAGATATTTTTACCGTGACGAGATATTTTTACCGTGACGAGATATTTTTACCGTGACGAGATATTTTTTACCGTGACGAGATATTTTTAACGTGACGAGATATTTTTACCGTGACGAGATATTTTTTACCGTGACGAGATATTTTTACCGTGACGAGATATTTTTACCGTGACGAGATATTTTTTCGGTGACGAGATTTTTTTACCGTGACGAGAAAGTTGGCAACGTTACATATTATATTCCATTCTATTCTATATTCTTTGCATAGTCATTTTAATTTCGTATTTGTATTTTAAGAGTAAACCAATAATAGAAATGTTAGAGTTGAAAGGAAAAAGGAAAAGGAAATGCTCTGAATATAAATACCCTTCAAAGGATATCACATCCTGAATATGGTTTGTGAATCTCATATATTCATTTGTATAAGTATTTATTTATATTATACTTTTAGGGTCCTATTTACTTTGTAGATGTTTTCCATGTAAAATTTTCATATTAATGTCCTTTTATTCTAACGAGATAACGGCGACAAAATGGCGGCATATATTCTGTAATACATTTATGTATTGTATTGTATTGTAAAAATGAAAAATGATGCCAAGATATTTATATGAACAATTTCTGAAAGTTATAGTTGTGTTAACTTTTTATATATTTTTAATATTACTGATATACAAATAAAGGAAAATTTAAAATGTTATGCGTGCATATTTATGTACGAAGTTTGGCTATTAAATAACGAGACTGTAACAGCTGTTTATCATGAAGCCTTCTCTTTCGAACGCAGCGCCTCTCGCTTCTGTAACCAATCAGTTTCGCAGGGAGAATGTTAAGTGTAACAATAGAGCAACGAATTGTTATGAAATTTCACATGAATCTTCGACAAACCGCTACTGAAACTTATAATTTATTGAAAGAAGTGTAAGGCAATGATTGTTTATCGCGTACACGTGCTTTTGAGTGGTTTAAGCGATTTTAAGATGATCAAGAAGACGTTCTCTTCGCACTTTCACGTTAAAAACGCATGACAATATCGAAAAAATCTAAATCTCACGATCTTTTTCTTTTCTAGCTATTACGGCATTCTTTCCAACAATAATTAGCTCTATTTGGTATTGTACTTTGTTTCATCCATCTTCTTCTTCATATCCTATTTAATATTTACGCTATTACAAGTTATTTAAGTTAACAATGTTATTAAAATTAAATTAGTAGTAACTAATCGTCACGTTAAAAATATCTCGTCACGGTAAAAAATATTTCGTCACGGTAAAAATATCTCGTCACGGTAAAAATATCTCGTCACGTTAAAAATATCTCGTCACGGTAAAAAATATCTCGTCACGGTAAAAATATCTCGTCACGGTAAAAATATCTCGTCACGGTAAAAAGGAAATTAAAATTTGAAATAATAAACTCGCACACATATACATTAACACATATTTTTTTTCAAAATTTGGGATTTTTTTTTTCGATTCGTAAATAAGTTACCAAGGTTAGCCTATATACAAAATTTCAACTTTCTAGCACAATTTTTACTCTCGGCAAATACTGCCCCCGTGCCCCCAAATAAAATTTTGAAATTTTTAATTTTTTTATATTAATAATATATTTAATTATTATAGAATCCAGAATATGAACTTTCTCCAAAGTTCCATACCGGGCCCCCGAATTTCTTCAACCCCCCCTTTTTCAATTTTTGAATTTCTAATTTTTGAGAAATGTCAGCATTGAATACCTTAATACACATGCAAAATTTCAACTTTCTATCTTTTACGAATTAAAAGTAATACAGCAAAAAAGGAATCACTTTTTTTCCAGTTTTTTCAAAATTACGGGTTTCCAGGAAATTCAGGGAAAAATTCCGGGGACGCCAAAAGTCTTAGAATTTTTTTCTCTACAAAATAGAAAATTTTCAGAAACATTGACGGAGCCGTTTTCGAGCTACCATACGAATCGCGTAAACATATAAGAATATAAACATACAGTTGGAACATTATAATATAGGATAACTAGGTACTACGTACTTATTTGAATTTAAAAAAATATTTGATTCGTTTGCAAGTCGAAACTTGAACGACAAACCATTGTCGAGTGGGTGCTGATAGTGTGGAAAGAGAGGTGTAAGGGGCAGGTGCAGTTTCATTATTTTAACTCTTGTGTCAAATTCTTATATAGAGATATACGCGCCAAATTCAAAATTTACTGGCCTAGAATTTTTAAATAAATTCACTTAGATATATATTTTGAGTCAAGCTCAGGGGGCCCTCAAGTAATATATATATATATATATATATTAGGTTACCTAGCTACGTCACTGGCTTTTATACATGTTGCCAGACCCTTAAAAGCTAAAGGTAAGGTACTAAAAATAGGCTAGCTACTATGACGTAGATTTAGAGGCTATGGCTTCTTAATCAAATTATTTTTGTTGCTTGTTTTAGAATGTTAGCTATAGTAAAAAGACGAAACAGTTCTGGGTTTAGTTGTTATCAAGTTAAATTGATTATGCATATACATAATTATAAATTTATTAGGCAGCGGTATTATAAATAACGCAGTTGATTTGAGTAATCATGTATCATTACATTTAACATTAACATAAAAAGTGAACGTATTTTTTTCGCAAATCATTACATAACTATTATCCCAATTTTAAAAGTAAAGTTCTGTGTTACGAAATTAAAAATTAAAAATTTTATAAATAACAAATAACAAATTTATATTATTGTTAGAAATTGATACAAGATTAACTCTCAATTGGAGTGCAACAAAAAAAAAACATTCACCACTACATAGAGTATGGATGTATGCGTATACTATATATATACATAATATACAAAGCCGTCTAACTCACAATCGATATTGTATAGTATATTATTGTATCAACACTTTCTAATTTATTTAGTATTTTCATTACATTGTGTATAGTCGTATCTAAGGCAACAGGAGATAGTAGTTCAAAACCAGAATTTGTATACTCTTTTTTAAGCAACAAATTTGCACAATTAGTTTTTTTTAATTTCTGTTTTATATTAATGAAATCTCATCAATATGTTGGCAATATAGTGTATGTTATAACGTTGGAGCACATAAAAGATACATTACGTGCAAAATAAAGAGTGAGACGAAAATAGAGGAACTAATGAGAAGGTGCAACGAAGGGAAGAGGTGGATGGCGGAAGTAGGGAGAAGAAGAAAGGAAGTAGAGAAAATAGAAGAGTAGAAGTGAGGGATAGCAGAAAAGAAAGTAAGCAAACAAGAGAAATAAATGAAGTTTAGTTAAGTGAAGTTTATCTGGAAAAGAGGATAGAGGAGCTGACGAGAGGAGCCGGAGAAGAAAGAAGGTGGGTTGAGGAGACACAGAGAGGAAGGAAGAAGAGAGAGAGATAGAGAGGAAGAGGGTGAGAGACATGATTTGCAAGTCTATTTAAAAGCATTTGTACTTGAAATGTTTCCATAGTAGTACGGCCCTATCAAATGGATAATATTTGCGATCTCCTATGTACGCTATTGCATATTTTAGCATATTTATATTACGAAAACATTGAAATCCATGTCACTTTTTTCTATCATATTTTAGTTTATTCTCTATGACCAATCAGTTTATTATAAAGTAGAACGCCCCGCCCATTTTCTTATGTTTTGACAAGGAATTTCTTTAAGATATTATGTAAAAAGTTGTATTACACTTTGCGCTATATAATAAATAATAATAAAATTATATTCAAAGTTACACGCTTATGGGTATATAATGTAATGTTTAAAACATTGGTTCTCCGGATCTTGTCTCTGGTCTGGTATATTCTATATGTCATACGGGTAATCAAAATGCTATAATAATATGTTTTATAATGCCAGCAGCATTGAACGCCACCCACATACCTGCGGCGACATTTTCAACTAATTATTAATGATCTAGTTTCTTTTTAAGAATATTTTACTTGACAGTTGATTAAACATTTGATTACGAATCAGATATTTATATAATTTGAGTTTCTCTAATTATGTTATTAATCATACGTAATATATACATAATTAGCTGAACTAATAGGTAAAATTAGCGTGTTTTAAAACTGGATTAGCATATAGATATTTTGTAAAGATTACCTATACTCTATTTTGTTTACAAGCAGTTCTGTAGCGACCAATAGGAAGAAAAGGAATGGCAAGAATCTTAAACACAGAAACAACTTCGGCGTAAGAGGTGTTTCGCATATACTTTTTAAAGTGTTTAACAAATATATGTATAATATCTTGTTTAATTATTTATCTCATAATTAATAAACTATTATAACTGAGTTATAGATATTTATCTTGTAACCTGAATAAGAACTTGTTTCGGTACCTGGACGTGAGATAGTCATCGAACGATATTTAAGATGGCGGCGGGGGTGGGGGCACGGGGGTCAATCATTTTATTATAATTTAGGGACGCATTACATATTCAAATCTAATTATTTGTAATGTAAATCTTTTTACCAAAGAAATTATCAATATAATATAATTAAGATACAGTTCGTCACCAGAGTTTTAGGTGAGAGAATCACTGCTTTATAAAGGTACCCCTTTGTCATCATCATCATTAAGGTAGGTATTTACAGGTCTGCATGTCCCGCAGCAGTCGCAGTCCAGTTATTCTATCAACCGTGTAAAAGATTCGACATGATCGCATCGATCTAAGTACTTCCATTTAATTTTCGTAAATGCACTGGCTGTCCCTTTCGGTAGTCTAACAAACAAACAACAAACTGCGTGCGCAAATAATACAGTTATATGTGTTTATCTAACATAACAAAAGTTACCTGTTACATAATATACAACGTTTTGTGAATAACAAAATAGTTATTTATGAAAAAATTGCCCTTTAAAGCCTCATTCCCACTTACTGTTTTGATTTTTAATTTACTGTTTTTATTTAATATTGTAATCTAGATTTCAGGTTTTCGTTTAAACATTCCTTTACTTTTTGTTTAGTTAATTTATTTGGTTCATCATTAGTAATATAAATTTTGACAAAATTATATGTCAAATAATAACAATTAGTAATAGAAATTGTTTTCTTTTCTATTTTTTTCAAAAACTGACATTAAATTTCTTTTAAAAGTAAATCCTACTGCATTTTGACAGATTGTCACATTTTGGAGGTTATAATATAATATAGTTTTTCTTAATTTAAAATTTTTAATTTTTAAAACATTGGACCTTGTAAGGTTGTAAAAAAACTAAGAAAACTTAAAAAATAAATTAAATTAAAAATGGTACTGTGAATGACTACGCATATTACCATATGCTAAACAATTTAAATTGAATACAAAATACAAAATAAAATTAAAGCAGTGAGTGGGAATGATACTTAAAATATCATAAAACTGCTTAAGAAGGTCGTCTTTTTAAGAATCATAAAAACTCAAAGATTAAACGCTTCTAAAATAGCTATAAGAAATAAAATAAGGTTTCGTTTAAGTAAAAAATTACGTCAATGTAAGGTAACATCCACGGTAAAGTACTTAGATTGACATAAGTAAACATGTATTTCACCAAATCATTATTATTTTCTCCCAATCAGTGGTTAAATTATATGTATATAATAACAAACCACATCTTGTGGTTGTATTCTATTTTTTTTAAAATCCTTATTTGTTTTTTGAATTGATAACAACTGATTTATCAACAATTGTTTTCAATGTTTGTGTTTCATGTACAATGTTTGGAAGCCTCTGCAACTTTCTACACGGCCGTAGAGCTGCCACGTTCGAACCGCACGATATCTTTCAAGAATCGACAGTCCCGTATTACAATATTGAAATAAATGATAAATGAACACTGGATAAAACAAAATGTGGTTGTAGCCTATACATATATAGTAAGTGAAATTATTAACTAGAATGGGAAAGTAAATAAGAGACACAAACACATAAATACAGACGACAATCAACTGGAGAGAAACGAAAGAAATGAATTCGATATTTTTAAAAATACGCGCGTATTCGACTACAACGTTGTGTCAAAATTTCAAATCAACCGACCGACTACTTTTTGAGTTTTGCGACCACAAACATACGCAGGCTGAATTTTAATAATATTACTTAAATAACTTTCCGTATGAGATTCTTTGCCTATACAGTCAGTTTATATTTACATGTAAGGATATCTGCTATATTATTATTATTTATTTTAATGTTTTTGCCATTGGACACTATATTCTTCTGCCTTAACACATTTTTGATCCTTATTATATCTAAACATTCTCACTCCTTCCAAAAGAAAAAAGAAAAATAAAAACAAAACTGCTACTGCTACTGCTTCACTCCTCCTGCTGCTCTTCCTTTTGTGTCTACTCTGCCATTCTTTTTCTTTCCTCGCTCCTTTCATCTCCGCCATCCACCTCTTCCCTTCACTGCCTCCCATTAATAACTGCACAATATTTTTTGCGCTTTTTACCTTTTTCTCACATGAAAACTTAATGTGCTCCAATGTTTCTATCTCCATTTCGCACACCCTGCACATCTGCACATGTTTCTTGTGTACTTTCCTCTTATTAATTCTAATATATCTCTCTACCAAATCCTTTTATATCTTTTGTTATATTTGCTCTTCTCAATTTTATCCATTCTTTCCTGTTGTTGTATCATCCTGTCTCTTCTCCTTAACTCCTCTTCTGGCTTCTCTGCCTCCTCTGTCACCATTCCATTCCTTTCAAAATACTCCTTCTCTTTATAGTTCCTTCTCCTCTACCCTGCTTTCTACTCTCCTCCTTAATTTTCGTTAGGATTTCGCCTTCAGCGTTACTAATTTTCTCCTCGAACTTGACTTATCTTAAATTACGTTAATATATTATAATAAATTACGTTACGTAAATGCTATATTTTTGTTTACGAGAAAGAATTTCTTGTGTTCAAGAACAGCAGACTAGAACAGAGTAAATAAATCAAGTGTTTTGGGCGAAATATAAATTGTAAAACCTCCGCCTCTGGTTTACATTGTGCCTTCGTTTGGTATTTCATCGACCTGGTGTAACTCAATGCCTCCAGGTGCTCTCTTTCAATAAATAAACCAAGTCTCTTGTCTAGTCCTAGCACTTATACTGGTGGTGCATTAACACTAGTCAGTGAATGGCGAAATTGTAATGCAAATCAACAAGTTATTGCTTTACCAAACTACGCTTTGCCAAAGTTGACAGTCGAATAAAATTCTAGTTTCAATATATTATTCAGAATAAATTAATAAATGTAAACATGTCATGAATATTATGTTAGAATAATTATACTCTTGTTATTTTATATTTTTATGTAAATTTTAAGTAATTATTTACTTTTGTTATGTAATTTATGTAAATAAAGAAATGTGTGCGTAATTTGTAGATACCATTCTTTAACAAGTATGAACTTGCTCTAACTTATCGAATCACTGAATAAGTTCATACAATGGCGCCACTATTGGTAAATCCATATGATTTTTAGATAGTACCAACCTTCAAACGATATGTACCAAAATTTCATGACGTTCCGACCATTAGACAAATCACAGTGATTTTAGTGACGCTACTTTTCTAATTTCCAAAGCAATGGAAAAATCTGAATTCCGTGTTACTAGTAAACTAATGGTTGGAATGTCATGCAACTTTGACACTAATCGTTTTAAGGTTGGTATTATTTAAAAATAAGTGTTGCCAACTATATGTCATTCTACGACTTATTGATTGTCACTTTGAATATAGATACGATCAGCTGTAAATCTATTTGGTTAATGATTGTAATCTTCACAAAAACAAATATTTTCTCACAAAACTTGTGATATTTACATAAATTCGTAAAAAATAATCAACCGGAAGACAACAAAGAATGCAACACAGAACTAATCTGTGTGGTTTTGAATTGGTCTCAGTTAAACGTTCTAAGATAAAGTTTCGCTCGAATTTCTGTTGATGAATTTAACGTAGCGTTTAGAATTAGCGTTAAAAGTAAAAGTGAAAATGTTATAGTAACTTATATTTACTTTTACAATATGAATTTACTTGCATTACTTTATATTTTACTGGTGTATGTGTTTATATGTATAATTACTAATGCATATGTACTAATATGAACAATTGTTTAATGATTTATTAAAAACGTTTTCTTCCGATTCTTGTATTAATTTCACTTTATACAATTTCTTTATTTGTAAGAATCGGAGTCGATTCGTAACTGATTGTGGTATGCTATTCAATTAAAAAACATTTTTATGGGTTGTTTTTTTAATTTTTGATTAAAATATTGGTTAACATATGTATATTGGCGTTTCTAATTAACTAAATAGACAAGAGCTGACGGAAATATAGCTGTTTAAAATTTTTATATCAGTTTTAGAGCCTTTGTCTGCATTAGACATCACAGAAGTAATAAGTGATCGAGATTATTTTTCTTCTTTCAAAGGATCCCAGCTGTTAGTAGTAAATGACGTATCACATACACACTCGTATGTTTCACTGCTGTATAAAAGAGATGGCAAATCATCGGACGTGACGTCTCCATGCAGTGATATTTTCTAAAACTTTGAATCCCTTTGATTATTAAGGAGACTATTTTAATTGTTAATATCTCCTAAAATATAGTGAGTTATTAAAAAATAATTGAACACTTGAGGTTTTGGTAGTTAACTTGATAAATATATAGTACAGTGTTATAGAAATAAAGGCATGGTTCACAAACTCATTGTATGTATTAGCATATCGATTCGAAAGACATCTTCAAAATTTTATTTACTTGCATTTATGAATGTACAAAAATTCAAGCGATTTAATAATCATAATAAAAGGCTGGTTTCACCTCGACAGGTTCGGCTCGTAAATCATATATGTACAAATATATCTTTCTCCCGAACTGGTTTAAGATTTACGATAATATCGACAATAATTTGATTGTCGTGATCGATTCAAATTCTTATATACGAGTATAATGAGTGGCTTGTACAGTTATAGGTAAAAGTAATTACTTACTTATATTAATTATGATTTACAAAACTTGAATTGATTTATCTCATTTAAAAATTGTGATGACGTCATATGTAGTATAACAACTTCATAAATAAAAAAAAACAAGCCAGGGTAATATATAGAAATAAAGCTAAGTAACAAAAACGTATTAAAAGAAAACTTCAATCAATTTGTCAGTTGCGCTCATTTAATTGTCACACGCAAGTGATAAAGTGTGACAAGACTTAGCAAGGGGGGGGGGGAGGGGCGGATGAGTCATAATCAAATTAAATTTAATATAACCTGTGAATACTTAAGTTGAATGCTTCAAAATAGTAATATACACCTATATAAATATACTAATACATGACTAGAAATGTTCATTTCTGTTATTATATTCTGTATTTGTATTAATGTTAATAAAAATAACTGTTTACACCACTAGTACGAGGTTTGGTGCTAGGACAGACTGCCAGATTCACTCACGTAAACAAAATAAGAATAACATAATTCTTTTTCCAAAATAGAGAGGCAATAGAGAGGTGGAGAGTCCACAATATAATATGAGTCAATGAACTGATGTGACGTAACATGGATGAATTCTAATAGTTCATTAACAGTGAAACACATAATTCAATGCTCAAACGATTCATCTCACCGACAATATTGCAACATTCTTGAAAAATTATTGATAGATATTTAAAAGCAGAGAAAGTTTGAAAAGTTTGAGTTTTAAATAATTTGATTTAATGTCCTTACTTTAAATGAAACGTAAAAAAGAAATTGAACATGGTTTTACTGCTTATAATTTGGCAACAAACTTGAAAAAAACACATGTCTTTGCAAAATATAGAAAACTATTTATGAGTGATGTGCCGAAAATAGATAAACTTCTTTAGTTTGTTTTATTGATCTAATAATAAAAGGAACAATCCGCAAGAATAGCGAGTGAGGAATTACACCGCATTACTGAAACTCGCGTTATAAGAAGGTCCTATTTCTAAATAAACAATTTTTGATAACAATACGTAATTATCAAGAAGTGCTATAAAAACAATTTAATGATTTTCTAAATAAATAATAGTTCATTATAAAGATTAGCAAAGAAATTATTACGTATTATCTGAAATTTAATACAGAAAAGTAAAAGTAGTAAAAAAACTTTATATCAATTATAGAAATAAAATGTAAAGCAGCGTCTTCACGTATAGATTTCATAATATAATTAAATATATGAATATTTTTAAATATTCTGAAAATTGATAACTTTGTTATTAATTATCTCGGATTCTAAACGGTAAAAAATGTTGAAACTTCGGTAATTATTAGTAAACTGTAGTCTTAGCCTATAAAAGAAAAAAATGGAAAAATCTATCTTCTCTCTAAGTAATAAACGTAACTGGACGTTAATATATTAAGAAATTACGTAAACAGTAACATTTTTATGTCAAATATACAACAAATATACGTAACTGTGTTTAGTTTCTTTCGTAACTCCGCTGCGGACATAAAACAGTTGCTTAAGCCATTATTAATAAAACTGCGGATTATGTTTATAATATTCAATATCTATGTTAATACATAATAACCTTTATGTATTATATAATACAAAATATTGCTTATTAAATAATTAAGTAATAAATTTATAGCATATTGTCTATATTTGTTCCGTATACTTGTCGATATATAATTAAATAATGGATAATTATTAAATAAGAGTAACAGAGATAGCAATATTATAAGAGAAAGATTGTATACAACTAGAATAAACTAGATGGTGAAAAATATTATGAAATTGTATCGTATGGAAAAAAAGAGAAAGGTAGAAATTGTTTAGCTAGCGGAGATATATATATATATATATATATATATATATATATATATATATATATATATGGGATGATTATTGATTAATAATAAATTACTTATAAGCTTTTATAAATACTTCTGTTAAAAATAAATATATTTTTAGTATAAGGTTTATTTAAAAGGGCACTCGGTGTAAACCAACCTTTATTAGGAACGAGTCAGACTTATTTATGTAGGAATTGTTGTTAATTTTAAATAGAGAGAATTTCCCTAAATATAGCAAAAAAAAAGCACAATGTCATGGCCTGTACCTTTAGCTATCTATTAGAGTGAAGATGTATTTTGTACATACTTTTTATTTTTTTTATTACATTACTATCTCGCATTAATTGTAATATAATAATTGTATGTTTTTGTAGATTTGTTTATTTATATGGTTGGTATACTTGTTAATTTTTGATTTGTTTATCATTTGATGATTTAAGTCTTTGCTAATCATGGAGTACATTTATTTCTACCCAGACAACTTTTGTGGATACTGAATATTGTTATTTTAATAATTAAACTTTTAATTTATGTTGAACGTAATTTGTTTCATTCTTTCCTAACAGCAGAATTGTTGAAGTATATTTTACTACAGCTCATTCGATTTATATACGCTTGTAGTTAAATTTAAACCAATATAAATTCTACATGTACTGTATATTGGAAATAACAATAAGGATAAAGACTTATAATAACCATTTCAAATTAGCCTGACCTTTGTTTTTATTTATTAATATGTGATATCAAAAATCTGTAGCGTTATGAGTTCAAACTCTGCTTGTTTTGTCACATATTGCGTTAATTTCATTGAGTGTTTTTGATAAGTCATAATTTTAATGATATGCGAGTGTCTAGCACTATATGTAATGTACACAATATATTTTTATTGATAAGAGGAAGATATTTACATAAATATTAATAAAACTAAGAAGCTTCCTCTTCGAGAAATTCATGAGTTATCGGAAACAGGAAAATCAAAACTAAATAACAAAACCAAAAAACAGTGAAAATAAAACATTGAGAGATTAAAGAGATTCAGCTCGTATAATATACTCTTTTAATACCTTTAAAACAGTGGTGTATTGATAAGCATAAAAGTAGAAGTTTATTCTCATGATAAACTACTGTACTTTCGCAGTACATTTACGTTTCAGAAACACTGATGCATATATCAAAAGAATGCCCAGACTACTATGAAGCGAGAGTAAAATTTCAAGATAGAATAAAAGTCAGAGAAATTGGAAGTCTAGAGTATCTAGTAAATGAAGAGATTAGGTATCGATACTATAATGAGTATGCGAAGGAGATTTTTGAAACTAGGAAAATGCTATTGAAGAATGATGAAGTAAGAAGAAGAAGAGATGCAGAGACAATAATAGGAAGTGAAGGAGTAGAATTAGAGCAAGGGAATTGGGATAATTTCACGGTGGATGAGATTGAACAGTAAATTATATAAAATGAGTCATGAGTCGGACAAAAGAAACAGAGTGACAGACGTAAAAGGCGGGAGAAGTGAAAATGAAGACAGAAGGGTAGTGAAAAGATAATAGAGGGTTTGTCTAGAGGAGACAAAGAAGACGGTGAGAATGAAGGAGGACTAGCGAAAATGAAGGGAGAAGGTCAAGAGAAGAAGAAGCAGAAAGTACTTTTGGAAATAGAAAGGTCTAGAATAGTTTTAAGTTTAATTTCAAGATTAAGTTCTATGAAATGTATTAGGAATGTAGATTGCAAAACCGAAAGGCACACAATTAATATAATATTACAATAATAATAAACTACTGTACTATGCGAAACAACTCCAATATACCCTATAGAAAATTTCTAGTGTAACACCACCTAATTTTAGATTTATTATTGATCATAACATTTTTATTATAAACGTTAGAACAAAAAGTAATTAATAGAAATTGTAGATAATATAATTATGTACAAAAAAGCAAATTACTAAATTTTTGTGGAAGTTATGGTTTTTAAGATAAACAATAAAACTGATGACAACTTTAATTATTAAGGTGAGGAAACTTTCCACTCCGAAAATTTAAATTAAAAATCCAGATTGACTTGTTCACATGATAAATAAATAAAAATGAATCCCCATGCTCCTCAAAATGTTTGGTTGTGATAATGACTTATTATTCGTTTACATTAGAAATTTCAGTACATTATATAATATACACATTCTGTGTGTTAGCGGCGTATTACGTCTCTCTGTTATCAATCCCAACTTCCATAATTTAACATATTAAACGCAGTAGTATAATAAAATAATATTTGAATAGATTCAGGTGTTTGTAGCAGTTCGACCTGCTCCAGAGTGCCGCTAACCTTTGCAGCGCACCAGGTGACGGTGACGGTGATGGTGACGGTGATGGTGACGGTGGTTCCGCGTTACGGTCCTATTAATTAATTCACAAGGTCATAACAAACACCGGAATGTGTCATTTCATTTTACATATTTTTTTCTTTTAATTTTACGATTAACATTACGATTGGTTTTTAGCCATTTTTTTTTTTTAAATAACACGGCCTTGCCACAAAAACAGGAATAAATAGAAATGTGCTGGTAAACACGTGATTTTCACAGCATAAATGTTATCAAGATTTTAATGTAATAAAAAAATCAGGGCGCAATGGATGAGATACGATGGTCCCATCCAGGGCGATCTTAGCCATTGCGAGGCCCCGGGCAGAAGATCTTTGTGAGGCACTTGTTCTTTGTATAATTTATGCAAATTTTAAGTAAGTATTTTTGATAATTGACGAGAAATAAAATTTGATATTGGAAGATTTATAAAAGTTACCAAGCACAAAGACGACAAATATTAATGATGATAAACTAAGGCACATGAATGCCTTCGTGATTCTAGTGGGATTTCTAAATAGCGAGGTGCGAAATTGAAACTAATGCTAATATAGAAATAAGCCAACGTTAAAAAAATAAACTTAAAAAATACTATTGAGGTATTTCTTTCTTCATTTGTATATTACCATAAATCGACTCAAGATAGAAATGACATTTCTAAAGGCGAATGCTTTTTAAAGGTTGGTTGTTCACTTTATGATTTCTCTATATAGTTTTTAGTTACCTAACAACGACTGTAAAGCAAATCACACGAGGACAAAAAATAAAATTAATTAATTCCTTTTTTTTTTCTTGTTACTCTTTCAAACATGGTTCGGTTATTTTTTTTTTGTAAGATTTTAATATGCATGAATTTTTAGTCATGAAATTTTATAAAGTATAAAAAAGTAGGTCATGATTATTAGAGAAAAATATAAAATGCCGTTCCACAAAAATAATTAATGAAAAGAGCGAACCTGTTGTATGTCCGGCCGGCCCGTCTGTATGGATAAAAACCATGGGCGTCCGCAGATAGAGCCAAGTAGGGCACTAACTCCATGAAAGTTATACTAGATAAGAAGGAAATTGTGATAAATACACGGGACACTATGATTTCTTTCCACCTTTTGACAAATTTCATGCGGACGCCCATGGATATAAGTATGTATACATATTTAAACAAGTAGAATATGATGGATTAGATTAAATTTGATTAATTATGTAAATAGATCTTATTAAGAAATCATTTAATTAGAAATTTTAATTTGAATACGATTTCATTCGATCTATATATTTCTATTAGAGAGTTAATCTGTCATAAATACAAAATTATCGATTTCCATGTCAAATGAACTTTCCAGCTATCCATTTTACTATCAATTATATCAATAATAGTGCAGAGGTGTATCATCAATATCTAATTTCATTTTTCTTTGCATAATCCTGTTCCATTCCATTTTTAAACTCAGAATTATTCTAAACTGAATTATATTTTATTCTAAATTCATTATTCTAAGTTTTTATTTTAAACTAGAGTTTACCCCCGTCGCAAGCGACTACTTTTTTTTGTGTGTGCATTGAATTTCATTTCAAATTTTAATTCCATTTTTAAATTGAAATATTAAACTCGTTCCGTATTTATTTTACATATAACAACAAATAATTTTTCAATTTGGTCATTATTTTCTTTCTTTGAAAATTTGGGATTTTTTTTCGACCTGTAAATTAGGTACCAAAGTTAGCCTATATATAAAATTTCAACTTTCTAGCCCTATTTTTACCCTTGACCAAAATCGCCCCCGTGCCCCCAAATGTTGACCAAACTGTATTTCTTTGATGAAGAAAGAAGCTAAGGCCACTCAAATTGCCTTTGTAGCAAGTAGTTTACTTACTAGGACTACCGTGTTTATAGAAATTAAACTCATTTTCATTTCAATAACAATACAAACAATAACAATTAAAATAGCGTAGATACAATTGGCAATTGAATCGGAACCAACAGTAGAACAGTAAAAGGAAATTATCTTATTCTTAGAAAGAAAGTTTATATACTGTACGAGTATACTAGAATTCCATCATTTAAAATAAAACTGTGCTATTCTGTAAATTTATTGTTGCTTTAAATTAATGGTCGATGTTCACGTTCAAACACGTTGTAAAGTAAATTCACAATCAGCCACTTTTAAATAAAAGTTAACGTGAAAGCTTTCTCTCATTCGTTATATTTATTGCAAGTGGCGCGGCTATGAGAGAAGCGCGTCGAGTGGCGTAATGTGAAAGGTCCAGGTAAAGTGTATCTGGTTTTACATGATGCTACTAATAAGTTATTAAATACATACATACAAACATGTATAACAATTCATTATTAACTTTTTAAATACACTTTTAATTGCATTTGAGCATTATTGATTTTATATTATACTATAATTAGTTAAGGTTAAAAAGGTTAATACCTTCGCTGACACAGTTACTGCTGATTTAATTATAAAGATGCTTAAAGGAGAGTCATTTCAGTCAAAACAAATTAACCTTCTTTGAAAATTCACATAGTAAGAAGCATATTATTGGTTTTTATGTTTGGAATGTAAAATACTAAATTACATGTCGGAATTGTAAAGACAGTAGTGCTCCAATACTTTACTACGGTTTCTCAGTTATTGTAATATTATTTATTGTTTGATATAATTATATTAGGCAGTGGTGTACTCTAATTTCGAAGCCATTTACGAAGTTCTTACACTTATTAGATACACATTGGAAAATATAATTTGTATTGTATTTTTGCATTGAATATATTTATTATATATTTTTCTACGACCTTCCAAATATTTCACTTTTCATTTCTAACTGAACAAAGTTCAAAACTAACTTCCTTCATACATTTTATTCCTTCGTTCTTCCTCTGTTAGATCTCCATCAGGTCTACTTAATGTGCTCTAATGTTTCTTCTTTCTTATAACACATCCTACTTAATTTCTCGGTCTCTGCTCACCAATATCTACTTCCCCTTTCATTATTCCCTAGTCTAAACCTCGTGATCATTTTCTTTTCTTTCCCTCCATGTTCTAATAAGTAATGCGTCATTCCTTTCGACCGTAATTGAAAATTGTAAGATTTGTCGATGGATAAAAATGGATTGGACAATAGAGTGTTAATAATCAGTGTTGGTGTTTTTAAATAAACAAATTTCCTATTGTCTAAAGCCTTAGTTTGGTAAGGTGTTAGCTCAATTTTTAATTAAAACGGAAGAAGATTTTAAATGGTAGGTATCAGTGTAATAGGCAAACAAATTTAGGAAAGATGCACTTTACATTTAATGAAAAGGTCATCACTCAAAAGTCAAGTAGTAAGACTATCGAAATTGTAATTGTGGAGTCCCCAAATTCAAATTGGATGAAGCTATAACGACCATATTTAGTGACTAGAAACAAAGCGGAGGAATTGCAACTGAATGAGGTTCGTTTCTTTATATTGTAGATACAAAATTACAGATATCTCTTTTAAAAAGGTAGCCGATATACGAGTCACTCTTAGGACGGTTTCCCTTTCCTTCGCTCAACTAACAATTTTAATCCATGTGTGTGTATTATTTAACGTATGTTTACATTTACATGTGTGTTCGTTATGGGTATTGATACGATAATACGGTACACGTTTACAATACAAGTAAATATTAGCTATACAAAATTGTTATATAAAAATTTGATTACGTCATAAATATCTACTGACAAGGTTTCATAGATCCGTTACAAATACTACTGCATTTTTAAAAAGATATTTTCTTTATTGATTTTTAAATAAGTCTGAATTTGATAGAAAGTGTTTACTGACCTCTATTATCTAAAAAATAAAAGAAGTAATAAAAAGATTTCTTATTGTTAGATGTAAAAGATCTTGACGAAAACTCACTGACAGGTAGACCTGCACAAATCGATCTGTCAGCTGTTACGAATGCAACACAAAGAGGATCTAATACAAATACCCGCTGCGTAATAAGTTTTAAGATTATATAAACACAGCCAATTTAACTTTGATCACCCGGAAACCGAACCAGAAGATTCAGCCGTCTTAAATCGATCAAAAAGGGCTTGTGTCCTCATTTTTAGTGGTCGATTTTTCAATTGTTGATTGAAATTGATGTTAATAAATGTGTATTGGTGTGTCTATTTTATTAAATATCTAAAAGTTGACGGAGATATAGCAATTAAAAGTTTGAATTGTAGTTTTAGCGCTAGAAATGGTCGGCCATATTTGACTGACGTGAAATGCATTTTAACGTCAGTTATTTGTTGAGTAGGTCAGTGCTGTGGTAATGTTTTGTAACTGTTGGTAGTGGAAATAATCAAGTCAAGTCAAAGAATAATAAGTTTTTATTTTATTTAACCCTGTTACGGCAGACATAATATTTTATTGTTCCTTGGAATAGCTGTAAATAATATTTGATATTTTGATATATATACATATAGCAGTGATTTATGAGCTGTTAGGTTGGTCACATGCATTAGGAATGTGTACAACGTTGAATCCCTTTAATAATTAAAGACTTTTTTAATTGTTAATATCTCTTGAAATATAAGGAGTTATTAAAAATTAATTTGACATTTGAGGTTCTAGTAACCCACTTTATCAATATATAGTACACTTTTGTAGAAATTAAGACATAGGACACAAGCCCATTCTGTCCGTCACTGTGCCATCTTGTGTATAATTGTAAATATTGTACTAAATGAAAAATATTTGTTTTCTTTTAACAATAACAAATTCTATCTCCTACAATTTTAATTATACATTCTAATTCTTTGTTTACAGTTGGGAGGAGATGTATAAATGATAAGATGATTCGTTAATTATGTATTCAAATGGTATTTAAATTCTTTAGCTTAAAAGAAACGCATGCACGTGACTTCCAGAAATCTAACCAGGTATAAAAGTTCCCACCAAATGTTTTACTAAACTATTTGATGTACTAATTTAGAAATAACAGGCGTTGCCCGATTTGCACGTGGACAGGAGCCATTAGAACTTTGTATAATAAATTCTTAGTGGCCAAGAGTGTGAAAGCATTGACACAAATCTGTTATGTATCTGAGGGGATTTTTCGATACGTGCTGTGTTTTACATGGGTTTGTACATTACTTTACCCAGTAAACAATATGGTGATGTGTCCTATTTTGTGACGTTAGTAACACTATTGCACTTCAGCCTATGAGCCTATGTGTGATAAATCGATTTAAATTAAAGTACAATTTTCGCGAAGTTTAAATGATGGTACCTGATATTCAACCGTGCAAAAAGCTGAATTAGAATTAATAAAAAAAAAATACTAAAGTGAGAAATTATTCAACCAGTTTTTTTTATTGATTTTACTGTTATATATTAAATAAAAAAATTAACAGTAAAATTATTTATATTAACCCAATAATGGAGTTTAATATTTCATTAAAAAACCTCATTAGATATCCACAGTTGGTTTTCGTTCTGTTAATACTTGATATCATTACGTTTATTTAGTGGCCAAAATAGTCAAATATATGCAACGAATTACCAAAGAGAATGTTTGTGTTATGTTTTTTGTATGTACGTACAAATATATGTATGTATTTGTTAAGCTATGCTAAGACATATTAAATTAACAGTATAAGTATATAAATAAAATGCCTGAAGCAGAAAAAAGTAACGTTATATCTCAAGGTCGTTTGAAATTACAAAGGTACAAGTATATTGGATTGGATAGTTGCTGGAACACATAGGTATACTGGACGCAAATGAATACGAGTACGTACCAAGTATATGAAAGCACCCAATGGCATTAGTAATACTAAAGCCAATTGGCTCATGTTTAAAACGTGAGTTATAGTGGAATACTGGAAGTAGAAAACATCGTACTCCGTACACCGTGTTGTCTGTGCCAGAGTTCTAAGTCACTGATATCCAAGATCACAGTTGCGAGATTAATATAGTCGAATTGCGAGAGTTCGGCGTTGACTTATGCCTGAAAGAGATTATAAGAGCCGATTAAATGGTGATACGATGGTGAATTTTATCTTATTGGTTACAATATACGTTATAAAAAAATGTGTGAGAAACTGTTTTTTCATATATCGCAGATTTATACGGCACAACCTGTTTTAACCTTGAGTCGCCGGCGAACTCTCGTAATTTAAACTATAATAAATGTTAACCTATAACTAGAATGGAAATGGAACCACAAAAAAGGGCAGTTGGAGAAGAAGAACATCAATTCAATGAGAAGACAGAGATTAAATTTATGCCGAACATCGATTAAAAGAGGAACATGGACAAAAGTGAAGGATAATGCAACAGGAAACATTACAAATTAGTTAGAAAGCCGTATATTTTTATGTTTGAAGTCTAGCGCAGCAGAAAGGAAATGTAGGAATTAAATGCAAGTAAAATTGTAATGTTAACAGACTCTGGACAAAAGAATAAAGAGATTACAGACTAAGACAACGTGAACAATTTGCATAGCTAAAGTACACAAGCTCTTTTGTGAAAATCTCTTAAACTGGCTCCTTGGAAGACAACAATTATTTAACAAAATACACAGGCTACTTATTTCTCCAAATTTTGGTAATAAGTCATGGATTATTTCAGCCAGATATGGACAGATTATAAATTATTCTTGGAAATATTCAGTTCTTCATTCACAAAAATTTATTTTGTATCTAGATACTAATTCTAGATATAAAAGTATAATAGATTTTCTTTATTAACTAAAAAAGTTAGAAAGTGAAATCTATATACTCGTATATATAAATTCAGCCGGTATATACTTCTGATCGCAGAACTCTAAAAGTAATCGATTGATTCACTTGAAATTTTGACACAACGTTTCATTAGAATACACAATTAAATTAATTTCTTTCCAGTATTTTATTTACTTTCCCATTCATTTCATTTGACTGAGGCATAGCAAAGTTTATAAAAAAAATAGAATTTATCCAATCTGTGTGACAATAATAAATATAATAAGGACACGTTTACAGATTTCTTTGGTGGTCAAAGAACAATTAGCTCCTAAACGTCAGCTTGGACTTCAATGGCAGACATCACATGGCATTGGTATGCATTTCATGAAAGTTGTAAGTATTTTATTTATATTTGTAACCAGGTGAATGGAAGTAAAAAAAAACATTAATATTTTTAACAGTTCTTTTACATTAAGAAATTGTATGAATTATGCATTTGGATAATAATTTCTGAATAAACAATCATAATTTTCTAGGAATATATAATTTAATGATTATTATCCGTAATAGGCCTATAATCACATTATGCAAAATACTGTTGATTAATATATCATTATTTAGATTTAGATAAAATGTTTTAATTTTAATGAAATATTTGAATTAATGAGTTTAATTAAATATGAATGCATTTCAATCAAATTGCTTTTACCTTCGTTAATGTTCGTTTATACTCGTATAACCTTGGATAAGAGGGATTCCAAATTACATAGTGCATGCTTACGAATACATTATAAACATTGCAAAGTTTGATTTCATAATTTAAAAAAGTTATATTTAATGTTATTGTTTTGATTGAAATTTCAACAACTTTCACCTTTTTCTTAAGACCTTTTAGTTCATGATATAAAACGAAATCGTTTAGGAATGCAAGGTCGTAATGAATATATTGTAATGCAAGATTGGATAGATAATAAATTTCATAAACTGTCGAAATAAATGTACTTTTAATCAGGGACTCAAAACTGAAATCATTCTATTCATTTTCTATTCTATTTATTTAATTTGCAAGACTGCGGAATCTTCTAATCCACCTTTTCAATAAGTTATAGTCTAATATTACTAAGATGGTTGAAGCTATAGTAAAATAACAAAGTAATACCAAAACCAGCGCAGTTAGCAATCACCGTGAATAAGTATACATTCATTTCAAAATATTCTTTTAGTAATTTTAAATATATCATTAACATATCACTCAATAAGTTCGTAAGTTGACATATAGATGGCGCTACTATAGGCAAATTGATTTTTAGACAGTTCCAACCTTTAAACGATATGTGTCAAAATTTCATGATATTCCGAGTATTTGTTTAAGAGATACAGTGGTTTCAGTGACACTACTTATATAATTTTCAGAACAATGGAACACTAAATTCTTGTCTTGATAAAGCATTGCTTTTTAATGGAGAACAAATACCGAGAACATATAACCCTTGTCAAGCCATTGCATATTTTTACATATTTTTAATTTTAACATGTAAATACTTTTTATATTTTAATTGTTTATTGCAAAACGAATATCTTTTAAATTATACCTTAATGGCCTTCCTATACAATTTCAATGACTAATTTAAAAAGGTTTAGATAATTTTCTTTCCGAACTGTTACTTATAATTGCATAACAAGTAAAAGGTTATATGGTATCTTAAGTAGATTTTGAAAAATGTGTAATACTATAGTTTTACCACCATAAAAAGTAAATGCAGTAATTTAAAATTACTATCAGTTATCAATAGAAACTATAAATGTTATAGAATATCTAACTACGTGTAATTATATCTACTTATTTAAACCAAGTTTATAATTTTAGTGGGAATTTAATATAAAGTTTCTGACGACAAAAGGACTGATTTTGTAACTTTTTCTCTAACGTCATGCGTCATGACTTGCACTAGTGTGACATTCATTCAACTTAAGATTAAGCTTTAATTATTTCCTATAATACTACAACTAAGTATAGATATACTTATCTAGTAGCTTACATTTCAATAATTACACGGTGTGGTAGAGATTACTTCAATGAACAATTCTACATGATTAGGTTACTAGGTCCGAGGGTTTAGTCCTGCGAAGTCTTCGAACATCATTACTATCAAGCAACATTTGCGTCCCGGCGATGTTTTCATGGTTACGAAGTCTCAACTCGTGCTTCACTGCTATAGATTTGATTTCTTCTCCGACTGTGTTAATCTTCAGGTCTCTATGTATGCCGCCATTGCGAATTATACCACGGTGCATTAACTACTCCTCGCAGAACTTTATTTTGGAACGTTTGACAACACAAGGCGTCATAGAAAAAGTTACAAAATAAAGCCCATAGTTTTGTTGGAATAATTCATTTACAATTTTAGAATATTATTACACGGAATCGCGTTATTAGAATATTTGAAATATATGTACATTGTACAACCGCGTTGTTTGAATTCGCATTATATTAACTCGCATTATAGAAGGGTTTAGTGTAAATAAAATGTGTATCATATGTAATAAGAACTGGTATACCCTGTATAATAATTCACACAATTGAATTTTGAATTATTTCTTATTCTCAAGTTACAATTTTAGTCTAATAAAATGTTTTATTTCTCTGTAAACACTGTATTTAAATATTTATGTTATAAATTACTAAGAAATATAAATACATTTTGAGAAACACTGAAGAAATGAATAATGAAACCTTTCACAACAAATACTGCCTAAAATAGACAATACAAAGAACAAGAAGAATGTTAATTAATATTATAAGTAATTAATAAAAATATTTAAAAAGATCTTATATATTACAAAAAAAAAACTCTCAAAAAAATGTTCTGATTTTGTGTAATCTCACACGATTGGTAGTGGGGGTAAAGTGCATAGTGTCGGTAAAACAGAACTCTGTCGCAATCTGGGTGCTTGCGGTGTGCAGCGCTGGGCTGCGCAGAGCCGCGCATACTTTGCGGTATAGGTATACATCAGCTTTCACCTTTTATATAAATATCGACGAATTATATAAAGAAATAATTGAACCAATTTAAATTAAATTTACAATTAAAAAAAACTGTTTCGAAAAAAAAAGTTTGTTTTATTTATAAAGTTAATTCCTTGATTTCTTTTAACAGAGTCGCATTGGGAAAAAAATCAGTGAAAGAAATATTATCTTTATACATTTAATTTAATGTGGATCTAAGAGTATTTCTGAAGGTACCTACATTGTAAAAGATATTATTTCTTAGGCTTAGGCTGCACTGTGAAAAGGAATAGATATTTTAGAGTAATTAGTACCGGTCTGCAGGAAGTTCGGGCACACGAAAGGGTCAGGAAATAGTGAATGTTCGTTATTAACAATATTATATAAAACAGATATAAAAATTAGTCATCATACTACGAATGTAAGTACGTATATATTCCTAACTACATATTACACAATTTAGTCTCAAAATTTCACCTTTGCTAAAGCGACGTAGGTCCTGCACCCGTACACTACTCCGCCACTGCATTTCACTACAGAATTTTAAGAAGTGTTCAATTATTATTTAATAAAAATCTCACGTTTTAAATGTACAGTTCTCGTCCACATTTGAATGAATTTAAATGAGGGCAACGCTATTTTAAATTCGTGTTACGTTTCAATGATTAATGCAATCTAAAAACATGTTTATTCCGACGATTAAATAAATTGGTAAAAAATAATTACGTTTGCGTTAGAAACTGTTATTATTTTACGAACAAATAATTTACAAGTTTATCTAGAGACTCAGTCGTTATTAGAGACCGATGTAATACACCTTTAACAGTGAAACACATAGCTCTTGAATTATCAAAGTATTTACCTCAATACAACAATTTTGTCTTATGTCTATGTGCTTATTATTTTATTTAATTACGTCACTACAATTACAATTTAAAATTCGTCTTCAAAAAAAAAAAAAAAATAAATAAACACAACCAAAAAACAAAATAAGTCCAATTTAAATTTGTTTTAATTATGTTGAGATTGCAATGTGTGAAAAATAAATATTTTGAATATAGTTTATCGGTTTGCTGCAATAATGAGGTCGATGGTAACGAACAGGTGATTTTAATAACCCGTTAATAAAAGATAAAGAAGTAATTGCCAAATAATTGTACTTTTTATCACATTATTCTCTTCGTAAGGCTGGTTCGTAAGCTGTGTTATAAAATCACTGATAACGAGCAATCATATTTCGTCTTTTTCTGCAAAGTTTAAATGTCAAATCAGTGTTTTAGTAATACCAATCTAACCTAAAATGTATCTATATTAATGATTTGTGTGATAAAATTTTGATAAGAATGTTTATTGATAAGAAATACGTAAGAAGCTATCATTAACTACACGAATGATGTACGATAACATTAAAATAAACATTTCAGATCTAAATATTATCATCGGCCCAGAATTATTCGAGAAAATGTGTTTAATCTTAAGTTATGGCAGAAATATAAAGATTGTAAAAAAATTATTGTTTTGAAAAGATACTGTATCTTTTTGTGTTAATACTTTTCATCTTTAACTTGACTATGAGACAGCTTTAATACTTTCATTGGGTAGTTTCATGTTTCAACTTTATTGAAAGTTTGAATTTTGAATTAACTCGTCGAATCGGGCGCTAAAATGGGGACGTCAAAAAAAAAGGGACCACTAAAAGTATATTAATTTCACAGTGAGCTATCTGCAATGTACCTAAGGTTTATAAAACATAAAAAGTTTAACATTTACATAACATTTTTAGGTTAAAATAATATCAGATTTTACTTTTACATAAATATTTGCCTTTTCACTTTCTCCAAACCATTTCTTATTAGGCGCATTTTCGGAGTTCTCTCAGAGGCACTGGCGTAGCTAGGTATGGGCGAGTCGGTGCAGTGCACCGGGGCCTCCAAGCTCAGGGGGCCCTCGAACTTTTATGACTTATATTTATATTTTAACGGTTTCACAGTGAAGTAATACTCTTAGTAAATAGTTATTCCCGACAATGCATACAAAACTTTTATAACAAAAACATAAACAATAACAAAAATTCTAAATAGGAATGAATTTTTTTTATTGAGAGTGTATTTCATACTCACTTGTGTACAAATTTATCACTAAACATGAGGGAGGGGGAAGCATGGACCAGGCAAGGGTCTAAGTCTATTACGTAATTCTCTCAGGCAGAGGTACGCATTCTAGTTATCGCGCGTTCAGTTTAGTTATGGGCCCAGATTCTTTTTTTGCACCAGGGCTCTTGGTTACCTTGCTACGCCACTGCCCAGAGGCCCTACATGAGACCTAAAAGCCTACAAAAAATTCCATGCATCATAAACCCAGTTCACTTCTGCTTATAGAATTTATTGAGAAACTTCGCACCGCACTAAATGAATTATTTATTGTTATATAGAACCAATACATAATAAAAAATAAATGTTTAATTATTGATATCGGACGTATATCAAGATGGAGATAACGCTATTATACTCTTTGTGTGCACACTGCTCTTATCACTTCGTTTCACGGATAGATAACGCGTTTGACATCCTCCAATTGTATTCCAAAAAAATTCAAGGGTACCGATGTTCGTCCAGTGCTGGTTATATAACTTTAAAACGGGATTAATTTATCAATTAATGATTATAATTAATTGATATTAACTTTAATTTGACTATATTTCGGCGAATTATATGATGTTATTAAATAAATATTAAAATTTATGATAATATTATTGTTTATAATATCATTTTATAATTATACAATTTGGCGAGTCGTTTATGCATGACTATTTATTTTTAAAAACAAACTATTTTAGTTTCGTGGAGCAAATTTGAACTTCGAAGGTTTTACTTTTAATTACAGTTATTGACAGCTTCACTTCTTGCACGTTTTTAAGATACTCACATTATGACATAATTTAATTAATTAATATATATATGAGAGAGTAACAATTAATAACATAGTTTGCATATAAAATGTGTAATTTGGAAAGGAGAGATATTTTTATATCTGACCGCTGTATAAGATGCTGTCTCCCTCTCCCCCTCGTTTCCTCTTCCTCACGGTTCCATTCAAGTTATTTTTAATGGATTCTGGTTACAGTTAATCTGAACCTATCGAATCGGAGGTGTGTCCAATGCATGATACATCAATTGTAGCAAAACAAATAAAAACTAATATTATCTTCCATTAGCTTTACAAAATCTGCATGAAATCAAACCTCGTGATACATTTAATTATATATGTAGATTATATTATATACTTACAGCGAAAAATCGATAAATAATCAGAGGAATATTTTTTGAATAGTCTTGATAATTTTCAGCTGAATTACTTCGCACGTGTTTCAAGTTATAAACTAAACGGTCAAACACATTTGCTATGTTTTAAAAATCATTTTTTTTTTTATATTTTGTCTGAATTTCTGTTTTTCACTGTTTCTATTTCAGATATATAATCACTTTTAGATTGGTTATTTTTATATAAATAATTATATATTTATATCCACGCATTTATCACCTTGACCTTTATTAACTGCATTTGTGATTGGTTTAAATTTATAATTAATATAAAAAAAATATAACTGTCCGATTGCAATTTAAATACGTAGACAAAATTTAATTTAAATATATTAAAAGAAATGTCATTAGGATTAGCAAATTTCTAAATGCAACTTTCGAAATTTGTAAATGAAATTCACTTTTATATTATATATAGTTTTATTATAAAATAATTTTCACTATTTCTAAAACGTCATTAATTTTAAATAACTCTGCATTTGTCAATTAAATTAAATAAAACACCAAAGTAAATACACTACACTTTTTAATTCCTGTAATTTTTATTTAAAGTTTTTAATATTTTTAAACGTATTTTATTTAATTTTGACATTTGTGTCATAAATATTATTTATAATATCATTTATTTAAAAACACTCTGTTTTATGACACGTACACTGATTAATAAACTTTCCTTTATAACATAACTGATATATTGTTGTATTAATCTTTATTAAACCATATATTATCTTATTAATAAAGTTTTAGCTGCTTTTTATGTATTACTTTACACTTTTATTAAAGTTTTAAACGCGAACTATATATTTAAACGTTAAAACAATTGATAACTGATCATTACCTCTCTTAAAACACTTTTTGTGATAACAATACAATGTATTAGATAAGTTTTCAATCAAATTATTTGATTGTTTTATATATTTTGACGGATTTTAAGAAGTAAGTGATGATATTTACAATTTGTTTTTACCGTCCGCAACTTAGTCGATTTGTAACTTGACTGAGAGTCGTTTTGTGTATGTGGTTTTCGTATTTCACTTATTGTTAGCGGCCAGTAGCTTCACAGTCCGCGTGGCTGGTGACAAGTGGGGGACTTCAAAATAATTAGCCAGCGAGTGGGGTGAGGGGGGGGGGTTCTAATTGTAAATACATACATAGATACAAATACATACTCATGTAATGTTTAGCAGCAAAATAAAAGCAGCACATTTCCTAACTTGTGAAATAATTGCAAGTGATTATTTTATTTAATTTGAATTAAACATTCAGCAAATTGATTCAGCAAATATTTTGTTTTATCTTTACGAAATATCAATAGATCAATAAGTTAATTGTAATGGCATAGTGGCTGAAAGCGTTGAGGCATTAACATCAGGCTACTCCGGATCTACTCCATATTTTCTGAGTTAGGCTTGTTCGTTTCGTTTACTTATTTATATGTATTCATAAACTTATAAGGTTAGCGGTGTGAGAAACTTAGATGAAACGACACCATAAAAGCTGCTAATATAAGTAGGAGGTTGTATTGAAGCCAACAATAATGATAATAAACATCACACATAGTCGGAATAAGACGTTACAACAGTAGCGTTACTAACACCACTGTAACTCGTAAACTAATGGTTCAAATTTCACGAAATTTTGACATATATTGTTTGAAGGTTGGTACTATCTAAAAATCATATGAATTTTTCAATCTATATGCCACCTATATGAGTGATGTCTTATTTCAATGTATGTGGATTTATATCCGTGGCAGAATTTATTGTTTACGAAAATTTTTAGGGGACACAATTTAAATCAAGTATTGAATATTTATTTCATTGAATATTACACTTTTGTCGATGTCCAATTACTCTAATTATAGTGCTTTACGTAAAAAAGACAAATAAAAAAAAAATAAAAAACGGTTCTAGTGGTGTCAGATTATAGAATATAGCGAACCTTTGAATACCGGAATCATTCACAAATATAACTGCTTCAAATTAAAAATATAAATCGAGATATTTCATTATCAAAACTATAAATAGAAGCCAAAATAAAAATCCAATTCCAAATGTAATCTGGAACAATCAGATACGCTTGGACATATTATATAGGGAAATCCATAAAATGATTAAATTGTCATTGACATTTGATAGAAAGATAATAAAAAATCTGAAATCATTATTACTTATCTACGGGCAAATCCTAATTTTCAAATTATTACTTACGTATTTGAAGATTGAATAATTATCATTTTAAAATTAAATTTCATAAATACGTAAATTCATTATCAAAGATATACTAATTAAGTAATCGAAGATATTAATTAGATATAAGTAAGTAACGTAATAATTTGTATTAATTACAGTATTAAAATATTTACTTATACCAATTACTGTTTTGGACATATAGGCATATAAATATTACATTTGCAGCTACTGCAACAACGAATCGAACAGGTTGGTTGTTTGAATATTAAATTGTTTTTTAAAACGAATGATTAAATAAAATTCGGTAATAATTAATTATTTTTGATAGATTGACAGAATTTAATACAGAAACTAAATAAATAAAACAGAATATATAAAAACAACTTGTATGAATAATAAAAAAACTATTAGAGCAGCGACAATAATATTTGCAAAAGTTCTGAAAGTAATTTCTAATGATTATTAATATTATTTATTATTATTATTAATTAAATAATCTTATTTTTTATTTTTATTGTCATATTTAAGTCAAAATTTAAGAACACTAAATTTAATAAAATTTCTATTCAATAAATATTTAAAAATGAAAATAATTTAAAATAAACAGGAATATTTAAGATTTAAAAATGTTAATCATGTTTCTTTAATTTAATTCTCTTTCAAAATGAATAATTTACTTTGTAGTAAATCAAGAAATTAAAAAAATTATTTGATAACAATTAATCTAATCATGCAATTTAAATGCACAGATAAAATAGTTTCCTATTGTCGAGGTCATCACGCTATTCTCTCTGTTTTAATTATAGGGATAGAGGATACAGAATATAGGATAATAAGACCAAGGTAGTTCCGTTAAACGGTTAACCATATTACACAATGGATTATACTATCGTATGTATAAATATATAGAAATGTTAATTTCTTCTTATTTGTTGTCCTACTTTCGGTTTTATAAATTTATTTAATATTTTCATGAATCAATTTCTATTAAAACAGCAAAAAATTAAATCTACTTTTGTTTTTCGGTATTTTTCTATATCTTCTACACATTATTTGTTCTCTTGCTCTCTCTGGTTCTGTTATCAGTTATTATGTTATATATTTCGTTGTGAAAGAGATTGCCTCTCATTTGAGACGTCGAGACAACCTTTTCTCTCGTTCTGTACTATTTTGTCCTGGTATGAAAATGTAAGATTGAAATTCAACAATATATCAACATAATTAGAAATAATCATTTGAAAAAATTTCCTGTAAAGAAAATGATGATAATTTCCTACTGCGAAAACTTTGTTTTAGTTTAACAATAAATTGTCAAGCATATTTCAAAGGTAATCATTTCTCTTCAGCAACAATTAAGCAACCCAAGTTAATTTGAATTAAGATAATTTAATAATTAATACAATTGTTTTGTTTATTTTCGTTCAAAAATACGAGAATGTCTCAAGTAGAGGTTGAAGAAATTTAAAATTTGACGTTTTAATTCAATGTTTGGTATGCATTTGAGTCAGTCAAAACAATTATACTTCTTCTAAAACTTTGTAAAAGACTTTAGCTTAGAGACCTAATTAGTTACAACCAACCCACTTGCAGATTCATATCCCGCATAAAACCATCATAACCAATAGTAGAAAACAAAATAGTACATAAATAAGTATGTACATAAATAATAGTAGAAAAAGAAAATAGTTAAATTTCAGTCACTCGTGTAATATGACTAAAGTGATTGCATTTAAATATGGGTGGGGTCGTTTTGTCAGAAGTGGTTCTCAAATGTCTCCTGTCTGGACAAGTCTGGGCAACTGTTGCTTTCATAGGAAGGCGGAGGGGTGCAGGGGTTTGCTATGTTGTTCCTCTTGTTGTTTGTTGATCTTGTTATTGTTGATTGCATGACATATTGTGCGTAACCACGTGACATCTGATAAGGAACTAGTTCAGAATAATTTCCTAGCATGAGTAGACCCTATTGCGTAATATATTCATTATACTCGTATACCAATAACCGAGAGGGAAGGATTGTGTGCTTGTTGGAGGCGTTGCTTTCAAGAGCAGCACGATCTCTCAGTTGTAACATCGTCAGGAAAATCTCATGTCAACCCGATCGGGCCCTTATGTGATCTCTCCTTATAATTACCCGATCGGGCTAACCTTACAAGGCTTTGACTAAAGTCATGTCGGGTTATTCCTGATAAGGCGCTCCTTGTGAGGGTCTGACAAGACACCCCTTCTGGAAATCCCTAAAAAGGCGTGTCCTGTCAGGGCGTGATCAAACCCTTACTCTCAATCATTTTGCAAAATAACTTTACTAATTTAAAGTAAAGAAAAATAAATGTAAAACGAGTGCAACATTTTTTGTTGAAAAGAAAAGGCCATTACTTGAGAACTGATCAAGTAATAAAATAAAAATATAAATATCCATAACTTTGTGTCCGTGCTAAATTGTAACTTCTTTAAATTTATTGTTATGAATTTCTAAAAATTATTTTAACATTTACCGATTTATCTGTATTACTTTTTATCAGAATATTTTTGAAGATTTAAAAAACAAATTTAGTGTTAAAGTACTGTTATGTCTGGAAAGTGTAAAAAACTGTTTAATAAATATATAAATCAGAATGAAATTATTTCAACATTATTTGAAGCTTTAACAGAGAAAAAATTCTATTGTGACAGTTATCTTTCATCGAACTATTTAAATAAAGTCATGAAGTATACGTAATATGGAATGGAGTGGAATGGAATGCAAATGTACATTGAAGTATATAGATATCAGAAAAATTCTAAATTAAAACGAGATTGTAGTTATATGTAAAATTGTGCCATCTATCTAATTCAATACTAAGATAACAGTTTGAATTGAAAGGTCTTTTAATTCAATCTCGATATTCTTACGACAGTAAAGTTTTCATAGATTTGTACTATCGATTACAAAAATGGTAAATCATTTGTGCGGTTTTTACATATCCACATTTTAAAATAAATTTGAATTTTCTTTGAATTACATTAATAAATAATTAAATAAAATTTAGAAATCATGTCCAATGGTATAAGTACTCCATGATTATTTAAAAATTAAAAATAAATAAATTAAAGAGAAATTTTAAAGTGTAACGGATTTTTATCAACTGTAAGGTGAATTAATTCGAGTGCGATCGAATCGATCCATTGAAACGGATATTTTAATAAGCGTATAATAATACAAAGATTTATTCTATTAATAGAGATTTTTCTTTTAGATATTTGTGATAGCATAAATTCTTCATTATATTTTTTGCTGTGTACCATTTAGAAAGTAGATAATTTTTGAAATCATCAATATGTAATAATGTTATAGGCATGGGCGGCGGGGGGAGTCAGCAATGGACTTCCCTTTTCACAATGTAAGAATGTTCTTATTTTGTAATTTAGGTAAAATAAGATTTTCTGCATATCTTCACATTAAAGAAGTATAGTCTTGTTAAAGTATATTTATGTGTGTGTATATATAGTAGTAAGAGGATCAGGCGTTATAAAATTAACTGCTGGTGTCATCTGTAAAACTAATATTTAACTGTAATTGTTTTGTCTACTGTGTAATAGATGGCGTACTTTTAGTTCAAATGTTTACAAAATTATTGATGTTATAAATCATTTATTAATGTAAATACTAATTATTATATTATGGATTTCAAATTATGAATAATTTATTAAGTTGTTAGAAAACGCTACAAATATATATTGTTCCAAATATTTGGAAATCTCTGTTCCTTCTTTTCTTCTTGTGACCTTCTCCCATCTCAAGAAATGCATTACGTAAGCCATATTTAATGGAAAATACACGCCTTGAAATATGCAACTTAAATAACACTTATTATTATTAAATAATTGTTACATTACGAAGAATTATCATTTAAAAAGGAAAGTCATCTCAATAATGACTCAATTCATCATATAGTAAAAATTTGACACAAGGATCCAATTGACAAACGTATTTTTGGAAAATTAATTTAGCACCAACTCTGTCGGATAATCAAGTAGGCAAAGTTTGCATTCTACGAGTGTTAAGTGTTTAATCAAGAAAGAAAATAAATAAATTTGTGAGAATTATTGAAACAAACATCCATTTATATTAGGCACAAAATTTTCAGTATCAAAAACAAAATATTTAAAAAAAAAAAAACAGTTTAAAGAATACTTGACACTAAATTTATTACATTTTAAAATATTCTATAAGATAACATTTAATTAAAGTTTAAAAAATAATTATTTAAATTACAAAATGTCAATTTCAGAAACAATGTTTTTTGATGTACAATATGAACCTAAAAAATCAACCAAATTGAGAAAATTTAAGCTGTTACTCTGGAAAAATTGGCTGCTGCAGTGGAGACATAAAGAAAGAACAATATTTGAATTTGTAGCACCTGTAGTATATTCCATAATTCTCGTAATTTTTAGGGTGTGTGTTCACCCAAAGGTAAACGAATTCCCTTTGAAGTACGACGAAAGGTATCCATATTATTTGCCGTAAGTATGCTTCATTTTTCTACAAGTTTTCTTTACTAAATATCCAGTTCATTTTAAATTAGGTTCTCTCAAGATGGTTAAAACGGTCAATTTTATACAAATATTTTGTTTTTGACATTGAATTGTTTGCAAAGGTAATTTTATTTGCTTGCTCGATTATCTAGTAGTTTGCTTAGTAACAATGGTGAATGTATCTAGATACGTTATGGATTGATATACTTTTACATATTTATATGGCGGTATCCTAAGAGCAAAATGGACAATTGACCATATTTATATTAAAACAGATACGTGTATAACGAAATCTGAGATTTTTGAAAAAGGTTACCATTTGAAAATCAAAGAAACCAGTTCTGATCCCAACAAACACAAAGCGTGGACACTTTATGATATTGTAATCATTATAAAGGTCTACCTAAGGTTCTCTAATACTTGGAAAGGTCATTTAAAGTAGCTTTCTGATTCTGTTGTTGTATGATTTATTTAAATAGAGCAATGAAATATTTCATATAACATACTTTTCTTGCCGTGAAATCGAAGTGATCATAGTTTTAACATTGTCTATAAAAATGTTATAGACCCTTTTTTTAATAATTTTAGAAGTAATAAGGAAAATAAATGGATACTGGCGTGGTCTCCAAAGAATGATATTCTTGATCAGCTCATGGAAGAAGTAGTGAAAGACTTAGATGCTAATCTACCTAAACAACAAGTTACCTTAAGTTTGAAATCGTTTATCTCTTCTGCGGCTCTTTCGGATTATTTGATTAATCCGGATGTAGATAACATGAACGAAACACTGGCTGGCATTGAATTTCCTGACCAATGGACGGTAAGAATACTTTATGTTAAGTATCATAAAAACCTGTTACATAATCCTTATTCCTTAGGAATTTGCATATCTTCCAAGGAATATGAGGTTCACATTACGCTTTCCTGCAAATCTCAGAACGTCTTACGAGAACAGTAGTCTAACCGATTGGAAAACGGATGAATTTATGGAACCGATGTCTACCGGTTATCCACGAGAAGAAGAAGCACACGATGACGGCGAGTCACCTGGGTACTTTAAAGAAGGATTTATTGCGTTGCAGAACTCGATTTCGAAAGTAGACCTCTTACCTTAAAAGAATTTCCTTGATTAACTGTTGATTAAATTCCTTAAAATATATTTCTAGGTTATTGTACAAATGCAAGCACCTACCAATTTTAATGAGGCCCTACCGGTTGTCAAGTTTCGCCGTTATCCATTCGCTCCTTATGTCAGGGATGAACTATTTGCGGACATGAAGATCTTTATATCAATAATCGTTTTATATTCCTTTGGACATACAGCCATGGCGTCCATCGTGGTAAATATATCGAAATCATTTCAGCAAAATATGTCTTGTTAATGGGTGAGAACTTGACGAGAATTTGTTTGTTGATAGATGATTACAACAGAAAAGGAAAAGCAATTGAAGGAAGCTATGAAAATCATGGGTCTGCCTAGTTGGTTGCATTGGTCGGCCTGGTTTACCAAAATATTCATCCAGCTGATGTTTTCCTTGATAATGAATCTCATCATGTTCAAAGTAAGTTAGTCCGTTGTTTCATCATCAAGATTTTCCCGTTGTAATCATTTATTTGCAGGTGCGTTGGCGGGGATTGGCAGTGTTTCACCACGTGGATACAAGTTTACTCTTCGTGTTCTACTTCTGTTATACCATAGCGACGATCTGCTTCAGCTTCATGATATCTGGTTTCTTTACTAGAGGTATTACAATCACATTCGACGCTCGTCAAAACACAACACTAACTATTGAATTCTTTTCCAGCAACGATGGTAGCGCCCACTTTACCAATTATATGGTTTATTTCCTTTGCAATTTATTTTGCCAGAGAAAACAAATCCTTTAAAGAGGAACACTATAAAGGTTCAGGACTTGTTGAAAAGTTTTTTACTTGTCTTCTATCAAATTCTGCGATGGGTTACGGATTCGATGTTATCATGAGTTACGAAAGTAGAGGTGTCAGTCTTAACTGGTTAGAACCGAATTGTAAATGCTTGGCATTATTTGACACAGTTCTAATCCTTTTGTTTTTAGTTTTAATGTTAATGAGATATATTTCAGGAACAATTTTATACAACCTCAGTCCGTTGATGATGGATTCCATTTGGGACTTGTAATATTCATGCTCCTCCTGGATTCAGTTATTTACATGTTGTTGACGCTGTATTTCGAGCAAGTGTTTCCAGGGGAATTTGGAGTTGCGCAGCCATGGAATTTTCCATTTTCACTTGACTATTGGAAAACGCAGACTGGCAGAAGTATAGGACCTTTTACACATACCATTGAATGATAAAAAGCTACAAATAGTTAATAAACGTGTTGGTCTACTTGTAGGTTCTACTTTCTCCAGACTTAACTACGACGATAAGACAATAGCAGCTGAAGAGCCTCCTTATGGACTTAAGTGTGGAATTTCAATCATGAATTTAAGTAAGACTTATCCTAAAAGTGGTAAAATTGCTGTAAACGGTTTGAGTGTCGACATGTTTCAAGATCAGATCACTATTCTCTTGGGACGCAATGGGGCAGGGAAGTCCACCACAATGAGCATACTAACAGGTAGTTACCGTTGACAGTTTCTGAAAGCATTAACTGTTTACTATACTTAAAAGATGTTTGACGTTAAACAGGGATGATACCACCTACTTCAGGTACTGCCTACATTAATGGGTTCGATATACGAACCAATATGAATGACATCAGGAATTCGCTGGGACTTTGTCCACAATATAATATACTGTTTGATGAATTGACCGTCCAGGAGCATCTCATCTTCTATTGTAAGTTGAAAGGTCTAGAAGAGGAAGAAATAGATAGGGAAGTATTACATTACATGCAGCTGTTGCAGATGGAAGATTTGGTGAGATATTTTCTAGATAATGTTTTTTTTATGATAAAAGAGTTTTACTTGGATATTGTGAAACATTTTAGGCACACACTATGGCTATGAACTTATCCTGTGGACAACAGAGGAAGTTATCAGTGTCAATGGCTTTATGTGGTGGTTCTACTATAGTTATTTGCGATGAGCCTACTTCCGGTATGGATCCAGCTGCCCGAAGAGCCTTATGGGACTTATTAGAACTGGAAAAAGCAGGTAACAACTTACGCTCATAGAAGTGTTGTAAACTGAGTAAATATAATACAAAAATGTGTTCATTTAGGAAGGACGATTCTAATTTCAACGCACTACATGGATGAAGCAGACATACTTGGAGATAGAGTCGCCATAATAGCAGATGGAAAGTTACAAGCTATTGGATCGCCGATGTACCTTAAGAATAAGTTTGGAAACAGTTATCAGTTGACCATAATAAAAGCTAAAAACTGTGACGTTAAGGAAGTGACATCATTTCTGCAGAAATACATCCCAACTGCAGGAATCGCAACGAATGCTGGAAGTGAATTGACCTACATGTTTAGTAAGGAGTATGCAGGTGACCTTGAGAAGGTTTGTGTAGGTTTGGAAAATGAAGCAGCGAATCTGAATATATCTTCGTGTTGTGTTTCTTATTGCACATTGAGGGAAGTCTTTACCAAGTTTGGCATCGAGAAGCAAGAAATTATCGATGAAATTCGACAGGACTCAGGTTTGGTTCTCATATTTATTGTTATTATTTGATTAGTTTTGCGTTTCTTTTTGAACCATATACAAGATGCACAGCCAGCCGAATCGCACATATCAATGTCTCTCCTCAACTTGATTTTCAGTGGATATCACTCCTCAATTTGGTCTTCTAAGAGGACCTCCGCTGATCTGCAATCAGTTGTGTGCAATGTTCAAGAAGTGTTTCATATCGACCAGGAGGAGCTGGTTTATGTTCCTAGCTCAAATAGTGATTCCCATATTTACAATTGTTGTATCTATTTTATCTGACAGAATTGAAATGGCAAAAGGTAAGCAGTTTGATGTGTCTGTAGGGATGGTAAGACCAACCTCGTGCTGTCGTGCTAATGTAGTAACAATATCTCCAGGATTCCCACCATTACCATCGCTGCCGATTTCTATAGATTCTCGTAATGACACGGTAACAGTATTGAGTAAGAGAAATATGTATTATAAAAGTGATGAGCTAATGGACTCCATTTACATCGCGTACAACAACATGTTCACCAATTACTCCCACTCGCATGAACTGGAAGACATTCAATGGGAGGATATTGAAGATTTCATTTTAGAGCAACAGGTACGATCTAAATCTATAATTTACTATAAAAGGATGCGTCCATATATCAGCATTGTGCGGTTTGTATCAAACAAATTCAGATTTCAATAACAGATTTCTTATTTACCATGTACTTCTTTATAGGTAAAAGACGATATTGATAAAGTGAACTCCAAGTATCTAGTGGGAGCTAGTTTTGATTATACATCAATCACCGCGTGGTTTAACAATCAAGCGTACCACACTTTACCGCTCAGTTTGAACATGGTTTACAACGCAATACTCAAGGCGATTACGGGACCAGAATTTAGTATCACTGTTATAAATAAACCACTACCATTTAGAGTTGCAGCAGAAGTAAGTTTGTATCATCTTATTATATTCCGTATTATATGTAACTGTGAAGACGCCTGATTAGCTGCAACAAGTGCTACCAGTTATTGTTGTTGCATGAATCAGGGGCTGTACATAGTTAATGATTTATTTAATAGATGGTACTATAAATACAATTCTAGAATTACTTCTTAGACATTATTTGTAATTATTATTTACGTAATTATTGACAACAGGTTGCGATGTTGGAAGAATCAAACAAAGACTTTTCTTCTGCTTTTCAAATAGCCACAGTTGTCGGATTAACCGTGACGTTTAGCTGTTCATTTTATGTTATATTTCACATTAAAGTAAGTATTAGATTGGAAATGTTTTACTGTGTTTTTCCAAAAGCTACTGTTCACTGAAAGATTTTTGCCTCGCGTTTCTTTTATATAGGAGCGGGTCTGCAAAGCAAAACATTTGCAGCTTGTCAGCGGTATTGGGATAATTTCTTTTTGGGGTTCCGAGTTTATTTGGGATTACCTGACATTTGCATTAATGTCATTTATATGGATAATGACAATGGTGCCTCTGCAGGAAGTAGGATTCGCAACTCCATCAGAATTAGGTAATTATAAAATCAAAATAACTTTTTGCAAATAACAGACTTATCAGTTGACGATAGGTTGGATGTACTTTTTGTAGAATTACGTAAAAATGTATGTTATCCACCAGGTCGGGCCTACAGCGTGTTGCTTGCATTTGGAATGGCTGAGATGCCCATGATGTATCTGGCTTCCTTTCTTTACGACATTCCTGCAGTAGGAATGGTGTGGATGTCTTTCTTTAACATGTTCTTTGGTAAACCAAATGTCGCTCCAAAATATATTTTACTTAAAATGTAATTTTATTTCTTAAAGATAAGATTTTTATCATTGATTTAAATATTTACTTCCAGGTTGCATACTTTTTTCAATTGTTGGTTTATTGGATAAGTACCAATTAAATCCGGATGCTTTTAGCAAGATTTGCTTGATCTTCTCGCAATACACTCTCTGCGTTTGCTTCAGGAATCTGAAGATACTGGCCTCGAATAAATTTGTAAATATATATTAACTTTATTTAAAGAATAAATAACATTTCTTGAAATTTTTTTGATGCAGTTATGTTCGTTATGTTTTAAAATAAAGAACTACATCATTAGATTTTAAATATCTACGCGATTCTAGCTTTTAAGCGACCTTTTTTATTTTCATGGACATTTTTTTTCTAAAATTTTTTTTTGATTCTTTGGAATAATTTGATGCAGTTATGTTCTTTATGTTCTAAAATAAAAAACTGCATCATTAGATTTTAAATATCTACGCGATTTTGGCTTTTATGCGACCTTTTCCATTTCCATGGACTTTTTATTTTCATTTTAAATTTTTTTTTGATTCTTTGGAATAATTTGATGCAGTTATGTTCGCTATGCTCTAAAATAAAAAACTGCATCATTAGACTTTAAATTTCTACGCGATTTTGGCTTTTATGCGACCTTTTTTATTTTCATGGACATTTTTTTTCTAAATTTTTTTTTTGATTCTTTGGAATAATTTGATGCAGTTATGTTCGTTATGCTCTAAAATGAAAAACTGCAGCATTACATTTTAAATATCTACAGGATTCTGGCTTTTATGCGACCTTTTTTATTTTCATGGACATTTTTTTTCTAAATTTTTTCTTTGATTCTTTGGAATAATTTGATGCAGTTATGTTCGTTATGCTCTAAAATGAAAAACTGCAGCATTACATTTTAAATATCTACAGGATTCTGGCTTTTATGCGACCTTTTTTATTTTCATGGACATTTTTTTTCTAAAATTTTTTTTTGATTCTTTGGAATAATTTGATGCAGTTATGTTCTTTATGTTCTAAAATAAAAAACTGCATCATTAGATTTTAAATATCTACGCGATTTTGGCTTTTATGAGACCTTTTTCATTTTCATGGACTTTTTATTTTCATTTTTAATTTTTTTTTGATTCTTTGGAATAATTTGATGCAGTTATGTTCTTTATGTTCTAAAATAAAAAACTGCATCATTAGATTTTAAATACCTCCGCGATTTTGGCTTTTATGCGACTTTTTTTATTTTCATTGACATTTTTTTCAAAAAGAAAATTTTTCATTTTCTTGAATTTTTTTGATGCAGTTATGTTCGCTATGCTTTAAAATAAAGAACTGCATCATTAGATTTTAAATATCTACACAGAAACTCAAAAAATTGCATTGCTCTTAAAATCATAAAAGTGAACCTTTTCATCATTTTTAACAAGATTATAGTCTTCTTTCTATATGGAGATTTAATATATTGATATATCATAAACTAAAATACTTATTTAAAAATGAATTATAAATTTGAAATAAGCATTCAATATTATGTTAGAAACCATTAAAAAAATAAGATATTTTTTTGTTCAATTTTTGTGAAAAGTAAGAAGGCTATACTCTTGTTACTTTTTATAAAAATGACATATTTTATTTTGACATGCGATATATGTTTTCTAACGTAGTTTTTTATGCTGATTCCAAATTTGCAATTTATTTTTAGATAGGAGTTTTAGTTTACGAGATATTTGCATTTCAGTCAAAATAAAACAAAGTTTTAAACGCCGATTACTAAGAAACTATACGAGCTAATGAAAAATAGTTTGCAATTTTGGAATCAGCATAAAAAACTACGTTAGAAAACATATATCACACGTCAAAATAAAATATGTCATTTTTATAAAAAGTAACAAGAGTATAGCCTTCTTACTTTTCATAAAAATTTAAGAAAAATATATGTCATTTTATAACGGATTTTAACTTAATTTTGAATGCTTATTTCAAATTTATAATCCATTTTTAAATAAGTGTTTTAGTTTATGATATATCAATATATTAAATCTCCATATAGAAAGAAGACTATAATCTTGTTAAAAATGATGAAAAGGTTCACTTTTATGATTTTAAGAGCAATGCAATTTTTTGAGTTTCTGCGTAGATATTTAAAATCTAATGAAGCAGTTTTTTATTTTCAAGCATAGCGAACATAACTGCATCAAAAAAATTCAAGAAAATGTAAATTTTTTTTTTTGAAGAAAATGTCCATGAAAATAAAAAAAGTCGCATAAAAGCCAAAATCGCGGAGGTATTTAAAATCTAATGATGCAGTTTTTTATATTAGAGCATAACGAACATAACTGCATCAAATTATTCCAAAGAATCAAAAAAAAATTTTAGAAAAAAAATGTCCATGAAAATAAAAAAGATCTCATAAAACCCAAAATCGCGAAGGTATTTAAAATCTAATGATGCAGTTTTTTATATTAGAGCATAACGAACATAACTGCATCAAATTATTCCAAAGAATCAAAAAAAAATTTTAGAAAAAAAATGTCCATGAAAATAAAAAAGATCTCATAAAAGCCAAAATCGCGTAGATATTTAAAATCTAATGATGCAGTTTTTTATATTAGAGCATAACGAACATAACTGCATCAAATTATTCCAAAGAATCAAAAAAAAATTTTAGAAAAAAAATGTCCATGAAAATAAAAAAGGTCGCATAAAAGCCAGAATCGCGAAGGTATTTAAAATCTAATGATGCAGTTTTTTATATTAGAGCATAATGAACATAACTGCATCAAATTATTCTAAAGAATCAAAAAAAAGTTTTAGAAAAAAAATGTCCATTAAAATAAAAAAGGTCGCATAAAAGCCAGAATCCCGTAGGTATTTAAAATGTAATGATGCAGTTTTTTATTTTAGAGCATAACAAGCATAGCTGCATCAAATTATTCCAAAGAATCAAAAAAAAATTTTAGAAAAAAAATGTCCATGAAAATAAAAAAGGTCTCATAAAAGCCAAAATCGCATTGATATTTAAAATCTAATGATGCAGTTTTTTATATTAGAGCATAACGAACATAACTGCATCAAATTATTCCAAAGAATCAAAAAAAAAGTTTAGAAAAAAATGTCCATAAAAATAAAAAAGGTCGCATAAAAGCCAGAATTCCGTAGGTATTTAAAATCTAATGATGCAGTTTTTTATAATAGAGCATAACGAACATAACTGCATTAAAAATTTCAAAGAAATGTAATTTTTTGCTTAGACACAAATGTCCATGAATTTAGGAAAATTTTCTAAAAACCTTCTTTCATCTCAGGAATAGCATAAAATCTTATTTTTGTTAAAATTAAATACAATATAGTTATTATTAATATTATTTATTTATTATTTTTCAAATATCTTACAAAACTTCACACATTTATTTATCAATTTTAAGAAGATTGTAAACTTCTTTCATCTAAAAAAAAACAGAAATTTTAATTTTTGCTAAAATAAAATGTTTACATTATTTTTAATAACAATATCTTTCAGTTCCTACAGTTTTTTTTTTTAAAATCTACAGTTGTTTCACCAGTAATAATGCGGAAAATTCAAATTTCTACGCCTGATCAGCATGCAGCTACTAATACACAAATTAAAGTATGTTTAGTTGCATACTGATTAGGAGTACCAAATTTATAAACTAATTCTGCCATCTATGAAAGAAACAACTAACTATACCTGTTATATCTACTGCTTAATAGATGGCGTATTTATGTTTATAGTATTAATTATAATTATTAAGAAAATTTATTAATATCTATCCACTAATTATTATTAATATAGATTTTATATGATAAATAATTTACTAAACTTTTGATTAAGTACAAATATATATTGCCACAAACATTTAAAAGTCACAAGAATATCACAATAAATATAGATAATCTTATTTTCACTAAAATTAAAAATACACATGATTTAGGTGCTTATTTATATTTTTATATAGGTGTATTTATATGTTTGATATTGAATTCTGTATGATGGCTTGAAAACCTGGCTTGAAAAACTCCTGTTTCGTAGAGAAAAACATTGTAAAGCTGTTGACGTCTTCGGATGTTTTCTGAATTTACTTGGAACCCCCAATTTTGCATCTATTTTGTATCTGTAATAGAAAGAAAGAAAGTTGAAATTTTGCAAATATATTGCGCTATTGAATGTAAACATATTCAATTATAGAAGAGATAGAGACACAAGAAAAAGAATAAGAAGAATAACCATTTTTGTAAATTTAGAATAGTATTAAGTTTTATAATGTAGAGGAAAATAATGCCTAATCGGCAAAGACATTAAATTAATTAAATACCTGCGATATTCTTCATACAATTGAATTCTACGAAGTGTTTTTCAGGTGTGTACACGTCTGTGTGAGCTGACTTCAATTTGCGACCCCGAGTTGCAATGCCAGCAGTCCCCAATTTGTTGCTTCTGTAAGCAAAAACAAAATAGTTTAACAATACTTAATAGAACAATTAGGTAATCCATTTTATATTTATTTCAGCTCCGCATGATCCGTACTATACTTGGGACGACCCAGGAATTTTAAAATATTTAATAATTTTTCTAGTTCAAGCGATCGTCCTGACGGCCCTGTTGTTTTTAAAGGAATACAACATTTTACATCAAGTTGTTTATAAATTTAGAGGAAGATGTTCTAAACGTAAGATATTTTTTTAATCTAATGCTAGTTAAGTCATCAGTTGAGATATCAATTTCTACTAGAAAGATTGATCCAAATATGTTATTCTCGTTGTTTCTTCTATAAGGTTGTTGGGAAAAGATCATAACGTGCAATTATGTGTTAAATGAGTAGAGTGTTATTGATTTTAGCAACCAACAAAATCGGTACCATCACCGATCGCAGCCGATCATCATCAGCATCAGATGAGTCACATACGTCTCTAGACGATGACGTCAGAGAAGAGAAGGAAAAGGTCCACTACGCAGATTTAAAAGTTGCCGAACACGACCTGGTTTTGAAAGACCTTACAAAGTACTACAGGACGTTACTGGCAGTTAACGGCATGTGCGTCATCATCGATGGCGGCGAATGTTTTGGGTTATTGGGTGTAAATGGGGCCGGGAAATCTACAACGTTTAAAATGCTGACAGGAGATGAAAACATAACTTCTGGGAATGGATGGGTCAATGGATTTTCACTGCTTTCCGAAATGAAGAATGTTCACGAAGTAATTGGTAATTTATTTCTCATTATGGCTAGTTTGATTGAAGCTTTTAATTTGAATTTACATTAAATTTGAACGGTGTAGGATATTGCCCACAATTTGATGCTCTGATTGATAATTTAACGGGACGAGAGACTTTGACCATGTTTTGTTTGTTGCGTGGCGTATCGAAAGCAGAAACACCCTCTCTCGCTTACAAACTAGCACAAGAACTTAATTTTGAGTTGCATATTGATAAAAAGGTAAAGATTTTCAACTGAGTAAAGTTTAGGAACCAGATTTTATAAATCATTAGTTCTTTAACAGATTAATGGTTGGTTTCTTAGGTTAAAGAATACAGTGGAGGGAATAAGAGGAAGCTTAGTACAGCAGTCGCACTCATAGGGGACCCGCATGTTATTCTGTTGGATGAACCAACTTCAGGTAGGAGTTAACCTCGGTTTTTAATAATTAATAAAATGTAAACAATTTATAAAAAGGATTGGACGCAGAATATGACGTTTACTGAAGCGCGGTATTAACACGCATAATATAATAAATACAACGGAATATCGTTGATTTTAACGTTGTTCTTACACAATTATGTTACAACGCATTATTAAAGTATTGCGACATAACCTAATTGTTTTATAAAACATGAAATAAATACTTATACCTCTTACGACCCCGTTTATATATTTAAAAACTAAATAAAGTTATTCTTGGACCAGTTGAACAAATAACTTCTATAAATGGCTGAATTTTTAGGCATGGACATAACAACGAAACTTCACACATGGAATGCAATATCAAATATTCGGGACAGAGGATGTTGCGTCATATTAACTTCCAATAGTATGGAAGAATGTGAAGCGCTGTGTAGTAGGATGGCCATTATGGTTAATGGGGAATTTAAATGTATTGGAACACAACAACATTTAAAGGAGAAATTCAGTGAAGGTAAAAGAATGTTAACTACGAAGTTAGCAGTCTGTTCAAAACAAACATTAACATCAAAGAACACTAGTTTTGAGCAGACTGCTAATCAAGACTGCTAACTTCACCTTGCATTGTAATGTATACAAGGTTTCCAATAATTCAGGTTACACGCTAAAAATCAAAACAGTAATTCGAGATAAATCAATTTCTTACGACAAGAATAAATCGTTCGTCGGGCGACCTGCAGATAAAAGCTTGTTAGAAGTCAAGAAATATATCAGTGATAATCAACCGTCCGCTGTTTTAAGGTCAGTATGCTGCTACACAACACCTAATAAGACTTAGTTTTATTAAAAACAAATTCCTCTTTTGACAGTGAAGAGTACCATTGTCTTCTAACCTACTACATCCCAATATCCTCCAACGATCCAAAATCAACCGCAGTGAAATGGTCCCGTCTATTTGTTTTTATGGAGCAGTTGAGGAAAAATTTAGAAATCGAAGATTACTCCCTTGGGGGCACAACCCTGGAGCAAGTATTCATGTCGTTTGCGAGAAAACAAAAAGCGTAAATTTTTCGAAAAAAAAAAAATGGAACTCAAGGTATAATCGAAGCTGTGAAAAAACTGTGAAAACTTTGTTAAAAAATGTAAATGTTTGAATAAATGATATAAAACTAATTTAAGAATTTATCAATTTTACGAAAACACATTTATCAATAACCTTCTTTCATCACAAGAAATTGTAGTTCATGAAATTAAATCAGTTACGCATAAAACGGACATTTTAGAACAAATTGTTTTGTCTTCCTCACTACCACGCAATGTCTCTTTTAATTATGTTTATCTTTACTTACGCAACGTGTCTTAGAAAGTTATTCAACTTCAGACATTGCCCTCACAATAAACGAATAAACAAACGTAATATATATTTTAAAAAATATAATAAATTTGAACAAATGATGGCCATTTGTATGCGTTGATACCATCTAAATTACCGTGATGAGTTTCCAAATAATCATTTTTCAAATAGTACAATAAATTTTAATAAAGGTGCATTTATAACAAAAAAACTAATATAGTTCGCTAGTCTTTTAAAAAAGGCACATCAACTTTAAAGAATCCTAAGACGGAGCTATTTCATTTGGTATGGTAATATATGCATTACACTGCATTGTTCAGGCCATTAGCAGAAGCGCCCTCTGAATTTTTAGGTGAGTAAATATCTTTTAAACAATACACAATGTAGAGTATTTGCAATATATCTTTTGAATGACGACTATGAGTTGTCAATTCAACTACTGCACCAACGATTGAGCCTTTTCTAGTAGAATTAGCTAGCTTTGTTTATGTACAATCCTCTGCATGCTATAAAATGTTAAATTCTTTGAGTCTATGCATAATCCTCGCTTAACTATTGCTTCAGCATTTTTATTTGAGATGAAAATGGCATAAAATGCTATTACAACGTCCCACACGTGTTGGTGTAAATTAATATAGTGTTGTCACAACTAATTAAATAAACTTTCGACGAAATTATTCAAACGCAATTACGTATTACAAATGAAACTCCATCAATTTAAAATATTTATTATAATAATTGTTATTATACAACGAGAGCATTGATGCTGGATGCTTACTGATGTGTCTTCGGGTTTGGTCATGACTAGAGTTATATTTTCTGGGTTTAGTTCTTATCAATTTTAATGAGATAAAGAAATAAAACAACCACTTTGTTTAAAAGAAAAATGAAGAAAGACATAGTTTTATTTAGTAACGCATAGAAAACAAAACAATGGTTTTACAATGACACAATAGATAGCTTTCGTTAGAGTATTTAATGTTATCACTTTAATAATTTCAACAAATTCAAATTGGATAAAAAATTCACTTATAGTCCAAATCGCGATAGTTCGCCGGCGACTTATACTTATAAGAGGTTAAAAGAGCGGTATAAATCTATAACACGATAATGAATTTTAACTTATTCGTTTCTATATACATTAGAAAAAAATAAGTGAGTCAGCTAGGGTACATTATAAAAATGGGAAGGCATTGAAACGCTCTTTATATCGAACATCGCAGATCAAACGACGTTCAACAAATTCATGAGTACAACCTTATAGAGTAAAAACAAAGTGAAGAACAAAATAAAAAAAAGTTCATTTGTCGCGTGCTTGACGTACATTAGACTCTATATTACCCTAACAAACGTAGGTACAAAATGTCCTGTGTTTATCCTTGTTCAATGTACATTGTACAAGTATACAGTGGCGAACTGGGTTTAAAAATAACGGTTGCCAGGACCCAAAGTTTACAAAAAAAGAAAAACAAAATAGAATTCAGTCCTTATTTAACCCCCCTGTGATCTGTTCTACTATGAGGCAAATTGGTACCCTGTCTAGTCCGCCACTGCAAACACATTGTACGAGTACATTTTGTTTCAAGTTGTACTTTTCTATAAATATTTTGCCATCTCTTCATCTTACTTCTCATGACAGCTGTGTAAAACCAATAAAAAAAATGTTGAAAATAAAAGAAATTTAGAAGACACATTGTCGCTGAAGTTGTTTTCAAGAAAATAAATAAATAAAGAAGAAGAGATCGTGTCGTGATGATGGTAATAGTTCTTTATTTTACACAAACATTGTTTTATTTAGATGCAATACTATAGACATTCTGTAGACAATATATAGAAGATGAAAGATATTAACTAAGAGTCCATCAAGAAAGTAGAGTTGAAATACGACATTTTCTTGTACATGAAGGACTACGTAGATAGATTCACGTCACTTTCCTTTTATTTTGCATTAGGTTTGTTTCTATATTTCGCATTATATAAATAATATTACTGTTTGTACTAATATTTTCTTCAAATCACACGCTGCGTAATGCCACTGCTAATATTCCATCACATGTCTGAGAGAGCGACATAATCTGAACCTTGGAAAGGGTGAGACAATATTCGTCATATAGAGTCGGTCGATTGAGTTACATGCTTTGTATACAGTTCTTATATTTGTTAATAAATACTATTGAACCAATATTACGTTCGGCTTATGATTTATAATTGGTAAATCTTAATTATTCCTGACAGTACAGTGTATTGTAAATTGGTTGATAAAATGCTTTAGAAACCTCTTTCTTAGGCTAAGGGTGCATTACGAAAAGAATAGCGCGGAAATAAATTCGTAATTCTGTAATATATTGAATCTTATAAATGTACAGCACAAATTACGAGAGATCGGCGGCGACTTATACTTAAAACAAGTTGTGGGGTATAAACTGACGATATAACTAAAAAGCACTGACTCACTTATTTTTCTATAATGCATATAGAAACAAATAAGATAAAATTCATTACCGTATTATAGATTTATACCGCTCTTATAACCTCTTTTAAGTATAAATCGCCGTCGAACTATTGCGATTTGGACTATAGATGCATTTACAGTGCAGGTTTAGCCTAAGAAAGAGGCCTCGAAAGCATTTTATGGACCAACTTTTTATACAGTGTACAAATAAATTTAAATAAACGTGATTTTTGTTAAGAAAGTGGTGTTTTAAGAATTCTTTTCATCTACCATTCATGGGTTATTATTACAGCAGCCTACGCTTATACAAGACTTCTAGTTTAAATATTTAAAAGATTTGAAAATTTTGAAAACAACGTGTTAATCAATACGATTCCAAAGTAGCAGATTGTTAAATGATTAAGGTACTTCAATCAATTAATTATTTCCGTGTCAAAATAAAGAACGATAAAAAATATGAATGATGTAAAAACTATTTGAAATGCAGTGAAATCAGCTTTTAAAAATAGGCTAACTGAAACAATTTTTTGTTGTGATCTAAAACTCCATATGACGCAATGAAAAAAATTGAAATAATTTCAAATAATTTATTAAAATATATATTTGAAATGACAGCAATATTATTCATGTTTTCACATGTCAATGCTACCACACTTATAAAAAAAAAGAAAAGTAAATACTTCTGTTGAACTCTTGGGTAAAGAGGTCGCTCAGCTTCTAGCGACAGGCGGACAGTCGAACAGGCGGATAGCAAGACAACCAAACCAAGACGGTTGGTTTTAACATTATGTTCTTCTTAACACGGTACAATCTATCAATGTCCCGTCATAAAACAATCACGATTTATAAATAATAACAACTATTTATATATCTTATTTTAATAATCTATAATATAATCAGTTACACAAATAAATAGTTGCGAGAGCTACTAGAATGCTAGAACTAGATAAAGGTAGGTGATATGGTATGTGTATGGTATGCATGGACGAAAGTCTGTGGACACAGAGATACAGAGATACAGAGGCTGGAGAAGAAAGGATATCGAACAACAACGCATGTTCAGAGAAATATTGGTTTAATCTTTGATCATGGACCGCTGTCTAATCGAATGGACCAATCATCATCATTCGTATAATCTACTAGCTAAACCAGGCCACGATGCGCTGTGGCTCAGTCTGATATTAAAAGAATGGGAAAGTATAAGAATGGGAAATGAATGAAATGATATTCGAAAATACGCGCGTATTCAAATGCAACGTTGTGTCAGAATTAGAAGTCAATCGATTGAGATCGATCGAAGATTAAATTTATTTTAGTAATATTACGTTCCAGGAAATCATTGACGCAAGAAAGATTCTGGTACCTCTTATCTAAGATTTGTCGTACATTTAAGAGAAGAAAGTCTTTATCTTAAAAAGATAGAGACAACACCATATTAATACATTGGACAAACAGAGACACCGCTAACTATTTTGTCTTTAAACTTATTCTTTCTTAGATTAAAGCTGCAAAAAGAATACCATGGAAATAAATCCGTAATTCTGTAATACTTCGAATCATAGAAATGTACATGGTCTCAGTTTATTCAAAAGTCGCGCGGAAAGCGGAAACGATTTGCAGTACAAATTTGCGTTGCGATTTTTTTCCACTCGAATTGGCGAAGTGGCGTCTAAAGCATATTTTCGACTAATTTTGACTTGTTGTAAGTCTAAAAATTCCTGAGTTAAATTCTTCTATGTTAAAACAGTTTTGATACTGGGCAATTACTTATTTTGCCCCTAGAAAACGAGTCATTGATAATAGAAGAAATCTTTTATAGGTTATGTAAAATTGATATGCCTTTTCACACAAAAAATATTATAAGGTGACAAGTATGTCTTTCTAAATTTGGTGTCATAAATAATTTACAAAATATCTAAATATCCATTCGAATATTCAATTGGTTTGTGTCCTCATTTTTTAGGAGACGATTTTTTAATTGTAGGTTGAAATAGATGGTAATAAATGTATATTGGAGTTTTTATTTTAATAATAATCGAAATGTTGACGGAGATATAGCAATTAAAAATTTGAATTGTAGTTTTAGCGAAAGAGATATCGCCTATATTTATGACGTAACATGTCTGTTAGGTTACTATTAAGGTTTTTTAAGCCGTTATTTTTCTATGGATAAGAGTTCTGTGTTGAATATGCTGTCTCTTTTACGCTCTGTTGTATGAAAGAGATAGCAACTTAGCGGAGGTGATGTCATATGTCTTGAAATGTTCTACAACGTTGAATACCTTTAATAAATAAAAGGATAAAATGACTTTTTTAATAGTTAATATCTCTTAACATATAAGGAGTTATTAAAAAATAATTGAACTTTCGAGGTTCTAGTAACCCACTTTATCAATATATAGTACACTTTTATAGAAATTAAGACATAGGACACAAGCCATTAATATCTTAAAGCTTACATGGTTGTGAACATGACTTAATATCGCTTTGTTGATTTAGCAACCAAGTCATGTTTCTTCTATCAAGACTTCATTGCCAATAATCCAATCCACAGTTTGTCTATCGTCTCATCTCTTCTCTTCCCTCCCTTCTCTTCCCATATACCAAATTAACCCATCTTCTCTCGATAATCGTCAGTTTGACGTCTTTGTACAACCATCTTGTTACTTGGTACATGTTACACAGAACACACCACTTTATTGACAATGTCGATTAAAATTGACAGTTGCAGTTAGGCATCTTCTTTACATGTTCAGTAACATGTACAATGTGCATTTACTTTGATGTTGATGTCTTGTTTGAAGATGTTGCCGCTAGATGTACTCACAGAGTTAAATGCTAAAGATGTAACTTCATTTATAGAGATTTAAATGATGTAATCACTGATTAACTTGTAACTTATCTAATCAGAAGTGTATTGTGATTGTCTTACTGTATATGGAAAGTAAATACGTCAATTATCGATCTCTGAGTTAAATTTACGTGATACTGGTTAACGAAACACAAGCTGTATTAGTTTCTCGTGTAATACTAAAGAAAATGGCTTTTGTGGATCACATATTTTGTCGCCAAATTTTGACAGTTGGTTGTAATAACACATCACATAACCTCACTCCATAAGTTCGTAGTATGACATATAGATGGCGTCACTGTTGACAAATCCACATAAGTTTTAGATAGTACCAACCTTCAAGCGTTTTGTGTCAAAATTTCATGACTTTCTGACCATTCATTTACAAGTTACAGTGGATTTAGCGACACTACTACTAAATTCAAATTTTCTGTATTTCTAAAACTAAAATTTAAAGTTAAAGAGTACTTTAATACAATGTCAATTCACCAGTAATGAAGCAACATGAAGTGAAGCGCATTTCTTCACGTGATGGTCATAGGACTGTCCAGAGGAACGCGGCTGATAAAGATCTGTTTTAATGGTTTTACTAAATTAAATGTTAAGTCTTTTGACTCAGCAGCGCATTGATTAAAACAATGCCTTAGAAGTTCTCTGTAAAGTCCACTGAAGTTTTAATAAAAAGACGATATAAGTTTATTACTTATAAATTAGTTAAACGTTCTCAATCTGTGGGTATTACTGTAACTTTAAACTAAAAAAATGAAATCATTTTATTGCTATTATTTTCTAGCACTTAGCTTTTTCAGAGTCGTTGTCCTTTCTAGTTCAAAATCTACTGCACCGAAATCATTTTGGTTTTTGGATTTCAAATAATCCAGTGATGAGTTATGAGGGACACCGCAATGAGACTTTTTTTTGTGACGTCTGCGGAGATTCGCTGTCAATGGCTTATTTCTGAAAATTTTACAATTTATTCTTTGAATGTTATTTCATCATGTAGTAATTACAGAAATAATTGTATATTAACTGTGTCGACAAAAAACATGATCGAAAATATTTTTTTTTGTATCGATTTGACCTTATTTCCATTTAAAGGAGTATCTTTCAGTTCAGTTTATAGAGGTGGAAACATATTTTGTTTTATTTCATTATGGTCAATATCTGCACTAGACTTTATATCAAAAAGTGTACTTAGTTCGTTAGCTTATAAGTTAACTATAGTCCGAATTTTTTTCGTTTATATTAAAGAATGCTCATCCCTAATCTCTAAAGATAAACCCTGAATATATGGAACTATGTTTAGTAACTAGTAAATAAGAAGTAATTGGTTTGAGAAACACTGGAAGTGTATGCAAATGTATAATAATAAATTAATTACACAACAATATAATTAACCTTCGAAGACCAAATTTGGATTACAATAAATTTGTATTCTATTTGAACTTTCAATGGAATCTTATAATATTTTATTGAAAAAATGTTTTTGAAAAATTTCGTACTGTTGTACATTTGTCCTTTCTTTAATCCATGAATGCAATTGGTATTTTTTGATTTCAGAACATTCGAAAAAATACTATTGTATTACTTTTTAACATTTTGAATTATATATCAATAACTTTGTAACCACAGACATTTAAATTTTACTTAACAAGCAAATAACGTTACTATGCAAAAAAAAACTAGTTCTGATCTGAACAAAAAGGCAATGTAATAGCCCACTAATAGAAAAGCATATCAATCTATAATGTTTAAAGTATTTATTGCATAGACAAAATTATAATATTCCTAAATATTATAAGTAGATATTTGAAAGCAGAAAAAGTCTAAAAAATCTCTTTGACATACCCATACTCGTATCTATAAATTATAAATTATGTATTATAAATGTACATATTGTTTATAGTCTTAATCACTATTAAAAGTTGATGCACTCAAATAAATATTATAAGAAACGAACAAAATAATTTTGGGTTTGAGTCTCTGCTATAACAACAGAACGAGTAGATACAGATAAATTAATATTTCTTAAGAAATAGGTCCGCTATGTGAGATATCTCATTCATATGACACTCTAGACTACGCTTATTGTTTAATCCATTTGATAAGAATCGTGCATCTGTTTTACGCCCACTAAGCTGCATTGAGTTATTTATTTTTGTGCAAACTGATATCTTTATTACCCCTGGTGGTTGACAAATGAGTTAATCCGTGTTTTAACAATAAACAACAGAAACACATCACGCAGCTTGTATTCCTGGCCATTGATAATACGTAAATCTTGACGTCTCGTTAATTTAACAACAAACCAATGAATATTTATTGTTTTATTTTTATAATTTTGTGAATTGAAAGAATTATGGTGAGCGCTGTTGATTTGTTGCGCAATCAAAATAGTATAAACTTATAAATTATACTAAGGATCATCTATTACACGCAAAGAGAAAGGGACAAAATGTGACAACGGCGGGAGAGGAGATCTAATGTAAATTTCGACTTCAAAAGAAAAAAACAAGGCGAAAAAAAATTAAACTTAAAAATATTTTTTTTAAGCGACGGTTTAGAATCTGTTTCTAGAAATGACAATGAAGACCGTTAAAGTTAAGAGACCGTAAAATTGGTGTGACGTAATTTATGGATGACTCCAAAATCCCCATCATTACAAAAAATGCTTTTATTAGATATAGAAAGAAATAACTTATGCTAGTTGCAGATTACGTTGCGTAAGGGATCAAATTTGAAAGAGCCCTATAAATATAATATGTTTAGTTTATATAATACGTTATAAATACATACATACCTTATCATGCCTTGTCCTATAGATTGTGGACCCCTTCCATTTTCTGACGTCATTTTTCTGAAAAAAAAATTGTTTTTGGTTTATGTCCAAATTTATATTTATAATCGTTCACCCTTAAAGAAAAGTAAGAAACTTAAGACTAGGAACAGAAGCTAATTGAATCAGATTCTATAACGTCTTCCTAGTACTGCTCTAATTCACAAATCATTTATTTATCTCAAATTTCTTTTATAAAATCACTTGCATTATTTATTTTCTTGTACTTTTGCATGGATTTATATTTAACACCTTTATTTTTGATTTCAATGGTTGAATTTCTTTTCATTAACTTTTTTTAATAACGACTTTTTTCCTGTTCAGTTACTTTACAATAATGTGCATGTGCATTTTGTTTTTTGCTCTTAACTTTTTTTCAAAAATATTTTGTTGATTTTATGAAGATATCAAGTTGAATAAATTTATTAACAATTCAAAAACGAATTCTTTTATGATGTTAAAGTTTGATTTACACAGTAGTTCATCTTTTTTATTATTCAGCTATAAAGATTCACATTTGTTACCTTGTCACAACCTAATTCCAAGGTTTATTTCCCACTTTTTATATAGAAATTGTCTTGCAATGTAAGTTTCATATTTACTAGTTTTATTCAACGAAATTACATAACAATTGAAATATTACTAAAAAAACAACATTATAATTTGGTGCAATAATGCAGTTGCTTGCACTGCACAGTGCCTACTCGGGGTGGGGAGGGGAGGGGATCTGCACGGGCAATATAAACTTACATTTAATAAATATCTTACAGTTACAGGTATTATTATATAGAATTTTAAATATACATTACAGAGCGTAACTACTTAAACTAATAAATCAGACACAGTAATACCGGCGCATGTTAAATGTCCAGACTCCAGTACATTTTGGAGTTTGGTTATTGTCAATTTCATTGATTATGTGTTTAATAAATATACATGCCATCAGCCATCTGAGAAAAAGACAGAGCACAAATGACAATTGCAGGATGTCATGACAGATGTTTGGGTAAAGATTTAAACAAAATAAGTTCACTTTGAGGAAGAGCGAATCTCTTGGAGATTTGGGAAAAATTTATGGTGTGGCATGTCAATATGGACAGTGGAGTATAAGAACAAATATGGTAGGTTTTCAAAACTTCACATTGTGATAGAAATTAGAAGGAGAAGACTGCAATAGATAGGAAATCTAGAACGAATGGTTCGACTCTTTATGATAGAAACCCAGGGGGGTGCAAGAGTGAGAAGCAATCAATAGGAAAGAATGGGGAAAAATCTTAAAGAAGGCCAAGGCTCTACAAGAGCTGTAGAGCCATGATGATGACCAGTGTGACTGAATATGGAAAGATTTAAAAAAGAAACTAACAGAATCATTTATAAAACTGGAAGAGTACATGAGGAAAGCAAAATGTACACTTCCAAGACGGAAGATTTATCGCCTTAAGATTAACTCACATTCTCGGATACATCAACGAACATTGCTTGAAATTTGTTGGTTTTAATTTTTGTCTTTTGTAATAATATGCCGTGTTACAATAAGTATGAAAAGAATGAAAATTAACCTAGATGAGAAATAGTCGTCCAATGACGGCTTTATCTATGAATAACAAAAATTTGTTGACACAGACATCGATAAGCCAGCATGCCTATAAAATTTCTTTCTCCATTTTGAAGTAACTGGGCGATAATTGTAGATTTGTCAGATAGTATTTCTAGCGCGAGCATGAGATATTATTAATTCTGTAACATATCATTTTAGATATTTATAACACGTAATTATAGAATTACACGATCTGCAGAAATATATCATATAATAAAATAGGTTTAAGTAAGTGCAATGTCGGGCTCAAGATATGAGACGTTCGGAGTGCAGGAGGCTGTAATCTGTGGACCGGCTGCTTGCCGTACAGGATTACATGCATTGGCAGACAGCAAGGATTATAATGATGAATGGATTATCTTACTTGTAGGAAGGAAACGAGCAAAATTCTACGTTTTATGTGTGTTTAATTAGCTTCATGCATTCATTTATGCACTGTAATCGGTGGTTGTTTCAAACAACGATGCGTCTTCAAAGAGCCGACGATATATTGAGAGTAATATCTCATACTCATGTTCAGGAGAAGAAGAAGAAGCAACCGTTTATCCTCTTGACTAATAGGAATAATCCATTTTGTAAACGCAACCAGATCTATTAAGAAGTTTCCATCGTATTTATCATTAACTTCATCATCATAATTTGGGTAGCGATTTCTCTTACTACAACAAAATGAAATAAAATAAAATAACTGTCATCATGATTTCGTTTAGGACCAAGAGACGGACATATAATAATATTTAGGATGAGACGAGGTTTACTTTACTGAATTTAGTATGAAAAGAGGAGTAATAGATCCTTTTTAGTATCAGGATAGGTCTAAAATTTCGATTCGGGGAACCTTCTATTTTAACGCACGTAAAACCATCGATCGTGCGTGAGTTATAACGAAAAATTAGCTTGCAATAGCTCCTGATTTAAGTACGCCTAGTATTTCTAAACTTCACTACACTAATTTATTTGCACATATATAAAATTTTCTGTAATTTAGATAATAAGTTAGTTAACATTGCTGATACATGTTGAACAAGATTCGAACCAGCAGTCCAGCAACAATCTAACCACAAATCAAAAATAGAATAAAGCGCTAAAGGTTTTGTTCAACAAATATTTACGAGTACACATAGCTAATTATCAGGGACGGATTTAGGATGATGGAGGCCTCCCCGCTAAAAAACAGAAATGGGTGAAATCAATTATATCTAGTTGCAGTTACCTTTCGAGGTACGGGCCCCTTTGCGTACCTGTAGTTAAATCCGCCACTGTTATCTATGCGTACACAACAACTAGCAATCAGTTTATATTTGTGTTTAGTATGTAATTTACTAAATACTATTTTACATTGATTAACACACTATCTCTGTCTCTTTTCATTATTATTATGATTACATTCTCTTTTGCACTCAACATCAATTATTTTTGTTTAACATTTAAAGATTTTTATAATGTCTCAAAATACGGTAGAAATATTCAATGTTAGAGTGAGATAGATATATTATTAAACTGATAAGTATCTATAATTATTAATAGGGTTTGTACGTGATTAATAATAAACAAAGAACTGCGCAAAGTGCGCACGTCTATTTATTAAATGGAAATGTCAAACAGGGGCGTAGGGTTTGTGGAGGATAATTTATTGAAACTTTTTTCCAACACCATTTAGACGGTTTTAATATAGCTTAACTTTGTTCAAAATAGTACCGTCTAATCTTAATACCGACTACGGAAATAGTATTAAAATAAGTGATTAGTTCGTGAAATAAATTTAATGCCTAGTTGCCCCTATGAAATAAAAAGAAATGTTAAATAATACAAAAACATAATTTTTTAAGTAGACTATGGGCGCCTTAAACTAAGCGATCAAAACGATTAAGGTCGCCAAGTTTGGACAGCAGAAAGAATGTTTTGATCGTTGTGAACGCTTTGGGGAACGCGCCCCAAGTAACATTGAATCTAAGGAGGTTTATATTTGACCTTTAATTCTATAAACCAAAGAATGAAGTTTGACGATTCTATTATTATATTGTATTGTATTCTTTCATGTTATTACCAAAGTTTAAAATACAAATTTCTTCCTTCCGTTTCAATGTTTCTCGCTCCTTTCCGTCTTCTTGTTTCTCTCTTTCCCAACAACAATTTCTCCAGACTATCTCTGCATTCTTATCTCTTCCAACATCTGTTCCTTATGTGCCCAACATCTTGCAGGTTCTCTCGTCATCTCCACTTCAGTATCTGCATCCCCTTTCTTAGTTTCCTGGTCTGAATCTTGGAAGCATTTCAATATCTTAACTTTCCAGTTTATCTTAGTATTCTGGTCTGTATCTCTCATTGTGTTTCGACTCTTCTACCATCTTCATCATCTTCTGTTGCTATCCTTATATTTCTTTTTTCTTATTATCCCCTCTCCCTCATTATCATTATAATCTCTTCCATCTTCTCTTCCTTATCAGTCTCAACAGTTCGTTTTATGTTTCTTTAAGGATTTCATTTGATGGTATCTTTCGGACCAAAGAAATTTATTGTACTTTCAACATTATCCTAAAATATTAAATAAAAATACTCCTAATTGACGAAACTAAAGTATGTTTAATTGATGATTTGAATGCTGGCCCCTCCGTACGTCCTACGTCACTGTAATTATTAAACGGCATTACCAACGAAGCTATTAAAGTGGTGGCTGATTGCACGGTCGGTCGGTCGGTTAGTTGATCCGCTGTTTCGTTAGCTTATGGTATTTAACACAAACGCAGAGATTTACTGGACTCAAGACAAATTAATCTTGTTACTGTACTAAGACCACGCTCTTTACAGTAGAGTCGAGTTATTTTCCTTATTGGTTTCATTTCCAGAAAACCGTACTACAAATTAACAAAGTTATTTACCAGTACCACATATGCCTAATTAATTTTAACTTTGTATATTTATTACCAAAAAAAAACAATACATAGGATAGTAAACATGTAAATGTAGACTAATAATTATTCCATCTGATATTGGTAACGACCAGATTTCTTCCAGATCAATAACCATGATTAGTAGCATTCTAATAATAAATACGTTTTTATTTGAATGGTTTTTTCTTTGATTTTTCTCTACTCTTCCCATTCCATCGATCTTCTCCTTGTATTTTTCTTTTTCCTCCTTCTTATTTCTGCGTTCATGCTTACTATTATTTATTATGGAAATTGTAATCACGATTGCGATTTTTATATACTTTTATATCGTCCTCTGTGCAGATATTAGTACTTACTTCTTGCAGAGTGTATAACATGTTGTTATAGTTATGTTTTTAGGTATTATGGAATTTAGTCCAGACATTGCGGGAACATAAAATAGAAGAAACTTATAAAAGAGGAAGAAATTGCAAGATACGTGATAGACAATGGGAACTAAAGAAGAGGGATGTTAAGAATCACGAGGAATGGTAGGAAATAGAGATAGTGGTAGTAAAGGGATATAAAAGAAAAATATTTAGAATTTCTTTAACATATAACCTTTTTTTACGCAGCCATTCAATTTCTAAAAGAGAGTGTTCTTAATCATTGCCGTTTAATAGGAAAAAGTGCTTTAGTTTGTTATGCAAGGATTATTAATTTTTCTTAAAATGACATCTTAAATATCGAAACGGGAAAGCAGAAATTTGCTTTCATAAACGGACACATAACCACGAAAATACAAATTTAGAATATTTCAAGATTCTAGTTTTTTTTTTTGAGTATATTTCTTTGCATATACATCCCAATTTATCTATTGATTTAAAAAAGTAGTAACGTGTCCAATTTTATGTGGACTAGTCCAAATGAACTGTTATCCTTGATCAACTTTTAGGAAATAAATGAAGAGTAAAACTTTTTATCGAAAGTTACTTCATTGGCTGGACTATTTAGGTACTTCGTTGGTTAGCAAAGGATTCAGTTGATTCCAGAGCAGCTTCGGAATTGTATCAGGCTCGCAGATGTCGTGACCGAGACCGTTTGTCCAATGTACGATTATTAGTTATATTTACTACTTGTACAGTAGTTTTTATATATTTTTCAAATTTATTTATTTTTATCTTCTCTAATAAGTATACCTTATCTTGAATAGAAATTTTTATGTACATCTGATATAGAATATAATGCTTATGCTTAATAATATATCTATACTCGCTATAAGCATGGATACATAGATTTAAGGTTAATTTAACATTGAAAAGTATACCTGTTTTATAACATTTGTCCTCTGAGGGTTAGGTCATTAGGAAATTATAACACATATCGCTTGATGGTTGGTACTATCTAAAACTCATATGGGTGCCATCAATATATCATCCTACCAACTTATTAAGCGTTGTGGTATCATTTTTCAACCAACAAAAGCTTCGTTACAGTATCAATTTTAAGCCTTTTACTTTCTTGTTGGTACGTGCAACATAACCTTAAATTGATATTTAAAAAATGTTGCGAGTGTATGGTAAGTAACCTATTGCATTGTAGGCGCTCAATTAATTCCTCGTACCGTCGTTAGCGTTGCTACCATCTACTAAAGAACACTTTACGCAAGAACAGTAGTTGAACGAAATGATTTAATTTGATTGTTCTAGTAAACTTTAACGTTTTGTATGAATTTTAATTTGCAATTCTAAAATGACTTTAGTAATTACATGCTTAGTTTATTCGTTACTTACTTTTTTTGATATATTACTTGTGCTGCCACCTGGTAATCAAATCCTGTATTATACAACATAATACAGGGATGGAGAACCTGTGACACGAGTGTCGTAAGTAGCACGTGTGATAATTCTAACGCCTCGCCAACAGTTTGCAGTAAATTGCGACTCCATACAAATGATTTGGGATGGGAATATACAAAAGAGATTATACCCACATGTAGAAAGGTTTGTCATCCCTGGTGTACTGTATCATGTCTTTCGTAACAGATATTTTAATTATATCAGAACTTGTAAGAACGCTCAAAACTAAATTATTGTAATTATAATTTTTATAATTACTTTTGTTTTATAGGCAAAAATGTTTAATCGGGTAAATGGCTAAAACTTTCACTTCAAATGTTAGGAATTTAAATGTCACATTGATTTTTAGGTTATATAATAAAATATACATCAATTATAAATGATATTAATTACATTAAATAAAAAAAAGTAGTAAGAAAAATACATTAGTTGTGTGAACTTCGACATTTATAGAAATTACAGTTATGCACCATTCCTACTCACTGTTTTTGGTTTTAATTTAAGGTTTTAATCTAAAATGTGATTTTGAACTTGTGAAAAAAAATGTGTAGTTTAATTAAAGACAATTAAGTTAACGTCATATTTAATTTTAATTTCTGTAGACACGTGGTCTTTTTTGCTCATGTTTTCCTCATTTAAATATAATTTTCTACTCAATACATTTTATTTTGTATCCTTCTTCTAATAGCGTTTGTTAAAAATCTAATAGTTTAATAAATTCCCATTCTATCTACTTGATGTACTATTCGTAACAAAAACATAGAACTGTTAACGCACAAGAAATAAATAAATACTTCCTTCTACTATGAATGTAAACGATAATTATCAAATATTTTAATGGAATCTCAACGTGTTAATTGCATGTCCTAGGAATCCCCTCCATGTCCCGCTCTTCCCCTCACCATCATTAGATGAATTGTAATTATATAGATATTTATCATAGCACGTTCTTTAGTTTTTTGGTGTAATTCCATTACATTATATACGTATGATTATTAAATTAAAATCAACAAAAAAATTGTTTTAATAGAATATAAATCCTACTAAGTGTACGCTCAAAATTAACATATACAACAAAAAATCAAGATGAACTTGTAGTTATTTATATTTTAAACTATCGAAAAATCCAAAGAGCGGTGCTACAGACTTCGCAGACGCTTCCTGTTAACACCGCTTTTTTGATTGAGAAACCGAGATTTATAACTGCAGTAGCCATGAATAGATCATTCTTGTTATCTGGGTATAATATATAAGAAGAGACAGAATAGTATTAGGGGCGATAAAAGGCTACGTGCCTACGAAGCCCAAAAATCTATAATTATATATATATAACTATCGAAAAAGGCAGGTTTGAAATCAAAACTGTTTTAATCATTTTCGTAAAAAACAAAATAGGATTTTTATTCTTGCTCTTTTGTTGTGTAACAAAAGATATTATTTGTTTTCGTGTATCATAATTATATTTTTTACTAACATAATAAACTAATATAGTATTTACGTAATTAATAAAAGAGAAACATGATTTTATACATCAGTCTATATTTAACATAGCAGACAACTGGTGTGTTTTTTTATCCTTTTCACTCCCATATATATTATAGTAATAAGAGTGGAACAATGCTTTTTTAATGTGTCGTAGCTTTATGCAGCTGAACTTTTAAAAGTATGACTCATCATGACTATAGTATTTTTTTATTGGTTATTCGGCTAATGTACATTATATTGTTTCTGTATTTTTCTTAAATACCCAGGAAACAATTGGATATACATGCATGTATATTGCATATCTTATGTATATGGTGGTGTGATGTAAAACCTATACTATACCTATGTCATATGTATGTGTAAATTCAAAGGTACATATACTATCACGTTTATTCATTTCATGTATATGCAATATATATATACAGGATATTATTTTTACATTATGACGCATATATGAATATACACGGAATATCGAATATCATGTGGGAATACCAGAATATCAGAAAATAGAACAAACAAAATATAAATATATTACAAGGTTTCCCCTATTTTCTTTCAACTGACAAAAATCACTAGTTGACCCGTGCCCAGTATTTATTAATTTATCAATGCATCATTTTTTTAAGTCGCACTATTTTTAATATTTCAAATGAGTATTTTTTATCTATCTGTAATTATTATACATTTTTGAATTAATTAAAAAAAATTAAATTTGTAATGTAAAAAACTTTATAACTATTTAATGAAAATGTATTTAATTAGTATAAATACCCTAAGTAATGTAAGGTAATATTTTAAAATGATTTTCAGGCATTTTACAGAAACTTTTGTCATATTTCTTATATGCTCGCATAATTATAATAAAGAAAATTTTGTATGTTTAACTTTTGCTGAACTAGAAGTACGACCTTTAGGGTAATCTATTTTATATAAAATACTAAAATGATATAAGATATTGTGAAATGTTTTTTCACATACTTATCAACATTTGTATGGACGCCCATGTATATTTATATACAAATATAAGTACAGTGCGCATGCGCGCACTCAGAACTGATGACCTTACTGATTGAGATACGCTGTTTGATCCCAACAAACAGACTTTTTCTAGAAAGTGTATGGAGAGGAGCCCGGCAGCGGTCCAGCCGCAGCATCCTGCATGTGTTTAGCAAATCGTGATCTCCGAAAGCTCAGAGCTGCTCCTGGAGGCTACGAGTTCGAGATCGAGTTCTACACGCTCTAAGTGCAATACATTTAACGTTGTTCTAGCCTGAATTATTCGCATTATTATTACGTGTATCTATAGCAAACAATGTAATTGTGTTCACCAATACGTTCAGCCAATGAAATTGGAAGGCATACCTTTCAAATATATTCTTTTATATTAACAACGAGAACTTACAAGCTATCAACCTAATTATATTAAACAAATTCAGTATCACTGAACTACTGGCTTGTGAGGAGTGGATCCAGTGGCCCACTTCCTCTTACTTTAAATTATACAGTAAACATTTTGGAGTTACTTTGACATATTGAAGATGCGTATGATTTTTTTATTATGAAAGAGTTCTTTACAGATCAATTTATCGCAGTCGCTCATATAAAATGTCCAACAACTGTTGGAATTATAATTGAAGTGCAATAGTGATAGAAACGGCACAAAACTAGACACTTCATCAGATTGTTTACTCGGTATTTGCAGTGGGAATAAGTCTGTGGGCACTCGTCTCTTGAGCATGGTACATGTTTTAGATTTCAGCAAATTGATAGCAAGATAATTTATCAAAGAATTTAATAATCGATATATCACTGTGATACTGCACTTTCGGCGAGACATTTGTCGATGTACCAAGAATGAACTTGACAAAACTTTGACTTGTGTCAAAGGTCATTTACGTTACAGGTATTGCACTCATGAAGCTCACTTTGCATTAATTACTATTTACCATTATTATTTCGTGTTTTCCTTTCTGGCTTAGGTGACCTTTCATTGATGTATATAAACCACTGCATTTTTTTCTATTCAATTACTTACAATTTCATTGATCACATGTTTGAAACTTTTTATCTTATTTTCTTCTATAAAAATAAAAGAAAACTATGATTGTTGTAAAAGTAAAACAATTCGCATAACAATAGGCCTGATAAGTCCGAGAACAACAATATAAACGCTGAACAAGTGCCGTGGAATTAACGGTAACAATGAAAACTGCTTGAAGCAGGCGATTTGTGTCGAACGACATCTACTGTTCTATTTGTAATGCACAATTTACGTAAATTCTAACGGGTAGCTTTGCATTAGTCCTTACTGAATGCTTCCTACTAATAATTTAGCATCTTAGAGCTGCCACACTCTTGAGACAAGCATCATAGTACCATACCACCTACTATTTTACATTTACTTTTATTTATTTATTTTTTACTAGTTTTTTACTAGTGTTATTATTTTATAATCACTTGACTTATAGTTGAGCGTCTTCCTATTTGAATTCTAATTAATCCACTAATTAATTTACATATAATAAATATTAAAACCACATTGTATATCATTTGCTTATCTAAAGACTATGTTTTTATACTTATCTAAGTTTAAGGCTATGTTTAAATCAATAGTATAAAAATTTAATATTTTTTGCAAACATATTTTCATATTTAAGTTGCCAGAGTGAATAACATACTATCCGAAGGAGTTTGTAGATTATCCTGTAAATTGTCCACGTTAATGTTAAATGAAATCATGTTATGGTAATTTTTTAAAACATATTTACATATTTAGATTTGACAACTATTAGACAACTCAAATTTATCAAGCAAAAAGACTAAATATAAGATATTAATGCATCGGATTTATTGAATAACAAGTAGAAGTCTGGAAGGGAAGAAAAGCGGGAGTGAAGTCGTATAAAACGGTATTTGTTTAATGTACAGTAAGCGTTACCTTTCGGCGTAAACGAATCAATTGGTGTATGCATACGCATTTCCTTCTGCTTTCCCTCTTTTTCATATTTCATTCAATACATCCAAATCCAAAGTGTTAAGTGCTATCCAAGCTGATAAGTTCACTCTCAAAAAAACTTTATAAATTTTAGAACAGTTCTAAAGCATATCTAAGGCCAGATATTAAAACAATTCAAATACCAAAATATTAGAATTCTTTAATAAATTCAGACATAAATTCATCTTTAAAAAATTAATACCCGGTTCTTAATTTTACTACGCATTTGTCTATTAAATTTGTATTAAAATTAAGAACATTTTTTGAGAACAGTGTAGACGAGCATCACTAATGTTATTTTAAGAAATCGCTTTGAATAAAACCAGTAGCCAATAGTAAATGGCGTTGTGTGGGTGAGTATTAATAAAAACACCTCTGAGTTTTATTTCTATGGCTGTGAATGCACCTTTCGAATCAATAGACGTATTGCATTTTCTTTATAATCTTACGTGCTTTTAGTCGATAACCGTTCAATGCGAATGCGAACCATACGTTCTGGTTCAATGTTATCTTCAATGTGCATAAGTGGTCAATTTGATAAGAATATTATTTATTGTTTTCATTTATAACATCTTACACATGCCGCGGCGCATATAAGTTCCAGTACGTAACGTTTGATGCTGATACACTGTAACGCAACGTCTTACGGGATATCGATGGACTTTAGAAAGGTCGCGTCGCGCCGCGTCAAGACTCTTCGATACTTAGGTTTTCTTATAACTGATTTAGTATATTTTATTGATATTCGCTAAAGGATATAAAGTAAGGCACGTTTACAATGGAATAATAGGTGAGTGAGACAGTTATTTGCGCTGTCTCACTCATAAGTAACATTCGCTTTTGTTCAGATAAGAAAAAAGTTTTTCGATTTTGCTCATTTTCTCATTTCGAGTCAAGCCATTACTTTGTTTAAACGCTATATTTTCCATTAAAAAGCAATGCTTTATCAACACACAAAATTCAGATTTTTCAATTGTTTTGAAATTATAAAAGTAGCGTCACTAAAACCACTGCAACTTGTAAACTAATAAGTGGAATGTCATGAAATTTTCAGACAAATCGTTTGAAGGTTGGTACAATCTAAAAATCATATGGATTTGTCAATAGTGGTGCCATCTATGAGTCATTCGACGAACTTATTGAGTGGTGTGTTATATGTAACGATGTATATTTCATTTATTATTTCTAAAATGTTGTGATATTTCTAGAACCAAGCTCTGTTCTATTTAGTTCAGTGTGGGAGCACCCCAACTACAAGTTGCAATTATCTATTTTGTAACAAATTAACTTACTACTGTAATATAAACCAGTCTTTACTTACAAAACAGTACAGACTTATTTTATACCTTAGGGCATTACTATTATAGCAGATAATTTTATAAAAGAAATAACAAATTACTAAATGTTTATTTGTAGCAATTACAATGGCTATCTATTTTCTTATTGTTTAGAAAATTTATGAACAATGTGATGTTGGAACTGGGTGGATTTCAGAGTAATGTAAAATTCTTAGAAATCAATAAGATACCAAATGAAAGTTTTTTATAAAGCTCCAATAAAAAGTATATTTTCATATAAGATATGTCCACAAATAAAAAATATGAATAAGTAACTAGATTTGATGCGATGTCTTGATTAATAAAGACTCTGCGGTTAACTTTATTAGTTTGATTTATGTTCTCGCCAACTTTTTTCTTTCTTTTTTTATATATAATTCCTAACTTCTAATACCTATCTATAACTGAACACAAAATACCGTCTTAATTAGAGCAAAATATGTTATTTATCCTCGCATTGCTCAGATTGTCTTGATCTACGACTGCGGACGACTAGTTATTATTAATTTGTAAAGACAATTCACACTTCGTTTAACATGTACACAAGACATTTTTATTTTTTTTATAATTTTTTTTTATAGTTTACTGAAATCTAAAAAATGTACCAGAGTGCCCATAGACTTATTCCCAATACAAATACCGGCAAATTTATATATAAAGACAAGTACATACAATTATAATTTGAAGTAGGAGGAAGTGGATCACTGGATCCACTACTCACAAGTCAGTAGATCAGTGTCACAAAATTTACTTAATATCATTAGGTTTATTAGTACGTAAATTCCAATAGTTAAATAAAAAGTAAATTTTAGGTTAAAAGGTTTAGAAAGTAAAATTCGTTCAAAAGTTAAACGTCACCATTAACCTTCTACTAAGCAGCCAGTTTTTGTGATGTCGTGGCCTCATATATGTGAACTACAACGCTGACTAATAAGTTTATGATTATGTATGTACATAATCAATTTAACAGTCAGAAAACTCTGGTCCGAGAAACGACCCAGAAGACACAGCAGTCAGAGTTAAGTATCTTGCTCTTACCCACGCTTTTTCATTTGCCCATTAAGTCTCATATAGTTTCATATTAAAGAAAAAAGGTCTAAATTATTAAATGCATCTCACGCTTTTATTTTTAATTATACTTAGTAAGTTAGCGATAATTTTAAAAACACAGCGTACAGAAAAGACCCTTTAGCAACGCAGAAGTAATGGAAAATTTGATAGAATTAATGCGCCAAAAGATCCCGCTGGATTAATAATTATTTCAATTACAAATAGCATCATCTCATTTAAAACACTCTGTGTTTAATATACTACCAGGAAAGTAACAATAAAATCATATGATGTAAATAGGATTTAGATCATCTCCATGATCCTTCACCAATCAGACTTATGCAATGGCATCTGGGATGAATGGAACAAGAAATGTATCATCAGGCAATGACGGAATAATCAATTACGTAATAATAATATCAGACTCAATAAAATGGTATGAGGCTTATTAATTATGATCGGACAAAGAAGATAAAAAAACGATGGTATATGATGTTGCTGTATTATTAAAGTTATTGCAGTACTTGTATAAACCAGTTGTTATTTATTGTGGGAGTAGAAAACACAGTCTAGATTCTAGAACGACTCAATTAGACGTTATCTAATTACTGAAACAATCTATAATTAGATTTCAAGAGACTTTAGTAAAAGAGTATTTCAGTTCTTGATTAACCAGAGGCTAACTAGGCTGCAGAGTAAGGCAACACCTTACTCAATTGCAGCAACAAATGAAAAAAGGTCTTTTGGGTTATGAATAATAGAATTCAGACTACAAAAAATAGATACCAACTAAACACTGTAATGTGATGTTTTAATTAAACTAAATATATTCAAAAAATTTAATCTAATTTTGTTTTTTTCTTTTAGGAAGACGAATTTTAAACTGGATGTGAAGTCACAAAGCCATGAATCGCGATAATTGTTTCGATATATCTCACAGCTTGAGAGCCACTGCTGTAGAACACACGCATTCACCTCCCTTGCGTATTCAGTACTTAAAGCCAGGCTTTTAATAGAGTATTTCGATAACAACGTTTTTTACAATAACTTAATCACCTGGTATTTAACACGTTAATTGCTAAATCGAGACTAGTTTTCATTTCATTTAAATATAGACTAAGACTGGCCTGGCCTGGACGGCGCAGGGGCCTTTTTATCCATGTAACGGTTAACTATTTACTGACATTCCTATCAAGCAACAACTAGGGACGCTCAAAATTATAATACAGAATTAATTACGGAAACTGTATCGATGTTGTCCGATATTTCCCTTTATTTTATAACTGGTCACTGACAGCCTGATTCAAAAGTATAGTTTAGTGTATTGCGAATATAAAATAGCCGAAGCGAATGTACAGTCTCACACATACATCCATAGTAATACAGAATTTAACGTGGCAACTACGCTGAGTGGTAGTGTGCATCTTGTTTACGTTCAGTTGCCGACATAACCAAATAACCGTGCTTATTTCATAGCAATATGAAAGCGCTGTTGCCACATCGCTACTACTATTATTTTTATTTCTCGAGTTAATTGAAAAATTCACATTTTAAATATTAATATCTCGATAACGAAGTGGTCTATAATTTTCTTCATATTAAATCTTAATAAAGGTCATGTATTACGTTTGGAATTTAAACAATAATATTCTCATTAAAATGTGTAACGTGTTAAAATTATAAAAATTTGATTTCATTTTTATAAAAAACGGTGTAGTCAATTTTAAAATAATTAGGTTCATATGTATTGTATTTAATCAAGGAATAATAATTAAACAAAGAGTTATTAAAATACTGCATTAAATGCATCAAATGAACAATTTAAACCTTAAATACAACAAAAAGTATCGTGCGATCTTTAATGTCAGATATCTTCCAACTTATATCTAACTGACTTAATTTTGTTTAAAGTTTTCTGAGGTTATGTTGAAGACATATAAATGGGCGCGACACTATTGCTTGTACACAGTTAAAACAAAGCGGTACATTTAGGAATCGATACAATTTCGAAAAATTAACATCGACAATCGATTTAAGAAACATCTACAATATATTGTATACTATTGACATCACTATTATCAACGAGGTAGCTAATTAAAATGAAATAGTACTTTGCAATTATTAATGCAATTCAGACCAAAATAAAAATAAGAGTCAAAGGGTACAAGTACTGCTGAAAATGTTTCGTCGTAATAAATTAATTAGGCAATCTAATCCAATCAAATGGAATTATGCTAGATAGAGTAACAGGTTATAAAATTGCTTCATTAATAGAGTCTTGTAAACTAATTATTGTTACTATTGCAATAGTTGTGTGATATAAGATTCAGAGGATTTATAAGTAGCTGATATGTCAAATAGTGATTGTAGATAAAAAGTAGTCTAACTCTTTTTAGTATAACGTGAAAGAGAAAAAAGCGGGAGGGAAGGCGTATGTTTGGTATGGCAACATTTGGGATCAGAATGCGTTGCAAGGATTGCTCGTCAAAGAAACCTGGTTGGACAATACCGAGGATAGTCCGTTTGTATGACCATCACTGTATCTAGTACCTCATATCTAGAACAAGTACTCTAAGTACAGGTAAATGTGGAATTCATTTGATATCTGAACTCTAACGGATTTCTGAAATATGCAAACCATACGTCATTGCTTATGGCTTTTAAATCAGACAACTGGACGCAGAAATGCGCTGAAGGCATTCACACTGATGCTGATGCATTGCAGAGCTGGACCAACTCTTAGTAGTTTGCTATCGTGCCAGATAAGTGTTGAAAGCTACAAACATAACTCCAGGTTGATACGAATAACTCAGAGATATCCACGTTGAGTTGCGTGCGAGTTTTCCCTGCGATATATGCACTACACGGTGATACTGAGTAACTCCATCTGCGTGCCTAATGTCATTTAGATTGGACGCGTGTTGCAGGTGATTCTGAAACGCATTATGTTATTCATAACTTGAACTGATACTCGTACTTTATGAACGAGGAACTTGTAAAATAATTATTAAATACAAGTAGTGGGGTTATAAAAAAGTCGAACTCATTTCGGAGTGATCTCTGTCAAGAATAATTGGAATTTACACATCATAAGTAGTTTATAATATTGGTGTAGTATTATTTATTAAAAAACGTATTATCTTTATTACGTATTATACGTATTTATTAAAGTATTAGCTGTCCCAACAAGATCAATTGTTCTTTCCCTAACCTTATTGTTATTATTATATTACAAAAATTAAGAGAATTGATGACAAATGATGCGCTTGCCCACTAACAGCATTTAATTTGTATTTATTAAAGATTGAAGATACAGAACTGTGTAATATTCAAGACTTGATGTAACTTTATTTATTTCTATCTAATGAATAACCCAGGCTAAGATTAACCAGTTCAAGCCAGGATCGAAGTGTTGAAGTTCACAACACCACATGGCCAGGGAGATCCTAGTGCGAAATATTGCTGAGATTTGGTACAAAGAAATTTAAATTATCGCTGTATTCAGGCAAGCAAATATTAGAGAGGGTATGAAAAGAGGGCACGCAGAATGTATGGGAAGGAGGAGGAAGAGCAGGATAAGGGAAAGGATAGAAAGCTAGTTGAGTCTGGAGGAACTATTGGTAAAGAAGAAAGAAAGAAGAGGATGAATCGCGCAGTAAGAAGGAGGAGAAGAGAAAAAAGAGGTGAGGAATATTTAATTAATGAGGGCAGGCGGGGCTACTGTCCCGGAACCTCCATAAGAGAGGGGTCCTTCAGTTGGATTGAACACGTAACCCTACTTAGTGTTTAAAGTGATTAACTCCGAGAGCTAGATTTCAGCGAAATCGTCAACTACTTTGCTCGCAAAGTTCCATTCGTTAACGCGGTAATTTAGTTTTTAATAAATTGTATTTGACTGTAACTAATTACTACATTCTTTGTTGAAATCATTTTATTTATTGGCAATAAATTTTTGAAAGATTTGACGGAAAAATATTGTTCCTCTTATTTGAAAAATAATTAGGCGCCTCCGGTCCTTGAAACGGTGGGAAAGAATTTAATATTTAAGCTTGTTAATTCAGAAATGATCATTTTTTATGAACACTTTACATTTCCAAACGTAAAATAAATGAAACAAAATTATAATACTTTAAAAGTATATGCAATCTCGGTGTCAAATTACACAAAACTATGAAGAATAAAGTAATGTTGTACTTTAAACGATGGGTGCGTTATATTTTATCATTTCCTTTTCTTACGATTACGAACTATGTTTACTTTTATCTGCAATTAACAAATAATCTTAAATTAATTGAGTTATGTTGTTTGTACTTGTTATAAGATTATTCTGGTTCAGATTATACAAGATTATTTAGCGATTTCATTACCTGTTTAGATATTCCAAGCAGGAATTTCACGACATTCGATATCTCGGATATTTAAAGATTACGCAACGACCAATTATGTTAATATATCGAGGCGTGGCAAATTGGAAATTGTGTATTTGTAGGAGGTCAATTTTGAAAGAATTTTAAAATGTTATTAAAAAATTAACCGTAGTATAGTTTATCTTTAATAACTGTTAGAATTAATTACAAAATGAATTATTGAAAAATGTGAATAAAAAACTTCTCATATCATAAGTTTTTAACACAAGATAGTAACAACCTTTAAACGATGTGTCTCAAAATTTCATGACATTCCAAAAATTTGTGTAAAAGTGACAGTGATTTTAGTGACTCTACTTTTGTAACTTTCAAAACAATGTAAAAATTTGAATTTAATGGGAAAAAAATACTTTTTCCACTGTAACTCTTAAACTAATTATCAGAATGCCATGAAATTTGTGACACATATCGTTTGAAAGTTTGTACTATCTAAAAATCATATCGATTTGTAAATAGTGGCGTTATCTATATGTCATCTTATGAACTTATTCAGTGCAGTCACATTTGCTGGCTTACTACAAGCTAATTATAGTCTACTTGTGATTCGACTTCTCTATGATTTATTGCAATTACATTTATAATAACAATTCATGACTAAATATTATTTGTAGTTTAGATAAATAATAAATATTGTGATTTTCTAAACAGAATAATTGTAAATGTCTTTGAACTCGCGTCTGCGTCCGTCCAGGTTTGTTTGTGTTCGGTTCGTTACAGCTGCGCGTGGTATGTACTAAGCGTCAAGTTTTACTTCATGTAACCAACCGACAATTTACATATTCTTGGTTCTACGCCCCTCGGCAACAAGGTTAGGTTTAAAGGGATTAATGTATAAGGTATATGACCGAATTATAATAATATTATGTCGATAATAACACAGCGCTAATCACACATGTCTGACACTGAGACGTTCATCCATCGATACATCGATACATCGATCCAGCTCATCTGGAAGTCCTGCGTTGCCTTATGTTGATAGTAAATTAATTGCGCTAAGTCTAGGTGACTAGAGTCCGACTAGGAGACCACCATTACTTAACTATACCTTCAGGGAATACGATGGGGAAGTTGAGACCGCCGCATAAATTATGGTACATGAAGGAGAATGACAAGATGGTGATGAAACTAGTTTATCTGAGAATGGATTAGTTTTGTAAATATTTTACGTAAATAAATGTAACCTGCCCAGTAAACATTTTGGAGTAAATTCTATTTCATTTCTATTACTTTAATTCATTTTTTAGTTTTCTGTCATGAGCGCGTTTGTTTTCTATTCAGTCGTTCATAGGGAATGTCTCTTTTATGAGCTACAGACGACGCAACGACTGCTCACCGTTGAATAAAACCGACTCCTGTGACAGGTAGGGAATCAATTTGAACTAAAATTGATTTTCTGTATGTTGCTCCAACTTGTAAAACGTTAGAATTGAAATGTACGAGTGACTAGAACTTCACCAAACCATTCTATTTAACCAAATGCTTAACCAAGTCTTATCTTACATTGTCTTGCAGTGCTAGCTTACTATAAGGCAAATTATGGTTTACATTTCGTTGTGCTTTTTACTACAGGTGACTAGATGTAAATTAATTGTAGATTGAGGAAATTCTAACTGTCTAAAAGTTACTGAAAATATAGGTATTTAAAATTTGAATTTATTGTTTTGCCGCTTAAATTTTCGCCATATTTCCTGGTCTCGCAATTAGTAATAAATTCTGTACTATAATTTGTAGAATTATAAAGAAAGAACATATACAAATTTACGATTACCTATTTCAATATAGTGTGTATTGATAAACTTTAAAGAAGAAGTTTGCTTTAATGATGAAGTGCGAAACAACTCCAATACAATCTATTGCAATCTAGTCCTCCATAGTCGGTTGTTCCAGTGTAAGAAAGCTCTAGTATGACTTAAATTAAACCTCTTGCCCTTCCCCACACTTCTTAGACTATCCCCTCTTATAACATACCTGTTTTTTATTACTACTAAAAACATTAAAGCGTAAAAATTAATTTAAATTTTGATTTTATTTTAAATTTTATAAATAATTGAATTTAATTATTTTAAATAAACAGGTATTTTAATACAGTTTTTGTATACATTTTTTATAATTTAATTCAATTAAGGTCGGTTCGCCGGCACGTGTTCAATTATTACAATTTAATTGTTTTTTAATCTTTGTGTCCATTGTTTTTACTGTGTTTAATCTTTCATCATTAGTTACAGTATTAAAAAAATGTATCCTCGCTTTAGAAATTTAGAATTGTTATTTAAAAATTATCTTTTTTTTGTTTAATGACTTATATTATGTTTTTGTTGATATATTTTTTAAATTAGTCCTTATATATTATGCTAGCAAGTTTAAAATTAATTTAATATTTAGCTTGCTTTGATCTCGTTGTCGGTGCATATAACATTTGTGAAATTAATTTTATCTCTTTTATTCACGTACCTTATACAGTGAATGGCGTAAAACACATTACACATACACATTATTGGTAAATTTGCGAAGCTATAGAAAACACATGTACTTTAAGGTGATAAGAACATATTCAAGAACTCAATATATGATAAACAATATAAATAATAAACATCAGTGTATATTAAATAAAAATTTTAGGTATTGTGTTAAAAGTAAAAGAATTAGGTATTAGGCAAGTACAGCTTTCATAGCTTTTACGGACCAACCGCTATATATATACATAATATTAATAGGATAATATATGTATGAGATATATTAAATATATTAGCGACATGTTGATAGGCGCGAAACCTGTTGTCAGATGAGATGCAGCAGAAAGAAGATCAGCGTACGGGTACAGAGAATCAATGATCGGGTACATTTATCGGAAACTGTCCCCAAAGGCGGAAATTAAAGCAGTTTAGACAAGATAAGGTTTAGAACTACATAATACTGCTGTCAACATAACTATATACAAACAACTAGAATGATCATGTGATACTAACCAAACTTTAGCTATTCTTCCTCATTGAACTATTTTATTATATACAACTCTATGGAGTTATGTATTCTTTCGGTAGATTATTATAGTTGTGATGTCACTAGTATTTAAACTTGATGAGGTGCTTGTCCCTTTAATTTTATTTTGTTTTATTCCTCATATCTTATAAAATATTCACACTTTCTAGCTTGCTATAAGTTACTTCTAAGGTTCATTTTGTAGTTTTCATAGAGAAAATGTTTTGTAAGCAGTTTCACATTTACTAGCTTACAACAAGCTAATTATAGTGTTACATTTTTTGCGTGAATTGTGATTAAATAATATTTGAACATGAGTTGTCCAGAGTAGTTTACTATATCAATATATACAATAATATAGGTAAAAAAAGGTAAAATTATTTCGTAAAAATTTCAACCTTCTGCTGTACACAAAATTGATCTTCCTTTACCTTGGCTGAGAGTGCTAACAACTTAATAAAAAAAAGATTTTTATAAATAATTACCGGGGCACTTTTTAAATTACAAATTCTTTGTTCTCCGTTATTTTTACTGTAAATTGAATCCCTTGAGTAAAATCTTGGCTACCAAGCGATAATTATTATAACGATTTTCTACTGGCTCTATGTAACAATCCACTTTATTGCATAGAATCGATATAATGACAGGCTACCAGGGTCGGAGTAATATATTTAACATATAATTATAGGTATCAAGTTATCACTTGAATGATGCAAACATCTGCACGTGACTTGACCGTTGATTGAAATTAATTTGTTAAACTGCCTCTTCACAACCTGCGCTAAATTATAAAATTGCTAAGAACGCATCCCACACTAAATATAACATTTCTTGTAAAAATCCGTGTGTCACTCAAATCAAGTTCCCTTAAAATATAGAAAACAAATTTTCGTTATAAATTTGGGTAATGTAAATATTGTTTTTTATTTACGAGCTTCTAATTATATGCACTTATGCTAATTAACTTATTTGATAATATTATTTAAAATGTCTAGAGTGTCGGCAACGCAACAAGCGATTAACAAGAGGGCATCTTCTGCAAAATTTCGGCAAAATGACAACACAATAACGGAACGGTGTCCGTCGCCAAATGTTAAAGTTAGCGGAGAATTTCTCTACGTGAAGCATACAAGAGTCCCTGGAGCTTATGCCCAGAAAAGGGACAGCCAACTCAAAATAAAAGAACTAAAAGGTAATTTAGAAGTTAACAAGTCGTTGTATAGAATTTAGAAACATTTAATGACAAATTTGAGTGAATTGAGAGTAAGATCAAAAATGGAGTAAATATAATAGATACATATTTGTGCACGAGTAGAATTACTTCATTTCATTAAATAATTTACTTTTTTAGGTGAAATTGAACAATGGTCTACTTTTGTACAAGAGGTTAACGTAGAGAGAGAGTTTTATTTGAAGAAATTAAGGAGAGTGAAAAATCTATGCATGTCTGAAGAAAACAACCCGATTTGTCCCAAGGTACTGAAAGTCATCAAAGAATCAGAAGAGTGTGACATTAATATTACCTTTTAAATTAGTTTTTTTACTTTTAATTGTACCAATGTAAGTCTTGTACGAATGATTTTTTCTTAATAAAATAAAATAAATAATGTGCAGTCAAATGGGCTTGTGTCCTCATTTTTTAGTGGTCGATTTTTCAATTGTTGATTGAAATTGATGTTAATAAATGTGTATTGGTGTGTCTATTTTATTAAATACCTAAATATTGACGGAGATATAGCAATTAAAAATTTGAATTGTAGTTTTAGCGCTAGAAATGGTCGGCCATATTTGTATGACATGAAATGCATTTTAACGTCAGTTATTTGTTGAGTAGGTCAGTGTTGTGGTAATGTTTTGTAGCTGTTGGTACTCAAACAATCCAGTCAAGTCAAAGAATAATAAGTTTTTACTTTATTTAACCCTGCTAAGGCAAACATAATATTGAAATTTTATTGTTCCTTGAAATAACTGTAAATAATATTTGATATTTTGATATATAAATACATATAGCAGAGATTTATGATCTGTAAGGTTGGTAACCTTACACAAGGATTGTGATGTCACATGCATTTGGAGTTTGTACAACGTTGAATCCCTTTAATAATTAAAGAGACAAAATGACTTTTTTAATTGTTAATATCTCCTAACATATAAGGAGTTATTAAAAAATAATTGAACATTTGAGGTTCTAGTAACCCACTTTATCAATATATAGTACACTTTTATAGAAATTAAGACATAGGACACAAGCCCATTGTTCTAATTTAATTATTACAAATAGAACTTCTGAGAATCGGACGATAATTCGATCCCCTAAATATAATGATCTAGTAATATTTGTGGAAATTTGTGAATGTAATATAGACAAAATATAAGAAAACGTTGTCCCTACTATCTTAATCCTGCACTGTAAAGACTTAAGCTTAATATATACATACTGTTGCAAAAGTTTCCTGATACGTAAATGATTTTACCGAATATACAACTCTTCTCTACCTATTTTACTGCTTCTTCTTAAATAAATTTAAGTTTAAAGATAAAATCACAGTGCTCTATATATTCGTATGTATAAAAACATGTTAGAATCGTTTTATAATAATGAAATACGATCCTTTTAATAGTAAATATTACTATGTTCCGCAAATGATTCGGATAATCGAGGTTTACTTTCCTTTTATAATAGAAAAATATTCATGTTAAAAATATAAACACTTTTAATAAAGTAAAAATCATAACAAAAACAAAATAAAAAATCTCAAAATCGTTATAAATAAATAAATAAATGCAATTTAAGTGTTTAGGTCGACAGGTGGTTCATCCTGATCTTTCTCACAGTTGATAACATTCCTAATGTTGTTAACGATTGGACTGTTGTAATTCGTTTGATCATCAGTTTCACACAACATTTTAATTGTGTCTAATTTATTAAGATAAAAGTCTTTTTCTTTAGTTAATTCTTTATGATAATTATTCCATTCTTGTATTTCTTTTGTAAGTTCTTGAATTTTTTTTTTATTTTCCAAATCCGAGTTTACTC